>JADLZK010005885.1:0-600000 GCA_015847255.1 Hyparrhenia diplandra
TTATGAAATATTTCAAAACAAATATCATTTGTTCAATTTTGAATCTTTGATTAACTTGAGTCAGCTTATTATAGTCATCATTAAACTTTAGTTGAACCAAGAGAAAGTTACCATACTTTTTCCGTGTTTGACGCGTGAGATCCTGACAGGAAAGGTTGACCAAAGGGGCACCTAAATCAACAAATCTTGCATATTTTAATATGGCATTATGTTGCCATAAACCAATAAAGTGCTCAGTGTTAGTTCATGATAGTTCAGTTAAGTTGATATATATGTATATGTTGAGTGAAAATAGTTTATGCTAATGACCGATATGAAATTGGATGAACAGTGGTTACATATATACAAAAGGCAGTTCCTTGTCAATGACCCATACGAAGGGGTGTCTGTGTCTGTCTATGCCTAAAAGGTGCCTCCAAGGGGTCAAATCTAGAACTGTCATTAGCAATTGCTAATGGCGTGATTAACAATAAACTGATAACTAATAATAATTCTTAACAGTATACAACCTCCAAGCAGAGGGTGGAAAATGGAAATTAACAAAAATGGGCCTATGAGCAGAGCACAAACCACAAATATGTATCTCTGCTCTGTTAACTTGAGAACAGGTTTAGATGAAAAATTGAGCAAGATTTTGAAAAGTCCAAATCTTCTGAACTCCCCGATAGAAACTCTTTCCATATCTTATCCAGTTTGTGAAATCCCCTCCTCTCAAACGACTCGACAATTACACACACTCGCCTCCTATCAAACAGGATGCTCGGTACATTACAGACTCTGCCACAGCAATTCAATCCAGAAATTTACCAACAATTCCAATTCAAAGAAATTATACTCCGCCCATTCCTACAAATTATTAGAAAATTCAGCACAATCGTTAATCACTCACTAGCTCATCGGTACAAAAAAAACTCTAGCAAATTCAGCAATCAACAGCCTGCCATTCGGCCGGCTCGCTACCTAGCAGTTCTTGTCGGGCTTGTCGAGCTTGCATTTGACCTTCTGGAAGACGACGGCCGTGGTCCCGGGCGGCGCGAGCTGGAGCTTGAGCGGGCACGTCGCGGCGAGCTTGCACTTGGTGACGTGCGCCTGGTACCTGACCTCGCCGGCGAGCGCCACGTCCACCTGGAACACCCCGGTGGCGTTCTCCTTGGCGAACTCGGCGACGCCGGCGTTCCCGAGCGCCACGTACGCGGCGCCGGCGCCGGCGTCAGGTGGTACACGCGGGTCTTGCCGGCCGGGTGGACGTCCCCGTCGTCGGCGAGCTTGACGCGGTCGAACCGCTGGCCGTCGAACTTGTAGCGGGCCTCCAGCGGCTCCGTGTTCTTGATGCTCATGGCCCAGTTCCGGTTGCGGACGGTGAGCGTGAGGGAGAGGTTGTAGGCGAGCGCGGTGGCCGGGGACGTCACGAGCGCGAACCGGGTCAGCGAGGCGGCGTCGACGGCCACCTCCACGTGGCGGATGAAGCCGTAGGCGGCCAGCAGCACGGCGAAGAGCACGACGGCGCCCAGAAGGAGGAAGCAGATGCAGCAGCCGAAGATGGTCTCCCGCGTGTCGTACGAGATGCAGGGGCAGCACCGGTCGCAGAACGAGTCGTAGCAGCCGCCGCAGCAGCAGCAGTCGTCAAGCAGCACATGGCGGCCGGCCGCCGCAAATCTTGCACGCGCTCCGATGCCGATGGATGGAGGGAGAAGAGATCCGCCGGCGGAAAGGATGGGGAACTAGAGATTTGGTGGGTAATTTCTGTCTTGCTCCGGCAATTATTTAAAAAAAAAAAAAGTCTTCCTTGCTGACTCCGCAGTGACTTGCTGGTTGGCTGCTTGTCCTGTTGGTTTGTTGTAGTACACTTGCGCTCCATAGAGTTGTCCATGAATTTGCTAATAGGTTTATTTTTTTGGGGTATATAGATATACTGTCTTGTACCCCTACCTTCATTTCAAAATGATTAAATAAATTTTAAAAATAACTGCCCATCTCTTTTCTTAATAAATTTTTTTTTTAAAAAAAGAATATATAACAATATTTATAAAAATATTATTTCTGAACATATTATTTTCACAATAAGGATTTGTTCTTCCCCATTGAGCAAATTTTATTTTTCCCAAATAAACCATTTTAATAGTACATACTTCCTTTTTTAGTTGAATATTATTTTCAAATAACTGAAACAATTTTTCTTTTGATGTTAATGGAGCCATTTCTAGATGCCATTATAAAATACTGAAATTTTGAACGTGCCCAGTAAAAAAGTTCTATAGATTACTATGTCACCATTCTATTTTTATACCCTACATACCAAAGTTGGGCATTGCATGTTTGGGGTATTTGGTATGTGGTTTTGGTAATTTGTTGGAGTAGGTGATTCAAGTGTGAATTGCTCACAATAAGAGTTGGTATATACTCGTTTTGAAGGATGAAGGATATGTAATCTGTTGGAGATATTCTTAGAGAGAAGAGTGGCCCTAAACCTATGCCCATGGAGTCGACCAAACTAGCGGAGTGGATATGTTGGCAGCAAATATCACTAGTACATATTTCCATTCTATTATGATCTACTTTCGTCATAAAATAATCCAAATTCGTCATAATTACACTTCTATGACGAATTTATGACCAAAACCCCACTACCACAAAATTCAAGTTACATTTATACATCTATGACAAATTTTAGGACTCGTCATAGAAGTGGACATATCTCAAACTAGCAACCATAGAAGTGTCTAGGCATGCCTAGGAGGGGGCTGCCATGCCGGTGGGTGCTCCAGTTGGAGATGCTATAGCCTATACCATTGGAGATGCTTGGGTCACGTGTCAGCTCATTTTGACATGTTGTAGAGCTCTTGGTTGTTCGTTGTAGCGAGGCGAACCGTGAAGAGGGCCTCTGGGATAGCGACGAGGTCGATAGGGTAGGGGATCGGTGTGGGTGCATATGTACCTCATATCGTTGTCGGTGGAGCTCGCAAGTCGAAGCTCGTTGAAGACCTCGTAGGAGATAGGGGCGTCGAACTGTGGGGCAAGGTGGATCGCCAAGGTCAACGAGTTGGGCGCCTCCAGTTGCACCGCATCCCAAAGCTCATTGTGAAGCTTGTTGTTGAGCTTGAGAGCGTAGTCGTACTGGACGTCGATGTCGTCGAGAGTCGGGGGCACCGGCTGGTTCGGCCCTCGAGGCGCTCTGGCTGTCGTTGTCGAGTCGAGGATGGCATCGTGTCCGTCGCGTTTCGCCGAGCCATGCGATGAATGAGGTGTAAGGAAGTCGAGTTGACGAGCGAGTTGGATCACTTCGTCCGTCATGTGGGTCGCCTCTTGCTGTATTGCCTCCCGTAGTGTACCATGGAGTCCGTTGGCGAACTCGAATTCGTGGATGTAGTTGTACGAAGCATTGGATTGTCGAGGCAGTGCCAGGTCGACAGTGGAGTCGACGTTGATGGACAGCCCAAAGCTGCAAGTGAGACACCGTGGTAAGGTGTCCCTATTCTCATATGGCGCCTTTCTAGTCATGCATAAGAGCTAGAGAAAGAGAGTGCCACTCTTGTCAGGTGGATAGCGGTGTACCTAATGTTTCGCTGTCGTGGTGCTGATGGGGGCGCCTTTTGTACTAGGATTGGTGCCATCTGCGTTGGAGCTTGTGCCGATGTCACTCTGAAGCTGGCTACTAGGAGTGTTGTTGCCCATGATGCACTTGCCGGTGTCGAAGCCGCGATAGGATTCGCAGCTTGCTTGTTGACGTTCTCTACCAGGTCGAGCAACCCGATGTTGCCGTTGAAGTTCGGTAAGTGGACGAGTGTGTCGGCGTCCGGGGGGTCGTCGTTGCCCACGTTAGTGTTGGCGTCTATGAGGGCGTTGTTTCCATTGGTGGCACCCATGGTAGTGTTGTCGTTGTTGGCGATGTCGTTGATGCCGAGGACGTTGTGGCTAGTGACATCAATGGCGACATTGTGGTCATCGGTGATGTTGTTGGCACCAATGGGAGGGTCATCGTCGGCATTGGTGCTCGAGTGGTGGTCATTGGGAGCACCCTTGGAGGCATTGTCGATGTCGAGGACGTCGGGGTTGAGATCAGTGACGTCGGCGTCGACATAGGGCGACGTCGTTGTGTTGCTCCTGATTGTAATTGCATGGATGCTCATGGTGTTCCCAGTGTCAGAGATGATGTTGTTGGCATAGGAACTTATCTGCACCGTCATTGGAGCCTCGCGACGTTGGCCTAGTTGGGTAGGCTTTTCGTCGAACAGCTGGTGGACGTCGGTGGTGGCCTCTTGATCTGATCTGATTTGAGCTGCGGTAGCTTGTGCATCCTTGGGGTAGTTGTGCTCATTGCTTGCAGCGTCGATGATCATGGAGGGGACGACGTCGACGGCGCCCTTGGGAGCACCGTTGTCGTCAGTGGCGCCCATCGAAGGGGCGGCGTCGAGGAGCTTGTCCGCCTTTTGCGCCGGGCCGGGGCGTGGACGTCAGAGGCGCCGTATGTCGGACAACATCACCATGAGTTGCGGCATTGCTGCTAGCGTGTCGTCGAGGTTGGCGACGCCCGTAGGGGTGTCATCGTCGTCGACGTTAAGGAGGTAGCTGTTCTCGAGGAGGACGAGCTCGCCGTTGCCCTTCATGCGGGCGAGGCGGCCTGTGAGGATGGCGTTGTGCTGGGCTGGGAGGCTCGAGGCGTACCTCATGTTGATGTAGTCGGAGATCGCAGCCTTGTCGAAGTCGTCCTCAAATCTGAGCGCGCGGAGTGCCTCCATGATCATCTCCGGTAGGGCGGCAATGAGCGCCATCGAACCTTGACGGTGGCAGCGTGGGTGGATCGGCCTGGTCTCCGGGTACTAGCCGCCACAGCCGCCTTTTGGGGGTGATGGCGGGCGACAACGCGTGCAGGCGGCGTTGGTGCGGCGCGCAGCCTAGGGCAGCGTGGGCGGCGGCGATGCAGCTGGCGAGGCGAGAGAGCCGGAGACAAGAGCTTTCGGGTGTTACCCCTTTAATTTTTCTGATTAGATTCAACTGATTATATGCCCCTTGTATTTATAGTCTGAGGAAGACTTTCACGCTAAGAAATATTTAGGAGGTTTCCTTATAAATCGAAATACCTCTTGACAAAGCAATCTATTTCTTTTCTAAATATTTATTCCTTAAATTTATTTTGACGGAGATTGGACGATGATAGCGGCGGCCGGCCGTGGCTCCTTGCGCATGGCGTGAGGCCTTGGGCCTAGCCCTTTGGGCTGTGATAGGTTCTTTGATTTCTTCATATGGCAAAATAATACTTGAATTATATGTTAGCTAGATAGGTTCCTCGTGACTAGATTTGTCTATCTGAATTCAAGTCCTCGACGTGATGTGAGTATTTGTATTTTAGTGGACTTGTTCTAAGATTTAATAGTCTTATTTTGTTAGTTGTAGGCAATGTGCTCATCTTGATGTGTGAATTGTTGTTATTTGATTTAAGTTCAATAATTATGTATGCAATTACTCCCTCTGTCCAACAAAACATGCAATTATGGGAAGCGTGACGTTCATACTATGTTAACTTTGATCAAGTTTATAGCAAAATGTATCAACATTGTTATCTCAAAATAAATTAATCATGAAAATATATTTCATAACTAATCTAATGGTACTTATTTTGTCTCATAAGTGTTAGTATTTTTATTTATATATATAAGTTCAGTGAAAACACATAATGGTACTTTAATTCGATTAAATGGCCATAAATTCAGCCACCCACCGACCCCTTTACACTGTGCCCGTACCCGGGTATTTATAGGAAGCCGAGGAGTCGGGTGGTCGCTTTACAATGTGGTGCATGGTAGGTGGTAGTTTATATTCCCTGACAAGTAGGCCCACGCAGGGGCGGATAGGGGGTTCGCCCTCGCAGGGGTAAAACGGGGAACGCACACGTGACCTAGGACAATCACCACACTATAGGGTTTCCTCATGCGCTGTCGTTCCCTCTGGCTCCTGCGAAGGAGGCCCTCACGCGGAGCCCCTCCGCTGTGTCTTCTGTTCACTTCCTTCGCGCCTCCGACAAGTCCATCCATCTGTCCTGGGCTCCGCCTTGGCTTCTCTTCTGTCTTGCGGACCGAAGGACGCAGAGGGGTCGCTTCCATGAAAGGTGACGGGGCTGAAGGGAGCCCGGAGCCCCCATCGGCCTTCGATCATTTGCGGAGGGTACTCCGTGGAGAGCGCCTACATAATCCAATAAGTTAGCCGAGAATTACATTCCTTGGCCTGCTGTTGCGAGGCCTGCGGGGCTGCCGGGGCTGGCGAGGGTCGCCCTCCCCAATCAACTCCCCAACAAGATTGATTTGTTGAACATTGTACCCTCATCTATGTACAATTTTAAAACATGGTTATATGTACCAAGACTACTGAGTGTTAAGACTACTATAGTATCATGTGCCCGTGACCAGAATTGTAAAAATTGTAGATTATAGCAAACATTTTGATGTTTGGCAGCAAGAATTGAAATGAAACAAAAAAAAAAGTGTATACCATTCAAATATACGTGCATGTTTGCATATATTATTGGCACCACAAAATGCATATTCAAAAACCTATTCAAAAACAAAAGAATTATGAATTCAAATGAAATCAAAAAAAAAAAAAACCCTTTACTCCCGGTTGCCAACCGGGAGTAAAGGTCCTTGGCAGGCCACATGCTTGGCAGTACCTTTACTCCCGGTTGGTATCTCCAACCAAAAATAAAGGTAAACTTCTATTCCCCAACTCGTACTCCCGGTTGCATAACCGGGAGTAGAGGGGGTTTGGAGCTGGGAATAATGCCCTTCGTGTACTAGTGATACAAGTGGATGCACTTCGGGGTCTGCTGCTTCGACTACCCCATCAACGACGTCAGCCGTGCACCTCCACATCACGAGGACGCGCGGTCTCGATAAGGCTGGGGAAATCTGTCACAGCCCAAAGGGCTAGGCCCAAGGCCTCACGCGCGAGCGCAAGGAGCCACGGCCGGCCACCGCCGTCATCGCCCAATCTCCGTCAAATTAAATTTAGGGATAAATATTTTGGAAAGACATAGATTGCTTTGTCGAGAGGTATTCCGATCTATAAGGAAACCTCCTAGATATCTTTTAGCATGCAAGTCTTCCTCGAACTATAAATACAAGGGGCATATAATCAGTTGAATCTAATCAGAAAAATTAAAGGGGTAACACCCGAAAGCTCCTATCTCCCGGCTCTCTCGCCCTCGCGCGTAGCGCGCCACCACCGCCCACGCTGCCCCTAGCGCCGCCCAATGCCGCCGCCCCAATGCCGCCGCCGCCGCCCATCGCTGCCGCCCCCTCGAAGGCGGCTGTGCCTGTGACAGAATCATATTATTGCAGCGATTTCTAATTCACGTCAAAATCGGAACATATTCTCTTTGTTATCCTCACTCCGCTACAATTGCAATTGCAACCAACCCCTTAACCAGTGTGTACCCTGAACAAGAAGACCTGTAAAAATGCTATAGGCTTGGCATTTTTTTAAAAGAAAGACACATCGTTCCTCAAGTCACTTTGTCCAACAAATAGTTGCACAGCCTGACAACAACAAAAGTATTGTTCGAACTACCCTGGTTTAAACAAAGACAAAGACTAAGTGCACCATGAATGTCTCTACAGCATTAAATGCTTCCTCTCGAATTGCAGAATCAGATCTCAACTCCTAACACGCCCTCCCCTTCCTCCTCCTGGATCTAGAGTCTAGACCAAGAGAGGAGCTAGCTACCGCGGCAAGCCAACGATGAATCGCTGCCTCAAGTACGTCCTCTTCGCCGTGTGCGTCGTCGTCGCCGTGGCCATCATCCTCGTGTTCTGCTTTGCCTTTGGCTACCTACGGCACGTCAAGATCACCGTCGACGATGCGTCCCTGACCCGCATGGAGCTGGTCACCACGCCCACGACGGCGCTGGCGTACAACCTCTCCCCTCAAGCTCGTCATCCGCAACCCGAACTGGGCCATCGCCATCAAGCACGACAAGCAGCTGGACGCGGCGTACATCTTCGACGGGCAGCAGTTCGATCGGGTGAAGGTCGCCGACAAGGGCGAGAAGCAGCGCGCCGGGAAGACGGTGGTGTACCGCCTCGACCCCCGGCAGCGGTGGCAGGCCCGTGTCATTGGGGTACCAAGGCGAGGCCGAGTTCAGGAAGCAGAACGCGACGGGTCTGTTCGAGGTGGAGCTGAAGCTGACCGGCAAGTTCAAGTACACGGCGCGTTACCACAAGTGCAAGCTTGAGGCGACTTGTCCGCTAAAGCTGCAGCTCGCGCCGCCGGGCTCGCCGGCGGTGGTGTTCCAGAGGGTCCCATGCAAGCTCGCCAAGCCGGAGAATAAATACTGCTAGAGATGGTTTTGATTGTGCACTTGCATCGCACCGGTCTTCGTTTGGTTACGCCATTTACCATACTAGTGTTAGATTGGAATTTTGGTTTGTACAATGTGTTTCTATTGCTTGCATATGTTCATCCTTTCCTCTATGTAAACTCGTCGTTGTAATATGATTCAAATTGAGTGAATTGCGAGTCCTTCTTTTTTTTTCCACTTCTCATCTAGGTCCACAATTTTTCTCGCACGTCTGAGTTCATGAACTTTGATTACGTTCTAGTTGTTTCACAATAACTCAATAGCCATATCGAGTCATATACTCCATGACCTTGAGCTATATATATACATGCTTTTTTTACTGCTGCTTAGTTATGATCTAATTTCTGAAGTGCCAACTTTTTAGGGCAGTACAACCCACGCTTTTACTAGATGGGGGGATCCGTCTCTGAAATGGTCCGTCCATAAGTGAAAGAGGTTTGGGAATCGAGAATGCTGGAATGCAAAATAAAATATGCTTAGAAGATGGGCGATTAGGATCAACTATGACTAAATTTTTGTACCACAAGGATATCATACTATAGTGTAGCCATTCAATAGAATATATATCAAGGATAAATAAGAGCAACATGACTACAATATTTTTTCAAAACCATCAATATAATAATTATATTTTTTATATATTGCAATTTTTTACAACAAAAACTATGGGGGATTTGGCCTCAGATGGGCCGGGATGCCGAAGAGGACTCTACAACGGTGTTGTAAGCTTTAAAATTTTTACAAAAGGCGTCTATTCTCCGCCTCGGAGCATGGGACACGCCCGTCACCTCGCGAGTGGGCGACGGCATGCCCGTCTCCTGACTGAGAGGTGTATGTATTTCAAAAATGCTGGCTCGCAGACGCCCGTTGTACATGCCCTGTCATGCCTGTTGGTTAAATTTATTGCAGTTAGAAGGAGTACCAAATTTTCTGAAAAAATATTCGCTAGCAGCCAGCACACATCAGTGGACCGTGTTGGTGTCAGTGTCGATGATCTTATTTAGGATGCTCTTCTTCTTGAGGTTCGCAGGATCTCGACGGGCAGGCGTAAAGTCATCCCGGTGACCTTGTAAAAGCGACACCACGCAGTTGGTGGTGGGCACTGGGCACCAGCTTGTCGAGGCCGTCCTCCAGCTTCGCCAGCACGGAACGTAGTGTCCGTGGACACACACACACCTCGCCACCCGCACCCACCTAGCAGCGGTGATGACCGCCGCGCGAAATGGATCAAGCGCAGTCGCCGCCGTGGCATCCATGTGCTCGGTTGGTGTTGACTTTGTGTTGGGTGAGTCGTTAGCGTCAACTTTAAACCATCAATTAGTGCATAAATAAATATGAAAAAAGTTCCACGAGTTTCGTGTTTTCATTTGTCTTACAGGTTTTCACAGGTTTTTACTGAATAAAATTATCTTAAATGATGGATTAGAGTGCACCATTGCGAAGAGCTAGTCGAGATGATCAAAAAACGGACATATCCTGTTGGTTATTTTATTGCCACATTTGGAGTCCAGAATCAAAAGATATGAATCACGACCATTAGTATGAATTTCAAGGACCTAAAGGACATAAGATGGCTGGATCAAGCGCAGTCGCCGCCGTGGCAATGGCGGGACCCACTTGCCACAGGGGGAATAAAATTATCCGCCCGGCCCTCCACGGATGGCCACGTCAGCGGCCTCCACGGAGGCGCCACGGCATTTTTCGGAACCTTCTTCTACCGACCTGTGGGATCATGAAAATTAGATCTAACCGTTGATTTAAGTCGGTTTAAGGTCGGTTTGATCCAACGGCTTAGATTCATCCTCGGGGCTATAAATATAGAGGCAGACCTTACCCTTGAAACCCTAATTCATTATTCATCTCATTTCATTGATTAGAGAGGGGTCCCAATGTAAGGAACTCTCTCTCTCTCTCTTCAATGTAGATATAGGGTTAGGCTTTCTAATGTAATAGATTAGGTCTAGCTGAGAGTTAAGGAGAGCGGAGCTGCGCTCCGGTTCTGGAGAGTCTTCAGAGTTTGGTCTTTGTATCTTTACTTTATAAGACTTATGATGTAATATATTTATCTTCTATTTACTTTTATGCCCTTTCATTTATGGTTAGTATAATTGTTATGCCATTGCATAGGATCTCTGCTCGCATTGAGTGCTTTAGTTATTCGAGGTAGCTAGAATAGTAATCTATAGTATAGACATGGTGTTTAGACTATAGGTTACCTGAGGTTGTACCCAATTCCTACGGATAGTTGTGGTAGCCCCAGGTGGCGACAACCCTGACTGCCGACGTATTCCACCACGTCGGGTTGGTGTTTGTAGGACTTTAGTCAGAGCTTCCTAGCCCCCTTCTCATCCCTTTTCGTGGCTAGTGTTTCGATGTCCCGAAGTGTTATTGTATGGTTTCTATATCTATTCATACTTCAGTTATCTTAGAACCAAAGTAATAGAAGTATTTAGAAACCTTGATCTTTCTCGTTGTCCTCTTCATTAGCTAAGCTATTCATTTATCTTATAATTTTTTTAGTCATGTTATTATTATTAGATTTCTTTTTATGCTTTATTATTCATAGTACTATTTATATTTATCATTTATCACTTTCCCTCTTTAGTCTATATGGTTTGCTAAGTTAGTAGATACATGATTGTGAGTTATTAGATTCTTTACCCAAATCTTCCCTGTGGATACGATACTCTAGAATACTCCTAGAGAAAAACTACAATGGTATTCTGTGTGTTTGCAGAATCTTTAATATTCTTTTAACACTTAACAAACATCAACAGTTGGGGAGCTGAGGGCCGGTGAGGAGGGGTCAGGTCCGGATCTCGCCGGGAAACGATGCAGGAGTGGCACAACATAGTGCATCGAGGTCCTCCCGTGAACGGATCAACAACGACAGACGACAATGACACAGAGAATGAACTCAATGTACCCTAACAAGAAAATATCCATTTAACAATAGTACTCGAGCATACACCCCAACACTCAAAACATTAAGATTTGTTATAAGTTTACCATTTTACCCTTGGTTAAATAAAATAACTACTGAAAAAAGAAATTACCACTCCTTTGTTTGGAGTCCTAATCCCCACAATTTTTGAGACATCGTTGGAAGGCGTTATGGTGCATATGGGTCCACCGACCATAGACAGACCTAACACTTCTCTCAATGCATTCCATCGTATAGGCCCACTAATCATAGACACATCTAACGTTTCCTAATGTCTTCCCAACCCTAAACCCTAAACCTGAGATAAATTTCTCTTGATAAAATTGGATTATTTTGTCCAATATCAATTTTTGAGACATGCTACCTATGGTCACCTTTCATAGACGCCATTGCGTCGCTCCCCACCCTGGCGGCCAACCCTAGTGCCGCCACCCTCCCTTCCCGGTCCTCGACCACCTCGCCGCCCGCTTTGGCACGGAAGTCCGCCGGCCGGAAGGAAGGCGGCGACGAGGCTCCCTCCTCCCGTCCTCTCCTTTCCCTCCCGGTGTTCTCTGTTCAAGGTGAGATGGCGTGGTCGGACTTCTCTCGACTCTTCCCGGCCGTTGGCGACCGGATCCACCGCTGATGGCCATGGCTCGCCTGCTAGGACGCCAGATCCGGTCCTGTTGGCCTTCGGCGCGATGGATCTTGGGATGGTGAGCGCGCCCCCGCTTGCCGGGCGGGCACCGGCCCCGGGCGCCATTGGGCTGTCGGTGGCAAGTGATGGTGCTTTGGGCTCGCCGGATCTGGTGCCCTTGAGGGTGGATCCAGCACCCCCTAGCCTGGATCTGCGGCCTGGCGTGCTTGATGCGGTGGCCGGCGCTCTCTGCCCCTTCCGTTCGATAGTGATGCGGTGGCGGTGCCATCATGCGGGCGTTGCGGAGGAGCCTGCGAGCTGTTCGTGCTTGGACGAGTCTACGCTGCGGGTGGTTGGTGTGCCGGGCGAAAGCCTTCACGGCACTCTGGCTGGTGGCAATGGCGGCAGCGCCCTTGGGGTGTTGCTCTCCTGTTGGGGCACCATTGCGGAGCACACACTCCCGCGGCCTAGGATTTCCTGGGTGAAAACCCTGTCCGGTTTCGGACGAGCAATGGCGGCGCTTTTGGCGTCGTGTCCTCCTTGGAGGCATTGCTTTGGACCCCGACTCGGTTTGCGGCAGCGGTTTGGGCAGTGTTGGGGCTGCTTCCGCGGTCCTTTGTGGAGGATTCTTGCGAGAGTCATGGCGGCGACTAGGTGCAGAGGGCCCATGTGTGCTCAAGGTCTTGGATCCTCGCGCATGGTGTGGTGGTCTCGGCGGCAGCATGGCGAAGGCAAAGCTCTCAAAAAAGCCCGGTGGCACCGCGTCAAATGCGGGTGCCTGACCAAGGAGGGCCAGGACCTGAAGGTGTGTCTTTGTGGTGTGAGCGGTGCTGGGTGCTGTGGCGGGAGGTGATGCTGGTGCAAGGCGGTGGCTAGGGGTCGACGACTGTGCATGGGCGATTTGAGGGCGACAGTGACATGGTGGAGGAGTTGTGGTAGCCGCTCAGGCTTGCAGCGAGCTGTGGCGTTTGGCATGGAACATGTCGGTAACGATGGCGCAGGCGTGGGCATCTAATGTCGGTTCCTCTTCCAGGTTTGTGGTGGTGTGGTTTCCTTGTTGTGTGTTGGGGTAGTGTGGGGTGGCGTGGTGTGGCGCTTAGGCGCGTGTTGCGCTTTGGCGTGTGTTGTACGGCTACAATTTTTCTCCTTCTTATATGACAGAGCAGTGCTCCTGCTATCTTTTTTCAAAATATTTGTCCGTGTGTGCTTTGATTCTCACCCCCAAACGCTAACACAAGAGGACAGTTGGCCATGTGCTGCATTTCGGTATATCCATTCTTCATCTTTGTCGGGCGACCTGTAACCTGCGTATGTGCGGTTGGATCGATCCAATTAGAATCGCGGCATGTGAAAAACTCTGTTTACTTCCTCTCATTGGCTCAACTACTTGTATAAACGAATGGATCAGAAAGGATGCAACTAGGTTCTATATATTTTTGGGCCTGATAGGAGTGAGGCAAGACTTGAGAGAATAGTGTGCCTTCGCACTTAGGTTCTGTTGGGTACAGCTTCACCAACAATTTTCAGTTTTTTTTTATAGCCAAACATCAATTTTCGAAACACCTTCATGGATGAACCTTCCTTTTTTTTTTTTTTTTTTGACGCGAGGATAACCCCATTTCCATTAAGAACAACGGAAATACAATGTCAAGGACCCAGCAACGAGGAAAAGAGACAGAAACCAGACGCTAGACAGGCAGATAGACCTACTAGCACAAGTTTAGGGACAGACATCTAGATGACCAACAACCAGAAAAAAACAAATACCCAGGACACGCAGGTCCAGATGGCAACACAGCAGCGAAAGTCACCACAGAGCACCATACAGATAGACTAAGCATAACAAGACATCAGGCAAAAGCAGTTTAACAGAGCATGTATCTCGACAGTCAATTGTTGTCGCCGTCTTGGGGTGCATCTTCAAGGGCTTCGTGCTTCCTCTTCTTGTCCTTAGCAATCAGTTGAGTCGCCATCGCCAGCATCACTCCGATAGCAGCTTCCACATTCGCCTTGTCACTGTCATGGAAGAGACCTACCCAATAACCCATGAGCGTGCAAATATAACAAACAATTGATGCCGGAGAGGCAATATTCTTTTTTCAAAGTAGATGTTATTTTGAGTTTTCCAAATTGCTCAGCAAATTGCAGCTATGCCAAAAGTATGGAATTGTTTCCCATTGGGAGCCATAGTTCACACCATTGCCAGCATTGTTCAATTGAGTTTGGAACATTGTCAGCACCAATTGAGTGAGCAATGATAGCCCAAACTGCCTTAGCAGTAGAGCATTGGAAGAAAAGATGTTGAATGTTTTCATCCTTATCACAGAAAAAACAAGTGGGGGAGCCAAGCCATTTCCTTTTGAGAAGGTTGTCTTTACTCAAGATAGCATTGTTTAGCAAAAGCCACATAAAAATTTTGATCTTATAGAGGAATCTTTCCTTTCCAAACTTCCCTATTATAAGGGCCAGCCTCATTTTCAGAAAGAGCATTGTATACAGATTTGACAGAGAAGAGGCCATTATTTCTCACCCGCCAGCTAACATTATCATAACCACTGGATAATACAAGATCATCTAATTCTTGTAGAATCTTACCCCAATCAAACCTGGGTGAATCAACCAACCACCTCCTAAAGGAAATCCTACAAGAGCATTGTGAACCTTCCTCGTTTATGCTCTTACAAAGGAATGGAGAGTGGATCCTTGCTACTTCACTCGGACAAAATGATGGTCTTCTGTCCTAATCTTACTTTTCATGTGCCCGATGCTCCAGCATGCCCATGTGTGCGCAACAAAGTATTAAAGCGCCGTCCAGATAGGCCTTGGGCCAAGTACATAGTTAATTAAAGTGTAAAACAATGACAAGGACAAAGACTACAGCTATGCATATTAGTATTCTTCACTTCTCCCTTTTTAACACCATTCCACTTCAAACTTGTAAACATTTAAGGTCATTTAGCAATTCTGGATTTTGAATTCAAAATCTAAAAATTTAAATCACATAGTTGGAACTCTAAATAACTTCAAATGTAAAAACTCAACCATTTTGGAACTCATCTCAAAGTGATATTCGCAACATAAATAACCCTTATTCCCTATAATCATGCATCTTGAAAAAGCTATTTATTTTCAGACGAAGGAGTTCTTTCTATACTTATCAAATCATGCAGACACTATACATATACATAGAAACCATTGCCCAGTCCGCTTGAACTTATCACCTATTTCCAATAGATAGTTTCTTCAAAATAAATGTGCAATCACACATTTTCTCTCTGCACCATCTACCAACAATCACATCTCTTTATATCTCAGTTTCCGTGTAGACATAGTTTCTTATATAATAAACTATTTTCTCTTATCTCTCTTTTTAAGATCCGTTGGATCAGTTGGCAAAAACTAACAAGACAAAAAAAAATAAGCTAGGAGGCTTGGGATTCAGAGATGTACACTCCTTCAATATGGCCATTATTCTTGCTAGACAAGGGTGGCACGTTCTGAAAAACCCGGACCCCTTAGACCCTCCACAATATTACGCTAGAGTGCAACTAGAAATAGAGAGAGAGAAAAAAAGTGATCGAAATAGTCCAACCCCTCGACCTAGGGCTACGGTGCGGGCGATTCGGAGGCGACCGCGAGGGGAGCGTTCCGCCGGGCGGTCGGCGGGCCCTCCCCTCCGGTGGCCCGTCGGGGGCCGGAGGGGGGGGAGGCTGGTCCTCGCCGGGCGGATTGGGTTCCCCGGGCTCGCAACGGCGGCGGCGACGGCGACTCGGCGGAGTCCTCGGCGTGCTCGTGCTCGTCGGGCGTGAAGTCCTCGAGGGATGTTGGTGTCAGGTGGCGGTGACGAGATGGAGACGGAGCCGGGCGCGTCGGAATAAGGTACTCCGGACCTTTCCCCATCCCGGTGGCGTCGTCTTCGGCGGCGGCGTCGGTGGTCTGTGAGCTTTAGGGTTAGGGTTAGGTTAGGTTTTAGGATGGCTTTGTGTAGGGTCGGTCGACGGCGGCTTGTCATCTCGATGGCGATGAGGAGCTACGCCGGCCTTGTGTTTGGTGGATTCGGTGGTGGATGTGGGTTTGTTGGGAGTTTGGTGGCTGGAGCGGACTTGGCTTCACCTGCGGGCGCGAGATCATCGTTGGCGCTACCATCGCCGGCCGATTCGGGAAGTGGTCTTGACGGACGGATGTTCATGAAAATCGGCTCAGGCGCGAAGTTGGAGCATCTCCGCTGCAGCCCCCGGAGGTTTCCTTGAGTCGGATTCGTCGGAGTTGGACGGCATCGGCGTTCTTCGTCTGAGGCGGTTGCTGCCGAGTCCTGTTCTTAGAGGGGAAGGGGCCAATGTGTAATTTCTATTTTTGTTGAGGTCCCGTTTGCTAGGTTGGACATCTGTCCACCGTATCCTTTGTCGGTCTACTTGTATTTGTACACTCTTGGTTTCCTTACTTAATACAGGTATACTTTATCAAAAAAAAAAAGAAATAGAGAGAGAAGGATGAGGAGTCACTCCCACACCGCAACCAAGTGCAACTAGAAATAGAGAGAGAAGGATGAGGAGTCACTCCCCCTGCGCAACCCAGTGATGCCAGCACCAGAAATTTTGGGAGCGGAGCAAGTAGTTGCGCCGGTGCTCCCATCTTATTCTTGTGAGAGGACTGCAAAAGAGTGTGCTACCTTTCTTGGCATCACTCCACACTATTTGTAGCTCAAAACTCAACCAAGCACCACTATCACCTTCACATGCCTAAACAGAAGCGGCACCACTCACATTGTCGAGGGCCTTATGCGCCCAGTATTTCCTCAATAGGAATTTATTCTAAGCTAACGCCTTATGTGACAACCTACTCCCTACGTTCCAAATTATAAGCGACTTATAATTTGAAACAGAGGGAGTATTAATTAAACACATATAAAACTCTAACAAAACCCTCTCTGAAATTGACCTAAGTATAGAAACTAACCATCCTAGTGTTTCTGGGTTTAAAATGTGCTCATTAATCAGTCTAGTTGACCTTGACCAAATGATGGTCTTCTGTCCTAATCTTACTCTATTATTTTCATTGTCCGATGCATCTCCATACGTGCCCAACAAAAAATAAAGCGCCGCGTCCAGATAAGCCCTGGGCCAACTAGCTGTATAAAACAATGACGAGGACCAAGACTATAATGCAGGTCCACTACAGCTATGCATATTATTCTTTACTTGCTCCTTTCTCAACGCATCATCCCATTACGGATCGATATCGACCTCAAATTCCCAATTCAAGCGCATTATGCAAATTCAAAGCTCAGCCTCTAGCTAGCTCCTACATTTGAAGCAAGAACACGCCTCAACTGCGCGGCGAGGAAACCATGTGTGGCTGTTGGGACGATTGCTGGTACAAGGCCAAGGACTGGCTCATCTGTCTGGGCGTCATCTTCGCCGCCATCATCATCGCCGGCGTCGTCCTCGTCATCATCATCTTCGGCGGGCCTCTCCGCCACGTCAAGATCAGCGTGGAGGACGCGTCGCTCACCCGGTTCGCGCTGGTGACCACGCCGCCCGCGACGACGTCGCTGGCGTACAACCTCACGCTGACGCTGACCGTCCGGAACCCGAACTGGGCCATCGGCATCAAGCACAACAAGCCGCTGGAAGCAGCGTACACCTTCGACGGGCAGCAGTTCGAGCGCGTGCAGGTCGCTGACAAGGGCGAGAAGCAGGCCGCCCGGAAGACGGTGGTGTACCACCTGGCGTCGACCTCGGAGGGCCGGGCCGTGTTACTGGGGAACGCCGGTGAGGCCGAGTTCAAGAAGGAGAACGCCACGGGGGTGTTCGAGGTGGAGGTGGCGGTCACCGGCAAGTTCAAGTACACGCTGCGCAAGACCAAGTGCGACATCGAGGCCAAATGCCCGCTCAAGCTGCAGCTCGCCGCGCCGGGGGGCACGTCCGTCGTGTTCCAGAAGGTCGACTGCGAGCTCAAGAAGTCCGAGGACAAGTACTGCTAGAGTAGAGTTGATAGGTTTGCGAATGCATTGATTTCCATTGATTTCGAGATCATGTGTTGTGTTTTGCTCATCTTGTCCTCCCCTATTGTTGATGCTTGCTGCAATTGATTGAGTTGAACTGTGTGTGTGTTTCGCCCTTCAGATTTCATTGTTTTGGATGCCAAATGTTTGAACAAAGAGTACCTCAAATGAGATTTGAAGAATGCAGCAATGTACTCCTATTACACAAACTTTCTTATTGCAATGCGATTCCGCAATTTGAAAATGGACAAATCTCTGCCTGTCCTCTTTTATTTTTAACCATTTTATATACAGACTAGCCGGCCGGTAGACATTGTTTAGTGTGGACCACAACATGAGGAATCTTTTGTGGTTTTGTTAATAGCTTAGACGAGTCTCTATACATGACAACATACTCATTCAAAGGTCGACACACAGTAGGACAAATTGATGTGGCATGAGGGAGGGCATTTACAGTCATTACAAAAAGACATTAGAAGCTGCAAGCCTAGCCGCCTCAAAATTTTTGGTTCTATCAGCCTCTAATCTTCTAAATACAAGAAATTCAAACGTTGCATATATAGAAGATTTCAAAAAAAAAGTTGCAATATATGAAGTTGCTTAACTCTTTGAGATCTATGATTTTTGTTTTCCTCGTCTCTCCATCCGATGTCATTAAAAGGTACACACGCTGTGAATAGCATAACTTTAAACCCTCTAACTTGTTAGATCCTTTACAGTTTGGAAGACCGCGATAGGCAAATATTCGCGAACGAATTGAAAGACAGACCGAGAACAAATGGCCAACTAATGATGGCCAACATTCATGTAGGGTGAATTGAGGATCTTCTTCTTTTTGGTATCTTCTTTCTTCCTTCTGCCACCACCAAAGAATGAGGAAGACTAATCTGAAAAATATTCTCCCCGGTCCTTCATGATCTAAAAAAAAACAACATGAGTAACCTTTTGTGGTTTTGTTAATAGCTTTAGATTAGACGAGTCTCTATATACATGATAACATACTCATTCAACACTCGACGACAAATAGATGTGGCATGAGGCACTACTACAGGAATGATTTTGCGTGGTGTTCCGATTTTATTTTCCGTGGCGGGCATTTGAGAAACCGCCACGGAAAATAGGTGGCCTGGCACCCCCTTCGGCCAGGAGAAAAACCGCCACGGTTAATCGATTAACCGTGGCGGTTTTTATAAAAAGCCCGCCACGGTTAAAAACCAGCCCAAAGAGCCCACAAATCCGTCGGCCCATTCCATCTTATCGGGTTCAAATATATATAGCAGTTAGGTTTTCCAAATCACTCAGTCTCTCCTTCCCATTCCACAGCCGCTCCTTCCCCTTCTCTTCCTTCTCTTCCATCTCTTCCAAATCAATCGCAACCGACGCCACCTCTCTACTCTCTCCCTTCTCTTCCCTGTGGCGCTTCGCCCGGCCGGCGGCGGCCCTCGCGAGCAAGCGGACCGGGCTCGGCGTCCCGGAGTGGCGGTGGCGGCTGGCGGGCGCGGTGGGCGGCGGTGCGGCGCGGAGACAGCGGATCTAGTGGCGGCGCGGCGACCCGGCTGGCGGCGCGGCGCGCGTCTACTCGAGCTAGCTCGTGTGGATCCGGCTCGGCGTCCTCGGCGTGGCGGCGGAGGGCGGATTCGGCGGCGGCGCGGCGCCGTGGCGGCGGCGCACGGACATCGAGGCGGAGCGCGGGCGGCGGTGGTGGCGGCTCGCGCGAGAGCGCCGCGGCGGCTCGAATCTGGCGGCGGCGGCCTCCCTCCCCTTCTCCGGCCTCCCTCCCGGGCGCGCGGCGGCCTCCCTCCCCTTCCTCCCTCCCCGGCGTGCGCTCGTGGCGGCGTGGCGGGCGTGGCGGCAACGGCGGATCCGGCCTCCGGCTGCCGGATCGGCGGCGGCGACCTTAGCTCGGCCGGATCAAAGGCGCGCCCGGCGGCGGGCGGCCAGCTCGCTCATGGCGGGACACGAAACCCTAACGGGCGGGAGGCCCAGATCCGGGCCTGTTAGGGTTTCAAGATTGGATTTTTTCTTTTTTTATTTTTTTTATTTTATTTACCATGGCAGACATTGTAAGAAGACCGCCACGGTTAATCTCTATTTTCCGTGGCGGGCATTGTTAAAAGTCCGCCACGGTTAATCGATTTTGCGTGGTGGACATTTGCCGCCCACGGTTAATCGTTCGATTAACCGTGACCCTAGCTGCGTGGCAGTTTTAATGTCCGCCACGGAAAATCAAAAAAAGTCCGCCACGGAAAATCATTTACGTAGTAGTGAGGGGGGCATCACAACTATAAAAAAAAACACATTAGAGGCAGCAAGCTTAGCCGCCTCAATTTTTCGGTTATATTAGCCTCTAATAATCTTCCTCCAAATATAAGAAATTCAAACGTTGCATAGATGATTTCAAATAAAAAAAGTTGTGAGTCATTTTCAAAAAAAAAAAAAAAAAAAATTGTGAGTTACGAAGTTGCTTAACTCTTTGTGATCTACAATTTTTGTTTTGCTTGTCTCTCCATCCGATGTCATTTGAAAATTTCAAATTTTACTGTATAGCTACTACTTTGAGAGACGACGGCTCTACTTTCAGCCACCTCTACAAATTGATTTTAGAGACAATTAGAAATAGAATTATCTCTACAGATACATTTCTATAGGCGACAACTAAGAGATGATGGGTTTGCAAATACATTGATTTCGGGCTCATATTGTCACAGTCCCGACGGACTTCGGCGGCTCGTGACGGTGCACGCGCGGCGACGATCGGCGGTGAAGAGGCGGCAGCGGCGGTTGCGCGCTGAGCCCTAGGGCGCGCGTGCATGCATGCAGCGGCGGCGTGGGTGGTGAGGGCGGCGCCTAGGGTTTGGGAGAGAGCGCCTGAAGACCGGAGCTATTGGGTGTACCCCTTTAATTTTTTCTGATTGATTCCAATTGATTCCAAACTGTAACACCCCTTGGTGTTACCGCGTAATCAACTTACTAAAATTCGTCATGAGCATCATGTTTATATGTTAATGCATGTGTAGAAATGTTTGTTGCAACACAAGATGGTAAATAAAAATGTTAAATGAAATGTATTGCTTCGCCCGTGATATATCAAGTATGATTTAGAGTTAGTTCGTAGTGAATAGTATAGATTATATAGTGTATATATATGCGTATACGCCACCATGAGGTAAGTTGACGTATGAGTCCTTATCCATAAATTCAGAACGTGCATGTCTGGTTCGATGTCCATCGTTGTCCCGTGCTGCTGCCATGCACCATGCATTTCTTGGCCTTGAACCATTGACTACGTGCTGCCACTGCCAACGTCTGCTGCTGCTGCGTCCTCGAGGCCATGCTCGATGCTCCTCGTGGCACAGTGATCGTTTCTCACCTCGCCTCCTGCCTTAGTTGTCATTTCACCTTAATGACGCTAGCAGCCATCCGCTTGCCGCCAGGGCAATCACCAGCCATTGTCAGACATGTACGCACGAGGCCGTGGTTGCTCATCGTCGTGATCATCTTCCCGTAGTCGCTGTGTCTTGACCCTGCCACTGCGGCGCCGTCGCCTCACCGTCGCGTCGGTCATCACGCACGCACATAAGGCCACCGTCCACCTTAATGGCGCACGTTGCACTGGCCACAAATCTTCAGCAACGTGCCTGTTCAGTGCCACAGAAGAGTCGTGCTGAGTCAGGCCACGTTTAGATGGCTAAATTTTAGCTCAAAAGTTGCAACTTTTTCAACTCTCTCTCCATCACATCACATTAAATACATCAAAAGACATATGTTCGGAGCAGTAAATATAGGTAAAAAAATAACTAATTACACAGTTACGTTGTACATCACGAGACGAATCTTTTGAGCCTAGTTACCCTAAGGTTGGATAATATTTACCACAAACAAACGAAAATGCTACAGGAGTTCCAAAAGTTACTTTTGCTACTCCCTCCGTTCAAGAAATAAAAGTACATCTAGGTGGATGACACATAGATCAATGAAGCGGTGAAATTACAATATTGCCCTTATGGAAAGCTCATACATGCATGCACAGGTGACGGAAACTGAAGGAGCATGTACGGCGTATAAGGAAACGAGTGGCCGAGGAGCTTCCGGAGCCTCCGTCATTTTTTGTCATGAGTTATTTTATTATTTTCTTGGTACCACAACAATGAACTTGTGGCTGGGAAACAATGCAAAGACTGCTGTATGTACGGAGTAGCAGCCATGGTACCCTATCGATGCATGTTATTTGTGGGAAAAAATTTAAATGCTAGATGTACTTATATTGGTGGGACGGAGGGAGTAAAATTTAGCCATCTAAACGTGGCCTCAGTCCGTGCATCGCCGGGAGTTATGATAGCTCGTGCAAATCGCTAGCGGCCAGAGACTTCAGCAGCTCACCGCGTGGCCATGTCTCCACACTGCACCATAATTATTGCTCACACATCTCCACGTAGGAAATGGAATTTCCTTCTTCCTACAAATGCACACAGCCAGCTGAACACCCCAGTCCTAACCTCTCGCACCAAAGAGCAACCATGTCAAGCAGCTGAACCACGCCAAGCCTCTGTCGTTCATCGCCATCGGAGACCAGCAGACGCCGCCGTGTCCGCTGCTGAGCGCCGCCGTGCCGCTCGCTCGCACGACGCCTGCTCTGCTCGGGCTCGCGCGTGTCTCCGACTCAACCATCCTCTCTGCACGAACCACTACGCCGCGGCCGTCGTGCATGGCGTCCATGAGCTGCTCATATATATATATATATATATATATATATATATATATATATATATATATATATATAACTATGTTTGTGCGTGAGTTACTTAGATCACGTGAAGTGCTTGTTAGCTTTGCCTGTTAGCTTTGCTTTCAAAAGTCATCAAATCTTCTCTGGTTTGTAGAATTCGTATAAAAATCAAAATAGAGTTAGCCTTATTTTACTAGTACGTGCTTGCTGTAATTGTTATAGACTTAAACTAGATTATTGGCACGGTAGCTAAATATCCCTTTTAATATTAGTATGAGTAAGAATAGAACACGTATGTGTTTACACCTTGTTGCACCTCGCTTGCTGGTGGTTTACTATCTTAGTCGTTAGAGCTAGCTTAGTTGCTTATTGCATGTGTTCCTATTTTAAGAGTTGTTGTTGCCGTATATTAGATCATTGCATCATCATGGCATACATGTAGTGAATGAGTTGGCGGAAGTTGTGACCGTGGGCGACCGGGAGTACTGAAGAAGTCATCGAGGAGTACGAGGAGGAGATACGCGCCGCAGAGTTTTCCGAGCCGCCCGTGACTGACTTTGTTGAGTTTGCGCCTGACCAAGGCAAGCCCCGGTGCATAACCCTTATTTTTGAATAATATGATATATATCTATATATATGTTGTGCATTTATATTACAGGAGTTATATGAAATCCACATGCATATATATATTGTCCTATGAGTCTTACTAGTACAGGATCGAGTAGCTGCCATGCTTAGGTTATTCGGTAGCGTGAGTAACCTGCTGTTACTCACAAAGTAGGTGAATATTACTACACTGATGATGAGATGGTGGAAAGGAAATGGCGACCGGGCAGGGAAGTGGTATGTGTTCTTGTGGGTGTAACAAGTTATGTTCCGCGGCCAACGGGGGGCTAACTTGGTTGCACTGTGTTCCCTGTCCGAGTCAACTAAGGACCGTTCGTTGCAATGGAATGGTGGTCAAGTCACAGATCTTATTATCCCAAGCACATACTTGCTTATGGGAGCGGGAAGACCTGTTCTTTTCATGTCGAGGTTTCCGGCTCTTTCCGTGTCGACTGAATGGAGGCGGGGAAAGGTTGGAGGTCCAAGGACCATACCGACTGGGACTCGGGTAGTGGTGGCTCGAGTCCAAGTTTGGGGCGGGGACACGGAGCCTCATCGGAGAACGAGAAGGGTTGGTCTTTGCTGGCTTGGCGTATTTTTTGTAGCGCAAGCGGGGCGTGTGTTTTTCGGGGTACCCAGCTGGGGACATTGATTCGCGAATCACCGCCGTGTCGGTACGACTTGACTGGTATCTGGCATCGTAGTAAGATATGGAATATGGAAGATGGAATTAAGATGGTTCTGATTGCTCAACTCTTGCTTGAAAGTAGAACAGGTGCTTATCTAGAATGACTAGATGATGAACTTAAAATATGGCTAATGAATCATAAATAAGGATTCACTCTTAGTAATGTTTTTCTGCAAACAAATAAACTACAGCCATAAAGCCTATCATATTCCTTGAGAGTCGGGAAATATATATATTCCCATTCGGGTAAGTCTTGCAATATGTTATAGAAAGAATATTCCTAAGATACTCCTAATCATATGTCAATGAATACTACAATTAGTGCAATACATCTAGCTATCATGGCAAGGTTGCATTACATCTACACATGGTAAGCAACTACCAATGACAATCAAGGGGCTAAACTTGATCATCACCGTAATTATAGCTCAACTTGTCCTAGCATTGAGGAGGGTGGACTCCAAAAGACTCAACAGGACTATCACTCCCGCGATCTACCACACGCCCCTGGAATGTAGGGTGCAATTGCGAGATAAACGTTGTATAAACACCACGTTTACACATTGCTTATCACCCACATAGTGATCATCTACGTGGATGCTATACAATTCCATGCATAAGATATAAGACAAACTCACTAAACTAAACATATAATCATAGCATGCATGGATACATATCAATAAGAATATAATCATGATATAGATCAAAGTCATAACAATTGTATTCGATAATAATAATACTTACGGTCGAATACAAGAGAGAAGCCACAAGAACGATGATCCTTGCTACTTCTTGACTATCGGGAATCAAGATGAACTTGACTTCCTCTAGAACTAGCTAGGTAGCTAACTACTTCTAATATGATGAACTAGGGCTTAGGTCTAGACTTGGTTGGACTTGAGTTGAGATGAACTCGGATGATAATGAACTAGTATGAATTAGGGTTTAACCCCGGGGTCGTGGGGTCTTCTTATATAGCACTTGGCGATGAATGGGGACCCTTGGATCAAACCGACCTTCAATAACGGTGTAGATACAACCTCAAGGTCGGTGATAAACCGACATAAAAATGTGAGGTCGAACAGGTGACCCCACCGGGCGGCCGGCCTAAAAAAGCCTCGGGCGGCCGCCTGGGTCGATCTCCTCTCGGGTTCTCGTGTCTTACGGTATCTTCTAAAGTGTTTTAGTCCACATTTTGGGTTGAGTGACTTCACGGATAAGTCTTGTCATCGTATGGGATGTAAACTCTTCCGATTCTCATCGATCTTCTCTGTTTTTATACATTAGTCCCCGCAAAGTCACGAGAATACCAAAACTCGTGGAATTATGTTAGTTAGACCCCTAGACTTATGTTGGTCTTTATCTTAAGCCCTTATTTCATATTAATTGACTAATAATATTATGCTATAACAGGTGTCAACACATATCAAGAGTGAGAGTAACTCTACTCTTGGTAGGGACACTAAGCAATACCCACATGCATTGCTAGCGCCATTGCTATGAGTGAGATTAACTCCATTCCTAGTGATGTTAGATCCATCAACATGCTCCACCGCATTGGGTGCTCTAGGGCTCGACACTTAGCACCCTCGGCGGCGGATGCGTGCTCGCTTGACGGTGGTGGTCCCACACGTCGGTTTTGTGGTCCACGCTCGACTGGTGGCGGGCCTACGCATGGATCTAGCTCCATCAATAGCGACGACGGTGGATCTGCCTCCATCGATGACCATGGTGGCGGATCTGCCACCATCCAAGGCCACAATGGTTGGATTTGCCTCTCTCAACGTGAACGGCCTAGAGCAGCGATGCTTCCTCCCTCTACTCCGAGAAGAACACCCAGCTCCAGGTACGGAACTGGCCTCCAAACATGCGAATCTTGCCACCACCGAGCTAGGGCGCCGATCCAGCCACTAGCGGCCGCGGGGCATCTATCCGGCCACCACCGAAGCACGACCAGCGTCACGGATCTGGTGATGGTGGCGTCGTGTCGCCCGCATGGTTGGGCCAAATCTGGCTATCGGGCTAGGAATGGGCTTGTCGATGGGCTCGTAAACGGGCTCATGGGCGGGCTCGTGGTTATTTTTTAAAAAAAAAAAAATTAGATTTCTGTAGTAGTGAACCTTGTGACGTCAAAAAGTAAATACTTATGTGACAACCTATTAAACATAGATAAAACTCTACCCCTTCATCCCAAAATGAGTGTCGTTTTTAGGTTTTCATTCATAATGTTTGACTATCCGTCTTATTCAAAAAGTTTCATAAATATCTTCAATTTTGTTATGACTTATTTATCATTAGAAGATACTTTAATGCTGATTTATTTATTTTATAATTTACATAAAATTTTTGAATAAGGCGAAGCGGTCAAAAACAATGTGTGAAAGTTAAAAACGACACTTTTTAGACGGACGGAGTAATGGAACTCAATCTAGTTGACCTTGACCAAATGATGGTCTTCTGCACTAATCATACTCTATTTTCGTTGCCCGATGCTCCCACTCAGCATCTCCATGTGTGCCCAACAAAAAATAAAGCGCCGCGTCCAGATAAGCCCCGGGCCAACTAGCTGTTTTGAAGTGTAAAACAATGACGAGGACTAAGACTATACAGGTCCACTCCAGCTATACATATTATTCTTTACTTGCTCCTTTCTCAACGCATCATCCCAGTAATATTACCGGATCGATCGACCTCAAATTCCCAATTCAAGCGAATGCAAACTCCAAGCTCAGCCTCCTCCTAGCTAGCTCCTACATCTGAAGCAAGAAAGAACACGCCTCAAAAGGCGCGGCGAGGCAACCATGTGTGGCTGCTGCGACAGCTACTGCCGCGACAAGGTCATGAACTGGCTCATCTGTCTGGGCGTTATCATCGCCGCCATCGTCATCGCTGGTGTCGTCATCGTGATCATCATCTTCGGCGGGCCTCTCCGCCATGTCAGGATCAGCGTGGAGGACGCGTCGCTGACCTGGTTCGCGCTGGTGACCACGCCGCCGGCGACGACGGCGCTGGCGTACAACCTCACGCTGGCGCTGACCGTCCGGAACCCGAACTGGGCCATCGGCATCAAGCACGACAAGCCGCTGGAGGCGGCGTACACCTTCGACGGGCAGCAGTTCGAGCGCGTGCAGGTCGCCGACAAGGGCGAGAAGCAGGCCGCCCGGAAGACGGTGGTGTACCACCTGGCGTCGAGCTCGGAGGGCCGGGCCGTGGCGCTGGGGAACGCCGGCGAGGCCGAGTTCAAGAAGGAGAACGCCACGGGGGTGTTCGAGGTGGAGGTGGCGGTCACCGGCAAGTTCAAGTACACGCTGCGCAAGACCAAGTGCAAGATCGAGGCCACATGCCCGCTCAAGCTGCAGCTCGCCGAGCCGGGGGCCACGTCCGTCGTGTTCCAGAAGGTCGACTGCGTGCTCGCCAAGTCCGACGACAAGTACTGCTAGAGTAGAGATGATAGGTGTGCGAATGCATTGATTTCCATTGATTTCGAGCTCTTGTGTTGTGTTTTGCTCATCTTGTCCTCCCCACTATTGTTGATGCTTTGCTGCAATTGATTGAGTTGAACTCTGTGTGTTTTGCCCTTCAGATTTCATTGTTTTTGATGCCAAATGTTTGAATAAGAGTTCCTCAAATGAGACTTGAACAATGCAGCAATGTACTATTACACAAACTTTCTTGGTGCGAACAAACCTTGTTATTGCAATGCGATTCCGCAGTTTGACAATGGAGAAATCTCTGCCTGTTCTCTTTTATTTTTAACCACTTTATATATAGACTAGCCAGCAGGTAGACATTGTTTAGTGTGGACCACAACATGAGGAACCTTTTGTGGTTTTGTTAATAGCTTAGATTAGACGAGTCTCTATGCATGATAACATACTCATTCAACACTCGACACGCAGTAGGACAAATAGATGTGGCATGAGGGGGCATCACTACTACAAAAAAAGACACATTAGAGGCAGCAAGCCTAGCTGTCACACTCACCAAAAAGGATATACTGAATATTTATTTATTAGAATAGCTTATTTAAATATTTTTTGAAAATATTTAAATATTTTTATTAATTAAATTAGAGTAAGCGTGAAAGACTAATGGGTCTGGCGACTCTGGCCCGTTAACACTTGTAAACCCCTCATATAAATATGAGGCAGACCTTTTGGGATAATCGGAAAGAACAATTTAGAGTTAACACCTCAGCTCTTGCCCTAGCCGCCGCCGCCACCGCCACCGCCACCGCCCGTGCGCGCCACCTGCGCCGCCGCCGCCCTCCTCTTCCCCTCCCTCTCTTGCTACGTCACGCCCTCGTCATCCTCGCGTTGACCGGTCGACGAGCTATGACACTAGCGGCCTCAATTTTTGGTTCTATTAGAGCCTCTAATAATCTTCCTCCAAATATAAGAAATACAAACGTTGCATAATGATTTCAAATAAAAAGTTGTGTCCTTGTTTTTAAAAAAAGTTGTGAGTTATGAAGTTGCTGAACTTTTTGAGATCTACCATTTTTATTTTGCTCGTCTCTCCATCCGATTTCATTTCAACAATTCAAATTTTACTGTGCAGCTAAAACTTTGAGAGACGGCGGACTCTTCCAACCACCTCTACAAATTGATTTTAGAGATGGGTAGAAATAGAATTATCTCTATAGATACATTTCTAGAGGCGACAAGTAAGAGATGATGGGTTTTGGCAAATATACATTGATTTTGAGCTCATATGTTGTGTTTTACTGCTGCCCCCTTCTTGTTGGCGCTTGTTGCTATTGAGTTGAACTATGTGTGTGTTTTTGCCGTCTGATTATTCATTGTTTTCGATGCCAAATGTTTAAACAAGAGTTCAACAAATGAGATTGTATAAATGCAACTATTGTACTCCTATTTTCAAAAACTGTGAAAAACCTAGTTATTGCAATGCGATTCGCATGTTGACAATAGACAAATCTCTGCATGTTATCTTTTTATTTTTACCACTTTATATATACACGTTGGACTAGCCGGCCGGTTGACAATGTTTAAGTAGTACTCATTCCATCCCTAAATTGTAAGTCATTCTAAGAATCTTATACGGTCGAAGCTTCTAAAGTTAATTTGACCAAAATTATAGAGAAAAGTACTAACATTTATAACATCAAATAGGTATATTATAAAAATATAATTATTGATAAATCTAATGATACTTAGTTGGTATCATGTATGTTATTATCTTGTCATATAAATTTGGTCAAACTTGACAAGCTTTAATTTGGCTCTTCAAGATTCTTTGAATGACTTACAATTTAGGATGGAGGGACTAGAAGGCATATGGACCTGGGGTTTCTTGTAGGTGTTTTGCCCCTAATGTATGTGTTTTGCCCCTCAGATTATTCTTATTTTTTATACCAAAGTTTTGAACAAGACTTGCTCACAACATGAGATTTGAACAATGCAACCATTTGTACTCCTACATATTTCACAAACTTGGTGCAAACAAACCTTGTTATTGCAATTAGATTCCGCGTGGTTTTTTAAAAACAAAACATTAGTTTTCCACACATCATAATATACTCATTCAACACAGTGTTGAATGAGTATATTATGATGTGTGGAGGCCCTGACCTTGACCTGGCCCCATGACCTCATGGTCAGTTTAATTTATATAGGGATATGAGGTCGACCCATTTTCCCTAGATGCTATGGCCTCAATGGCCAATTGGGTAGCATGGGTCTATCTAAATGTTTTTCTCTATAGTCATAGATAATCGTACTTATCCTAAAAAAAATTAAAGAACACCAGCAAATTAAATAAAAAGATCATTAATATCGTAAATGGGGGGAAAATGGGTCGACCCATGATACCCATTGGGTTAATAGATTCGGTCCTATTGACCCATTTAGGAATTTAGGACCAGACCCTATAACCCATTGGCTTTTATTTTTTTAGTCTAGTCGACTACGCAATGGGTCGATTAATTCCCATCCTTAATTCCTAGCGAACATGTTCTCTTGCTGGAGCATCTTGGATGCTGGAAGTTTTGGAACCCTTTCTTCTTGTACCGTGGCAGTCTGGCAGAGGTGATCGAACTGGCTCGCCTGCCTACGAGAGTTTCTTGTTGCTCATGCCCTCCATTTTGCGAGGCAAGACACGAGCCCAAGTCCACAGTGACAACCTACTAACGAGTCCTAAACGTTGTACACTTAGGTACACATAACGGCATTCCCTACTTGCAATTTATTTATTGACACCATCTGAAGATACCCCAAGGCCACCGTGCATGGCGCCGCCCCCGCGCGCGGTGCTAGCTCTCTAGCAGTTCTTCTCCGCTTTGGCGAGCTTGCACTTGACCTTCTGGAACACGAGCGCCGCCGGCGCCTGCCCCGGCGGCGCGAGCTGCAGCTTGAGTGGGCAAGTGGCCACGATGGCGCACTTGGTGACGCGCGCCGTGTACTTGACCTCGCCCTTGACGGCCACCTCCACCTCGAACACGCCCGTGGCGTTCTCCTTCCTGAACTCGGCGACGCCAGCGTTTCCCAGCGACACGGGCGCGGCGTCGGAGCCCGTCGTGAGCCTGTACACCCTGGTCTTGCCGGCGGGGTGCTTGTCGCCCTCGTCGGCGAGCCTGACGCGGTCGAACTGCTGGTCGTCGAAGCTGTACGCCGCCTCCAGCGGCTTGGTGTTGGTCATGGTCATGGCCCAGTTCGGGTTGCGGATGGTCAGCGTCAGCGAGAGGTTGTACGCGAACGCCGTCGTCGGCGTGGTGTTGAGGGCGAGGCGGGTGAGGGAGGCGTCGTCGACGGTGATGTCGACGTGGCGGACGAAGCCGAACGCGACGACGAGGATGACGATCACGGCAATGATGGCGAGGGATGGCGAGGCAGAGGACGCACCACCAGAAGTCCTTCCAGCTGTAGCAGCAGCAGTCGTCGCAGCAGTCGTCGAACGTCCCCATGGACGATGCTGCTGCAGTACAGTTCGATCGGGCTGTTGCTGCTGGACCAACGGGAGAAAGAGCGAATAGGCCGGCCGGCGATTGACGTCAATCGTCTCACTTTTGTTGTTGCGTTCTGAGATAGGATCGGGTATATGTGCGTGCATAAACTGATGCATATATAGAGAGAGATCGATGTGGCACATGCACTGCATTAAAGCTTCACTTGAACTTTTTTTTTTTTTTTTTTTGAGATTAGAGCTTAATTGACTTGACTTGACTTGTGGCATCTCCAGCGCGTTACAAAGAGGAAAATGGTCCATATGGGGCTCACATGTAGGAGCGCACCAGCGGGATTGGACCCGTTGGGAACTGGATGATACCCGAACCCAAGTTTTAGGACCTCGGTGAATACCATAAAAGTTTAGGTCCTGGATGATACTCTTTGCAAAATTCAGGGATCCATATATATCAGTTTGAAAGTTCAGAGATCTAGATGACATCTTGGGCCAAGTTGAGGGACTGGTGGTGTATTTTCCTCTTCTACAAAAGTATAGAGGGAGTAGGAAAGGCATATAATTGTAGTAGTAGAATAATAGCTTACTTTGTACTTTAATTATATGGTGATCAGATCACATGTGTGGATGGGATAAACAATAATATACTGTTAAATCAGGACTTAATTAAGGGCGTTGAATTAGATCATATGAAACTTCACGGTAGTTACAATCATGACTTTTGAGCAGTGGTTTTACTCATTACATATAGTCATCCCATGGTTTATATGCTTACAAATCAAATCATGTTTGCCAAAAAAAAAAAAAAAGGTGAATTAAGTTTTTTCGAAATCATAGTACAGATGCTGCTCATACATATATGGACGCTTAGCCCTATGAACATAATGACACACACCCTATCAACCACAATAAGTATACATAGTCTAAGCCGGCATAGCCTGAGATCGACACGCACCTTAAAATTTTTAGTCCTACTGTACATATATGATATTCATGCGAAATTCCATGATAGAATTAACCCGTGTTTGCATCATATAAAATTTCTATGCAATGGCTTTGTTCCACTTAGGACTCCTTTTAGAACTCAGGAATTTCATAGAAATAGCTAGTACAAAATAATTTTGCAGAAATCAGTTCGTTTTTCATATAGATATTTAATTAGGGCCTAGATTTTAGAGTACTTGTAGCATGAACTTCTAGTATCTTGGAAATGTTTTGTTTCTACATCTTCTGATTCCTATGTTTTTCATGCATGCACTCAACATCGATAAGCTGTCATTATTTTTGTGACTTTCCTATGATTTTCCATTTTGTAGTATTCAAAGTGCTAAGGCACTGATCTAATTCTACGTTCTGTACTACTCTTCATTTTAGGCAGTCCTGCAATTCCTAAACAAACCTCAATATTAAAGAATAAGTCTCTTTTTTTTTTTTTACCCAAGCTTTACTATAATATTAGGGGTGTGTTTAGATCCCTGAAAATTGGCATTGTATCACTTGTTGTTTGTTTGTGGTATAATATTATTCTACCATGAGGTAATCGAGCTTAAAAAGAATCGATCTCACGATGTACAAAGCTGTGCAATTAGTTATTTTGTTTACCTAAATTTCATACTCGGACATGCATTTTTTTTTTTTTTTTGCATTTAATGCTTCGATGTGATGGAAATTTTAAAAATTTTTAAAAAGCTGAAGAACTAAAATATTTAATTTATTTGTGCAGCTCTCTGCGTGCATGTCAGGATTTTAAGAATGACCGTTCCTGACACCTCTTCGTCGTGGTCTCTACTCGTCGCGACAAAGCTAGGACAAACAATAGTAGTACGTGAAAAGAGGCGATCGAGATGCAGTAGTGGACAGCGACGTCCGCGTCGATGTTGTGCATGCACGCGGAGCCGACGCGGAACCGCGTTAGGGGAGTCGTGTCCCGTCATGGGAAGAAATAAAAAGAGTGTACTCTCTCCGTTTCGCAATCTTTACGCAATTTTTCGACTCATATAAATTGTGTTTGACCTCTTGTCTTATTTAACTTTTTTAATAAATATTACCGCTTTTGTTAGGACTTATTACATCACTAAAGATATTGTAATGACGTTTTGTTTATTTTATAATTTATATAAAAAATTTAAATAAGACGGCAGTCAAAAACACGCTTTATATGAGTTAAAGAATTAGATCGTGGAACGGAGAGAGTACTCCGATCCATTCGGAATCCTCGATCCAGATCGACGGACAAGTGGATAGCTAGCGTCGTAACGTCAGGTCAAGTGGAGTTCGAATTTTGCGTTATATTAGGTGCCACTACATAATTATAACACTAACAAGTATACCACAAATATTGATATTTTTTAAAAAAATTGTTAGGACAAATTGTGTTTATGCTCTCATTTTCTCTTTGAACTAGTACGTACATGTTTGCTCCTTTTTAGATTTTGTTGGTTTATCCTCATTTTTTGAATTCTAATTCTCCGTTTGCTCCCGTGCAAATATAAACAGTATCACTTGAGGCAAGTTAGTGGAAAAGGGAAAACAAGAAACGAGAAGGACAGTCGAAAATAGCTTCAACTTTAATAGCCTTGCCTTATCCTCCATAGTCCACAACTTCCTCTTATGCATCAGGTAGCGAGGGCTAGTGGCGCCGCAGGCTACAGGCACGACACGAGACTGGCTGGAGGGGCAATGGAGCCGAGCGATGGTAACGCAGTGGGTTGTGCATATAGGTAGAAGTTGGATGTCCATGGATGTCCGATAGATACCCTCTAGTTCAAAAAACAAACTAGGAAGACGTAAATTAAAAAAAAAAATATTGAATTCCTAGTTCATTTGCTAAAATCAATGGATGTCCAACTTCGCCTACCTTCCACCTCTAGTTGTGCGAGGCGGTGGCACGACGACAAGCTGAAGCTCCGATGAGTGGTGTGGCCGGCATCTCCGAGGATCAATACTATTGCCAATGTCAATGGAATTGGTAACTTAGGGTTTACGGATCCGTTCAATCGCCACGCACGATTTCCCTAGCAGGGTCTTTTTCTTTCCCTACCGTTTTGGATGATCGAAAGATATATTTCCCTTGGGTTAGAAGACAAAAACCCTAGGAAAGAACTCTTTCCCTACCAAATCCACTTTCCCGGGCACACCCACCTGTCCTATTTCCTAAAATCACTCGCAGTGAAAAAAAAAAAATCACTACAACCCTACCCTCAAAAAATCACCGTGAAAAATTCGGACTGAGATTCGGTGACATTGCCCCGTGACATTGCGGTGACATTGAGTCATCGACGTGTGGGACCCGTGGGCCCGAAAGACGTGGGTCACGCGTCGACTCAACGTCACGGGAATGTCACCGGCAACGCCACCGAATCTGCGTCCGAAAAATTCACTCCCTCCGCGCCGCCACCCCGCAACCTTCGACTCCCTCCACGCCGCCGCTCCTCCCTCCGACTCCCTCCTTCCTCGCCGTGACCTCCCGCGACGAGCGCGCCGCCACTCCCTCCGCTCCAGAGCGCGCCGCCACTCCCTCAACTCCCTCAACCACCGCAGCTGCCTCCACCCCCGAGCCCTGCCGCCACTCCCTCGGCGTGCCCCCGCGTGGATCAGGCTGCCGCAGATCCCTCTGTCCCAGCGTCGCGCCGCCATTCCCTCTGGTTCCCTGCGAGGGGCAGGCCGCCGCAGCGTGCTCCGACTTCGTCGCCACACGGATCTCCCTCCGCCCGCGCAGCACGGATCTCCCGGCCCACGCAATTCTTCGTTGGAACCTTGGATCTACAGCCTGGTAATTTCTGGGACAAAAGATTACTTCCCTTGCTGCATCGAGAATACTGGGACAAAAGATTGGAGCAAGAACATTCATTACGTGTGAATAACTCCTTTGCAGGCATGACTAGAGGTTCCTCAAGAAGTCGAGTGTGCTGTCTATAAAAATGAAGCAGGTATGGGTATTGGGTTTGGGTCTGTTGGCTGTAGTGTGTGGTGATTTGTGTTGTATATATGTTTATCATCTAAACTGATGTTTAGGTCTTGGATGAATATTTTGAGTTTGAAATTGTGAGCCAAAACGATGGGCAACAGAGGTATTTCTCAGAGATATTTAGCCGGCTAAATGATGGTATGACCTTCACATTTATTTTGTGCAATAAAGTTTGAGTAAATTTCTGTTGTTGTAGTGTATATTTATTTCTGAATATTTTCAAGGTGGAATAGACCTACTATCCTGGTTCGCTGTAGATATGAAATTCTTCTTCGTTTGACCTTTGAGTTACGAGTTGTGCAGTAGCTCATGTTCTTAGCTGTGCATACTGCATAGATATAGCTTATTTTGGTTGTTAAGAACTTGGAGCATCGTACAAGGCCTATTAGACCAACTAGATACTTGAAAGCTTATGGTGTGTTTTCCATTGCAGCTCATACAAGGCCTACTTGTACATAAGCAATTGACAGCTGCTGAATATTAATGTCAGTGACACAGTTATCTATAAGAAAAATCCATTTTTATTTTTATACGTTTCATTCATCCTATTTGAAAGCACACAATCTTACATTAGTTTCCATTGACAGATTTTGTTGGATCAAAAAGGAGCATATACAAAACTATCAAAGGCATTGGCCCTGGAGAAGGTTTGTTGAGCTTTCACTATTACTTAGATATCAGTACCTTGCACTTCCAATTACTAACATGCTGCCACCAGCTGTCGATTGTGTTTAACCTTTGGTTGCCTAACATGCTGCCACCTAAGAAACCATTGATGACTAACATGCTGCCACCTAAGAAACCAAGCGTTGTTTGGTCAGTTAAACTACAGTGAACATTTGTTGCCGCTGACGATCAGCTAGGAATTGACAGCGAGTCCCACTGCCACCTGTTGTTCTCTTTTCAGCTTTGCTGCTGTTAAATTATTTACCATGATATCCTAACCATCTTGTTCACCTGACGATCGTTTTCATTTCAGCAAGATATCCTAACTTAGACTTGCTTAATCTCACAGGCTGAAACAAGTGTTGGAGCCGAATGAGATTAGAAGTGGAGTGAATGGAACCACAAGTGGTGCAAGTGGTCGAGGCATGCACAGGAAGAACCATTTCTGTTCTTTTTTGAAACCAAGAGTTGTAGTTGATTAGCTGTTGAATATGTATGGTTATGAATTGTATGGATTTGTGGTTATGAATTTGTGGATAATATTATAACTCTAAATATATGGATTTGTGGTTATGGTGGATGAAATGAGTGCTTCATTATGGTCCATGTGAATTTGAAATATTTATATATTTGAATTTAAATATAAATCTGCATTTGAATTCAAATAAGAACATGGTTTCCCTAGAGTTATAATTCCTAGGGAAAGTCTCCTAAGGAAACTGCTTTACACGTGGACACCTTTGGGTGTTGCTGGATAAGGAAATTTCCTAGGGGATGTAAACCCTAGGGAAAGAATGTTTCCCTAGGGTTCCGTAAAAACCCGTAGGGAAACCCCCTCTTCCCGTCGAATCCTCTAGGGCGTCTTTCCCTCACTTAAATACCCTAGGGAAACTAGTTCCCTACGGTTTTACAGGCTTTCCCTAGGAATATAAACCCTAAGGGAACTCGTAGATTGCAGTAGTGACGACCTTAATGGCGCTTTGCCGAGGCGGGCGCCCTGGCCGCCTCCTGCATTAATATGCTTTGCGGGAGACGGTCGTCAAAGGTGATTGCCTCGGTTAAACCTTTATTAACGGAGGCGACAACATTAAGGCGCTTGTCTATGTTAAAGGATCAATGGAGGTTGCTTTAATTAGAAAATGATCTCCCTCCATTTAATTTGAATTTGATTTTTGTTTTTGCAATTTAAACATAGAAAAACATATATAAAACTAAAAACTCAAACAATATACATGCAAAAAACACGCATATATATACATATCATATCTGTGTCTCGTCATCATCATAGCACGGTGAATGCAAGTTACATATCATATACAAATGAAACTAGGAGTTTAAATGCCCGCTACTTTCTACTCAAAAACCTCCACCATATTGTTGGCATGCGTTGGGTAGAGATATAGCAAGGTTATCACGAGTGTCCACAAGAGCATCTCCAACGTAGTACCTAAATGGACTATCTATCTTAAATTTAGGCGGTGGGGCAAGAAACACAGCCCAACAAGGCTAGCTACTTGGCCCAACAAATTTGTTGGCTACCTAAATCCTCCCCTTCTCGACTATTCCCTGTTGGCTCAACAAATCCCGGCAGCTATTTTTTTTCTCTCCTTCGCCGCACACCCACGCCGAGCCTCTTCCGACGCCCGGTAGAGCTCCTCCACGTGGGCGGTCCTCACCGCGGACCTCCTCCATGGGCAGCGGCCATCACATGGGGCGGCGACACGCCCTTCCCCGGCGCAAGCGTGGCGGCCCTCCCCTCGGTGGTTACGGTGCCCGCCCGTTGCGGCGTGCAGGGCCCTCCCGCCTAAGGGAGGCGACACGCGCCATCCGGGCGCGCAGCACGGCGGGCGGACGCACGGCACAAAGCCGCCCTCGGCCATCTCAAGACCGGCGGTCCTCCCTCGGCGGCGTGGCGGTCCTCGCGTCGCCGCGCAGCATGGCGGCCCTCCTCACCGACGGTGGTCATTCCCTACGGCCCTTCCTCACCGCGAGATCCGAGACGCCACGAGCTTCCGGCTGGCGGAGCCGTTCCCGACCCTCTCTCACCACGGATCCCCGTCCGATGCCGAATCCCCGATATTGACACCCTCCTCTTCGCGGGACGCACTCGCCGGCCTTCTTTGCGATAGGTGTGAATGGCCGAGTTTGTCTGCAGGGCAACGCGGGAAGAAGATGACATATGGCTCCACGTGTCATTGGCTATTAAACCTGGATTTGAGAGCCATGATTTAGGTAGTGTTGTTGGAGTTAGATGCAAAATTTAGGCAAAGTACAAAAATAGTCCGATTTAGGTAGTATTGTTGAAAATGCTCTAAAGAAGACAAACACGGAGTGGTCTGACAGCATAAGTGCTTTTTGCCATTGTGGTCTGCATGGTGTCTGAGGGGAGCTGACGTACTGTTCTGTTATCTTGATTAAAAAGGATGTTCTGGATTGCTGAAACCTGAATTAAATTTAGGATTTTGTAGGATTTGGATCCGTATTTAAATTTATACCAGGTAACACGTACCAAGAAGTGGCATTGCCTATTAAAGGTATCCAATTGAATAAAAAACATACATCTATTTTCTTTTTTATCTTCTAGTCCTAGTTTTATTTTATTTAACCAAAAAAATAATTTTGTTCTCACTTTGTCTCTATGGTCATTAGAAGCGTTCTAGGTGACCTTATGACTCTAGGACACCGTACAATTGAACTAATAATGAAATTAACATAGTTATTAGCTGAACATCACTTGCAATTTGGTATAACATCAACCGACTATACTAGTAGAACAGTGCCGTTGAAAATGGATGTAACTCTATCTAGCTTAGTGGGGAACAAGTCCACACTCAGCAAGCAATATGTTCCTATATGTATCATTTTCTTCTTTTAGATTACACAAGCACAACGCACGCCCGAACACGCATACACAAATCCTACTTTTGTATGAGCACCTTCGAATGACTGATAATCTCGCAAGAGAAGAGAAAATTGTACTCCTAAGGTCCAAGCCACACGGCCACATAGGGAATTGGTTGCGCCGCGGCAACGAGACAACCCAACTTGAATGTGTTGATGCAGAAAAATAAAATTCAAAATAACGATCATGGGCTGGATAATAATAAGTCAAGAATTTAGCTCGTGGGTTGTATGGGCCGTGTGTGTCAAAGGAGAATCAGAGAAACAAATTTGTGGATAGACCTGATAATGGATTCAAGGTCTAATTGGACTTTGACACTTGGGCTCCATTGGATTTGGATTTTGTTGGATTATATGAACATCCATAAGCTTTGCATCCAACTAGAACATTAGCCCTTCGGGCGCCCTATCTTATCGTTTAGACTACTTTTAGCTATTTAGCCATAGTTATATGGCCATGACTTTATTGCTTCATATAATGGAACTGAATACAATTCTCTTTTACATAAAACAGTAAAATCCATGCAGAGTTTAAAACAACTTAAGCAAGCATCATACATTTTGGTAGACCTTTGTATTCTTAAACGCAAGTGAAGACTTATCACACAACAATTTGCTTAAAGTCGGCATATATCCGCAGATGTTAGACAAGAAACCGCGAAAAGTGAAGCTATATATACATGTAGCATATACAATATAATGAACTAAAGGCCTAAATCCAACTTCCTGCAGTATGGTGATGGCATCCTCCCGGGGGCCCTGGCAGCCTTGCCATGCCATTGAGCATCCGCAGTACCACATCATTGCTGCTTGAAGTAGCACGTGCCCTCCCTAAATAGAAAGGTTAATATATCAGCCGGGATTTTATAAATCTTATAAAAGCGAATTGGGACACAAGAAAACATCTCGCCTTCCACGCTTCTTTGCCTTATTTTTTTGGTAAAGCAATAAGTTTTCTGAAACAAAGAGCAGAATTAATTAGTTATGGTCCAGCTCAAGCACTTTGAGACTCGAGAGCAATTCCATAGAGAAAACAAATGTCGAGTACACTGTGTTGTGTTCTTTTTTTTCCCAAAAGAGTTAAAAAATCACAAAAGAGCAAGAAGTGCAAGTCAGTGTGGTTGCCTAAGTGTTAACTGTTAAGCATACAAAATCATGCACAATGAACCTGGGCATGACAAAAGAATTTGACATTCTATACCCTTGAAGCTATTAACCTTATGAATACTGTGTACTTATCTATTCAACTTAAAAAGAAGCTGAGCCTTCAGTACACTAACATAATTTTCAGTCATATAAGGGCAATGTGCAGCTACATGGCAAAGTGGTAAGGGCCTGTGGTAATCATTGGGCAATGTGCACCTACATGGCAAAGGGCAAACTTTCTAGCGGTGGCCTTAGAATAAAACGGAACAAATGCAGGCAAATGGTATAAGGATAGTCTCAATGGGGGTTTTATGGGGGTGTCATGCACATTTAATAGACTCGCCACATCAGCTTTTTGCATGAAACTGGGAGGAGAGAGAACGAGAACATTTCATCCCACGAAACATTTAGGCACCGTAACCAAGTCCTCGGTAACCGCGTGATGCTCAGGTCGCCGCGAACATTTCAACATGCATAAACTCGTTCTCTCTCCTCCCGGATACGCCGACAAAAACTGGGAGGAGAGAGAACGAGAAACTGGGAGAACAACATAAAACCAATTCCATAAAACTCGCCCGGCATAAAACGCATGAAACGGGAGGAGAGAGAACGAGAACATTTCATCCCACGAAACTTGGATTTTTGGTCGGCGCGTTTGTCGTTACCTCGCTCGCCTAAGCTCGCCAAAAGTTTGACGCAGTTTTTGCTCATCATACTTGCAGTGCAGCCACGGGCCGGTCTGGCTGAGAAGCAAGTAGGCAGAAGCCAAACAGTGTAATGCCGGTATTGTCCGAGATGGAACACGTCTGAAAAGACCGCGCGCGGGAGAGATTCCCACGGTACCTCAACTTTTATTAAAAATAAAAATTCATGGATTCAGATTATTTTTATTTTTCTACGGAGGAAACAACGTTCAGGAAGCCCAACGTTGACTGGGTCATCCTAAAAATAATTGCATCCAACCATTCCTCCTTTTTCCTTTGTACTCCCTCCGTCCCTATGAGAGTGTCAAATTTTTGACTTTTTTTTATTGAGTTTGACCCATTCGCTTTATTCAAAAAATTTCTACAAATAATAAATTAAATAAATAATTATTAAAGTATCGCTAATGACAAAAAAAGTTATAACTAAATAAATAATATTTTTACAAAAAAATTTGAATAAGACGGGTGATCAAATAAGATGGCAGGAAATCGGGGGTGACACTTTTAAAACGACGGAGGGAGTATGGTACTCCCTCTGTCGCATTATACGTACTAGTTTTAGCTTTCAGTCTGGTGCAGCATTGATTCTCTGAACGAAGACATTCATTATGACTCGATGCATGGACAAAACTGTGAATGAAGACACTTTAATACACTAACAGAACGACGTACAGAGTAAGTTCATAGTAACAGGTGATGAATTCTTGCTCCAGTGCTAAATAAATTAATCGATCGCAAGGATCGCTGAATCATTGTTTGTTTTCGAAAGATGACATTTTTATCGATTATATCCACACAATATCGTCACAATATGCACAAACTTCTGTGTTAGTTCGATAGTGGCATAATTATGCAGAATCCCATAGGATCGAAACAAACTTCCTATGTTAGCCTCACAAGCGAAATGGTTTGGCAACCATTTTGCTTTTTGGGACTAGGCGGATTTGTCCTAAAGACACACATCATTAATTATCACCTAATTAAAAGGATTTGATTTTATTGTAATTAAAATTAATTGTCATACAATAAAACCAACAAACTATTACATGTTTACATATACACAATTTTTGGGTTATGTCTAAACATTATAATATTAAATTGATCTGCAATATAATTTATCATGATGCAATTTCTAAGGACACATAAGTCTCAAAATCATTTATTTACACTTGGAAAATAATTTGCATCATAGTTTATTTAAAAATGAGGTCTAAAACAAGCATTTATATGAGCTATAAATGCAATATATATTGTAGGAAAATATTTATGTTAAAACCCAAGGGCTAAATAACATAGAACTGAAATACAATAATAATTCATTTGAAGTATCTGTTCATAGGTTTTAGCAGCCCAAATGTATCACTTTTTTTTCACAAATCTCAACTTTAGAGAAACTGACAGATAACTATATAAAAAAAAATCTGTTACCGGGTCTAAAACAAAACAAATTTTTTAAAAAAAATCTATTTTGTTGTCCATCGTCAGTTTTGCTTGCAGCAACAAGAGCTGTGGCTTCATCGTGTTGTCATCATCCAGTGTTGCCACTAGCAGGGGATGACATGGCATCTTCAATCTTTCGAACATGGTTAAAGAATCAGTATCCCAGGGGTGATACGTATTGGTTTATGGCAGCTTATCTGATGATTGCATATATTCATAGCATCTGCCAAATGCATCTACTCTAGTAAACTATATTTGATACTTTGGTTGTCAAGATAAGCAACATATGTTTCAGGTGCAACCACAAAACTGTTACACTGTCATCAATGAAAGGGTCATTAGCAACCACCGCATGCAACACCAGTATGTCGAATTGATTTTTGTACTGTTGGTTGAATAACTGCACGTTAATCGCAAGTTGTTTGTGTAAGTAGTGGTGGAACGGATAGTGATCTGACACAACCGAGAACTATTTGTTTCAGGTGCATCAGAAACTTCACCCTGTTACACTGTGAGCATCATCAAACAATTAGTATTTATGGTACTCTGCTAGTATAGGAGGCTCATTGCACTGCCCCGGGGAAGACATCGCAGCCTCTAATATGGCAAAAGAAATGGCCTTATTGTTCCAGGCCTGACACTTTCAGCCTCCATAAGTTGCAAAGCTAGTTTTGATGCCTTGCAAAATTTAGAAGGGAGCACACATTCATACAAATCTAATCCTATTCATTGGATCAAACAACCAGCATTCGGGAAACCAAGTCCCTCGCTGAAGCCTGGAGGTGACAAATGACTAGAAAGGGTATATAGTCCACCCTACAAATAGATATAAGAATTTACTAAGCATAATAAGATAAAATATAAAGGAATCCATTTTTAGGTAAATCATTGAGATTATATCTCACCATTATTTTGTTAAAAGGGTTAAAGTACTCTCATCATCAGATCAGAGAGTGTTAGAAAGAAGAGCATAAAGAACAACACCACAGCTCAAGAAATCAACTTCAGTCCTAACATATAGTTTACCTAAAAAACTAAAATCACATTACAATTCAAGACATTGTAGCTAAACAAAATACAATCAACTCAACTAAATTAACCAGTAAACTCTGAAAAATAAATCTTAAAAAATCAACTCAACTACACCTTGTATTGCTACATCACACATAAAAAGGGTCAACACATCAATAACGGGTCAAAGAAGGGGCAAGCTGAGATTCATTTACCAATCCAATCTTTTTAACTGATATAATCGACCATCATACAGTACCCAAAAAAACATTCTGGAGCTTCAACACTTCAATAAACCCCCACACAAACACAGACACACATCGAGAGAGAGAGAGAGAGAGAGAGAGAGAGAGAGAGAGAGAGAGAGAGAGAGAGAGAGAGAGAGAGACTAGCAGCCCCAGAAACCCCATGCACCCCCGCCACACACCCACACACAGATACAAAGAGAGGCAAACATCTGCAGCACCAAAAAGCGCGCGCACACACACAAACAGCCACACATTCACACTCAAGCGCGCGCACACACAACTAGGCACCGGAAAACACATATAGAACTTCAGAGGCTCCTAGCTACTCATGGAATGACTGCAATTAGATGTGTCGAAACATCATATACTATATATGGCTTACAACTCACGACACCACACTCATCACGCTTCTACTTGTGAAATAAATGTGAAATGGTTCCGTGTGTGAGATATTGAGTTCTAATCCCCCGATCTAGATCTCTTTCCCAATCCGCACCTCACAGATTCACAGATTGCCTTCCCATAGACCAAGCGGCGCCAGCGACGTCGCAACCATGAAGCACGCGCACGAAACCCCTGTCTGACAACTCCGGCTCCGCCAGACGTAGATCATCTTAGTCCGCTGCTAGATGACATCCTCGCCAAGATCCTCTTCTCCATCACCTCCCCTCATGCTGTCCGGACCTGCATCCTCTCTAGGGCGCTGGCACTCCTTGTGGAAGCTCTTCACTCACTCACACACACAACAAACACACACACCAAAGCCAGCAAACACATGTGTACACACATAGACACGCGCGCGCTAAACCTAGCAAACACATGTACACACAAAAAAACAACTCAACTAAAATCACTCAGAACAAGCATGCATCCGCTCTAGTACTCCTCTTTCTAAAATTGCACGCATCTCAAAGCAGTTTATTAAACTAATTAAATGTTTCTTAATATTTTTTGATTGGGTAACGCTTGGCCAGCCCGTTGAACCCAGTCCAGTCCAGCCCTGACCCAAACCTAAAGGCAAGTCCGTTTATTCTGTGCTTCTCCGTTTACACGTAGATTCGTTGAAGAAGACGATGACGATAAGTGGACAATTGGAAAGCAGATGCAACTGGCGGACCGAGCCGGCGGCGGCGGCAGCATCTCCACCCCCTGCTGTCCTGATCCTGTATTCCTGTTTCGTCGTGTTGTGGCAGCCGGCAAGAAGTTCCGGCGGCACCGTTCGATTTGGCACGAGGAGGTCCACGGGGCCACCGGTCATGCATCCATCTACGTCCCTGACCGACGTTCCATTGTTATTGGCGGCGCGTTAGGACGACACCTCCAAGCTAGCCTCCTCCATTGTTACATCAAACTTCTCCAATTCCTCCGTCTGTGGTCCTCGCAAAAATCGTGCACAGATCCTAAGAGGCAACTTATTTTTATGTTCAAGGAAGTTAGCTAGCGAGATTTAGCCCTAGGCAGATGATTGCCAAACCAGAATTGCCAGCACATGTTGGAAGTTCGTCAGGCATAAACAGTTTTATTAATGCAGTTCAATTGCCTGAAAGATGCATACAAACTGTCAAATATATGCAATCCTTTAACATTTGTAGTTTTCTACCGACTGATAAAGTGTAAGCTAACACCACTAGTGATTCGATTTAGTGTCGTTAATACTTCAAATAATGTTTAATCTGAGACTAAAATGCACATGTAATTTTGGAAGCCTGAACTCTCGCGCGCTGCCAGTTAGAGAACGGCACCCGGCCGGTGGATGTCATCAGACCTCCTCACGGTAAATCGAACGGCGCCGTCGTACACCTTACATGATGCAAAGAGAACTGAGAAAATTTGCGCCTGCCGGTAGCGGCGCGAACACGTCGCACCTGCACACCGGGCACGTCGAGTTGTTGCTCAGCCATTTGTCGACGCACTGCTGGTGGAACATGTGGAGGCACACCGGCAATCGCTTCACCATCTCGCCCTGCTCCATCTCGCCAAGACACACCGCGCAATCAGACGCGCCATCCGGCTGCGCGGCATGCCGCTGCTTGTACGCCCACGCCGGGATGTCAGCCGCTGCGGCTATGCGTGCCACGCCGCCGCGCACCGTGGGCTCCCTTGGAAGCTCGTCCATGACATGGCTTCGACTCTGCACCACATGCTCTGGCAAGGCGCTGCCCACGCCGCTCGTGCGCACCGGTAGGGAAGGCAGAGCAGCCATCTGGGCGCACGCACACAGCGCGTTCTTAAGCGCAGCGCACAGGTACATGAGGCCCCAGGGGATGCAGGTTAGGATGCCGAAGCCCACCAAGACGCAGAGGGATTTGGTGGCCACGGAGTTGCCGGTCGTGTTGGGTGGTGATCGCGCGACCACGTAGCTGAGAAACCCCGTGACGCTCAGGATGACCAACGTGCTGACGACGGCGAAGTACCTGACTGTGCACGAGAGCCACCGCCGGTCCAGGTCCATGGCTGGGGCTGGGGTGCAGGCGTGCAGCGGTGGTGCTTCGCCTGATCGCCTCGCTCTGGTTGCCAGGCCTAGCTAGCTTGCATTGGCTAGCAGCTGGACGCTTTTTCACGGACGCCCCGTGGCCCCTCTGGCGCCGGCTGGGGTTGCTGGACCTCTTGTATTTCTAGTTCTTGTTCACTAGCGGACACGGACAGGGAAGGTCGGAAACTCCGAAGGTCGTGCTAGGGGTTTTTTTCTTGAAATGTACGGAGTATGTATGTAATAAATAATGCTGACGAATGTATCCGAGATCAGGAACCGTGTGTTTTTCCCAAGTTCACTAGAATGCGTCGATGGTTCAAATTGTTTTTCCTATTTTTGTTTCTGTATACAGAGGAAGCAACGATCAGGAAGCCCAAAAGTGACGTAGGTCATCATAGGTTAAAATCCTAAAATAATTGCCTCTGGGGCAGTATAAAAATTTGACAAATGCTACCTCTCAACCAGTTGATTCTGAGCTGCTGTCAACAGGTTTTTGGCCATTCGTTTTGCGTCCGCCGATGGCCGTTGCCATCTGATGGCCTCCACCCCGATGGCCCTGCCTCCGGCCGGGTTCGTCCTCGAGCGAAGACCCACGAGCACTCTGGCCTCCAGCGCCGCTGCGCTCTCTATCCTCTTTATATCTCCCGCCGCCGCTCCCCTCTCCGTGGACGACACGCAGGCGCTGGGCCACCGAGACGTGAACCCCAGAGGTGGAGGTGGAGGAGCTCGGAGCAGCTAAGAAATCCTGCCGTGGGAGCCATTGTGTGATGCAATGGGATGCGAAAGGAGTGGAATGGTAAAGGAGGGAAAGGAAAGGGGATTTGCTCCTATTGGCAAGTCGGCATATATAAAAATTGGCATAATTTGTGTTGTTTTTGGATTTTTTTTTTGCATAATTTATGATTAATTTGACAACATTTGTGAACAATTTGACATATATTTTTCTGGTGTTTGGAAATCGCAGAAATAATTTTAAATTTTTATGAAAAATTACATATAACTTTATTATTCCATATTATGTCAGTTTGTCTAATAAAATGCACGAAACAAAATCATTATAAATATAGTAATAAGGTGGTGAACATATATAGCTATAAAATAGTGTTAGCATATGGACAAAAAATTTGATTGATGGAAGGAGCTAAAACAACTAGTTATTGGCTAAGACATACTCTAAAAAAATCTGGGCATAAGTAACACGTACAGTAACAAGATGACATGAAGTATAACATATTAATAAGCGCAGTTTTTTTTCTGAAAGGGTCAGCAATGATAAACACTTGCCATATACATTTAATAGCCGAGGTGAATTTGTCTGTACAGGGTTATATCGATGCATAAACAAAAATCTGTGGGGTTTACAATGTGCGAACTCTGTATGCACCGTGCGCCGTAGTCAACTACAAGTTTTTATACCATAATACAATATATTATCATACCTGCGAAACCACGATCAATTGTTGTTTTGTCCAGATCCGTGGAACTTTTCATACAAGGTGGCACTCATTTAACCTCTACATTGTCCTGAACCTCCCTGCAATATCACCTACGCCACGTCGGATCCGGTGGGGCCCGCCAGTGCTTTCTTTTCTCCGATTGGTTGGCTTGTTCGCGGCGTTTTCCGTGGCCCTGGTTCAGCCACGTCTCCACCTAGAAAGGTGTTTTAGTTTCACCTCGCTCCCGTCGCCGTCCTCCCTGTCTCTATCCAACCCTTCGGCTTCTTGCTCCCGTCACCCTCGTCTTCGCCTCCGTCCTCACCTAATTCCCAGGCGGCTCGCCGGCAGCCGCCTCCCCCCTCCGCCTGACCCCCGCACGCGGCTCAGCCTCCATGCCTTGGAGGTCGAGGAGGTCACCGGTCTGGTTTCAACCCTAACCCTAGCCCCCTCCCCATCCTTTCTCGCGGCGGCGGCTCTGGCGTGGTGGTGCGTTGCCACGGCGCCCAGGCGCGGCCGCGAACCGGCGCGGCGGCGCCCCGCGTACCGGCGCCACAGCCGCGGGCATCGCCGGCTATGGTGCTGGGCGATAGGGCCTCGGCGCGGTGGCCGCTGGCGCGATACCCTAGTGCGTCGGCCCCATCCCGAGCAAGCTCAGGCGCGGCTGCCCCCCTGCAAAACAACGGCGCGGACGCAGGTTGACACACACGCTCGTGCCTGTCTTACCTTCGCGTCCTTCCTTTTTGTTGGTTCTTCGAGGATTATTCTCAGGTCCGTTGTTCGTGTTCGTTCTATTTCGTTATTGCAGTCCACCGAGATGCAAAGCTATTCCTGATGGATGCTGCTGTGTTGTAGTACAGTTAGAGGCAGTGAATTTGTGTTTGTTCAATTGCTAATTGTGTGGTTTTCTTCCTACAGCATTGTTTGCTGGCAGTGCGACACATCTGCCTCTATCATGTCTGAAGGCTTGGATGATTTGGGAGAAAAGAGTGATTGTCAGGTTTGTTGGCGGTGCTTGCTCATTTATTGTTTTTAGAGATTGAAGGTGCAAGTGGAGGATATGATTTTACAGGTGGTGATCAGGCAATGACAAGAATCCTGAGTATCTGGGTCCCTGTGCCAGTAAAGACTACATTGTTCACATGTTACCAAGGTCTGCTATATGAGATCTCTCTATTGGTGGTCAGATGTCCTATATGATGTTTTGGTTTTGTGCAGATCAAAGTAGGTGCTACTCCCATTTTCCTGTAATAGTGATGATCTCGTGTTTCAGAGTTATATTTGCCATGCTTAATTCACCTCGGATTAGTAGGTTAGTTACTTAGTTTCCATTTTTTAGTTTTTGAATGGAGTTCTTATTGCTGAATGGAGTTCCTATTGCAACTTGATTAACCTTCCTGATCAATCCTTATACATATTCTTTTTCCATTTCGTAAAGGCTTCTTTTCCTGTAATAAAATAATCCTATTAAATTTATTTCTTTGCATTGAGTTATAGCTTTTGGTTTCCCCACAGAATGTTGAACAGCTAAAAAAGGTAATTGTTGTTTACAGCAAAGATGCAGACGCTTCTTTACAGTGTGTGAGAGGATTATGTTCGTTTTTTTTTTTTTTTTATTTATAATGCCTCCATATGATGATTTTTAGTTGTATAGTTCAGCAATACATTGCCTGTGTGCATTGATGATTTCTGTTGCCTAGACCTTCATAAAACCATAGCCTAAAAAAGCATTGTGGTCTTCTTTCAGCTATTAGAGGTGTGTAGACATGTTCTTATTAGTCGTTATATTACAGAAAAGGACTGAGATTGAGCTTTCCTTGTGCAAGTTACAGTGTATGCTGCCGCTTAGCCAACACCGAAAACAAATGAACCAAAAGGCCATCAGGGTATAATCGTTTGTCGTTTATTATTCTGGAAATTACTGTTTCACATTTTATGTAGCAAATTATTAAGTTTACAAAACTAAAATGAAGTTTTGTTATCTGGAACATTATACCAGTTTCATGATAGTCCTATGCATAAAAAGCTAGCTGTTATTCCCCTCTAAGATTCCGCAGAACGTTGTTTCATAGACATCTTCATATGTCTGAACACTGTGAAGAATTATGACAACTTTAATAGAACCTAATGTTATGACAAGAAATGGCGCCACTTTGAACTTTGCCCTGTAACAAAACAGTAGTTGCTGGGGTCTATCAAGTATTTAGTATTAAGTTTTATTGATCACAGATAGTCAAAAAATAATAGTTGGAAAATAGCAACATTAATACTGGCCAATAAAAATATATGGGTACCTGCAATATTGTATATCCTTTGTTAATAGCATGTAAAGTATATATACATTGTCAGGCAAAGGAATGCATCCACAGAACTATATATTGGAGAAACATGCTTAATCATTCATTAACCACATCTCTTCAATTTCAGGTTTTCGAATCACTTATTCACTTGGCAGGCATAAAACAGCGGGTCATAATCCTTCGATATATACCAGTATGACGTCGCTTTCAGAGTAAGTGTTTGTGTTTATGCCGCCTGTATCCCTGAGTTGGTTTTCAAATAGGTGTGAATGCTATATGTCGCCTTTGACTGCTTTGTCTATAGAGTTTCTTGTGTGCCTAATTACTCAGATTATTTGTCGTTACTTCCAGTCGTATCTTAATTCATTATTTGCATTACTAAAAATTGGGGATATCAAATGGTAATGCCTCTGAGTTTGCCACCATAATGATTTAAAAATCTGAAAATCTAAGGTTCGTTTAAGAAAAAAATATTCCATTGGGAATATCTGCTGCCTTGTGTAGTGCCATCTGCTACTATTGTTGTTGATTCCTTTGTTATCACAACCTTGGCAGCAGTTCCTACGACCTGATTGTCAGCCTTGTTTATCACTAACCCAACTTCTTCTCTGATGATAGTGCCTGCGTGGAGGATTGCCAATGAAAAGGAGATCAGTTGGCACCAAAAACAAAAAAAAAAAAAAAAGGTATATCAAATCATAACTAAAGATAAAGTTCACCTTCAGTGAGAGTAGCAATGCCATCAAGATATCAAGTGTGGGTGATGGCATGGGAGATATCCGAGCAGGACGCGGAGCAGCAGCAGCTTTCCCGATAGCAGTGAAGTGTGGGCGATGGGGACGGAAATATCCGAGGAGGACACTGAGCAGCAAACAGAGCAGGTGCTTAAATCAACAAAACGAGGTCACTTGCTATTAAATAATTTTTTTTTTTTGCCTCTGTGTTGACTTTGATACCCACTGAAACTTGCATATTTCTGCTACCTCGCTTTTGTCAGCTTAGTTACAGTTGTGTATTCTTTATTACTAATAACTGCCACTTCTGTACCCATAGGCGTCGGCCTTGTTTAACTATGCCAGATCCTGCTACCTTCCTGTCTAGGTATAACATTCGTCTCACTGATGTTGTTACCTTTGCTGTCCAAAAATTATTTGATTCCAAACTAATTTTAGGTAATGCAACAATCGTGGTCAATCCCATCATTTTCTTCACCTCAAGCTTCACTATGTGTCCATCCTTTTTGCCAACATTGTTATAGTTACAGGTTTAAAATCCCATATTTCTACAAATCTGTGGATGCTCCTCCTGGTTTTGCTTGTCAGAAGAACAACAATCCTTTTTTCCTGAATAACTGGAACTTGCTATTAAATATATATATATTTTTTTTTTTGCCTCTGTGTCGACTTTGATACTCACTGAAACTTACATATTTCTCTTTTCCATGATTCTTTTCATCAGCAGGAAAAAAATGGAAGAAAAAAAAAAAAAAAAAGCAGAAGCTCTATCTCAGACACTCCAAGCGATGCACAAGTCTGACTGTTTTACACTTATTGATGTGAGTGAAGGTTTGTAATTTTCTATCTATCTTTATTGCATAATGCTTGTCTGTAGTTTGTGTGTGTTTTTTTTGTCTGAAACATATTTTTATTTTCCTTAAAACATATTATTGTGTAACCACTTTTCGCTTGCAGCAAATGTTCGTTCTGAATTTTGATCTTCGCTACTAACACTCTTTTGGTTGCTCTTTTTGTTCCAAATGTTTTAAAATGGGATAGGCAGTTGCACTCTTCTATGGTCATGTGCAGCGGCATAGGAAGGATTTTGAAAAGGCCGCGGGCTTTCAGGTTAGTTAAACAGTTTATATCCTTTGTTTGGAAATGTGGTTTATGATAGCAGGTTGTCAGTTTTGCCATTCCTGGAAGAATATGTTCAGTTCACTTACTCTGTAATGAATGCTAATGCCTGCCAGTAAGGAACAAATTTGTATTAGCGTTCACCTTATGGATGCGCCCTTTTTGTGTTCCTTTTATTCTTGTTTCCTATGGGTTTCATCTCTAGCCTACTCCAACTAGCTTGGGACAAAAGGCTATTGTTGTTGTTGTTGTTGTTGTTCACCTTATGGATGCACACAAACATTCCTCAACATGCTGCAGACAGCTGTGTTAGGTCAGTGGCAACAAAAGTTCACCTTACCACAAAATAGGCAACATATGTGGTGTTTAGGTTACAATATATGTGATTTAGTTGCCACCACTTCATATCCTGATATGAAATTTTTAGTGTTACAACTTACACCATTCAGCAGTCCCTAAAAATATATGTACAATATGCTCCATAGTTTGAGCTGGTGCAAGAGTATTAACATTAGCTGTGTTAAAATAAGCTACGTCTGGTGGAAGTGCCAACTAAGTAGGCATGGTCCTGCTTTTGTATCTTAAAAACAAGCATATATTGAATTTTAGATTGCATCGATAGGAATCAGGGAACAAAATATGCATGTTTTCTACCTGTTTTCTTGTGGATTTCGTTTGCCAAAGCGTTTGAGATAGTTAGATTGATGCTTAGTCATCGTACCAATGTGATTCTTAAACTCTCAATTGAACTTCTTGGTAGCCTACTTTTTCATGCCGCTTAGCTTAGTTTTTTTGATGACATGAGTGATCCTATTTTTAGTTGATGCCATGTTTTACTGTATATGCTAATCAGAGAGCTAATGAAGATTTCCTAAAACTTTTTGGTGTACCACAGCGCACATCCTCTACCGTTTATAACATAATGTTTACTTTGGTTCTATGCAGGTAGATTCCTTGCTTGGTGGCTACTAAGAAAAATGCCTCTGGTGAAATGCAATATGGTACAGAGATGGCTAAAAAAAGCACTGAAATCTTTATACCTATAATGTCAGTATCGAATCCAGTTGATGCATGAACATATAACTATATAAGACATAACAAGATGAAAATAGTCATCAGTAGAACTGTCGGTGAGGACTTTCAGATCTATTAGCTCGTGAAATTTCATTATTTTCTATTGTCGGTTTGATCTGTCCAGATTTGAGGTACCGTGCATAGATTTATATGCTCATAGGGTTTGGTTGTCAGATTGAAATCTGGTTCGTTAGACAATACACATACACACCATTACTTAGCTTGGATAGATTGTTTTAACAAAATACACATGCACACCATTATTATCCAAGAGATTGTTGTGTCTGCAGAGTAGGTTCTTTCAAGTCGAACCATTGGTCTTCATATAACAAAATACACATGCACACCATTGGTCTTCATTCTACCTCAGTGCCATGTACTGCAGCTAATTTCTTGATGGCCACCTACTGTATTTCCTACTGCATTTTTTCTGTTCTTCATATAAAATTATTCAACCCCCCACAACATTATCCCCGGTTACTTATATGCTATATACACTTTCGGCGATAACTCCCATTTAGTTATGTGTATGCAGATGTCACTTCAGAATCCTCAATGGCCACGTCCAGCAGCAGCGAATATGGCTCATCCACGGAATAGATTCTTTTCAGTCTCTGTCAACGAAGGACAAAAACTCTACCTCGCTTCAGATTATATAAAGTAGAATCAGCGTCGCACAAGACTTTTGGGTATCAACCAAACACCATGGCAATGCCGAAGTACTTCCAGCTTACCTTACGTAATATCAATCCATAATGTTCTATACCCACCCTATGTATAATTAACGAACAACAGAGGTTTATATCCACCAATACACTACCCAACACAATGTAATTATTTGTATCTTAGTTCCTGTATAAATTAAAGTATCTACTTAACATCATGTTATCCTGACTGCGCGCGCAGGTGCGCGCGCCCTCTACTAGTCTCCAACAAATTTGTGTACAAAATCAGTTTGGGCTCAAGCTAGAACTACATGCCAAGCCTTCCCATCAGGCATTAGCCCATGCGCTCTACTCAGGTCCCGCTCTGGCCTCCCACTCTCCCAGTGCCCAGTACCCCACACACACACATAATACACATCGGCCACCCAGAGCTATGCGTGGAGGAAGGTACCTACACAACGAAGGAGGACAATTCAGCTGGCTATGGCTTGGACTACTATAAACGGATAGTATCCGCAATGTTTAGGTCGGATATATCCGTATTTTTACCCGGATTATCCGTATCCGCCGGATATTGATGATATCACATTTGTATTTGATATCCGCATAAAGTATCTGTTTTAGTATCCGTATTTGGAAAAAAAATTCGGATATCCGCATAAGTATCCATTTAAGTGTTCATATTTGTTCGGTCGAACGGACGGTCGGATAAATATCCGTACCATTTTCATCCATAGTTAGAGGGATGCCACGCCCTTCAACGTTCCATTGCCATTTTTTTTTTTCAAATGCAAACTACCGCCACGTACTAGATTATTGTGCTTTCCATTCCAGCTACATCCCCAGCACGTTGTAGACTAATTAACCATTCAAAATTATTTGAAAGGGACACAAAGTGTTAACGGGGAACAAGACTATACATGATGAGCATCAAAATTGTACACCTAAAAGAAACCATGCAACTTAGGTGTAAAAAACTTTACACAGAAGGAAAAAAAAAAGTTTATAGACCTAGAAAAAATGATGTAATTCGTTCATTCTATGATTATTGGTTTTCAATTGGGAGAAGGCAAATTCAGTTAAACACTAGCTCACTAGTTTTGCTACTACTCCCAAACAAATCACATAATTCAGGTTATGATTAGTGGGCTTCACTTTGGAACGAAGAAGCATGGGCCAAAATACCCAGCGGACTTGCTCTGGGCCTGGCCGAGTCAAGTCCACTAATCATGGGGCCGAGGCTTGTCTGGCCATCGGCCACAGGCCCACAATGCGTTGAGTGGCAAGATTTCTCTCAAGAGCCACAGTCGCAGTTCCATAAAAAAATGTAAACTCTTTAAAAAAAAACAATTGTTGAAGTGTGCTTTCTAAAATAAAGAGCCCCAAAAAAGATCTTATTACTACTATTAGAATGAATATATATATTGAAGCCTTCAGGCAGATCTTTAAGAGACGATCAGCTTATTTATGGAGACACGTAAAAATATAATTATTTTCATTGAAGATATGTAAATAGATATTACGTAAACAATTTTGACTTAGTATAAAATAAGAGGGACTTGTATTTCTAATGAGAGGTAGCAGCGACCATGACATCTACATGAGACCATACGCAAACTAGTGCCTCGCAAGAAGCACTACAGCGATGAACGAAGAATGGTAATTAATGGTGTAACTGCCATGAGATCAACATATTTCCTCAAGAGCAGTCAAGGGACGATCGATGAAATCAGCAGCATGTGGTGTATTATTTGCAACGATTCAAAGAAATGCCTTTTGCACCAAAGAAACTAAATTTCAGAATTCAGAGGTAGAATAAGCTCTACAAGTTACATTTCATTAAAAAAACGAAATCTCAACGATAGGCATATCATCAACTTAACAACACACATCAGTGATGTCTCAATAGATGTACGTCTGTGCAAGTGCACAACTAATTCTTATTCACGTTGGTACAATAGTTCATAAACTACATGAATATTGTTCAACACAGATGAAGTATCAAGAAATGAATCAGGGTCAACATAAAGTGTAGATCAAACTTAACATATATGATAGTTGCTTGTGGTAACCCCGAGAAGGCAAAAATAAGGACACGCAATGAAATTTTCAATGATATAGATAGCTAGTTATCAGTACGGAAATGTAATAACTTGCAGCACAAACTCTGGCAAGATACGACGAGGTCAATGCATGTTGACTAACACCACACTGCACAATCAAAATCAACATAAAGGTCCATAAATTAGAATAGCAGTGACAGGCTTTATATGATAAAATAACTGAAATTAAGATTTCTATTTCAAATTGAAACTTCCAAAAATTTACAACTTTGTAATCTAGTTAACATATATTAAGCAACATCATGACAGAAGCATGGATTACATCCCTAATGAAGAAAATGATATATATTGCGAACATATGGTTGGTGTGTGTTCATGTACGTGCTAGTGATGAGTGAGATTGTCAAGGAGGTGACTGAATTAAGCTTTGGTTAAGAGTTTTCTTGTGTGAGACTCATCAAGACGTGGGTGAATGTGTGCAATATGTCTCTTGGCTTGCGATGTGCAGGTGTTCAACGTGAGACGGTCGATGGCAATGGTGAAAGTCGATCAACAGAGGAGTCCTTATGCGATGGACCAGGGGTGGTGAAAGACGAACGCGAAGGCTTGGACCAAAGGATCCGGGGTTGGAGGATGGCTATCACATGGATATGTTGACAAGCAAGTGAACATGTGAGGATGTTGATGGACATAGTCTTGACCAAAGTCAAGAAGGTGAGAGGAACAAGTCATGGTGGAGGCATAGAAACACTTGGTGAATGACCGGTCAAGGATAAGCAGGACATGTCAACATCGTGGAGAAGGTGTAGCGGCTGCGCTGGACTCCAAGTGGGTTTTGTGGTGTCGGCCCCAAAACCACGGGCGGCAGATGCCGGTTTGGGCCTCAAAACCTAGGGAGGATTTGGGGACACGTGATAATATCTTCGAGTTAGTGTCAAGGCTAAGCAACGGTGAGGAGCAATCTTGACTATCAAATGTGTATCGGGTGTGTTTTTATGTAATTTTGGACCTTATCACCATAATTGGGTTGGTAGCCTTAGTATTATCTTAGGGGCAATTTGGGTTATGTCCAAGTGCCTATAAATAAGGTAGATGGTTGGTGGAGAGGCATCTCTTGACTCCCCATCTCATTTAGCTTAGGCTAATCAAGTGCTCATTCTATGGACATATATTAGGAGAGAGAGATAAGCACCTTTTACACTAATTTTCTATCTTTAGAGGGAGGATGAAAGGAGGACGCTAGGTCTATGATGTATAGATGAATTCATGGTTAATTGGTTAATCAAAGTGTTTGCTAAATTCACGAGTTCATCTTTTCCCTCTCCACTTTTCTATTTTTTCGGTGGTTTTCGTAGTCATTTTTGGGTGTTAGATCTGCTAGTTTGGCTGGGTCGTAGCCTCGATTTTGGAAGTGTTTCGGGACTCTTGGAACTTGTTCAAATCATGACTTGAACCCCAGCTCACATCTCCCAAATTTCCCTTCCCAAAACTCCCCTTTTCAAGCCTCTTTGGGTGATTTTGGGTTGTTCTTGGTGGATCTTTGGGTTGTTCTTGGTGGATCTTTAGGTGTTATGGGCCCCAAATTATCTAGCCAACTGATTTCCCACGAGCACCTAGAAATCATGATTTGAAGGATTCTTGACAAAATCCCAATTTTAGAGAGGGATTTTGAAATTCCCATTCAAGCTTTGATCTGTTTTACTTGATCTCTTGGAGATAGCTTTTGAATGGGTTAGTCAAGGTCTTGGCGTAATGTTTCAGAATTTTTTTGAGTTCGTTTGAATTGATTTCGAATTTTCTTGGAGCTCGATTTTTATGCCAAAAAAATAGCAAAACCAGCTAGGCCAGTTTTTTTTCCAACTTGTTCTAGTTGAGATGATTTTTGGTGGAGATGTTCTTTATAATGTTGTGAACCTCTCCACAAAATTTCACGGTATTCGGAGATTGTTTGATGGAGTTTTAATGTTTTCCTTTCCAAACTTGTGGGCTGAAAACAGCAAAAGTCACCTAGGCCAGTTTGGAAACCGGCTAAGCTATTTTTGGCTGATTTTGTTCAGATTAGTATAATTTAATCTAGAATATTTGGATATATTTTTGTTAGGTCTGTAGGATCGTCCTAGACATAGATAACAGTAGGGTACTCGATCTCTTTTCTGGGTAAACAAAAGATCTTGATCTTGAGACGAGGAAAGGTATACCTTCGCGTGGAGAAGCCGAAGAGGAGCTGTCTCCCGTCATGGCGATGTCGATGACGGCGAGGGGAAGAGACCACGGGCGGCGCGTATACTGGCGGCCTGCTCCACTCCACCGGGGCGGAGTCGACGACGTGGTGACGAAGGGGAACACCGGTGGCGCTTCCCGCTGCTTCTGCGCTCTCCCTCTGGATCGGTTAGGGTTGTGGGGTGGAGTTGTGGCGGCTCAGGTGAACCTCATGCCTTGTGCCTGGACCCCACCCCTTCTTTATATAGCGCAGCGCAGCAGGGGCCCACCAGCCATGTAACAGGCTGGACGCCCCCGATCAGGGCGCTGATCAAGGCCCATGGCCGTTGGGCCTGTTGGGACAGAAGAGATCATCTAACAATCTCCCCCTTGATCCCATCCTTTATCTTTTTCTTTTCTTTTAGCTCTCTTGTTCCATCATAGATTAGTGCGTAGAGCATGTTTCATCGTCACGGTCAACTGCCGATAGATTTAACAGCTACAAGGCACGCCTCCATTCAGAAATAGATTCTATTATCTTTTTGGGCCTTTAGTCCTGAGATCATAGGCTATCCCTTAACCCCATGCCGGCTACGTGCTCCTTGAACACGTTGGGCGGTAAGCCTTTCGTTAGCGGATCCGCGAGCATCTTTGTCGTACTTATATGCTCGAGACTCATCATCTGATCTCAGACTCTATCTTTCACAACGTAATATTTTATGTCAATGTGTTTGGCAGCACCACTTGACTTATTGTTGTGAGTATCTTTGCATATTTGGATAGTTGTCGCAGTACAACTTTAGTGGTCTTTGTATACTATCTACCACTTTCAATCCGGGTACAAATTTCTTTAGCCAATTCACCTGCCCTGAGGCCTCATAGCATGCCACGAATTCTGCATACATCGTTGATGATGTAGTAATCGTCTTCTGTTTGGTGCTTTTCCACGAAATGGTACCATTTGCGAGAGTGAATATATATCCAGACGTGGATTTTCTGTTATCTCCCGCATAATCTGAATCTGAATACCCCACAATCTGCAGGGAATCTGTTTTTCTGTACGTGAGCATGAGACCCTTCGTACCTTGCAAATAACGCAAGACTTTCTTTACTAACTTCCAGTGTTCTATTCCTGGATTACTCTGGAATCTGCCAAGCAACCCGGTAACAAAAGCTAAGTCAGGGCGTGTGCACACTTGTGCATACTGTAAGCTCCCAACAGCTGAAGCATACGGCACCGATTTCATCTGTTCTTTCTCATATTCGTTCGTGGGGCACTGGAAATCCCCATATCTATCGCCCTTGAATATAGGAGCAGGTGAGGGACTGCATCTGTGCATACCATATTTCTCTAGAAATTTTTCTATGTATGCCTTCTGTGATAATCCTAAAACCCCTTTAGTTCTGTCTCGGTGAATTTCAATTCCCAGGATGAAATTAGCTTCACCAAGATCTTTCATCTCGAAATGTGAGGACAAAAACTTTTTCGTTTCCAGCAGTAGATTGACATCAGTACTCGCAAGTAAGATATCATCTACATACGAGGATTAGGAAGATATACTTCCCATTCTTAAACTTAGCGTAAACGCAATTGTCCTCCACATTTTCTGTAAACCCAAAACCTTTAATTGTTCTGTCAAACTTCAAGTACCACTGTCTCGAAGCCTGCTTTAGCCCATAAATCGATCTCTTTAGGCGGCATCCCATCTTTTCTTTTCCTTCCACGACAAAACCTTTTGGTTGTGCCATGTAAACATTCTCCTCTAGATCCCCATTTAGGAATGCCGTCTTCACATCCATCGATGTAATTCTAAATTATAATGTGCCACAAGGGCCATTATAATTCTGAAGGAATCCTTACATGAGACTGGAGAAAACGTCTCATTGTAATCAATCCCTTCTCTTTGCGAGTAACCTTTTGCCACGAGTCGAGCTTTGAATTTATTTATATTCCCTTTGGAGTCATATTTTATTTTGTAGACCCATTTACAACCTCTTTGTCTTGGTTTCTTTAGGAATTTCTTCTAATTCCCAAACATTGTTGGTACTCATTGATCTCATTTCTTCTTCCATGGCTTCAAGCCACTTGGATGAATGTTCGCTTCTCATGGCTTGTTCAAATGAGGTGGGATCACCCTCCATTTGAAATTCTTCAGTGATGTTATATAATTCATAATCATCACTTGAGATAGCCGGCTTTCTTTGTCTTTGAGACCTCCTAGGGGCCTCTATAGCCAGAACATTTTCTGTTGGAGGCTGCTGTTGCTCCCCCTCATCTGTGGCAATAGTCTCTGTTTCAGTAGTTTCTATTGGATCCTGAGGGACAGGTTCCATATCATCGTTCCTTGTTGCCACAGGAGGAACAATCGCAGGGACTGGCGTCACAGTGTCTGGCACTGGCAGCACAACCACAACGGGCAGTGTGAAGTAAGGCTCTTGAGTCATTGGGGTAGGTGCATACACACATTTCTCCTCAAGGTCAATCTTTCGCCTTTGACCGCCGCTGCCTCTTATCATCTCTTCTTCAAAGAAATTAGCATGTCTCATTTCCACAAATTTTGTGAAATTCTTTGGGCAGTAGAAACGAAATCCTTTCGATCTTTCAGGATAGCCAATAAAATGGCAACTCACTGTTTTGGGATCTAACTTCCCAATTGTTGGGTTAAATATCTTTGCCTCAGCAGGACTCCCCCACACCCGTAGGTGATTTAATGAGGGTGCCCTTCCTGTCCACAGTTCATACGGTGTTTTCGGCACCGACTTACTGGGTACTCTGTTGAGAATGTGGATGGCGGTTTTTAATGCCTCCATCCATAAACTCACTGATAATGTGGAGTAACTGATCATACTTCGCACCATATCCATTAGGGTACGGTTGCGTCTTTCAGCTACCCCATTTTGTTGAGGTTTGCCCAAAGATCGAGTACTGGGCAACTATGCCTTGTTCCTGAAGGAACTTTGCAAAAAGGTCCCTGGAACTTGGCCATATGGGGTGTGCCGACCATAGTATTCCCTCCCCGGTCGGATCTGACTAACTTTATTTTTAAACGTGCTGATTTTCAACTTCATTTTAAATATCTGGAATTTATCCAATGCTTCGATCTTTCTTTGATTGGATAAATATAACCATAGCGGGAATAATCATCCGTGAATGTTATGAACATGTCATAGCCATCCATACTTTTTATTGGGAACGGACCACAGATGTGCGTGTGAATAATCTCTAAAACACCTGTGCTTCGCGTAGCATTTTTCTTTATTTTCTTTACATATTTTCCTTTCATGCAATCAATGCATTGTTCTAAATCTGAGAACTCTAATGGAGGAAGAAATTCATTCTTAACAAGTCGCTCTATTCTCCCCCTCGAAATGTGGCCCAAACGACAGTGCCACAATTTCGATGTATCTGGAGTTCTCTTTCTTTTTCTGTTTGTATCTGTACTCGATGGTACAGTTGCATTCACATCGTGTACGGATTTCTCATGGTCACGTAACGATAACAGGTAAAGATCAATAATCTTAAATGCAACAGTAACTAATAAATCTTTATAATAAATCACACATCCGCCATTACCAAAATGACAGTCAAATCCATCATCATCTAGGCGAGACACGCTTATTAAGTTTTCTCTGTAATGTCGGTACATAAAAAACATCTTTGAGAATTAAAATATAGCCCAGTAGTAAGCGTCAAGGCAAGCTCTCCGACCACTTCTACATCCGCCAGGACTCCATTGGCTACTTTAATTTTGTCTTCGTTTCTTTGCGTTGTTCTCGTTTATGCGGAATCCCTGTAAAGAGTTGGCAACGTGAATAGTTGCTCCTGAATCAATCCACCAAGTGGTTCTAGTATAATCTGTATACGAGTTTCATCTATAAATGAAATAATGTTCTCACCTTTCTTTGCCATGATGTTCTTTAAGTGCTTTGGACAATTGTGCTTGTAGTGTCCTCTTTCTTTGCAGACGAGACATTGATCTTTGTCGACTACAAACTTGCCTTACGAAGGCTTATCTTTGCTGGGCTGGAGCTTTTCTTTTGAAATCATCCTTAGAGGAAGAGGGATTTCCTTGATTTCCTTGAGGCTGAGGGTTCTTTTTCTTGGGGCTCACATAGTTAATGGAGCCACCAGCTAAAAGCCTTGATTCTCTGTTCTTCTTGCACACACATATTCATAGTCTTGTCAATATTCCACCCCTCAGGGTTCATATTGTAGTTGACCACAAATGGCTCAAATTCTTTTGGCAATGAAGCAAAAATCAAATGGACAACATTGCTTTCCTTGAAATCCAAGTACATAGGTTTAAGCTTATTGTTTATTTCAACCAACACATTTTTTATGTGTTTTTCGAGGCCCCGCCTGTGTACCTTTGAAAACAGTTCTTGAATTGCTTGTGTAGCATAAGTCTTTGAAGAGCCAGTAAACTGACTCTTTATTTTCTCAAGGTACTCCATGACTGAGGCACAATCTTCAAGTGAGCTCCCAATAGTAGGATCAATAGTGTTTTTGACCCTTTGCCTTAGCTTTCTTGTTGGCAGATTCCCACTTGGGAAGCTCACTTTCATATTTACGTTTCTTGACCACATGGGCCTGCTCTTTTTTTGCCAAACAACATCGGTAATGCGTGGTCTCCCTGACGAGGTGGCACAGGCTCTGTAGGACATGGCGCGAGAGAGGATCCAATCCGATCCGACCATGATGAAAAAACACTCCAGCTTTTACGTACCACTCATGGTAGTTTTCTCCCTGTCAGTATTGGGATGTCTTTGATGTTCATCATCATGGAAAAACCTCTGAAATCATTCAATTCAAGTGAGAATGTGTGATAATAACAATAACATTGCATGCCTTAATTCCAACGTTGGTCAAAAATAAAACATACAATACTTTGTGCATTAAATCTATATCACCGTTGGGCAGAAAATAGACATAATACATGTAAAATATCAATAATTAAATTCTGGAATAAAACTTTTTATTAAATTCTCCCGTTGGTTCGAATTTAATAAATTCTCTATTGACTTGAAAAAATAAATTCTCCCGTTGGTTCGAATTTATAAAACAAGACAAACAATAAATCTCTATGTTCTTTGCAGCGGAAACATGAAATTCTATATTCAGAAGCATATCGTAAATAATCATTCTCTAAACAATTTATCTCGTTGGTTCAAAATTGAAAAGAGATCAAATCTATTCAAAATATACCAAATATCATGTGAAAAATGCCTCTGAAAATGAAAAAACAATTCCATCTCCTTCTACTCTGTCCCTACCGGATCTACGATCTAGGGTAGGCTGATACCATTGTTAGGTCGTAGGATCGTCCTAGACATAGATAACAGTAGGGTTTTCGATCTCTTTTCTGGGTAAACAAAAGATCTTGATCTTGAGGCGAGGAAAGGTATACCTTCGCGTGGAGAAGCGAAGAGGAGCCGTCTCCCGTCATGGCGATGTCGACGACGTCGAGGGAAGAGACCACGGGCGGCGCGGGTGCTGGCGGCCTGCTCCACTCCAGGGGCGGAGTCGACGACGCGTGGTGACGAAGGGGAACACCGGTGGCGCTTCCCGCCGCTTCTGCGCTCTCCCTCCGGATCGGTTAGGGTTGTGGGGTGGAGTTGTGGCGGCTCAGGTGAACCTCGTGCCTTGTGCCTGGACCCACCCCTTCTTTATATAGCGCAGCGCAGCAGGGGCCCACCAGCCATGTAACGGGCTAGACGCCCCCGATCAGGGCGCTGATCAAGGCCCATGGCCGTTGGGCCTGTTGGGACAGAAGAGATCATCTAACAATTTTATCTGTGAAATTGATTTATTTTTATGTTTACTAACATGTTATTGTTCTTTTGTATGTAATTAGTATGTATACTTCTGCGACAGATGACGTACAGGTTCATGTTCTTATCATTGAGGTCAGTCCGATTTCAAATTGCTTGCGAGATTTAACTGCATAGCATGTTTGAAGGTGTAGAATGTACATCTAGACCATCCATGTTCAAGTCTGGTCATGGCAAATTTGAGTGCCTATTTTATTGTTAATAATAGTTCCTAGACTGCAAGAAAGAAGAACTTCATTTTCGATGACCAAGAAGTAAACCGTTTGAACACAAGAAGGAAAAAAGTAAACTTGATGCACAATAGGTCTAAGCAACTGACCAGGATATTGCTTGTGTTGGCGATCAGCATCTTATCCTGTATAAGAAGGTAACCTCTTGCCAAGCAGTTGATGGCTCAATTCAAAGAGATTCTACATAAACTCAGTCTTGAAAGAGAATTCAGTTGGCACGTGACTCTACATAAACTCTCAGTCTTGAAAGAGAATTCAGTTGGCACGTCAAAGGATCCCATTCCTTAACTGTGGTATTTGAGAATAGTGCTTACCTGTTTTGGCAATAAAACAAGAGTTAATAGGGACATTATTTTCTGACCAATAGGAGCTAGGACAGATATATCAAGCATAGTTTTGTTACTAAAACATAGAACTTAATTTTTTACTGGTGCCGAATTTCATTTAATTTACCAATTACAGAAAAGAGCAACTAAAATATCTACACAAAACTAGTGTAATTACAGTTAAGTCACCTGTTTGGAATTAACAAATTTATTGGAGAAGGCTCCTACAGCCAACCAACAGCAATAACACCAACCAAGACGCACATAATGAGGCCCATGAAGCAAAGAGCACGAGTAGGTGGAAGTGGAACAGGAAACAGTTGTACAAATTTGTTCTCGCTGAAATCATCAGAATAACTGGACTTTTCTACAGAGGTTATGCTTGCCAATTCCTCTGGTGTGACACCATGGTCTCTAGTTCCATTTATCGATTGTTCTGGTACACCATCCAAATAATTTTCTGGAGACTCAGTCCTGGATACCTCTAAATTAACGCCATGGTCACCGCTTTCTTCATTGCCAGTTGTTTCTGACAAATTGGTGATTTGATAAGAAACTTTCGGTTTATTTGGATGTTCCTTAGCAGCCTTTTCCCATTTTCCCTTTATCTCTGCATTGACTCCATGATCAAGAATTATCTCCTTAAGTTCTGTCATCAGATCTTCCATTTCAATGCCACAAAGGTCGTCCATATCCTTAAAAAGCAGCTGAAGTGTGATGAGATTTGGCATAGATCCTTTTTGGATTATTGGGATTGTCAGATGTTCTAGCTCAAAACAAAGACGTAACAAGGAGGGGAATGCTCCATTTTTTTTTATGACAAACGTGTCAAGGTCTTTGGCAATCAGTTTTAAATATTGCAAGGATCCCAACTCAGTCAAAGCTTCAAGAAGACCTTTCTCCAGTTTAGCAGATCCAAGGCTCACGCACAACTCCTTGAGACCACGAAGTGAAGTAACAAACTGAGGCAATACATGCAATTTACCATCTAATTTCAACGAGCTGAGGTAACAGGGACCCTTTAGGGAATTTATGGAACCCCAAAGCATTCGCTGAAATGAAGCGATAAGGAACGATCACCAGTTTTTACTTCTTTTTCATCATGAATGAACTGCTGGATGGCATCTCGGAGATTAGTCCAGTTAGTGGTATCTGCACCTTTCGATGGCTCACACCAGACTTTTACCTTTTTCAACTTTTCCATGCAACCCATAATATTCAGATAATCTTGTCTTCCATCAGCAATAAATCCTGCTAGTGTCTGCAGTTTACTTTCTTTTTCTGGAGAAAATCATGCGACTTTCCCTTGAGTTTACCTGGAAGCTTGAATTTTCCAAACAGATGAATCAAACCTGGCATCCTTAGGACTTTTTGTGGCAGTGTGTTTACGCCTGATCCTCTTAAATCAAGTGTCTGCAAAACTCTGAGATTCGTAATATGCTTCGGAAGAATCTTAATGTTTTTCCAAGACTAAGATATTTAAGAAGCAGCAGATGGCATATTTTTTGAGAGGATCATGTTTCTTTTCTTCTTTTGAAGGGCCATGATCGCCATTCTTCAAGTTATCACACTTTTCTAAATCCAACACACGTAGTAGGAGATACTTGCTGAAGTCCAGAATAGTGTCACTAGCCTCTCCAAAGATTAACAGGGACCGAACCAGAGATAAAACTTCAGTTTCCAAATTGTAATCATCTTTAGCAGTGTTCTTGTGGACAGAAAGACGACGTGCATCTTTATGTTCAGTCATCTCACCACAAAGCAAAGTGGCAAATTTCTGACTGGTTGACATGTGCAAAAGGAAGTCATGCATTAAGCCATAAGTTCGGCATGCCTTCACTCTTTGATTGTTACTGACACAAGTGGGCTCAATGATGTTGCCGTCCATAAGATCCTGAAAGGCAGTGAACGGATCTGGGATGCTATTAGCGCTAATGCTATTGATATCTGAATGCAGTTCCTCCACAAACCCCTCAGCTAACCACCGTCTCAACAGACTTTTCCTCCTAATCTGGCAGTCACTTGGGAACATAGCAAAATACAGTAAGCAGGATTTGAGAGCATGCAACTATTCATCATCATCATGCACCATCTCCATTCCATGTGCATTCATCGTATTTATACCTATGCATATGCATCATACAGGGTCGTAGAAGGAAACACCAGTTGCTGAACCCGAGAAGTATCAAGAGGGACTCCAGTAGGAGCTGTCCGCGCAGGAGGTGCCAAGAGACGAGGAGCCAGACGTGGATCTGTCCGAAGAGCCCGATCGTCGAACTAACTTGTCGAGAGAAAGGCAAGCCCCGGAGCATTTCTCCTACGGTTTGCAAATAGTCACCTTGTGTCCTTTATGTCTGATGCATTAAGTTCAGGAGTTGGATGGAAAACCGTTGTTGCATATTATACCCTCCTTGCTGCTTTGATATATCTACCCTTGATACCTTGTTAAGTGTAGGATCGAATCAAATGCTTAGCCTGGCTTAGATCGGTAGATTTGCAAGTATAGGTGGTTACCTGATGTATATTAGCGATGTGATGATAATCCTGGAAATAACCATGGGTGTTAAATGAACTGACGATCGGATGGAGTTTACTTATGGGGTTTTGGACCATAGTAACTCCGTTCATGTCAATTAAAGAACCCAACGTTGTTGGCCCCAAGTCATGTTGAACGCATGCCCCACATTTAGCTAGAAGGATAAGTCGTTCCGACCGCGAAGCCTAATAGCTCTGTTTGGGCCGGTGACCAAAATGTAGGCAATAACACCGAAGGAAGGGGGAGTGGTCAGAGGCCCGAGTGGACCGTGGGCAAGCATGCTCTGAGTGTAAGTACCGTGGGCAGGCATGTCTTGAGCGACCTGGCACCTGATAACCTCTGGGTGTAGAATTGTCCATAGCGGTCCCGCGACTTTACCCGAACAGTACCAACGGTGACCAAGGCTGCCCTTGCAAAGCATGCCGGGTTTGTATGGGGAATACCCCCTCAGCTGAGTAGGAATCGATTCGAATCGCCATCGCTCCTGGATAGTGAGCACTTGACTTGAGCTTCGACCGCGTCTGAACATTAATAAAGCCCGATGATGGTTATGTGGATGATGTTGGAAATGCTAAATCTGAAATGGTAACCATTGATGCTAAATGAGGAACTTTATGATTGTTTAGTGTAGGTGCTCACCTAGTATAAACAGGTTATAATAATAAGCGGTTGATAAAATAAAATGAAAGGGTCATATTCATACATATATATATAACTTGATAACTGATGCTTTTCTGCAAAAGAGTCAAGCCAGCCCACTTACATAAAGCCTGCATACTCCTTGAGAGTCACTTTATTTTTGGTTTATGATGGATAAGTCTAGCTGAGTACATTCTCGTACTCAGGGTTTTATTCCCACTTGTTGCAGATCATAAGACTTTTGTTGTGGTGAGAAGGTGGACCTGTATCCCACTACGGGAAGAAGTTAGACCATGGGCATGGTCATCTCCTATATCTCGTCTACTTGCTTTTGTTGGATGTCGACCCTGAGTTGGCACTATATTTAAATAAGTAGGTGTGAGTGTGTGTCCAAAAGTATCTATTTCCGCTGTTTAGTTGTAACTCTGATTTGTAATAAGTTTCATTTGAAACCAGTGGTGTAAGTTATGCTATGTGCGAACTGTATGAACAGGTGAATGGTAACTGCTGAACTGTGCGATTCGGGTGTGTCGTTGTAAAAGTTCAAAATCCTTCATGATTTCGCGGACTACCGGGTTAGTATGAGCACAATGTGCTAATTAAATTGCCTCGGCGGTTTATTTAGTACCTTGGATTCATATTAATTGGGCGGTTCTGTGACAGCTGGCATCAGAGCCATGGTTCAGCAACTACTGTTCACTTGAGTATTTAAAAACAAAGAATTTGTTTTACAAAACTATTTGCTAACTTATAGATATACAGATGTTTGAAAAGTAGGGGTTTGAACTTAAGAGTGTGCCAGTGGTCGTATCCCTTATGCCCAGTTAAGGACTCTAGGTGGCTTATCTAAGTACTAACTTAGGAATTATTGCATCATATTTTCTGTTTGTCGTGCTCATACACGGCGGATATGTATGGGGGCCATTCACTTGAATGGTTATGTATGGATCAATTTGCCTCTACGCCTCAGGTAAGTGTGAGTTGTGAGAGCATGATCGGGACGCAATGCCGGTCTAGGGGAGTGGTTATATGGTGCTGAATTATATACATGTTTTACACATGTTTATATGAAGGTACCCCATGTGTGGGATCGTCTTCTGGCGATTTGTTTGGATAGTATGCACCCATGGGAATGGGTGTGAGTAATCGGTGTTTTCACCTTGTTCGAAGGTGCATGGATTTTACGTCGCATGCATTCATTTTGGGGTTTGGGCTGCAATGAATTCTTCTGCAGGTACGCTAACCGCGCACAAAGCGTAGAACGAATCTAGTTGCGTATATAATTGAGAGCACGTTGTATGCCACCGTCTATAACGTTAGAATTTATTTGTTTCTTAAGTTTGTGAGGACGTACAGAACGTACATGCATCATGTTGAATGTTCCTGTCATGGCATTGCACTCCCCTTAAGAAAAGGAACTTATCCCTTTTGATAAAATCCACCAACTTAATATCCGTTTTATGAGAGTTGCGACTGGGTTAGATATAGCACAGCTGTCTCCCTGTTGTCTCCTTGAAGCAGAACGGCATTGGAAACGACCAGTCCATCAAGTTAGGAGTATCCAAGATGCCTTGGTGGAACCCTTGAGTCGGTTGAAGTGATAGCTTGGATGTTTGTGGGTAGCGATATCTGAACGCCTAAGAATCTAGCATTTGATGCTGGCAACTTTGGTTAGTATGTGAATGCTAGGCGACGTCCCTAAGTAATATAATTAGTAATGTTGTGTTGTGGGGATGAACTATGTGCCTCCACTTTATTGTATGAATTTATTTTCCGCAATAAATTCGGTTTGGCATAATTATGCATTCCCACAATTAGTGCAACATTATCTAATAATTACTGGTTGCTAAAATATGCAGATGATGGACACTCGCCGCAGCGCTGCTCGTGGTATTGGTGGTGGTGGTAGACGTGATGCTGGCAATGACCGTGCTCACCTACCTCCTCCTTCTCCTTTACCCACGTTGGAGCAGTCCCTCAGTTCTTGGGAAGCCAACTTAATATGGAGGATTTACAGCACCGTATGGCAGAGAGCATGCGCAACCTTGCTGACAATGTTCGCCAAGGCAGCAATGAAGTGGAGCAACACAGCACTTTTAAGGACTTTTTGGATACCCGACCTCCGGTATTTGAAGAAGCCCTAGAACCATTGGAAGCTGAGGATTGGATCACCACTATGGAAAACAAGTTTTGTCTGTTGAGGCTAACAGATGAGCTTAAGACAGAATTTGCTGCACTTCAGCTGGAAGGACCAGCAAGGACGTGGTGGACTACTTATCGTACCACTTTGGGTGCTGATGTCTCCGTTACCTGGGAGCAGTTCACTACTGCTTTTCGTAAGGAATACATGCTACCAGCACTAATGGCAATGAAGAAGATGGAATTCATGAAGCTCAAAGACCATAACTGAATATTTGCATGCCTTCAATAAGCTCTCTCGCTATGCTCCAGAATTTGTCAACACAGAAGAGAAAAAAAAGATTGAAATCTTCAAGAGAGGTCTTCACCCCAAGATGGCGAAGTATGTGGGCACTTCCTCTTGCATCACATTCAATGATTTTGTCGATGAGTGTTTGACTCAAGAAAACAACAATAATGTCTACGCTGCCTATAAGAGCCGTAAGCGCGCTTTAGAAACAAGACCCACACCAGTAATTGTTCATATGGCAGTTCCTCCTCAGTATCATCTGCCTACAATGGATACAAGGCTTCGGCCGCCTCAGAAGAAGTACACAAGAAAGTTAAGCCAGTTGTACCTCCGAAGAGACTTGAACCAGAAAGTTCAACGGGAGTTAGGAAGCGCTCACAGTCAAGAAGAAGAAACAAACCACACGTACAGCTCATCTACAGTATACTGCTATTGAAGAAGTTCCTGAAGGAGAACCAATAATGGCTGGCAGGTTTCTTGTTAATCAACACCCTGCCATTGTCTTGTTTGATTCTAGATCATCACACTCCTTCGTGAGCCTCGAGTTTGCACAAAAACATGATCTAAGAGTAACAGAATTGGATTATGTACTCCGCGTCAGTTCAGCAGGAACTGATGTATCCTCTAGATGGATGGTACGCAACGTCACTATTGGGATTGGAAACCGGAAGATTCTGGCAAATCTTGTAGTGTTACCAGGTTTGGCTTTAGATGTAGTTCTGGGAATGAGTTGGATGAAGATGTGGAAAGCGGTGTGGGACACCGACGGTAGAACTCTCTCCTTGACAGATCCTAGGAATGGTAGTAAGTTTCAAGTGTGTCTTCCTCGAAATGCCGATCTAGTCAACATGTCTTGTGCTACCCAAGTTGTGGAACTTTTCAAGATTCCTGTAGTATGTGAGTTTCCAGATGTGTTTCCTGATGAACTACCAGGTCTTCCACCCGATCGAGATGTGGAGTTTAAAATTGATTTAATACCAGGAACTACACCAATTTCGAGAAGGCCATACAGAATGTCACCTGATAAGTTAGCTGAGCTAAGGACTCAACTGAAGGAACTTTTGGACAAGGGTTTTATTCAACGAAGTTCTTCTGAGTGGGGTTGCCCCGTAATATTCGTAAAGAAAAAGGATCAAACCCTACGAATGTGCGTGGACTACAGGCCACTCAATGCGGTGACAGTTAAAAACAAGTATCCTCTACCTCGTATTGATATCTTGTTTGATCAGCTGTCAAAGGCCAAGGTGTTTTCGAAGATTGATTGGAGATCAGGTTATCACCAGATCAAGATTAGGCCGCAAGATATTCCAAAGACTGCTTTTTCTACCAAATATGGGTTGTAAGAGTATCTTGTCATGTCATTCGGCTTGACAAATGCTCCTGCATACTTTATGTATTTGATGAATTCAGTCTTTATGCCAGAGCTTGACAACTTTTGTGGTCGTCTTCATCGATGATATCCTGGTTTATTTAGAGAATGAAGCGGATCATGCAGAACATCTGAGAATTGTCTTGACCAGATTAAGAGAACACAAGCTGTATGCTAAGTTTAGCAAATGTGAGTTTTGGCTCAAGAAAATTCCTTTTCTTGGTCATATCTTGTCAGATGAAGGATTATCAGTGGATCCCAGTAAAGTTCAAGAGGTTATGGATTGGGAAGCCCCGACTACCGTCAAGGAAATTCGTAGTTTTCTCGGTTTGGCTGGATACTATCGTCGCTTTATTCCGGATTTCTCCAAGATTGCCAAACCTATGACTAGTTTGCTTCAGAAAGATCACGAGTTTGTGTGGACAGAAGAGTGTGAAGAGGCTTTTCATACCTTGCGAAAGCTGCTGACCAATGCTCCTATTTTAGCGCAACCCGATATCGAGAAACCTTTTGATGTGTTTTGTGATGCATCAAAATTCGGGTTGGGCTGTGTTCTCATACAAGAGGGACGAGTTATTGCTTATGCCTCACGCCAATTGAGGAAGCATGAGGTGAACTATCCAACGCATGACCTAGAACTTGCCTCTGTTGTGCATGCCTTGAAGGTCTGGAGACATTATCTATTGGGAACAGTATGCAACCTTTATACAGACCATGAGAGTCTCAAATACTTCTTCACTCAACCCAAGTTGAACATGAGACAAAGAAGATGGTTAGAGTTGATTAAAGATTATAACTTGCAAGTGCACTGTCATCCGGGCAAGGCAAACATTGTGGTGAATGCTTTGAGTCAGAAGTCGCAGAACCATGTTGTACCACAACTGTTTGAAGAAGAAGAGTTTAACTTAGTACATCCTGAAAAGCTATACCACATTCAAATTGGCTATGCTCTTGAAAATCAAATCATTGAAGGCCAAAAGTCCGACAAAGGAATCTTCTATTTGAAGCAAAGAATGCAAGAAGCACCGATTCTGCATTTTTGAATTGATGAACAAGATATTTTGTGGTTTGATAATCGCCTCGTCGTACCCAAGAGTAGGGAACTTAAGAATCAGATCATGGATCAAGTTCATCATTCCAAGTTGTCCATCCACCCCGGAAGTAGTCAAATGTACCATGACCTGAAACCTCGCTTTTGGTGGACAAAAATGAAGAAGGAAATCGCTGCTTATGTTGCTAGATGCTATACCTGCTGCAGAGTCAAAGCTATTCATATGAAGCCTGCGGGTATGATGCAACCGTTAATTGTTCCGGATTGGAAGTGGGAAGACATAAGTATGGGTTTTATCTCTGGACTTCCTGCTACTCCAAAGGGAAATGACTCAATCTGGGTGATTGTTGATCGTCCTACTAAGTCAGCTCGTTTCCTACCTACCAAGACCACATATCGACCGTCTCAATATGCTGACTTGTACATTGCTGAAGTTGTGAGACTACATGGTGTACCTAAAACCATTATGTCAGATAAGGAACCTCAGTTTATTGCTCACTTTTGGGAGCATTTGCAGGAGGGTTTGGATGCCAAATTATTTAGAGTGCTGCTTCTCATCCTCAGATTTTAGCCCAGACGGAAAGCGTCAACCAAGTTTTGGAGGACATGTTAAGAGCTTGTGTTTTATCTTCAAAAGGTTCATGGGAAAGTTGGCTACCTTTAGCTGAGTTTTCCTACAATAACAGCTACCAAGAGCGTATCCAGAAGGCTCCATACACTACTGGAAACTGGAAATTTCCTGTCGGCAGAAGCACCACCGATGGGAAAATTGCTATTATCCTGTCGGGATAGAAAACCCGACAAAAAAATTAGCATACCGATAGAAAATATTTTAATTTCCTGTCGGTATACACGTGACCGACAGGGAAAAATGAGACACACAAGAGAAAGGAGGCTTCCCCCAACATGGTTGAACACTACACTAGCCATAGCTTCACACCAAGGTTGTTAAGCCTTCAAATACGGTGACCACGGCTCCGATACCACTTGTAAGGTCCTAGATGGCTAGAGGGGGGTGAATAGCCTATAAAAATTTTCTACAAGCTCAACTAAACAAACCAATTAGTATAACACACGGCTTAAAAGCGGTTTGCACTAGCTCTAATGGTCAAGCAAGCCTTCTAGTGACAAGACTAAATAATTCTATGATCTCTAGTCCACACAAGGTCTATGTCACTACTCTAGCTAATGAACAAACCTAATATGATCCTTAAGCTAGCTAGAACAACTTACACAAGCAAAGAGCTAGCTCTCTACTCAAAGTAAACTAACAAAGTAATGCAAGAGTGAGAGACTTGTTATACCGACTTGTAGAGGATGACAACCAATCACCGGGAGGAAGAAAAGCAATCAATCACTTTCGAAGGTGATGATCCACACAATGAGACAATGAACAAGTCGATTTGTTCACCCGGAGTTCGTTGTACACCGACAACTACTCTCGGTTGTGCCAACCAACACAAGGATGGTGTTTGAGCTGGCGGTGCCCTTGCTAGCCTCAACACACCACTCACCAAGTGAGGTACCCAAAGCACGAGCAATGTATTCCTTGCACTTTGTCTTCCCGACGAGGAGTGCGTAATCCTCTCACAAACCAACCGGAGGTGGCCAAGAAACAATCACCTCTTCTTGCCAACGCCTCCACCACTTCACCAAGCCGGCTAGGAGCGGTGCCTCCAAGAGTAACGGGGAAATCCACCGTCACAACACGATCCCCAAGTGCCTCTAGATGCAAGAACTTCGATGCAATGCACTTGGATCACTCTTCTCTCAAGAATGAAGCTCAAATCAAGAGTGAGAGGAGGGAGGCTTGCTTGCTTGCTCAAAGGTGTTAGGAATGATTCAAATGTCCAAGAAAAGAGAGCAAGAGGCAGCCAAGGGGGTATAAATACCCCACACCACGAAATGTGGCCGTTGGGAGGAAACCCACGGTTTTACGCAGCTGACCGGGGCCTTGCGACCGGACTCACCAGTGAGTCCGGTCGGTGGGTCCGATCAAACGACGTAACCCCGAGCAGTGGTTTGCCCCTGTCTCAACGGGTCGGTCGCGTCCGGTCGGTGCTTCCGGTCAGCACCGGAAGCATCCGGTCACCGCGTCCGGTCGGCCCGAGGCCGAACCCCGATTGCAGAGCTCTCTGCCAGACGCACTGACCGGAGCGTCCGGTCACATTTGACCAGCTTCCGGTCGGTGCGTCCGGTCACGCCAGAGCAGCGAAAAGTCATCGTTTCGTCGCCGTTCCTTCGCCGTCTTTTCTCCGACATGCTGTCCAACAAATATACCAATTTGTGCACGAGGACTAGCATGTTCTCATCTCCACGATGCATCCGGCGCAATAGAAAATAGACATTTCATTTTCTCAAAAGCGCCGAATCCCGCCTCGCAAGCTCGGCGGGAGGATGAGCGGTTCCCAAACCCAACTCAACCCTGCAACCATCACCGCCTTCGCAAATGTGCCAACACCACCATGTGTACATCACCATGTGCTTGTGTGTTAGCATTTTCACAATTCATTTCGAAGGTTAGGTCAGCTCTTTAGGTTAGAATGCATGCATATGAGACTTGAACCTAAAGGCACGTGAGGATCGATATGTACGAAAGTTTTCCCCTCTTTATAGTACGGCTTATCGATCCTATAACCACCCACACCCTCTATAGTGTCTTGGGTGTGAAATCAAAAGCCCTATGGTTATACCTTTGCCTTGGGACCTTTGATCTCCGAAAACTCCACCGAGTTGCATGCTCGATCATCTTTTGGATCACCTCGATCCATCCTCCATGATCACCATGCACCAACTACGGCACGACCAATCTCCAATCTAATCAAACACTTAGCATCGAGAGATTAGTCCTTAGGTGTCACTAATTAGCCAAAACCAAACTAGAGATCTTCACACGCGGCGAGGCGGCGACGTGCGATGACGCGCTCCCCGCGAGCAGTCGAGTTTTTGGTCCGTGTCTTTGGTTTTTATTGGGTCCGCTTCTTGTTATTGGGTGGGCTGTTTGGGAGCGGACCCGTTAAACACAACACACTCCTTCGGCCGCCCGGCCGCCACTCCTCTCTATCTCTCGCTCCCACTCCTCTCTCTCTTTCTCTCTTCCAGTTCCAGATCTGATCGCTCCTCCGTCCCGAGCCGCCCGCCCGCGCTAGGAGCCCGCATGGCCGCACGCTGCGCCGCCGTAGGCCACGCCCGGCGGCCCACCGCTGGCGACCCACGCCCCTCCCGAACGACCGCATGCGAGCTACTCCCGCACCGGCGCTCGGTGGTGTTCCGACAGATTCGCATCGACGCCCGGCGAGGAAGGCTGCAACGACCGCGGATCCGTCGAATCCGACGCGGCGGTGGCCACAGATTCACACTAGGTATGCCTCCTCCTCCTCCCCCTCGTCTCGAATTGAGAAATGGCTAGATTACGAGTTAGGTGTTAGGGTTAGTTGTGTAGTTTTTTCCCCTCAATTGGGGGAGGGCATGGTTCCGTAATGTGGGCTCGATCCCTTGTTTTCCCTCATTTTTCGGACTGAATCGCCTAACTTTGTTGGCTGCTAATTTCTATTAGTTTTGACTCTTTCTGTCATGCGCTTCGCTACGATCGCGAGGATGTCGAAGCAAGCGGGAAGCGGATAAGATGTGGCGATTTTGTTGTGTTGTTCCGTGTGAATATTTTGCTCCCTCGCTCGGTCTGGTTGATTGCGTTGCTTGTGTGTGCAGGCTGGACATGTATATCTCGCCTATCTGGCTGAAGAGGAACCTGCGGGCGGCGACCAAGGCTTTCATGGTTGAAGGAAAGGTTGTTGTTGATCCGGTCGATAATTGTTCCCTCTTTTGTTTGCTTCGCCTTTCGCATTTGTTGTTGGGTTAGGTTTTGTTCATTACAGCGGACACAAATTTAGCTATTGGTTGATTTGAACTAGAGTAGGCAGTGATTTTCAGCTCTGATAAGAGTTTTCGGATGGAATACTCCATAGAAAAAGAATTGTCCATTGTCTTTGTACTTGTAATCTGTCATTTGTTCAATCACCTTATCCTCACTAGTTACTACCAACAATGGACTCTCATTGTCCTTGTTCTCTATCATTTGTCCTTTTGGTTGTGTCGTGCTCAAACTAGTTTTGCTTGTGTGCCTCTACTGGTGCTATTAATGGGAACAAGGTGCTAGTTCCTTTGGATGTTTTCTGAATATCATTCCATCATTTTCTCAGACTGAACAAATGAAGAGAATAGGCAATGAGTGTCCATTTTTCAGTGAAGAAGGCTAGTCAAATGCTGAAAGAGTTTGACCATCAGGTTGTTCCTCGCTCTCTAGCAGTCAAATGTTTTTTTCTTGAACTTTAGTGTGTTTTTTAGAAATTAACTACATATCCACCTAAATCCAATTTGTTCTCTGCAGAAGGGATTTACTAGCATTGCCATTGCCATAGCTGTCAGTATTCCAGTATGAGTTATCAGGATCGATTGTATCAACAGGATACACCACAAGATCACCATCTAACTAGTTGGAAAGGCGATACCTCCCTGTGGCATGGTTAGTATCACCATGAGAACAGCGAGCTACCAGGAAGCAGTGCCTTTTATAGGTATAATTGCATTTTTAAATACTTGTAGTTGCACTAATCACAATTTGCAATTTTCATATCTAAGAACTGCAATTTATAAAATCTATATACTATTACATTGTTTCCCTTTAACAAATGATTGTCCCTTCATTGCTATGCAATTGATGATATGCTTTTTCTAAACTTGAGTTTTTTCAGAATACTAAGGTATCCTAGTTTATCATAAACTATTATCAACATTAATTGTACGGTTAGCTGGCTCCACATGCATGAGCTGAATTTTGTATTTATATACATATAAAGTATAATTGCATTACCAACAAGTACTATTTGCACCATTCGAAATGTGCAATTTTCATATATGTGTTTTTGTATTTTGTGTCAAGCTTTTAAGCCTACTGTGTACTGCAGCTCGATCTGGTATCACTGTCAGTCGATGCATTTTTATTTCACAGTACCACTGAACCAACCACCAGTCGTCTCGTGTCATCTCTCAACTCGAGCGATCGATAGATGCCAACGAGGGAAAGTGTCATTAACACCACCCTCTTTTGTCCTTGTTTTTCCATAGAAAAAATTTGTTAATTTTCTCTTGTCCTTTGTGGTAAAATTATTCAAATCTGTTACTTGTGTTTTGTGAGAACACACACATTTAATTTGTCATTGTCTTTCCATAGAAAAAGATTGTTAGTTGTGATTTGTGGTACAAATATATAAATGTGTATCTTGTGCTTTGTGCTAGAACACTACCCTCTTTTGTCCTTGTTTTTCCATAGAAAAAATTGTTAATTGTCTCTTGTCCACTTTGTGGTAAAATTGTTCAAATATGTTAATTGTCTTTGTGCTAGGACACCACCCTCTTTTGTCCTTGTTTTCCATAGAAAAAAAAATTGTTAATTGTCTCTTGTCCGTTGTGGTAAAATTGTTCAAATCTGTATCTTGTGCTTTGTGCTAGTACACCACCCTCTTTTGTCCTTGTTTTCCATAGAAAAAAAATTGTTAATTGTCTCTTGTTTTCTGTGTTAAAATTGTATAAATCTATATCTTGTCCTTTGTGCTAGGACACCACCATCTTTTGTCTTTGTCCTTCCATAGAAAAAAAAATTGTTTATTGTCTCTTGTTTTTTCTGTGTTAAAATTGTTAAAATCTGTATCTTGTTTTGTGCACATGCCAGACATGGATGGCTTTAAGCTTGTGGAGCTTGTGGGCCTTGAAATGGACCTCCCTGTCCTGTCCTGCCTGTTCCCTATGGTGTCCATGTGTACTGTATGATGAAGATGAAGTCTACTTAGGGGTATAAGGTATGTTTCGATTCACTAGGAGTAGGACACGCCTTTTTGACTAATGATTTCTAAGTTACTTCAGTCTAGTTTTATAAGGCAAGTTTGAGATAGCATGGTCTTTCAAGAAATTTTAATTTAATCATTTTCCAACGCTGTTCCAAATCAATTGCACACTAAACTACCAAAGAAATAATATTGCTGGGCAAAATGGCAAAGGAGCAAAAAAAAAAAGGGGTAAATTTGCCTGGGATTCTGATCAGCAGCAGAGAAGAAGGGGCACACATCAAGCATGGGCATACTCCGTAGGTAGCAGGCATGCAGGAGCAGAGGGCACTCCGACTGTCGGCAGCTAGCGTTGTTCCGCCGACCGCCGGGCGGCGAAGTAGCTGTGTTGCTACTCCTAGGCTTTGAGATTCTCATCAGCCACACACACACAAGCTTGCGGGTGACGTAAACCGTGGCCTATCCTATCCGTGGGTGCCCATGCAGGTTGACATCGGAATTAGCGTCCCCAAAACCGTTTATGCACATAATTAATGCTGATGGGTGACGGGCCTGGCCTGCACTTGCACTCTCTGCCTGTGGGTTCGGTGTCCGTGTGTCTGAACTGGGAGAGAATCAAACTGTACATGGTGCTCGTCAGGTCAAACCCCAAACGGCACACAGGGCCAAGGGCAAGGGGCATGCACATATATAGCAGTAAACAAATGGTTACTAGGTGAGTACATCCATGTAACTGTGATGTTGTTTGTGATGGTACAGATTTCTTGGGGTGAGGCTGGTGCGTACTATGTTGTGGAGTCCAATGGTGTCTTCCCTGACAAGGACAAGGCTGCAGCTCACTTCAAGGTATAATTCTGTAGGATTATATTGTAGGCAGCCAGTGGGTAGGGGAGATTAGTGGTGGTCCTCTAAACTTAAAAAATTCTGCAATTGCATTTGGAGTTTGCCTTGTCTTGGCTTCTAGATGAGTTACCAAAATGGTTTAGCTATGCTGATTTTTGAGTCCCTGTTAGAAACTGCAAAATTTGCTAGATAGTGAGTTCCCTTTTGAGTCTCTCAGACAAGCTTGTGTTCATCTATGCTTGACATCTATGTTCATCTGAGGCCATCGATGAGTGCTTTGTGATAGTCCTTTGTGTTTTGTGATAGTCCACACCCAAATTGCAGTTAACTACAGATTGCTTTTATAACTAGAACATCAAGCACAATTGTGTAGGATTTGATTGCAAATTGCAATACTCTAAATTGCAAATTTAGTTAACTGCAATTTTAGTGATGAGTATATGAAATTTTGATTCCTACTGATCCTACATTACATATAACTTTCCAGTTAACGGTGGGCATCTGTGTTCAGATCGTACAGATCACACAGAGTTGGAAGCAAGGACAGATCGCGCAGAGGGTGGTGGACATGAAGAAGAAAACAGATACTACAGAGTACAACGGAGGACAAGCAACGACAGACTGAACCAACTGAAGTGCACATACCTTTCTATTTGCTTGATCTTCTTTTCACTTCTTCTTGTTCATCTTCTAGATCCAGGTTTCGCTGTTTTCTCCACTCAATTTCCTCGAGATCCAGGTTAGATCGGGGGGAGTTTCTTTCTTGCTGGAGGGTTCAGTGGCACAGTTGTAATTATTGTTTATTGGTCCCCATGCTGCAACGTGACCCAAATGAGCACTGACTTGGTTAACGGGTTAGATCCGAATCCGTTCTTGTACTCGGGCCCATTACCAAAAGACTGCGTCAGTCTTGTATGACTTGTTTGTGCTAGCTAACGTTGCTCGATGACTAGTCCCACCCTTGGATGATAATCCAAGGGTCCAGGGTGTTGTAAGAAATGTTGGTTAAATTTCTTGTGAAAGAGATATAGCAACTCCCATATTTTTCTCTGTCGGTGTTTTTCTTACACACGGGAATATTACTACGCAAATTCAACGCACGTGCATTTGCCGCCGGTCGAGAAGCATGTGGCGCCAAGCCAAAACCAAAATGCATGGCGCCAAAGGAAGTAAAGAGAAGGCCCAACATCGTGGCCCAAGAGAACCCGTGACTCAGGCTAATTTAGGAAAATAAAAAAATAAAAATCCCAAACATTATCCCCACCCGCTTGGACAAACCGTGGCGGGTCATCCCTTCGCCTCGCGCCGCACAAACGCCGCCCCTCGCCTCCAGTCTCCCCTTCCGCGGCTTGGTCTCTTCGCGCCGCACAAACGCCCCTCGCCTCACCCCTCGCCTCAGCCGCCCCTCCTCCCAGTTTCATGCGTTTTATGCCGAGGAGAGAGAACCCTCCCAGATACGCCGACCAAAAACTCCGCCGTCGCACGCCGCTCCTCCGGCCGCAGAGGAAGATAAACCCAGGCCATACCATCAACATGCATAAACCTAACCCTAACCTACTTAGTCTACCAGCATAGGGAATATACACCAGCCGCCCAATTCGTAGATCCCCCACCCTCCGGCGTCGATGAGGCCACCTGTCGAGAGGATCCAACGGTTTCGATGCCGGATCGGAGATCACCCTCGGTTAGCCCTTTTGGAAGGGTAGTAGGGTAAAACAAAGGAGCCGAGAGAGTTTGAGTTTGTGTTGGAGATGCAGGTGACTACTGGCTAGTGGGCGTGGCTCTGCTTTCACCACTCTGGTGGTGAATAGTTCAACTAGGCGTCTGCCTGTCTAAGACTATCTGCACTGGCTTCCGGCAAAGGATAATGAAAAGCTATACGAGGGGCGTGATTCAGCAAAAAATCAGCGGCTGCGGGGTCTGGAAGGCGTCCTGGGAGGGCGGCCCGCTATTCATAGCGGGATCCCGGACCTCCGTGCACAGGCGTGGCGTGGCGTGGGCCCGTGACAGAGAGAGGAGGAGAGGAAGGCGATCGATCCGCAGCAGATCCTCCCGTCCGCCTCCCCGCGCGCCGCTTCGCCCGGCCGTCGGCCTCCCGTCTTGCCGCTTCGCCGCCCCGCCCCGGCCCCAGCGCCCGCCGCTGGCGGTCTCCCGTGCGCCGTGAGCGCCTCCCCTTCGCCCAGCCACCAGCGCGCTGCTCCCCCGGCCGTCGGCCACACACTCGCCGCGCTGGTGAAAGGCGAGGGAATGAAAAAGGGGAGGCCTGCGTCTGTCGGCGCGCGGCGAAGGAGGAGCCGCGAGGTGGGGGCCGACATGGCGGGATCTCATCAGCTCCGCCGCCCGCCACGAGAGAGACAGCCGGGGAGGGAAGGAGAAGAAGCGGCAGGATGGGTGGGGAGCAAGGGAGAGAGAAAGGGGGTAGGTGGAGGATGGGGTGTGGGTCCCACATGTCAGCCAGTAAAGAGAGGGTGGGTATACTAGATTTGAGTATAAAAAAAGATGACTAGGATATAAAGGAAGGGATATAAAGGATGATGAGTGTAGAAGAATTGTAAATAGAGGAGGAAATCTTGATGACCAGGGATGTATAGAGAAGGAAAATAAAGTAACATGAGTGCGGATAGTCTGCGGGGCACGAGGGGCTGGCTCCACGTGCCGACAGAAAACTCAAAATCGATCTTGAACAAACATGGTGCTCTAACACGTACGGCGTTCGTAGCAGGATTTCTGACTACAAGAGGATTAACATATGTAGCAATTGGGATCGCATGCATTAGTGAAACTGATTAGAACAGACTGATATAATCTCCGGTGAATAAGATCAATTCGGCAACCCGGCATGAAGATCTATCGAACCCAGACTAACACGTGAGTTTTATTACCGCTGCTGCTACTGCCAGTAACAAACTACTACTACTACTACTCCTGTTTTCAAGAATCCTAATCCTATGTAACAAAGCATAGATCTGTTGAACCCAGATCTATATTGAATCAAATGGAACATCACGTTTCATCTGTTGAATAGAATGGTGACGTTTCTGTTGACCGGTAACCCTTCTGTTTTCTAGAAGTTCTCAATCATGATTCAAAGTTGATCATATTTGGAGGGGCTCTGCTAAATATGATGAACTGCATGAAATGAAACGTATCCTAAGTGAAACGTGCCGATATTCTTTTGTTGATAAAAAGACTGCCAAAATTCTGAATATATACCTGAAACAGAGCTTGTGACTCAGTATTGTATAGCCGAACCATCAGTACTGAATGTTTCCTGACATTTTCTATAACGAAAATTGCTGCAACGTATCCGAGCAACTCTCCTAATAAAGAGATTTCGAATAATCGTACAGGCAACCATAAAAAAGAGTTTACTGCAGGAAGTTTGTGTAACAACAGCACGAGTCTACGGTGGTGGCTCTGTTTTTACCATTCTTGATTCTGCACCCAGTTCAATAGACTATATACTCTGACTGAACTGTTGTCACGAACAAAGAAAACATGTATGTGGGCTATAGGACACCATTTACAGGACCAAACAGCAATTACGGTGGGGAAACGTGAAATTAATATGCAAGAGGAGTTAACGTTTGGCATCGTTCACAGTGGAGCCGCATGAAGCAAGGATCAAACAGTTTGGGATTGGATTGTTGACAATGGAACCATGAAGAAGCATAAGGATCAAACAGTTGTGTCACAATGTACCATGTCATGCATTACGAACTGATGAAATTGATTAGAATAGACTTGAGATCATCAATCTCCGATTGATCAGCAAGGCCAATAATCCATCCGGCCAACCACAACCTTGGGCAATGGGCATCATCAAACACAGGTTCCATGTCGATCTAGACAGCAAACCCCAGCACACAGATCTACCGAGAATCCAGAGCACCATGCATAGTTCTACTACTACTAAGGTACTAGAGCAACAATTAAGCAAGGTAAGGGCGAGGATGAACACCGGCCGACGCCGATCCACGTACTGATGCGCGATTCATCGATCAGCCGAAGAGGATGAAGATGCCGACATCCTCCTCCTCCTTCTTAGCCTCCTTCTTCTCGTTCACCTCCTCCTTGGCCTCTGCAGCAGCGTTGGCGACTCCAGGAGCGGCGACCCCGACGCCGGCAGCGGCGGCGGGTCCGCAGGGCGCGTAGGAGCGCTTCTCCTGCACGCGGCGATGAGATCGGCGACGGTGCCGAACATGAACGCGTACAGCACATCGAGTTGGTCGTCCTCCATCTCCGCGCCCATGGAGCCCATGGTGCGCCGCATCTCCTCCTTGGTCGGGACCCTCCCTCCTCGGTAGCGTCGGCGGCGGCGGATTGTTTCGCGCCCAGGCACGCCCGCAGGTACGCGGCGGCGGACTTCATCGTCTCGGACGAAGGCGGTGGGTTGCGCGCGCGCGCGCGCGCGAGAGAGCTTGCGGTGCGTGCGGTTGGTGGCCGCTGGCCGGCGTGACGGGGGTTTTCGGGCGCAGCGGCCGCGGCTGTTGCTGGAGCTGGTCCGAGCCTCCCCTTTTCCCCTTGGCCGCGACGAAAGAGGAGGCCCTGGGCGGTTACTGCCTGCGCGTGTCGCTGGGAGGTGGGCCCGCTGGGGTGGGAATGGGAACCGTGAGACGCACCGGACGCACGGTTTCCGTTCCATTTCGGAAGAGCCAGCGTAGCGTAGTGTATCGCTTGGTGGGGTCCCTACGAAACCTTTGTGTGTGCCACTCTCCACTCTTAAATTGGGCTAGCCCAAACATCAACGCCTCCATGGCTGAAGAGGCAGCGTAGTGTATCGCTTGGTGAGGTCCCTACGAAACCTTTGTGTGTGCCACTCTCCACTCTCAAATTGGGCTAGCCCAAACATCAACGCCTCCATGGCTGAAGAGCCAGCGTAGTGTATCGCTTGGTGGGGTCCCTACGAAACCTTTGTGTGTGCCACTCTCCACTCTCAAATTGGGCTAGCCCAAACATCAACGCCTCCATGGCTGAGGCAAAGGAAAACTCAATTTTGCTCCTAAAACTCTAAAACCGGGATCATGAACTCGGTGTTTGTTCATCATGTAATCGCCAAGCTTATTTCCAGTAGATAGGTTGTTTGTTCTCCTTTCGTTTGTTTTGATGTCCACTCGGCATCATGAACTCAGTTTGTATTTGGATTTGGTTTTCCTCCTCTCTTAATGAAAAACGGGTGAATGGCCCGGTCGCGAAAAAAAAAAAAAAACTCTAAAACCGGGTAAAATATCTCCCTCAACTTTAAAACCGTTCGTCCCTCCCTTCTTTGGTCATAAGCTTAAAAGGTGGTTTTGTCTTTTTTTATATATATACTTATTTTGGCTAAAACTTTAAAAAAACATAGTAAAACCACAAAAAAACATAAAATAGAAAATTTCATTTTTTTTTAGGCTCCATATGAATAGATCTAAACACTGAATATATAATATGATATTTTTCGTACAAATTTTGTGTTGTAGCTTTAGATATATGTTTTTAATAATTAATTAGAATAATTCATAGTTGGAGTTTACATAACCCAATTATGGTGAAATTTTTACGGTGAGCTAACTATTGTATGCTTGAACTTTAGTAAATATTCCAAACTTACTAGATCATGTATAACTTAGTTATAGCCCGCCACCGTTGCTTTGGAAGGCTACGCCGCCACCGCAACAGCAGCAGCGTGACTTGTATAGATCCATGCAGAGCGGCTCGGCACTGGGAGGAGAAATAGCGTGGGGCGGTGAGGAGGAGGTGGCCACCGTCGGCGGCAGCGGCGGGCGGTGAGTAGGCTTGGCGGCTCGACTTTGGAAATATTTGACAAAACAATAGAACCAAGTAATGAACCTCCCTAGTCAAGGCAAGGGACAAATAATCATCTATCTATTAAGGCCTGTTGGTTTAGGGAATTTTTAGTCTCTGGCAATAAAAAGTCCTTAAAAACCAAATAGCAAGGCACTACAAAGTACCTCTTGGAGGGACTATTTTTAAAAAGTCCTTTTGAACCAAACAGCTCCTGAGCCTCATGTGGAGAGAAACAAAACAATTAATTGCATATGTTGCGTTCAACCATCTACTATTTGATGAACTTTGATGTGTGGCAAGGGCGTAAGGCTACAATCCCAGCATGAATGAATGATACTGGATTGAAGATCTAGTTGGACTTTGACACTTACATTGGACTCCATTAGATTTGGATTTAGTTGGATAATATGAACATCCATTAGCTTTTGCATGCAATTGCGTTGGATTTCGTTGGACAAATGAAATATGATAAATCCAATTTGTGTTTGTTTTACCTCGCCTGATGACTGGAAGAAGATGACAATCGATCAGTCCCAGGGGCATGCAAACCATACATCCGTCAGCTGGCCATCCTCATCGACGCTGGGCGAGAGGTTCATAGACTTGTGTTTTGTGTTTGAGGTGTGGGTGATTAGTGGGCGCTGACTCTGCTTTCACCGCTCTGGTGATGAACACTGAACTAGGCGTCCAGGCTGAGCTGCTGGCTCGACGCGCCGACTCAAAATCGATACGAAACAAACAAACAAACATGGGGGCTTAGCTTAACACGTCGTTGTAGCAGAACATCAGTCATATAATTACCGATGAATAAAGCAGACTAGGATTCGGCGTCCTGTTTGAAAAAAAAAAATAATCACAGATGAATAAAGTAGAGTAGGATTCCCCGTCCTGTTTTGAAAAAGAAGAAAAAATCACCGATGAATAAGATCAATCCGGCAACCCAGCATACATATCTATCGAACACATTCTATTGAACCCAGATCTACGTCTCTGTTGACTCTGTTTCTAGAACAACAGGTTGGAGTTCTTCGGCGTGAAACTACTAGATTCTTGTTGTTGAACGAAAAAAACAGCCAAAAATCTGAATATACCTGCAACAGAGAGACAAAGAGGACAGGACAGAAAGAGATAAAGTTTTACTACAAGTTTTAGGTAACAGAGGTGATGCCTCTGTTTTCACCCCTCCGATATTCAACGGCTCAAGAGGCACATAATTATTAAAGTCGATCATGACGAACAAACAGGATCAAACAGCAATTGTTACGCCCCCGTGGCCGCCGGCGGCGAGCACCGTCGACGTGAGCACGCACAAACGTGGAGGAACGGCGCCCGAAGCGGGCAGGGTTAACCCCTTGCCTTGGCCGCAATCTGATTTCTGATTTCTAGTTCGATACAGACTCGGAGACGACGACTGGTTTAAGTACAGACTCCGACTCCTTCTGACCAACAGGTCCCACTAGTCATATGAAAACGTAAATGCTGAAATACGTAAACTAAAACGCAATGTGTAATGGTCTTGGACAGCTTTACTCCTGTATCTCGCCTGGCACCAGCATCGTAGCGTCACCAGCCGCTACATCTGGCCCCCCTCTGAAAGGCAGCTTGCCCCCAAGCTGGTGCTTCAGGGAAGCGACGCCGCAGCACATGGTAATCCTCCCAAGTCTTCACAGATGGTGGAAAAGAAGTCCAAGTAACCTGAACACGGGGCATTGCCGTGTTACCTTTCTTGACGAGGCGACGATCGAGCACTGAGCTGGGGCCGTGTCGATGACGTCGAGATCGAGTGAGCCTTGGTAAGACATCAAAAACTGGTGAGTAGTCAGCAATATAAGGTTTAAGCTGGGACACATGGAAGACCGGATGGATTAATGCGTCATCGGGGAGCTCAATCGGTAGGCCACATTGCCTATCTTCTCGAGCACCTTGTAGGGACCGTAATACTTGTATGCAAGCTTGGGGTAAGGACGACTAGCCACCGAGGATTGGGTGTAAGGTTGCAGTTTAAGAAGTACCTGTTCCCCAACCTCGTAGGTGACATCATTTCGACGGTCAGCTTTTCAGTTTCATACGGTTCTGGGCTCTAGCCAAATGTTGCTTCAATGATTCCGGATGCAATTCTCGTCGGTCACCGTGTCGATAACATTTGTTGCAGTTTGAACTGGAATTGGTGTAAGCCCACCCACATCAGGTTCATACCCATATAGTGCCTTAAAAGGAGAACAACCCAGGGCAGAATGAAATGATGAATTATACCAGAATTCAGCAAGAGATAACCAAGATGACCAAGTTTTTGGAGAATCATGAACTGCACACCGCAAATACATTTCCAAGCACTGGTTTTACCCTCTCTGTTTGGCCATCAGTTTCTGGATGATAAGCAGTAGAAAACAGCAAATCCACTTTGTACAATCGAAAGAGCTCTGTCCAAAAGGTGCTAACAAAGACTGGGTCCCTGTCAGTTACTATAGTCTTGGGAAGGCCATGCAACTTGACAACATTATCCAAGAATATCAGAGCAACAGATTCAGCTGTATATGGGTGTTTCAAAGGTATGAAATGGGCAGACTTTGTAAATCTATCAACCACCACCATGATTACCTCAAAACCATCTGATTTGGGCAGGCCAGTAATGAAGTCCATAGAGAGATCCTGCCAAATACCACGAAGGGATGGGTAGAGGTTGCAGCAAACCTGGTGGGTGAGTATGGAGATGTTTGGAGTGCCTGACGGACACTGCATTGTTTAACAAAGGCTTCCACATCTTTCTTCATGCCTTTCCATTGGAAATTTTTCTTAAGCCTGTAATAAGTGGCAGTAATACCAGAATGCCCTCCAATGGCACTACTATGACAGACTGATATCAACTTAGTTTGCAAAGCTGAATTGTTTGCTATCCATACCTTGTCCTTGTACCAAATAATACCTTTGTGAAGATGATAGCCAGCCTCATCTGGTGACTGAATGGCCAGTCTCTGCAACTTCTCTTTGGCCTCAGAATCAGTTGCATAAGTATTGAATACTTCCCATTGCCCAAGCTTTTGGGACGGTGGACACTGCTTGGAGGGCCAATAGAGGAGCCACTCTAGATAAAGCATCAGCTGCAATATTTTCTTTGCCTCTCCTGTATACAATTTTGAAGTTTAAACCCATCAACCTTGTCATGGCTTTCCTCTGCATGTCAGACTGGAGGTTCTGTTCAGTTAGGTAAGCCAGACTTTTGTGATCAGTCAATATGATGAACTGATCCCTCTCCAAGTAATGTCTCCACCTCTCTACCGCCATGATTAGTGCTAGGAATTCCTTCTCATATATTGACGGATGTTGGTGCTTTTCGCCAAGAGCCTTGCTCAAGTATGCAATCGGTTGACCATCTTTGCATGAGCACAGCCCCTACTCCATTCTGGCATGCATCTGTCTCAACAGTGAATGTGTCCTGAAAATTGGGCAAAGCCAAAACAGGGGTTTGTGTCATAGCCTCCTTGACTCTCTGGAAAGCCTCCTGAGCCTCAGGACTCCACTGAAATTGTTTCTTGCGTAGCAGATTAGTCAGGGGCTTGGTCAGCAGTCCATAACCTTTGACAAATCTTCTGTAATACCCAGTAAGTCCCAGAAAACCCCTGAGCTCAGTCACTGTTGTTGGAACAGGCCAATGCATCATGGCTGCAATTTTGGAGCTATCAGTAGAGACTCCCTGGGAAGAAATAATATGGCCAAGATATTCGGACTTGTGCGTGCAAATAAACATTTACTCTCCTTCAAAAGAATTGATGCTTTCGGGAGTCGTGTCAACACCGCTCCAAATGAGTCATATGGTCATCTAGGGTTGGGTGTAAATCAGAATATCATCAAGGAAGACCAAGACAAATTTTTCGAGGAATGGCTTCAGGATGTAATTCATGATGCACTTTGGAATGTGGTTGGAGCATTTGTGAGGCCAAAGGGCATGACCTTGAATTGATAATGGCCTTGATGAGTCTTGAATGCTGTCTTATACTCATGATCAACATGCATCCTGACTTGGTGGTATCCAGCCCTGAGATCCAACTTGGTGAAAAACTTAGAACCAGCCAGTTCATCCAATATTTCTTCCAAGATTGGCATAGGAAATCTGTTCTTAATAGTGATGTCATTTAGCTTTTACGTAGTCTATGCGAGAACCTCCAAGACCCATCTTTTTCTTGACCAGCGGGGACGGGTGAGGCAAAGGGACTCATTTGTGGTCAATCAATCCTGCATCAAGTAATTCCTGCACCTGCTTTTCTATTTCAGTTTTATGTAGTGGAGAATAATGGTAAGGCTTTGAATTGACTGGGACTGCGTTTGGCAATAATGGTATTGTATGATCATAAACTCTAGATGGAGGTAGAGTTTTGGGATCAGAGAAGACATCACTATATTGGGCCAGCAGCAATCTTACTTGTTCTTGGGAACCCTCAGAATCTGGTAAGAGCTGTGAAACCTTGGGTCTGTAATCCACTAAAGCATAAGCCCATACATCATTGCCCTTAGCTGATTTGTACACCTTGTGTGCTGAAATTGCAGATAAAGATGCAGGTGAAGGCAGAAGCCCTTGGAGATGTATTGTCCTGCCATTCTCTTCAAAACTCACTGTTCTTTTGTCCCAATCATTGGTCATAGGACTATGAGACTTTAACCAGTCATATCCTAGTATAGCATCATAGGGGTGCATATCAAGAACTATGAAGGTGGTAGTCATTGTGTGGCCCTGGCAAAACCACTGTAAATTCTCAACCATTTCTGTTGTGGAAATGTTGTCGCCACTAGCCAACTGCACCTGCTTAGTAGGGATGGTTACTGTAGTTAACCCAGCTAGCTTAGCAAATTGAGAGCTAATAAAGCCGTGGGAACTGCCACTATCAATAAGAATGAGCATAGTCTTATCCCTGACTCTTGTCTTCAACTTCAAACACTGAAACTGATCAGCACCTGTCAGAGCATTGATAGACAGCTTGCCAAACTCTTCATGAAAGGCCTCTTCCTTTGCCAGCTCATTCAACACCTCATCATCCAGTTCCCTATCCAAGTCATTCACTGCTAAAGCGTTGATTTGGGGTTTAACCCTCTTGGAACACACCTCCATGTGACCTGGACTGTACTTCTCTCCACAACTGAAACATAGCCCATGCTGTTTTCTATAATCTCTCAACTGCCTATCTTTCCAGGACACATTTGCTTGATAAGGCAGTTTATCTTTCCAATCAGTTTTATAGCTTCCCTGGGGCTTTGGCAGAGTTGAATATTTCTGGGATTTGGTTTTAGCTCTTTCCAATACTCCTTGCTGAATTTTTGCAATAATGGAAGCCTTGAGCACTGTTGGGGGCATCTGAGCTTCTACCACTCCTCTGAGGTCATCCTTTAAGCCCTTCATATATTGTGTAACAAAAAACAAGTCATCGTACTGAGAATTGTGCATGTTAACTTTGTACTGCAGGCTGGTAAAGGTTGATGTGTACTCTTCAACCAAGCCATCCTGTTTTAACTCCAATAAAGAATTCAAGGCATGCCTAAAATCATCAGAACCAAATTCCTCTTCCACTACTGAGCAAAAATGATTCCAATTGCGAAATGTATGGTTCTGTTTGTAAGCCTGGTACCACTGAGCTGCCTGACCCTCAAAATGAATCCTAGCTGCAGTGATCTTCATTCCTTCAGGAATCTTGTAGAGCTCAAAGTAACCCTCACAATGATCTTTCCAGATTTTGGGCTCGAGATCCATCAAATTTGGGAAACAACATTTTAGGCATGGCCCGATAAAGGTAAAGCATCTCTTCCCCGATTTCTCCCGGAATGATATGGTTAGGCTGAGGTGGCCTGTCTCGAGCCGCGTGTTCCCTAAATGGCCCCTTCTGCTTAGCAAACACATTCTCAAGCCCTGCCTGATCCTCTACTGTGGACACAGAACTATCATCAGCACCTCCTGGTATACCTTGTTCAATGTCGAATTGCCTCGAGTCAATTGGGCGACAGCTGCGCCATTGTTGCGTACTTGCTGAGCAATTCTCTGTTGCTCAGCTGTGAAATCATCCATTGCTGCAGAGGTTAGATCCATTTGTGACTTCATCTGATTTTGAGTGACACCAATGTCATTAACTCGAGCAAACAAAGATATCAAAGCGATCGAGGACCTTGTCCATGAACTCTGTTCGATTTCGGGCGCCGCGAGACATAGCGTCAGGACAAACTCATGCGCCGAAGGGGCCGGATAGGAGGAGCCAGCCCGGTATGCGAACTATTGGCCCGAATAAACACCGACGGTGGAGAGCAGAGGCGGGATCACGCCACGACTCGAATCACACGAGACCGAAACCCGCAACCCTTGCCGTGAGATCACCGAAATTGCCACACTAGGATCACCACCGACGCCGAATTTTACGTGGGTACTCGCCCCACAACCCTTGTCGAGATCGACTAGTGAAATCCGAATAGCGTAGGAAGTGCGTAGATACGGAAATCGATCGTCGAGTTCCCGCGGGTCGGATTTACGGTAGTCTAAACTAGACGAACGCGGATTACTCGTGACCGCTCGCCCTGTTCGAGATGAACCCCACCGGAGCCGTTTGGAAACACCGAATCGAACCGAAATCACAAATAATTCGAGTAATGTGGCACAAAGAAAACGTCGAACACCTAACATGCGCAAATACTGAATGATCTCTTCCCCGAACCGACGCTGACCGACTTTGGATTGAGACTTGGGCAACGCGAACGGGCGGAAATCGAAGGAACCGCACCGCTACTCGACCGGCGGTGGATGGATTTAGTGCGATGGGGACTCGGTTGCGAATTCCCTCGACTTATCACGAGAGCCGTTTGCGGATCGAGCGGAGGAACAAAAGGAGCCCGGCGGATGGAACGAAGGAGGAAGACGAAGGAGACGAGGAGAGAAGCGGTTGGGTAGGTCACCTAGTACGTCGGAGTTGTGCAGCTGGATACAAAGCGCCCGCCCGAGCTTGACAACTCAACCAGCGCCGCCGAGAACGCCGAATCCGATGCCACTTTGTTACGCCCGTGGCCGCCCGGCGAGCACCGTCGGCGTGAGCACGCACAAACGTGGAGGAACGACGCCGGCGGGCAGGGTTAACCCCCTTGCCTTGGCCGCAATCTGATTTCTGATTTCTAAAGTTCGATACAGACTCGGAGACGACGACTGGTTTAAGTACAGACTCCGACTCCTTCTGACCAACAGGTCCCACTAGTCATATGAAAACGTAAATGCTGAAATACGTAAACTAAAACGCAATGTGTAATGGTCTTGGACAGCTTTACTCCTGTATCTCGCCTGGCACCAGCATCGTAGCGTCACCAGCCGCTACAGCAATGTACCATATCATCACGGTGATATGCAAGAGGACCAAACAGTATGACATCGTTCACAGTGAAACCGCATCAAGCAAAACTATCAGACAGTTTGGAACCGCATAGTTTTGTCACAAATCACAATGTACCATGGCATTATCAATCGCATTACGAACTGAAACTGATTAGCATAGACTTAATGATCAATTGATCAGCAAGGTCAATAATCCGTCCGGCGGCCGGCCAACAAAAACCTTGCGCATCATCAAACGTAACACAGGTTCCATCTCGATCTAGACAGCAGCAAACCAACCCCAGCACACAGATCTACCGAGAATCCAGATGCATAACTTCTACTACTACTACGGTACTAGAGCAACAATTAAGCAACTACGCTACGCTAGGGTAACGACAGCGGCAAGCTAGGGCGAGGATGAACACCAGCCAAGCCGATCCACGTACGCACGGATGCCGGAAGCGCGACCGACCCGATCGATCGATCAGTCGAAGAGGTTGAAGAGGCCGACGTCCTCCTCCTCCTCTTCCTCGTCCTTCTTCGCCTCCTCCTTCTTCTTCTTGTCCTCCCTCCTCCTTGGCCTCTGCAGCAGCAGCGTTGGCGACTCCACCAGGAGCGGCGCCCACGACCCGGCAGCGGCGGCGGCCCGGGCGGCGCGTAGGCCAGCTGCTCCTGCCCCCTGGCGATGAGGTCGGCGACGTCCTTGCCGTCCACGGCGCGAACAGGGGCAGGTCGATGCGAGGCGTCCTCCACCTCCGCGCCCACGGGCCCGGGATGCGGCGCCACGTCGTCCTTGGTCGGGGCGACCGGGACCGCCCCCCCTCCGTAGCGGCGGCGGCGGCGGCCTGTTCAGCGCCGAGGCACGCCAGCAGGTGCCGCTGGCGTAACTTCATCTCGGACGGCGGCGGGTTGCGCCACAGAGAGCTTTGCGGTGCTTGCGGTTGTTGCGATTGGTGGCGTGACGGGGTTTTTGGGGCGCGAGGGGGCTTTGGGGCCGCCCAGCGGCGCGGTTATATGGAAGCCGGGCGCTGGTGCGGGCGGGACTCGACTCGAGTCGATCGAGTCGGGGACGGATGCGAACTGGAGTCTTGGCTCGGCTGCAGCAAACTTGGCGGCTCTTGTCAGCTTCCTTGGCCGCGCGAAAGCGAAGATTGACATCCCCCTGGCAAACCTTTGCTCCACCGACAAAAACGCCGACGAGGCAAAACTCCGCATGCCGCCGGCACCGAGGGCAGGGAAACCGCCCGGAGAAGCCTCCCGTCGTCGCCCGCCGAGCGCCGGGATGTCGACTCCATCACCGGAGAAGAGCAGCACTACCCGAACCGAGGTGGAACTCCAATTCGATGGCGGTGGCCCGCTATCGGCGAGGGCGTCGCACGAGCCAGGCCGCAGCCCGCCGTTGCCACTCTCAAATTGGGCTGGCCCAAACATCAAGGCCTTCATGGCTGAGGCATATTTGGATGGGCCATCTGTTTCCTCTTGGGCGGCCCAAGAATAAATTTGTTGTCCCAGGTCTAAAATAAAAGGTCAGCGAAAGTCAATTTAACAATCTTCTTAAATGCCCGTGCGTTGCAACGGAAAAAAAATAATTCGAATGTTATATTGTTATAAAAAAAAAGAATGAGCATGATGTTTGAGATATCAATATTACATAAATACAAGTCTCCAAAGATCTTCGACACTTAACTATGGAGTAGATGAAATTTTCATGGCAGGGAAACTCATGTGTCCTCAGACAGATCAACAGTAGGTCTCTTGGTTCCTTTCTTCTTCTTCTTCTTTTTTTTTTTTTTTTTTTTTTTTTTTTGCGAAAAGGGAAGGGGATTTCATTAATATTGGAAAGATAGTACATCCCCTTTTACAAACTGGACTTCAAAGAAAAGGAAAATTACAACCAAGTCCCCAAGGCGGGAAGTCGTCTTCCTCGCGTCTCCAACGTCCAGCTCGCCCCCGCCACCACGTCGGTCCAGATCCACCTCCCGCCCGGCCAAGAGACCCCAAACCTTGGATATGCCGCAACAGCCCTCGCCCGGACCTCGTCCGGCGATTCGACTTCGTTGAAAGAACATCGGCCACCCCCCATGACAAGAAGGGAGAGGAAGAAGAAATCCGCCGCCGCCCGGCGGAAGACCGGCATCGGAATAAAAAGATCCTCCGCCACCGGGAAAGCCGCAACGAGGAACAACCACAAACCCACGAGGATGTTCGAAACACCCTCCCTTTCGCAAGTACCAGAGGGCCTCGCCTCGCGCATGCGGGCGGGGAAGCCGGCGGAGATGCCTCCGCGTCGCCCATCGGAGGCTAACCCAAACATTATTCCAACAACGAGAAAGGACGCCGGAGCCAAACCACGTGCTGCCATACCGGGGAGGATAGCGTCGCCGCCGGGAGACCAGCCGCAATACCTTGCTCCCCTGCACCAGCACCATGGCTCGCCAACGCTGCCGCCGCCCAGCGAGGGCCCCTCGCGTGAAGAAACCGCGGGAGGAAGCACGAAGGCTGCGCGCCGCCGCCATCGTCGCTAGGCACGCCCGGCGACGCCCTACCCGCACAACCTAAGCTAGTACTCATAGAATCCTCGCCAGAGAAGGCGATGTCGTCACCGGAGGGGACAAGCTCCGCCACGCCGAGGTAGCGCCCGACCATGCCGCCGCCACCGCCAAGAAGCGCGAAGACCTAACCCTAGTCGGCGACCACGGGCGCCGGGACACACAAGCTCATAAACCTACAGCTACAGCTATACAAGTCCCTCCCGCCGGGTGCCGGGCTCCCCTCGCCACTCCGGCGCCCGAAGGAACGCCGCCGGAGGGAGGGGGTCGGCCGGATCGGACGGAGGGCACACCTGATCATGCACTAAATAAAGCGAAATTTTCTATTATATTAAACAATGTCAAACTTCAACTAACTTATCACTCATGCAAAGACCTTTACCATCAACCAGCGAGCAATAGGTGTCCACGCCACACTCGCCCTCTTCTCGACTACAGCCGAAATCATCCAATATCTCGCCTAAGCTCTTCCCACTGCTCCTCCCTTTACATGGTTGAGTAATCATTAAAATAGCATAGATAGTGTACTCATGTTTCTCAAATCTCAAATATTTGAAGCTTGTTTATTCGTTCTTGTATTCTTGGTTGACTGCAAGTTCCATAACTTCTGAAGCCATTGATTTTCTTAATAAAAATCAAACAAAAAAAAAAAAGTTGTCAAAGTCTCATAGCCTTCACAAGTATCTGCATTTGTGAGGCCTTGTATGCATGCAACAACGATCTGTAGTAACATACACGCATAAGACATGTACGTACCTTAGTGGCGCCGACAACCATAAGGCTGGTTGTGCAACTATGGAGAAGGGAGGAAGCACGTAGCCGTCATCGAAAGAAGACCAGCAACGTGAACGGGGATGGAGGATTACGGAGAAAGAATAGCGTGCACCTTGGATTCTCCACGCGCGCGGCACATCCGGATCCGTTGGAGGCGATGACTCTGTACAGCGCGTCCCCTCAGCGTCTCTTCGCCGGGGGCAGTTGGTGGAGGCAACGGGCGTCCGGCATCAAGCGGCATACGGCGCGTCCGGCGGTAGCAGCCGGGCGTGTGCTGGGGCAGTCGTCGTCGAAGCAGGCGCTCGGGGGTCCTTCTGCTGCTGCCGTTGCCGACTGGAACACGTCAGCGTCGGGGCAACAGATATGACCCACATAAGGTTCATATGACCAAAACATTACAGGACCAGCCAAGTTCTGGTTACCAAGGTCGCTCCAAAATCACATACATGGCTATAGCTTCAGTCACAATTCCTGTTAAAGTGATTACCATGGTCACTCGAAAATCACATCGCAAATCTCCATATAAAAATGGCAGCCAAGACACTAATATAAAGAAGTTTCGAAACTTACTGTGGTGCATTAGATGGTGCTAGCAAACAACGAACGAAATAAACCATGCATCTCACTTATTTGGTTCTTCAGCCTAGCAATCTCTTCTTCCAGCTTCTTTCTTGCATCCCACTCCTCTACTTGATTCTTCAGATCATCCATTTGAACTCGAACTTCTGCCGCTCCTTCACTGAAATGAGCAGCTCTTAGCTCTTTCGTTGCTGCTGCAATCGACCTGCAAACAAAGCATAGTAAGCAAGATACTATCAACTTGGCATACACATCAGGTAGCAAGCACAACTTTGTTTCAGGTAGTAACTTGGCATACATTAGATTTTCAGAAAGCAAGCACAACTTTGTTATAAAATTATAAGTAAGGCATGATCATATCAAACAATCACTAATTAGGCATGATCATATCAAACAATCACTAATTAACAGCAAATACAAGATACAGATATTTACTTTAATAAATTGCTCCTTTGCTGTTCAAGATATAATGGCAAAAGAGAATGCATAAAAAACGAGACAAGACACAAGATCAAAATGGCAGCTAGCACATGGTTCTGGAATCGGCAATATAAGAATCAGTATTATATTATATTCCAATTGAATATTATAAGGTAGTGGACACTGGGCAAATTAAAACCAAAAGGACATGCTCCGAATGGTTCAGTTACCCACCGTTCCTGCAGTAATGAACCCCTTCCGCATATGTGATGATGTTGTAGCCAATCCTGCACAAATACAACACGCAGACACATGAGTGTGTTCAGCTTCTGATTCCATAAGGTAAAAGGAAGACACTTCTGTACATTATCAGGGAAAGGCTAGCTAGTTTATATGACAGCCCAAGCTACGATCAAGCAAGAAAATTCCTGAAGCTTGCTTCTTACCCCTAACGTCAGAATGTCTGAATAGAATCAAACATTGAAAAAGACAAGTAATTTTTTTTTGAGAGGCGACGCCCACCTAAGTTGGCGCGTTTTTATTAGCGAAAGGCCAAAAGAACGCCCGGTAACCGGATACAAGGGGTAGACGCGAGTAACCCTCGGGTTACCCACGAAAACCCCGACACAAACAAGCAGCAAGAAACGGAAGGGGAGGGTGAGGCGGACCCTCCAACTAACAACCCCGACAGCTGAACCCATTACAATAGAAAGCACACAACACCCGAGTAGCTAGCGGCGATTAGAACCAAACACGACAATAGCGGCAAAGCATCCGCTAGAAACCGACGACCAAGCATCCGTCCAAACCAACCTCGGCAGCAAAGCATGCCGGGGAAAGACAAAGCGGCAAAGCATCCGCTAGAAGAACCTCGGCAGACAAAGCATACGCCGGAAGGCGACAGCGACCTCAGCTGCACGCGCACACGGGAAGCGTAGGCTCAAAGCGTCCGCGACCTCGGCGGCAATACGGAAGCGCCAGGCTCGTAACGACCGCGACCTCCGTGCGCACGCGCCGACGCGGGAAGCGCATGCTCGTGGAAGACAAGGCGGCCAAGCATCCGCCCCAACGACGAAGAGCACCTCGGCGGCAAAGCATCGCCCCAACGCGACAGCGAAGCACCTCGGCGGCAAAGCATCCGCGGAAAACAAGACACCTCGGCAAAGCATCCGCCCGAACGGCAAGCGCAACACGGCGGCAAAGCATCCGCCCGGATACGAGGAAGCTAGACCTACCGGGTGAGGGTAAACATGAAGCACAAAGCGGGATCAGCAGGAGGGACCAAACCGACGAGGGAGGGGACCGGCGAGCGAAGGGGCTGCGTGTCCCGGCCGGCAAGGCGATCCACCATCCCACAGCGAACAGCACAAACCCGGCCGGAAGTCGCGCCCGGTGAGGTGGCCCGGCATGCTGGGGCACCAATGAAGCCCGCGAAGCACGCCCGGTCCACCTTGACCCTACCACGGCGGCGGCGCGCCATACCAACAAGGACCGAAGCGGAAGAAGGAGGGACACGGCCTCTCGTCGAGCGCTACAAGTGGATGAGCGACGGCGCCCCCAAGGAGGTTCATGGCGCGGCGTCACCGTCGTCTGCCGGGCCGAGCCAAGGCGAGCTTCGCCCCACCAACAAGAGCAGCACCGGAGGAGGCAGGCCCGGCGCGGATCCGGGACGAAAGGCCGCCGGATCGCCGAGCCACCGCCCCGCCACGGGGCCGGCCACCACGGCGGTCGCCCGGTGGAGTGCCATAGCGCCCGGGTCGAGAAGCTTGCGTGCCATCAAATCCGGTGGTGGAGGGAGGGGAAGCGCGCGCCGCGGGCCCCCAAGGTGTACCGAGGCCTAGGTCCGGCCGGCCGCGCCCGGCCGACCAGCCCAGCGGGTCGCCCGGCCGTGGCAGCGGGGACGAGGGGCAGCCCGGCGCGATCCGGGAGCCCCAGGGCCGGATCCGAACGGCCGCCCGGCCCAAGCCCGGGAGGGATGCACCGGCGCCACGGGTCCCATCTTGGCGCCGCGAGAAGAGCGAGGGCGCCGCCCGGACGAGGAGGCATCCACCGCCGCCAGGGCGGATCAGGCAAGGAGAGCGCAAAGGTGGCCGGGCGACCATCCCGTTGTCTTACCATGGCGCAGCCCGGAGGAGGGTGGAGGAGGCGGAGAGGTTGGGGAGGTGGGGGAGAGGCGCGCCGCGGCGGCGCGCCTGTTGTTGTGGGCGCGCGGCCGCGCCCGCCGCCCGCGGCGGAAATAGCGGCAACGGCGGCGGAGACGGGGAAGGCGGCGGGGGGGGCCTGGACGGGGGGGGCGGCGGGGCGCCCCCAGTCGGAGGGAGCGGCGCTCGGGGAGACGAAGCATTTTTTCAAAGGCCGTCCCAAAAGACAAGTAAATTCGTCCGGAAATTAATCTGCTAGATTGAAACAATACCACTACTACATTTTGACAATACCACTACTACATTTTGCTTGCCATGTGTACTCGCACAACCTGCGGCAAGCAAGCGAGGGCAAAGATCCGTCATCGAGTACCACGATATACATCATCCTCTCTCTCTTTGCTACTTGTAAAAAAAATAAACAAATCGATGGAGATATTAGCTCGCCAACACCGATGACCATATATCGGCAAGGGGAGTGGAGTGGTGGGATACACGGTAGATGGGATCGTCGTCTCAAGACCAATTTGCGCGGACACTGTAACAACCCTAAAATTCCCAACACCGAAAAAATGCAACCAACAAATTTTTCAGAATTAACCCTTGAGTGGTGAAATTGGCACGTAGGAAACCCTACCTAGTTGCACAAGTAGCACCTATTTAATTTTTGTTGAGCATTTGCATCTCTAACAAAGTTTGATTTGGATTTTTATTTGATTTTATGTGATGCTAATAAAATCAAATAACATAAATATAGTTGCTAATAATTGTTAATATAATGTTGGTGGCTAAACATCCTAGTGACCCTAGTAGACCCCATTAGGGTGTGATCATGTTGGCAACACATGAAAACACAAATAGAAGTCCAAGAAGTAGTATAGGAATTAGAAAAGAACATAGAAAAAGAAAAAGAAAAAGGGAAAGGAGAAAGCAGCCCAACCCAGGGCCGCCGGCCGGCCGGCCAGGCCTAGCCCTATGCCATGCCCAGCCTTGACGGCCCGCCAGCCCGGCCCGACTAGCCGCCGCGGGAGTCGCTGTGCGCCCTCACCCCGCTGGCCGGTGGAGGCCCACCTATCGGCGCTTTCCCAATGCCGCATTGCCGAGGGCGATGGCCAGGTGGGCCCGCCTGTCATTCCTTCCATTCCTTTTCGGCAAGCGAGCCGGCACACCGCCCGCACCAGCGCGCACCCCTGTATTTATCCGAGCGACCACCCAACCGGTCCGCCAGCGTGCCACGCACGTAAGCCGCCCAGCGGGCCCGCCTCGCCACACCGCCAGTCCGCGAGGCGTGACTTCATCACCGGCGCCGAACCGCCATGGCGAGCCCCGTCCCCCGTCGCCTCCACACCTTTTGCCCAACGGGTCGAATTTGCCCTCAGCCGGGTCGGCCGGGAGCACGTCACGGCGCGAGCCCGCGCTCCGGTGCCCACAACCCTTGGATCGCCCCCTCTTCGCATCCTAGCCGCCCGCCGTCGCCATGAGCACCGGCCGGGCTATAAAACCTCAAGGCCGGGAGCCCTAGGGTTTCTCATCGCCCGCCGCCACTTTGGTGGCCACACACCACAGACCAAAGGCCAAGAAGTAAGGAGAGAAGGGGGAGCAGAGGACAAGAAGAGGAGCGGGAAGGAGCCGCCCGCCCGTAGTCGCCGGGCGCCGCTAGGAGCCACCCCGAGCGGCTGGCAGGCACCATGTGCCGGGCGGAGAAGGGAGCCCGTTGCCGAGCGTTGTCGCCGGACCAAATGCACCGCTCGCCATGCACCCGCTACGAGCCGGCAAGCTTCGGGTGAGCCCCGCCATGCCGCTTCGTTGCGGCTCGCCGCGGCCGGACACGACCATGGCGAGGACCCGTTCTAGTTCCTTCGGCTCGTCTAGATGGAGGGCGATGATTGGGCTTGGTCGTCGGAGAAGGGAGAGCACCGAGGCGCCGCTTGTTTTTTGCCTTGAGATGCCGGATACCCGATGCTCATGACCTTGCCGGCGCGGCCGTGCTCTCGGCGCCGCCATGCCGAGCATGTTGCCGCCAATTCCGGCCGCCTTGCGCAGCAAGGACAGGCCGATGATGTCCGCCTAGACCTAGCGCACCTAGCTAACCCGCTTAGAGGAGGAAAGGCACCGCCTTGCCTCGGACCGCAGCCGGCCCACAGCGTGTCCGTAGGGCGCCGCCGTGAACCCGTCGTCCACGCCGGGACTCCGCCCGTGTGTTTTTGGTCGCCCGTGTAGTGTTGCTTATATCGGCACTAGGGTGGCGCGAATCGGATTAGGAAGGCCAAGTCGGGACCTTTCTCACCTCGGCCGCCTCGCCATCGTCCGCCATCGGTAGCGGCCATGCGCCCGCCAGCCGTCGGGACGCCTCCACTGTGTCGATGACCTAAGACGCCACCATCTTTGCCGCAAGACCTCCTCGAAGCTAGACCAAGGGAAAAAGGGGCAGCTTGGAGCCCCTGGCGACCACGCTCCTCGCGCCGCCGACCACCCGGCCGTGACCGCCGCGTTGTCTCAACCCAGAGCCCTAGCACTCTTCCTCATTGTGCCGTCGTGACCGAAGCTAGGGAAGGAGGAGGCGCCCGCGCGCCGCCGTCGGCGAGTGGAGAAGGAGAAGGAAGAAGAAGCGGAGGAGGCGCCTAACGCGTGGGACCCGTCGACAAGGAGAGAAGAAGAGAGGGAGGTGGACTTGGTCCACAAGGACTCGCGCGGCCAACACCCGGGGAGACCGCCTCGGTCCATCGTGGACCGCGCCCGCGCCGACCGATCCGAAGCGCTTTGTAACACCCCCGGGTGTTACTATACTAATTAAAACTTGATTAATTAATAATCATGCATTATCGGTATGCATTAAGGCATAAGATGCATTTCATGTTTAAATATTTATATCATGTTGTATGCCATGTTTTACTTGTTCTTTGGATGGATTGTTTGAGCAATGTTTAGTCTTTAATTAATTGCCTAGGTTTGAAAAAGAAATGTGGATTTGAAAATCAAATTCAAAAATGATTTATTTTAACTCTAATTTCAATACCCTCTTTTACCCCCTTTTTATTGATTTCAAAATTATGCAAAATTTAAGGTTAGTTACAAAAGCAAAAGTATATATCTTTTCGTGGTGTACATTTTTGGTTTTGGAAGTTTTTAAAAGTTCTTATGAAAATTTAAAGTTTTTGCAAATTCATTCGAAATCCTATTTGACCCTATTTCAAAAAGTCATATTTGGAGGCATATTTTGAAAATGATTTCAAAAGCAAAAGAGTAGATTTCGAAATTTGGAGCAACTTTTATTTTGGAAGATTTTTGAGTTGCTATATAATTTTTGGAAGATATTTGAAGAAGGAAAAAGACGTACTAGTACACAATTTCCAGAAGCAGCCACAGCTCCACCAAACTGCTTGCCTGCTTGCTTGCCGTCGCCGTGAGCGGATTGGCCAGCTCCGTGGCGTTCCTCGCACCTGGCCACGTCTCTGTCCGCGTGGTCGAGTTCACCAAGGCGCTGGTCACCTCTTCATCCCCTCCATCAGCTCTCTCGCTCTCCAGCTCTCTCGCTCGACCTCACGCTCTTTTTCCTCTGCAGCCATGGCAGCCAGCACAGCAGCACCTGCCGCCCCAGTTCTTGCTCGCCGTCCAGCCGGCTGAGCATACCCTCGCCCCCCTTGCCTCGCTCCACTCCTCCATAGCTCCTTCCCTGTCGCCGCCGGGAAGCGCAGCAGCGGTAGAGCAGCAGCGGCCGCCGGCGTAGAAGCCACAGGCTCACGTGGCCGCGCCTCCAAAAGTCATCTCGGGCCAAGCAAAGCAGCCCCGCGGGTGCGCACGGACCCCCTGGTGCTCCTCCTTCACTTCTCTGCCGCTGGAGTGCAACCAGTCGGCCGGAATCGCTCGTTCATGCCGTTGTCGTCGCGGCTGCGTCGCCATGGCCGTCGAGGCCACCTCACAATCGTCAGCCCTCTGTAGCACATCCCAGGTCGTCATGTTGCTTGTAATAGCTTCTCCTTGATTCCTTGATCATGTTCGGCTCGTTTGTTTTGCCATTCATCCCTCAGGACGCGCCAGAACGCGACCTCGTCGCCAGCACGACCGTCTTTGTTCCGCCTGCGTGCGTGGCCAGGGGGCCATGGGTCACCTCCGGCCAAGCTGTAGGCACCTACAGGTGCGGTCCGATGCCTCCATGCTCCTCCACCCATGCCTCGCCGGCGACGAGCATCAACCGGCCGGAACCGAGCCTCGCCGTGCGCTGCTCTGTTCTTCATTCGCGACCAGGGACTCAGTGTGAGAAGAGAAGCTTTTTCCAGGGGTTTTCTGCTAAGTCAGTGACTCAGGTGAATAGTGCTCAACAGTGCAGTTTCTCTTTTCTATTTTTAGGATATGTGCTGATTTTGTGATTTTCATAACTAATTTTTTGGTGCATGCTAAAATTCTGAAAATTTTTGTGTATCCTTCCTATGATGTTGTCTATCCATGAAAATTTGAAACTTGAATTTTAAATAGTTTTGGCATGATTTAAAATTACAATATTTAATTAAAAAATGCATCTTCCATGAATTTTAGAAAATAAATTATATGTCCTTTTGGCATGAAAATTATTTTGGCACTGTTTCATGAGATGATCTACCTTTACAAAATTTTTGAGCTCTTTTTTAAGAAAGTTTAATTGTTTATCATTTTATACTTTATTATTTTATGCGTGTTAAATGAGGTGTTTAGCGAATAATGATTTAGGTTTTTTGTGTGACTTTTAGGATTGATTGTGAATCTTGGATCATACCACATCAAATGGTCCTTGAGAACTCCTTAGGCAATGGTGATGATATCTTATAGAGTAGTTCAACAAGTTGGTTTTGTTGGCTTGCAACTTTATCGTGAAGGAAAGTTGTACTCAAGTTGTTTATTATTTCATGCATCTATCAAGCATCATGTTTATATTTCATCATGTTAAGCAATGCATCATTTATCGCGTGTAGTAAGCGAGAGTGATGAGGTTCACAATGATCAAGCTTTGGAGAAGATTCGTCCGCCAATGGTGTTGATGTCAAGTTTGACTTCGGCGATCTTTCCACGGAATCTAACTTTCTACGCAACCGCAGGCAAGCCGGATGTATTTAAACCCTTCCTTTATGTTTTAAAAGCTTTTTATATCACATATGATGATGATATGTTGCATTAAGTAATTAGGAGTTAAGTGATAACCTAATTCTTTGCATTACCAACCTTGATGATTTCATTATCATCCTTGTTAACGGTTTATTTAAAAATGGCTAGTATGTAGCCATGCTTATTATGAGATAGGCTTTACAACAAAAATGTTTTACATGTTGACAATGGTATAGCTTGGTATATGATGAGTAATGAGGAAAGATAATGTTTAATCCCGAGGGCGGTTGGGTAACTTGCAAGCGGAGAATGGAGTCTCAGGTGTAGTGTTTCGGCTCGTGTCGATTAAGGACCGTTCGTTGTAGGCTGTAAGTTCGGGACTATTGAGCATAAGTTGCGCCTAAGGCCTTCTGGTCAAGGGCACGCGTCTGCAAGGCGTCACCCAGTCGGTCGAGCAGCGATCTTGGCCACATACTCACGAGTAAGCCTAATCTCGGGGGTGTGCCAAATTGGGAGCGACAAGCTAGCAAGGCGGGAGTGGGAGATGGCGGGAGTACATGTTACCCTCGTGGGTTAAAGTCCCGGATTGGAGGTGTCTTGTGCTCTCGGGTGGCGTTGGCCTCGTTCCCATTTTGGACTAATCCGAGTGAGGGTTGACATATGCAAGTTTAAGTTCTACATATGTCGTGTGGTAAGGAATCCCAGGGTGGGTTATAATCGGTCGAATCGCCGTTGCTTCTCGGAGAAGGAGACCCGTACTTCCGACCATACATCGTAACTTAAGAATGGAATAATGGATCAATGGAAGTGGAGAATGGATTGACTAAGAAGTGTTTGTTCTAGTGTAGGCTCACCTAGAGTATATGAGCTACTAACGAGTTAAAATATTGAAAGTAAGGATCCACTATTAGTAGCTTTTCTGCAAAAGAGTCCTTGTTCTTGCTAAAACCTTACCTTGATTCCCAAGGCACGCATTCCCGAGTCTTTTCCTCTTTTCTTTGTCGGTTAAGTCTTGTTGAGTACTCCGTACTCGGGGTTCTTTGACCCAGCATTTGCGGTCTTGACACATCTTTGTTAACCAAGGTTATGTCGGTGGGCTCGACATGATGCGGTTGTCTTCTAGTTCTACCTAGCTTCCACAAATTAAGTTAAGTTTACTCCAAAGTAACTTATTCATATTTTGTAAATTAATGTTATTTATCTTACGCACTCTAATTCATATTTTTGTAACAATTGTTGTAATGTTGTAGCTACTCCTTTGTTGATCACGGTATGAGATATAAATTGTGGTTTTAATCGGGGTTTTCGATGAACCTAACGAGGCTTCTTAAGTTATTAGGTGTGACCATAAAATTTGTCGAGGAGGTCTTTGGGACAATGACGGGTGCGGGTGGGCCTTATTATTTAGGAGGTTACATTACTACGCTCGGCCCGTTAGCGGCCCGAGTTGCCACGTGGCCGTCTAGCGGCCGGAGCACGTATGCGGGCGGCCCGACACAAGACCCGCCCATTAGGCCCAATAATAACGGCCTATTTAGGGTTGGCCAGTTGACCGGTCACGCGGCCCGGCGTCCTTCTTGGCGTCGGCATGGCCCTACGATGGGACCCGAGCCGGTTGGACCCGCCTATCAGTGCTGGCGTCATCATTTGACGCCCGGGGCGACATCGACCAATCGAGTACGCCGCGTGTCGACCACGTGTTAATTCACTCTTTTTCAAGTTCGAAATGAATTTAATCTTAGAAAATTCATAAGAAATTCATCACGATTTCAGAAAAATATAAAACAAGAGTCTGAATTTTTATAAAATCGAGCTCTACGTCATAGGCTTGTGTTTGAGTGCATTTGGTTCTTCTGGATTTTTATTGCTTCTTTGTGTATCTCTATAGGGGTTGCTTATCGCAACCATACGTCTCATTTCGTAGGCAGGAGGAGGACCGCGGGACCTTGAGGACCCGGACTACAAGGAGGAGTTCGGGTGACTTCTCAGGTGCCACGGCTCACCCACCTCGTAGAATCCTATTAGGCATATCAGCGCTAGTTACTAGTGCTTTACATTTCTACAATTGCTATGCGCTGGGGTTGCATGGTAGAATTGCTTGTGAACTATACCTTGGCGCAACCTTACACACCTTACCCATAAATAGATTAGACACTTGACTGCGCTATACACATTACTTTTTTGCTCAGCTTGTCTTTTTATATTCGGTGAGCATGATAACTTGAGAACATGGTTAATGAACTTGAGAATTTGATTAATGAACTTGAGAACCAGGTTAATAATCTAAGAATGTGGATAACTTGGTAATGGGGAGTGTCTTTGCGTGAGTCTTGGGTGAGTGGTGAGGGTTGAGTCAAGCTAGACGAATCTCACGACAAGTCATGAGACGCAGTCTTCTTGGGGGTGTGTCCTGGACATCCCATTGTGAGATATACGTGGCGGATAAAAAAATTGTTGTTGTGTTGTTCGAGAAGGTTCAGGGGTGGAGTGTCTTTGTGGGATGAAGCCCTAGATTGGAGGTGCTGTAGTGGCACCGGACGATGTCCCTTACGAGAAGATGTCTGTCTAGTCCTATCTAAGGACTTGAGTCTCTTGAGCAGGAACCTTGGATCTTCGGTGCACACCACTTGTCCATGAATGGGCGGGGTGCGAATACCCTTTTACCTTGGCGGTGCCGTTACTGCTAGGTTGTTAGTTGATAGTGTAGGGAGGGGGACTGCAGTCTATGCCCTCCTTAGCTAAGCGTGCGGGCTCTAGCGGTTGGTACCCCATGTTTTCCCACCAGATCTCGGCGTGCCTTACGTGGTTGGTGTCCCAGGGGCTGAGTGGTAGGATGGCATTGTCGAGCTAGGAGGTCTCGTTATTGCCGATGCGCTTCTAGGGCGTGATGATGGTGATCTTGTGGTTCTGGTGTACGCGCTTCTGCGAGTTGATGAATCAATACGTATTGTCACGCCTTCGGGCATGGTCATATCTTAAGCTTTGGACTACACGGAGATTGCGCCGGTTTTGGAATTCGGACTTGCGTAGGCATGGAGCCGGGACTTGCACCGGTTTTCTAACTTTGGACTATTTGTGGGAATGCGCCGGCTCGAAGATGTGTTCTTTCCAAGACCCACGCTTCACTTGAGTAGAGAGAGGTGTGTTGACGGTCACAAAGCGACACATTTTTACCGTCAACTTACTACCAAAAGGGTGTAAACTAAAGACTTTTACACTCATATACCTTTACTATTGATCTAGTTCCACTTGTCTTGGAGATTCATAACATTGCGGGAATTTATGCACAAAACAAGTGAAAAAAATACCAAAAAAGCGCCATTAGGGAAGCGTAAAAGAATACAACTTTCGCCCCAATGGAGAAAAAAGCCCAACACGATGCAAAACCGGACAAACAACCAGGCATGGAACAACTTTTCCCTGCACCCACGGCTCACACGCGGCCGGGCCCAGACCAAGCTTTGGCGCTTGCCGAAGGCTAGCTTTGGCGCCCGGCCGCCCACCGGTGTGGCGGTGCATTAAACCAGGAAGGAGGGGCGGATGCGCGGCGTCGGTTGCTTGATTCGGTGAACACGGACGCCGGGGAGGTCGGTTTGGCAAAGTTGCATTTAGCCCCCTCCCCTCCTCCTACAAATAGTGGCTCTCACTCTCCTCCCACACACACACCACATCTTGGAGCTACACACCTCACTCTCTACCTCTCTCTCCTTTGTTTAGCTAGTGTTAGTAGAATTGGAGTAGGGAGAGCTACAAGGAGGAGCTTGTATCCTAAGAAGAAGTGCCACATTGGTAATATATTCTATGGAGAATTCTTCTTTATTCAAGTCCGCATATCCTTTATTTAGCCTTGCATATGAACTAGAGTATAGTATTGATTATGTTATAATCTTGATATATAGACTAGACCAAGGTTTGTGTGTCATGATCATAAAATGTTCATGCTTGATCTTCATTGTTCATATGATTTGTATGGTTAGAGGTAGAGACAAGATTGGGATAACGGTTTGTCGTTCCTTCGGGTTTGCCCATGTTCTAGATCGTCAATCCGTAGGGTTGGAGTCTGGGGGGGACATGGGTAGTTTCCTTGTATGCGGGCGTGGTGCTCGGATACACCGAGCCTTCGATATGGCGGTATGCCACGCGCGGGGGGATGACGGTAGGTGGTGACACCGCCCTGGCCCTGGCCCCTAGCATTCCCCACGCTCTCGTATATCGTGTAAGAGTTAAATGCAAAAGTCTCAATGGTCATGGGTGCACTGTACCGGGGATTTTAGAGGCTATCCTAGACTTAGCTCTAATTATAATCATGTATTTCATGTGACGCTAACTACATTCATTTGTAATGGGCCTAATGGCTATACTAGAAATGACCTACTCCACTTAGGAATATTCTTTTATTATTTATTTTCTTTTTATCCTTGAGGTTTGCTTCAGTGTGTGTGTCCACTATCTACAAATCATCTGCTTACCCCCTATATGATCGGTGTGGTCCATTATGCACATATGTTTTCAGATTCATACTCCACGCTAGACTCTTATACATCATATGCCTTCCTTTTGGGAAAATATAAATACCCATGATACCACGATAATACTTCCGCAAATTGAAATGCTGCAATGATAGATTAGTGACATTGTTAGGGATGGCATTTTAGCCCATTCTAGTGATCTTTGCTAGGATACACCACTACAAGTTTTCGGTAGATTATACGCCTAATTCAGTGAATTATGCCGGAAATGCCAACAAGCATTCTGGCGCCATTGCTTAGGGAAGGCATTGGTTATAAGAGAGACCCTAGTAGGATATGAATATGAAACAACATGTATGGTAGCCACTTGCTCCAGCGGGCTAATCTTTATGTTTTCTCCTATTGTGGATAAAAAAACAAGATAGTGTATATATGCGGTTTCCTACGCCGAAAAACACAAAGCCGTTGATCGAGAGGCACCCTTAAGGAAGAACAAAGGTCCGTGCCTCTTCTTACGCCATTTCAACCGGTCTAAACCGGGGTTGCCCCTACGTCAACCCGAGACTCAACGCTATGGCTCAAGTACTCCGCCAAGTTTTACGTCGCTGCACATTTGCCTACGCAGGGCCCTAGGCCACATCAACATTGGAGCCGAGAAAGTTTAAACTCTACTAGTCATCACTATGGTGTAGGCTAGTCCCACTTGTGTGGACTGCCGAAAGTGAGGGATGCCAACGCTCGCTTACAACACTTCCTTGAACTGCGTGCGACACCATCGCCATAAAAGGCGCCACCGCGACTTTCGATGCTATCACACTCTACCGTTTACTTTCTCCCTTGTGGGGAAGGCGGCGATGGTTTTACAAGGACAAGGATGTTGTTGACGTGGACGAAATGTTCCATCGTCATTCCCGCCAAGTTCTTCCCCATGCAGGGTAAAACCAATGCCCTAAGGGGAAGAATCGCCAATTTCCAGCGAGCATAATGGAACCCATCCCGGGCGTGGGAGAGGCTGCAAGAATACATCCAAGCACGCCCTCACCACGGGATGGAGAACGGGCCGGTGCTCGTAATCCTACAATGGGTTAACACCCATGTCGAAGGGGCACCTTGATGCCGCGGGGTGGCGCATTCCTATCGCTCACCATTGATGGGGCTACGGTCCCTGATTGATAAAATGGTGGCTAATCAAGGCCGGGGGAAGAGAGAAGCCCACCCAAAACACAAAAAGGCATGCATCCCGTAAAAGGAGGCGGATATTGTTACGCAAAAATGCACCACTCGTTACTAAAAGGCTTGACCTAGCGTCTTAGTGAAGGGAAGCAAATGAGAAGCACCGTCAAGGCCATGGACTCACACGACATGTGAAGTCCGTGGGAGATGTTGGCCATTCGGGCAATGATTGCCCGAGACCGCGTGAGGACGCCGCAAGCGTACGTAATAACGGTATCGCCAACAACAAAGCGTGTGTAATAATGGGCTGGAACAACCAATCTCGGTCGCCATTCCAAGGTAATTCGAACTACAACTCTAATTATAATTTAAATCAGCCTTCTCTTAAAAGATTTGGTTTTAGGCCGGGCTAAAATAAATGAAAACCTTACCAAAAAAAGATTATGAATAATGATAAAATTTTAGAAAACGTTAATTCAAAACTAGAGAGTTTATCATCACCGTCAAAAAATCAATTGAGCTTTTAATAAAATGATAGAAACATAATTAGCTCAAATTGCTGCTCATGTTCCTTTTAAAAATGATGGGAAGACTCCGGGCAACCCAAACTTCTTTTTGAAAATATCAATGCGGTAACCATGAGAGGTGGTAAGTCAACTTTCGCGGATCCACCAAAACCTAACCATGCAGCAAGAAAAAAAAAAAAGAACGACAAATGAAGAAGCAACACCTCAAACATGAAGAACCGTAAACATAATTGGTGCAACTAGAGTACACAGATACAACATATTTACCATTCACCGCACAAAGAAAGAAAGCGATTGATGAACAATTGTCGGGTTTGTTGAAATGGTACGTAGGTCCATATAAGCGCCCCACTACTAGATGTACTCCATGTTCCTTCCTACGCCAAATACATCAAAGACATCATCCACAACAAATGGCCACTACAACCACGAGGTTGTAAAACTAAGCGAAGAATGCAAAGGCGGCCATACTCAACCGCTTGCGAGAAGAAGAAGAAGGATCCAGGATGTACCTCATGATCACATATTCAATTGGAACCCAATAGTTCGATCATGCCCTATGTGATCTTGGAGCAATTAAAGCGTGATGCCCAAGATTGTTTTTGACAAACTCAAATACACACACCTAGAACCAACAACAATGATACTTCAACTAGCCGATTCTTCAATACGATACCCCCGCGGATCAGTAGAGGACATTCTTGTCAAGATTAAGGGATACTTTGTCCCATTTGACTTCATGGTGTTAGACATGGAAACAACCAAGGAAACACCACTAATCCTTGGATCGACCTTTCCTCTCGGCATGGCGGGGGCACAGATTGATGTTGAGCTGGAGAAATCCATTTCAATATCAACCGGAATGAAGAGAAATTCAATTTCAGCCCCGAGTCACGTAAGAGTGCAAAATGGTCCGTATGGCGGATTAGGCGGTTCGATTGGCGGGGAGCACAAGGACTTCAAGTAGGGGTTCAGTTTGGTTTTTTCTTTGTTGAGAGGTTTTGTGCTTTTGCTTGAACATTTTTGTTCATACAGCTTATCCGCATCTGCAGGCCTAAGCGGTCGATGGTAATGAATGGCAACCTTTCACAAAAAAAAAAAAAAAAAAAAAAACGGACGGCAAGGCATTAGAGAGAGATAGAAATCCAGCCACAAAATTTGAATGGAACTCCCAAGGTAGTCAACCAAAATGAAAAAGTCGAGCAAAAGAAAAAGATAGCTCCCAAAAACAAAGAAAGGAAAGAGCGAAAAAAAGAAAGATAAAGCTCCCATAGCTAAAAGAGGGCAAAAGAAAGAAACGGCCCCCAATAGGTAACCCCACACCAACAAAAGAAACAAGGTGGGATCCAAAACAAAATCTTTAAATCCACAAAACACGCCACCGAAATGGTGTGGAGGCCAAAAGCAAGTGCAACCGCCACTTCTCGGAGGATCGGATGCATTCATCTACAAGTAAACAATGAAAAGGAGAAAAGTCTTGCTCTTGACTCAAAAAAGGTGAGCCCTTCGCTGGAAGGTAAAATGGTATTTATCCTTCCCTAACTATTACATGTCTAATACCTTGGCAAAAAAATAAAATATTGAAATAAAACTAATCAAAAATATATATAAAATAAATGGCGACCCATAGGCCTCCGGCTAGCTTGGGGAGGACCCCCACCAAGGTAAGTGCTTATTTATTTTCAAAATAAACATTTCTTATTTATTTCCTTAGCATGCATCTATATATATTTAAATTCTAAGAACCAGCATCTATATATATATATATATATATATATATATGACTAGTCTCTCCATGTGGTTCTTGCTTTTTGACTAAGCAACATGACATGATACAAGTATGCCTTCTTTCACCTACCCAAAGCTCCACAAAAGCCTTATTTAGAAGGTAGGAAAGAAAGGCAAATGAAAAAAAGCCTTTGGTGAGGAACAAACATACACATTGAGCGCATCGAAAGTGATCATTTGAGGAAGGCGATTTATTTGCAAAATTTTCAAAAACCTCCGAAGGACAATTTGTTTAAAAGAATGAAAAGATAAGCATGTCTGCGGAATACATTCTATTTTACAACTACCCAAGACTTGGAGATAGCTAAAAAAGCCCCATAATGATCAAAGGTAATAAAGGGTGGATAAAAATGTCATTTTTATTCAAACTTTAGAAGAAAATTTTTATTATAAGCATGGCACCTATGAAATGTAAATCGCATAGAAGCAACCCTCGATCAACAACCAAAGTTCTTAGCTTTTGCTCGGGGCAGCAAAGGGTAAGCTTGGGGGAGTTTGTTGACGGTCACAAATCCCACACATTTTACCATCAACTTACTACCAAAAAAGGGAGTAAACTAAACACTTTTACACTCATATACCTTTTACTATTGACCTAGTTCCACTTGTATTGGAGATTCATAATATTGCAGGAATTTATACACAAAACAAGTGGAAAAAAATACCAAAAAGCGCCTATCGGAAAAGCTACGAAGAATACAACTTTCACCCCAATGGAGAAAATTCCAACACGATGCAAACCGACAAACAACCGGCATAAACAACTTTTCCCCTGCACCCGGCCCACCTACCGAAGACGGGGCCCACCCGGCCCCTCGCTCGCATGGGCATGGAGCGGCGACGGGCTGCCAGCTTTGGCGTTGCCCGCCCAGCCTCGAAAGTGGCGTGTGCATTAAACCCGCAGGAGGGCGGTCTTGCTGACGTGTCGGTGGATTGGATTCGGTGAACTCGATGCCGGGGGAGGTCGGTTTGGTGGCAAAGTTGCATTTAGCCCCTACCCTCCTCCTACTAATAGTGGCTCTCACTCTCCTCCACACACACCCCCACATCTTGGAGCTACACACCTCACTCTCTCCTCCTCTCTCACTTTTTTAGCTAGTGTTAGTAGAATTTGAGTAGGAGAGCTACAAGTAGGGCTTGTCTCCTAAGAAGAAGTGCCACATTGGTAATATATTCTATAGAGAATTCTTCTTTATTCAAGTCCTCATATCCTTTATTTAGCCTTGCATATGAACTAGAGTATAGTATTGATCATGTTATAATCTTGATATATAGACTAGACCAGGTTTGTGTGTCATGATCATAACATGTTCATGCTTGGTCTTCATTGTTCATATGATTTGTATGATTAGAGGTAGAGACAAGATTGGGATAACGGTTTGTCATTCCTTCGGGGTTTGCCCATGTTCTAGCTCGTCAATCCGTAGGGTTAGAGTCCCAGGGGACATGGGTAGTTTCCTTGTGTTTGCGGCATGGTGCCCGGATAATTGGGAGCCTTCGGATATGACGGTATGCAACGGATGGGGGATGGCGGCAGGTGGTGATAGCCCCTGTCGCGTCTTAGCATTCCCCACGCTCGTATATCGTGTAGGAGTTCGTAAATGTCTCAATGGTCATGTGAACCGGTTGGGGTATCTATCTCGTTATCCGGACTTAGCTCTAATTATAATCATGTATTTCATGTGATGCTAACTACATTCATTTGTAATGGCTATACTAGAAATGACCAACTCCACTTAGGAATATTCTTTTATTATTTATTTTCTCTTTTATCCTTGAGGTTTGCTTCATGTGTGTGTCCACTATCTACAAATCATCTGTTTACCCATGTATGATCAGTGTGGTCCTTTATGCACGTATGTTTCCATATTCATACTCCACACTAGACTCTTATACATCATGCCTTCCTTTGGGAAAATATAAATAACGATACCCTGGTAATACTTTCGGGTGAAATGCTGCAATGATAGATCCGTGCGCTTGCGGATAATACCTGTTATGGCTAAGTTCTATTAGCTGCCATCCCATGTATGTCACTATTAGGATCCATGATCCTAGTAATGATCTTTGTGGGATGACGGTATAGCACTTCTATCGCTATGGCTAGGAGTGGATTCACACTCTACTCCCTAGGTATTGGGATAATGAGTCTTGGCCGCTGTTCTTAATGACATTGCTAGGGATGGCATTTTAGCCCATTCCTAGTGATGCTGCTAGGATACACCACCCCGGCGTTTCCAGCGTTATCGCCTAATTGGTGGTTGCGCTTGGAAACGCCAACAAGGTGTATTCTATTTCTCCCCCTTAGAGGTATTCTTTGTTGTGAGATTCTGCGGCTGCGGTAGTTGAGGCTTGGGTGGGAGGGAGGCTGTCCTTGCCGATAGAGAGCGAGTGGTGTGTGGTGTGTGTGGTGATGGTTTGGGATGATGTTGAGATGGTGGTGATGAATGGGAAATGAGCTGGAATAAAATTTGATTATTGTTATTTAAAATTTGATTAAACTTGCATAGGAAACTATAGCCATATATTAGGCCTCTTGATAGCCTTTATTTGCATCCGGCTCCAAAGCAATGCACATGGGGTGGAGTACGTGGCGGTACAAATCGTGCGGATAGTTGTTTTAGGGGAGGAGTGGGGACTACGATTTCGGCGATGGATTTGGGAGGACTAGAGGAGGTCTTGTTCTACACTCAGGATGGAGGATGATGTCGCTTTCGCAACTTTGATCATTTGCTGTTCTGCTTGCTATGTGTTAGCATGATTCCACCAAGTGGCGATGTAATAAATGTGTAAACCTTGCTATTCTTGCTTTTTGGTACGATGTATGTGATCGATATTGATTGTGATTTTGATATTGTGATGGATTGATCATCTGGGACTATAACTTTATACTTAGGTATTTGTGGATTTCCCGTCAGAAATTTGGGATCATTACGGTTGGTATCGAGAGCCATACTTGACCTTAGGACAAGACCCCTAGGATTGGACGTTAGTCTTAGGAAGAAACTTGTCTTTTTCGGTTATATTACCGACCTTGCATCACTTTGCAATGCATGGCTTATCTCTTTATGCTAACCTTCTAACCGTCTCATGGATGTAATGCGGATGGCGGACTTCTACGCACATTTGCTTGGCCCCAATGTCGTCCCATTCGTCCAAAGGCGCTAGTGGACTCGGCAAACTCCGCGGGGCTTTGCTGCTCCTACTTCGCTTGTAGCGGTACGAGCTTGGTGTACTTAGCAGGCACATCAGTACACAACGGCGCCTTCACTTATATGAGGGGACTGCTGCGGCTACATCACCGCGGCCTCACACTTACCACCGCAAGGTGAGAGGTGCGACATTCAAGGGCCACTCCCCGAGTTCCGCTTCGACGCCTCGGTGGACCACGGGGAGTCCAGCGAGATCTCTCGCGCTGTCGCGCTTAGCGGCGATGAGAAGATGCTCGGGACCACCTCAGGACATGCACTTGGGCTGCTACCCACGCCTTGGGGCTCACCGAGGGGAGGTGGCACCCCGCTCACACCACCGTCGATGGCAGCGCCCCTCAGAGAGGCAGACCCGACTCTCAAGGTCTCGAGATTGTGGCTCGTCACCCGGGTGGGTACATCCCCTGGGAGATGGAGCAGAGGATCCGTCGTTACCGTAGCCGGTTTTTCTTGAGTCGAGGGGATGCTTTCGTCGGAGGGAGATCGGCACACGAGAGGTGGAAGCATGCCTACCCGGGGCTCTCAGCATGAGGCTTCCTGAGGGGAGACCAACCTCTGGCTAGCCTTGCCCGTTTGAGTCCAAGGTTGCTGACCTCAAGGACAAGCTCCGAGGGAGTCCGAGCTCGGCCAAGGACTTCTCGTGAACAAGAACCTCGAGCTTGAGATGGACAAGGATACTTTCCCCGAGGGCAGAGTCGAATGCCATACCCGGGAGAACCGTAGCGGGCATGGATTCACAAGACCATGCTCGTGAGAAGAGCAACTACTTGATCGGAAAGCTACAGGAGGAAGCGAACCGTCTTGTGCACAACTTTGGGCACTGGTTCACTCCATGAGGGCTGCTGAGGTCTGAAGGACCCGATGCGACCGTGCCTTGAGGCATGGTTCAAATCCCGATGCCAAGCGCGTCGGGGAGTTCGCGGGCTCTAGGAGAAGCTGCGGAGGAGTCTCGCAAGAGGCCCCGCAAAAGGACTACCGGCTTGGGGCTTCATGCCTCAACCTCACCACCGTCCGCCCAGGGTTTCGACACCCGAGGACAACGAGGAGCTCGACATCGCATGCGCTCCTTCGCCCGCCTCTACAAGACCCCGCTGAGCTTCAGGTGAGAGCGGCCACCCGTCTACCTCTTCTTAGAGTAGAGTCAAAGTAGATGCGTCATGATGGTAGAGAATAAGTAGAGTTGTCATGATGATGAGGGTGCCACAGGAGGACTCGGAGACATGTTTCACCCATGAGTAGACATGATGTCCCACTTTGAGCCTACACGCAAGTAGTGCGTTTCTACAATCTTAGATGTTATGACATTGTCATGTAATACAACTCATGTGATGGATGTTTGGGTCTTATTACATCTTTGTGGATCTTATTGCTTCTTTGTTTTTGATATACTTTAGAATTAAAAAGTTTTAAATTGTTAAATGGTTTAATTGATTATGGAAGATAGTAATAAATGAATCTTGCCCATGCACTTAAACCCATGTTTATGCGGTTGTATGTCAACTGCCATTCTAAGCGCGCCGCGGCAATCGCTCACCTTCCCCGCGCCATGCCATGGCTCGGGGGCGAGGCCGTGGAGGCCGAGGCCGTGGAGGAGGCCGTGGGGGCATTGCCCTCAACCGGCGAGGATGCACCACGTGCCCCTACCCCAGCCTTTGGCTGGAGAGACCTGCGCTTCGGAGGGCTAAGGGAGGTGCTATTGGAGAAACACCACCGCCACCGCCACCACCTTCGCCCCCCGCACCGGTCTTGGGCGAGGTGATGGTTCGGCGAGCAGAGCCTGCGGAGGTCTTGGCGGAGAAGCGTGATGAACCGCTATGGGGGTCACCACAATGACTTCGGAGGAAGCTAGAGGGCTTTCTCAAGCGAGGCCACCCAGCCGGCCCGGTACCGACGGTGACCCTTCGTGGCCAATGATTATTTGCATGAGATCGAGAAAGAAGCTTGTCTTGACCACACACCGATGAGGAGTGCGTCACGGATCCGCGACTCACAAAGCTCCTTTGGCGGCCTGCGCACATGGTGGGACAGCTATTGCACCGCGCACCATACCACCTACAACTACTCTTGGGGAGTTCGCTGAGGCGTTGCAGCCAAAGTACCACGTTCACGAGGGTGCCATGGACGTAAAGGCGGACCGAGTTAGTGAATCGAGCAAAGGGGTGACAAGATCACGAGAGTCGTGGTAAACTTCACCATGCTAATGCGGTATGTGCCTCATGAGTGTGTCACCAACGAGAAGGAGAAGATGCGCTGCCGGGAAGATTTTGAAAACTTCGCATATCGGGCCCTCCCTCTCCGGCAACTTCGTTTGTCAACAACCGTGACATGATCAACAAGTGTATTGAGATCGAGAAGGATCGGGCGAACACGGATGCCTCACCTTGGGAAGAAGCATCGTCGGAGGGTACCTCGTGCCCGCCTTCTCACGGGCCTTGCATGGGAGCACCTCCACGAGCCCGTCCTCTCCCGGTAGCGGAGAAGAACTCGGGGTTTGGCGAGATGGTGGTACCTACACCACCAACTACCACCGAGTCCCGCTCGAGGCCCGGTACTCCCGCTGACACGAGCAGTGGAAGGCGCGCGTCTACCCCACCCGGTGCGCCCTTCACTGCTTCACCTATGGCTAGCCGGGCCACAAGTCGTTGGTGCCAGGAAGAAAGACGGCGACCCCCACCAAGCGGTTCTAGGGGTTAGGTGGTAATGCTCCCACAAGATCCACCCGTGGGCGTCTTACCCACTAGCTGTCGAGGGCGCTCGGGCTGCCAAACGTGGTATGCGGTATGTTCATTTGTGCATGGAGCTAAGGCAACCGGTTTTGTTTGATTACGGTGCAACATGCTCATACATATCATCTAGCTTTGCACGAGAGCACAAACTTCAGTCCTCCACGCACTAAACCTATGTATACTAGCTCACCTTTGGGTCACTTTAAAAGTACCCTTATGAGTAAAAGTGACCATCACCATTGAGGGATACCCATTTCTGGCGATCTCACTCTCCTACCTTCCAAGAGTGCGGATGTAATCCTAGGAATGGATTGGTTAACCTGACACAAAGGAGTGATATCCTGTAGACCAAGATTCATGGAGATCACACACCCTAGCGGCCACATGATCCGTTGTTTACCACACCAAGGGAGTATAGACTCAATGTTTGTGTGCTCAAGAGGCCGCGACACTAGAAGAAGTGCACATGGTGTGTGAGTACGATGTGTTCCACGAGGAGTTCTTGCGGGTATGCCACCGATCGGGATGTGTAGTTTGTGATCGACTTCTTTGCGGGAGCAGGACCTATTGCAAAGAGGCCCTATCATGGCGGATTGATGAAATTTGGAAGAGCTCAAGATCACGATTGAGGAGTTATCTAACAAGGATACATCAGGCCTAGTGCTTCACCACAGGGTTCTCGGTTTGTTTGTCGAAAGAAGGATGATACTCACGAGGGATGTGTGTTGGCTTCACCCAGCTTTGAATGTTGTCTTTATCAGAACAAGTACCCCTTCTTGAGGATAGATGACTGCTAACCCGATTCACGGAGTGCCAAGTACTTCTCAAGATTGATCTTTGATCGGCTATCATCGGATGAAGATTGAGAAGGAGGACATTCAAAAGAGCGACCTTTGTGACAAGATATGAGTGCGATATGAGTTCCTTTGTAGTGTCCTTCGGGCTCACTAATGCTTGAAACCTACTTTATGAACATGATGAACAAGGTGTTCATGGATGAGCCGGATAAGTTCATGGTCGTGCTCATTGACGATATCTGATCTACTACGCTGCAAAGGAAGAGCATGGCGACATCGAGGATAGTGCTTGAGAAGGCGAGATAGCATCAACTCTATGGTAAAAGTTCGGCAAATCTGCGAGTTACGGCTCGAGAAGAAGTTGCATTCCTCGGTCATGTTCTCATAGCCAAAGGGTAGTAGTAGACCTGTCCAAGATTGAGGCTGTGCGCGAAGTGGGAGCAACCGCTCAACGTGATGGATGTCGGGAGTTTCTTGGGATTAGTGGGTTATTGTCGCGATTCATCGAGAACTTCTCAAGATAGCAAGACCCAAGACCAACCTCTGAAAGAAGACCAAAGGGTTTCAATGGGCGCCCAAGTGCAAGAAGAGCTTTTCGGACTACGAAAGAAAAGCTCACTACCACACCTGTGCTAGCCTTACGATATCAGAAGCAAGACTTGCGTGGTCTCTTGTGATGCTTCAGGGCCGGGGATTGGGATGTGTTACGATGCGAGAATGGGAGAGTCATCACTTATGCTTCCACCAACTAAAAAGAGCATGAATAAGCGTTACGACCCATGATCTTGAGCTAGCGTGACCATTGTGCATGCCTTGAAGATATGAGGCATTATCGATTGGCAACAAGTGTGATATTTTACTTGATCACAAGAGCCTAAAGTACTTTTTCACTCGGGAAGATTTGAACATGAGGCAATGTAGATGGCTTGAGCTAATCAAGGACAATGACACGGAGATACATTATCATGCAGGGGAAAGCTAATGTAGTCGCCGGCGCTGCGAGCGCCAAGAGCCATTGCCACACTCTAATCGCGGCTACTTTGCCCTCGGGAAGTGAAGCCGGGGAGAATGAGGAATTCCGGCTTGAGATAGTGTCACATGGACCGGTTGAATGAACTTGGGAGTCTAGTACACTGCGGGAGGTAGAATCCATCGGGCCTAGCTCAAGCGCCACGAGATTCATGAAATTCGGAGCTTATGATGAAAGGCAAGTGTGCGGAGTTCGATTAGGCGAACTAGGGGCGAGTCTTATACAAGGATATAATACGTGTGCCATCGATTCGGGCATTCGAGAGGAAATCCTATCGAGGGGGCATGACTCAAGTATTGCATTCTTTTTAGGGAGTACCAAGATGTATGCTTGATCGAAGAAGCATTTTTGGTGGGTCAACATGAAAGCGGATATTATTGGGACATGTAGCTCATTGCGACATCGCAGCGAGTTAAGCCCAGAGCACCAAAGGCCCGGGATTGCTAAAACCCCACGGATGTTACGCAATGGAAGTGGGAGAATATCTCCATGGACTTTATAAATGGTTTGCCCCGATCCTCTAAAGGCAATAATTCCATTTGGGTGATAGTTGATCGCTTGACCAAAGGTCGCTCACTTCGTTCGGTCAGGAGACAACTTGAGTGGAATAGTTAGCGGACTTGTATGGAGCACGATTCTGTGACTCCACGGCGCCTTACAATATCATATCGATCGAGGGATGCAAACGTGTCTAACCGGAAGGCACTCAACAAATCCATCTGTTGAGTTAGACAATAGCACAACTTACCACCTGGGTGATGGATAGGCGAGAGAGTCAATCAGATTCTCAAAGACATGCTCAGGAGCTTGTGTCTAAAAGTATGGGAAGGATTGGGAGAAGAGTCTACCTCATGAGAATTCTCTTACAACAACAGGTTTCGGTCTAGTATCAAAGATGTCACCTTTCGAGGCATTGTATGGCGAGATCTTGCGAGAACCCCTCGATGTGGTCACCGAGAGAGAGATCATTCTTTGGCCCTACAAAGATCAAAGAATTTGAAGAAGAATTAAGCCCAGTGCGAGAGAAATTTGAAAGCTACGCAAAGTTTCGCAAAAGGGCTATCTTGACAAGAGGAGGAAAGACCTCGAGTTCGATGTTGGGGACTTTGTATACCTCAAGGTATCCACCTTCGAACTACTATTAGGTTCCATGTGAAGGAAAGCTAGCCCCTAGATATGTTGGTCCGTATCGGATCCTTGAGAGAATTGGCAAGTTGGCCTACAAAGTTGAGCTACCACGAGACATGGCGGGATTCACCCCGTCTTTTCACGTATCTCGGACGGCAGTGTTTGAGAGTTTTAGATGGCGATTACATGGAGGCTATTAATGTTCAGGAGAACCTAGAGTACAAGGAACATCCGTCTAGATTCTTGACACATCCACCAAGGAGACAAGAACCAAGATCATTCCGATGTGCAGGTGCAATGGAGCAATCTTTGAGAGGGAAGCTAGTTGGGAAAAGACGAGATCTTTGCTTGCATTACCCCTACCTCTTGAAACGTGCACCTTGCCTAAATCTCGGGACAAGATTCTAATGAGCAGGTAGGAATGTAACAATCCTAAAATTCCCAACTTTGGAAAAATGCAACCAACAAAAATTTTTTCAAAATTAACCCTTGAGTGGTGAAATTGGCACGTAGGAAACCCTACCTAGTTGCACAAGTAACACCTATTTAATTTTTGTTGAGCATTTGCATCTCTAACAAAGTTTGATTTGGATTTTTATTTGATTTTTATGTGATGCTAATAAAATCAAAATAACATAAATATAGTTGCTAATAATTGTTAATATAATGTTGCCAACCCTTGGACATGGTGGCTAAACATCCCTAGTGACCCTAGTAGACCCCCATTAGGGTGTGATCATGTTGGCAACACATGAAAACACAAATAGGAGTCCAAAAGTAGAATAGGAATGAGAAAAGAACATAGAAAAAGAAAAGAAAGGGAAAGGAGAAATCAGCCCAACCAGGCCACCAGCGGCCGGCCGGCCGGAGTGCTACGCTCATGCGGCCAAATGACGAGGCGCTTTGTGCCGAGCCGCTGTGTGCCGCGCTCACCAGAGGTAAGGCCCCACCTGTCGGCGCTTTCCCAACACCATCGCTGCATTCTTGGGAGCCAATGATGGGCCCGCCCCCGCGTCATCCCTTAGTTCCCTTTTCGGCAAAGTAGAGCCGGGTGCGCCCGCTTTCGCGCCACGCCCACCACACCCCTACATTTGTCCAGGCTAGTTACCCCCAGGTGCGCAGCGTGCCCACACTTGCGCAAGCGCCAAAACAAGCCCCGCCTCGCCCCAGAAGCGAAGTCACGAGGCGTGACCTCGTACCCGCGAACCGCCATGGCCGAGCCTGTCCCTCGTCGCCTCCTCACCTTTTTGACAATTTGGATTGTCGCGCGCGAGGCCCGTTTGGGAGCAGCGTCACGATGCGAGAGGCCTCGCTCCCGAGTGCCCCTGACCCATGGATCGCCCCCCTCTTCGCATCCTAGCCACCGCGAGTCGCCATGAGGCAGTAGGGCTATAAAACAGGACGGGGAGCCTAGGGTTTCTCATCGCGCCGCCACTTTGGTGGCCCACACCCGCGCACGACAAAGGCCCAGAAGGAAGGAGAGGGGCTTGCCGAGAGGAGACGGGCCCGGGGAAGAGCCGCCGCTACGGAGGTCACCGGAGACCTTAGCTAGGGCATGGGCCGTTGTTGTGCACTGTGAGCGAAGCTAGAAGGAGCTGTTGTCGGGTGCCATTGCGGCTCGGGCCAGTGCTTCCGGCCACATCGTGCACACTTTCTGGCCGGCAAGCCGAGTGAGCCCGCCCATGCGGCTCCGCTGCCCGCGCTCGCCATGGCCGGTTTCACGACCATGGCGAGGACCCGTTCTAGTTGCCGGCTCGTCTAGATGGAGTAAGCGATGATAGGGCTTGGTCGTTGTAGAAGGAGAGCACCGGAGCGAAGCTTGTTTTTGCCTTGAGATGCCCTAGATACCCGGTGCTCATGACCTTGCCGACACGGCCGCTGCTCTCGGCGCCGCCATGCTAGGAGGCATGTTCGCGCATTACAATTCCCGGAGCCGCCTTGCTTGGCGGACAGGAGCGGGCGATGATGTCCACCTTTGACCTAAGCGCACCTAGCCGACCCGCTTAGAAGGAGGAAGGGAGCTTCCTTGCCTCGGACCGCCTGCCCAGGTGTGTCTGTAGGACGCCAGCTGCGAACCATCGTGGGTGTGCGGACTTAAATCGCGTGTTTTGGTCGCCGCGGTGTTGCTTATCGGCACACTAGGGTGGCTGAATCCAGGGTTAGGAAAGGCCAAGTCGGGACCTTTCTCACCTCGGCCGCCTCGCCATCATCGCCCGGAGTCGGCGTGGCCATGCCGCCGCCATGGCGGGAGCGCCTGCCTGTGTCGTGCCCTAGGGCCGCACCGCCATTTTGGCAAGACCTCCTCGGAGCTAGACCAAGGAAAAGGGGGCAGCTTGGAGCCCTAACCCGACGCCGGGCAGCCACCTCGCGGTCACGGTCCCACGCATGCCGGCTCTGCCGGATTACTGCCCGCCGTCGACCACCTGCGTGGCCTTGGCGTTGTCCGTAGCTCTGCGCCCTTATGTTGCCCATCGCGACTAGAAGCCCCGGGAAGGAGGCTCGCCCGGCGAGCGCCACCATCGTCTGTGGGGAGGGAGAAGGAAGAGAAGCGGGGAGGGCGCGCGACGTGTGGGACAGGTCGACAAGGGGAGAGAAGAAAAGAGGGAGAGGAGATGGACTTGGTTCCAAAGGACCGGCGCGGCCAGCACCTCGAGGACCGCCTCGGTCACCGTGGACCGCGCCCAGCGCCACCCGGTCCCCGTGCGCTCGGGCGTTTAGCGGTCAGGAATCCTCCCACGTGGCTGTCACAGCGACCCGATCGTGTCACAGGCGGCCGGGCACAAAACCGGCCCAATAGGCCCAATATTGACCCGGCCCATTTAGGGTTGGCCAGTTGACCCCCAGCTGCCGGCGTCGGCATGGCCCCCCCGGTGGGACGAGCAGTTGGACGCCTATTTGTCTTTGCGACGTCATCGCGATGATGCGGGATGATCAGCCGCGACCAATCGAGTGCGCCGCGTGTAGCCATTACGTGTTAATTCACTCTTTTTCAAGTTCGAAGCAATTTAATCTTAAAATTCATAGGAAATTCATACGATTTGAGAAAAACATGAAAAAAAGTCCAAATTTTTATAAAATCGAGCTCTCGTCATAGGCTGTGTTTGAGTGCATTTGGCTCTTACGGTTTTTTATTGCTTCTTTGTGTATCTCTATAGGGGTTGCTTATCGCAACCATACGTCTCATTCGTGGGACCGGAGGAGGACCCGGGACCTTGGGACCCAAACTACGGGGAGGAGCTCGGTGACTTCTCGGGTGCCACGACTCACCCACCTCGTAGAATCCTATTAGGCATATGCTAGTTGCTAGTGCTTTACATTTACGCAATTGCTATGCGCTAGGGTTGCATGGTAGAATTGCTTGTGAGACTATACCTTCACATGACCTTACCTTTTTGCACACGCTAATAGATTTGACAAGGCTGCGCTATACTGTTACTTTTACGCTCGCTTGTCTTTTTATATTCGGCCGTGAGCATGATAACTTGAGAACTTGGTTAATAAACACGGGAACTTTGATTAATGAACTTGAGAATTTGGTTAATAATCCGAGAATGTGGATAACTTGGTAATGGGGGTGTCTTTTCACGTGAGTCTTGGGTGAGTGGTGAGGTTGGAGTCGGTTGGACCGAGGATCTCTGACGAAGTCGTGAGGCGAAGTCTTGCCAAGGGTGTGTCTGGACATCCCATTGTGAGAATATGTGGCGGAGTAAAAATTGTTGTTGTGTTGTTCCAAGAAGGTTCCGGGGTGGAGTGTCTTTGTGGGATGAAGCCCGGATTGGAGAGTGTTTGTGAGTGGCACGGGGGACGATGTCCCTACGAGAAGATGTCCTATCTAGTCCTAACTAAGGACTTGAGTCTCTTGAGAACGGAACCTTGGATCTTGGTGCACACCACTCATCCACTGAATGGGCGGGTGTGGAATACCCTTTTACCTTGGCGGTGCGTTCTTTGCTAGGTTGTTAGTTGATAGTGTAGGGAGGGGATTTGCGGTCTACACCCTCCTTAGCGGGCGTGGCTACACAGCGGTTGGTACCCCCCGTTTTCACCGATCTCGGCGTGCCTTACGTGGTTTGGTGTCCTAGGGTGAGTGGTAGGATGGCATCGTCGAGCTAGGAGGTCTCAGATTATAGCGGGGTGCTTCTAGAGCCTTGATGATGGTGATCTTGTGGTTACGGGTGTACACACTCTGCGAGAGTTGATGAATCAATACGTATTGTCCACCTTCGGGCATGGTCATATCTTAAACTGGACTGTTGCGCCGGTTTTGGAAACTGGACTTACTTGGCAGGCATCAAGCTTGGACTTGCGCCGGTTTTTGACTGGACTAGGCGTGGGGGAATGCTTCCAGGTTGAAGATGTGTTCTTTTCCAAGACCACGCTTCACTTAGTAGAGAGGGTGTATTCTATTTCTCCCCTCGAGTTGTTGTTGTTGTGAGATTCGGCTCTGCGGTCGTTGAGGCTTGGGCGGGAGGAGCTGCCCTTGCTTGGATAGAGAGAGTGAGTGGTGTGTGGTGTGTGTGGTGATGGTTTGGGATGATGTTGAGATGGTGGTGATGAATGGGAAATGAGCTGGAATAAAATTTGATTATTGTTATTTAAAATTGGATTAAACTTGCATAGAAACTACAGACCATATATTAGGCCTCTTGATAGCCTTTATTTGCATCCGGCTCCAAAGCAATGCGCATAGGGTCGATGCGTGGCCAATACAAATCATACCGATAGTTGTTTTAGGGGAGGAGCCGGACTACGACCGGCGGCGACATTTGGGAGGACTAGAGGAGGTCTCGTTCTACGCTCAAGATGGAGGATGATGTCGCTTCCCGCAACTTTGATCGTCTGGCACATTACGCTTGCTGCGTGTTAGCATGATTCCGCCAAGTGGCGATGTAATAAAAGTGTAAACCTTGCTATCTTGCTTTTGAGTACGATGTATGTGATCGATATTGCTTTGTGATTTTCATATTGTGATGGAATGATCATCCGGGACTATCACTTTATACCGTATACGTGGATTTTCGTCGGCGCAAATTGGGATCGTTACAACACCGCCCGATGGCAACGTAGCGAAAGCAGCCCTCCCTCCATCCTCGGAGACCCACGCCTCAAGCCGAAGGAGATCCGTCACCTCGTGGTGTCCCAAACCTAGGAGAATGAGGTGAGCGAGGGCAAGCATAGAGGAGATGGGAGAAGAGATGAGGAGCTCACCACCCCGCATCTTGGGATCCGTGGATCTAGTGGATCAGCCTAGCGTCCATGAGGGTTGGCCTCGCGTCCACCGGATACGCACATCTCGGACTACGATTCAAAGTTTTCCCCAAATTTTGGAAACCTAACATCGGTGGGGATCGGAAAACTCACTACTTGAGTCAATATAGTTGCCACGGCGGCGCCATGGGCAAACCCCTCGGTGTGGCAGCCTCCCTTGGCACACGGTTGCCTTGTGTGTGAGATGGCCCTTGCCCCTCGCCACCATACCCCAGCCAACACCATGGCGCCCCATCGTTGTTCGCGTTGCAAAGAAGGAAGGGTTGCTTGGCTGCTCTAGGGTTTGGCGGGTCGGGCTACCGCTGCTCGTCCCGCCGAGTTGTTCATGGTGCCGGTGGGCGGGGGGTGGAGGGAGGCATGGTGCCGGGCGTCGGCGGCCAGTGGGGCGGTGGGGAAGGGCGGCGGCCGGGCCGGCATGCGGCCGAGGTGGGCGGCCGGGGGCGGGCGGGCGTCGGGGCGGCGACCAAGGGGGGCGGCGGCGAGGGGCGGGGCGGGCACGGGCGTCGGTGACGGGATGGAGCCGGGGCAAGCGTTTAAGGAGTGAGCTTTTTCACCGAGCGAAGGAGGAGTGGCGGTTAGGCGGGGAGCGGCGAAGGAGTGTGCGGGGGGGTTCGCACGAGGGGGGTTGGAGAGCGGGGCGGGACGATATCGTGTGACGCTTTTTAATGGTAAGATATACAAGTCCAATTTGGGTAGTTTCAAAAAAAAAAGTCCAATTTGGGTAGTTTCAAAAAGTCCAATTTGGGTCTCCCTAATCTTAACTGAAGTAAATTTGACCTCCTTAATCTTCATCGAAGTCAATAAGCCCCCGCAATGAAAAAATCCGGTTTTGTATAACCTTCTTATAAGTTTCGAAATCCTGCAAATATATATGCTTCCTGGGCACCTGGGCGGATTACACAGTTTTAGCCAACGCAATTAATTTGAAGTACGTGACATTACGACAGCCTCGAGAGGAGATAGATGATCAAATTACATTGATAACTTCAGAGAGACTAAACCAAAACAATTATAAAGAGCAATTTTTAAGAAAGAAATGCAATTAAAATCCTACATTTTGATCGAGTTTTTGAAAAAATCATAGAAAAATTGTTTAACCTCGAAAAATCATGGAACTGGTTTAAAAATTCCAAAAAACATGCTTTATCTTATGTTGAAACTTGTATGATATCATTTTGTGTTTTCATGTAGATGCTCTCCTCATCAATTATAAATTAAAAATTAGTCTACAACTCTAGATTAGTTCAGACATGCCCATGCCCTACTAGCTTGATACTGTAATATCACAAAAGAAACATTCTTAATTTATTCTCTATTTCTTGTGTTACTTTTAATATGCAAATGAATTATGTTTCGTGACTCGTGAGATTTGAGTTAGTGGCACATAATTGTCATAGTCACAAAAAGAGAATGGTATGGAAATAAATTAACAAAATATTGCAAATTGTTATAAACATCAAGATGTATGTTATGGCCTTGTCAATCTGTACTCACACTTGAAGAGTCGAGATGGGGACTAGAGGGGGGGTTGAATAGTCCTTTCTAAAACTAATTACAGCCCGGCTAACCAAAATTAATGCACTAAAACTATTCACTTAGCCAAGACTTCACCCCTCTATCTATGACTCTATAGCACCTCTAAAAAGATCCTACACAATGCAATTGAGATGTCGCGCCTAGCTTGAGCTCCTAATCAATTCTATTGCAAGGTCACACAAACATATGCACTAGTACTTCAAACACGGGAGTTCCTACACAATTCTAATGAGCAAAAGTACAAAGCCTACCTAAGCTCACTAGATGCACAATGGACACGGCTATACAAGCCTAACCCAAAAAGCTCAATTTACTTAGCTACACAAGCTAAGCAAAGTAACTAAACAAGCTACACAAGCTAGATAGATGCAACAATACTACTTTAGCTACACAAGCAAGAAGACAATTAGAGAGCTACACAAGCTTCTAATTGCAAGAGCAACTACACAATCACAAGCACAAGATATATATGAATGTAAATACAAAGCTTGTGATTTGAGAATGCAAACCACCGAGAAGAGTAGACATGTTGACACGGTGATTTTTTATCAAGGTCTCGCCGAAGCTTTGCCAACTTCCCCTACTCCTCGTTGTGTTTACCAACACCCGATGGTCCTTAGGCTAGGCGGTCCCCTTGCCGAGCTGGCCTCCTCAAGGCACTCCAAGGCACCACTCACAAGCGAGGTACTCAATGACACGCTCTTGTAGTGTTACTCTTCGCGATCCCCCGCGAGGTGTGCACAACCTCTCACAAATCCTCCTCAGGAGCACCACACAATCTCCCTCGGCATGCTTCATGGAGTCTCTTGCCACCAAGCCGTCTAGGAGGTGGCAACCTCAAGAGTAACAAGCACTTGGAGGCTTGCAACTCGATCACCTAGTGCCACAAATGCTATCTCTCAAAGCAATCGCACTAGAATCGCTTTTCTCACTCGATCGAATGAACTCTATCAAGAACAAGTGAGTAGGAGTGGCTCTCAAGCACCACAACACAAGCCACCAAGGCTAGAGTAATGCTTTCAAGAACCAGCACAAGCAGGTTAGGATATGCTTTTATAGCCCAAGCCTCCAAAGTGGCCGATTGTAATGCAACCAACCCGACGCTGGGAGCTGCGGGGACTTAACCACCGGACGCACTCCTCCGAGCGTAAAGGTGCATGGATGCCATCCGCGTGTCCTGCCTTCAAACGCCGCCGCTGATCTCCAACGGCTAACTCCTCCGCCCGATTAATGACGCCGCCGCGCCGCCGGCCCGCCGTCGCGTCGGGTGCTGCCAACGGCTAGAATGCCGCCTCCCGGCCACCCCCGACGCCACACATCGGACGCCCGCAGATCCACTCGCGGTAGTGTTGGTACTTGTTATTGCAAATTATTAATAATCATTAAACATGAAATGGGGGCATAAAATGAATATCAACTTAGAATAGGGGGCCTTACTAAGCGAATTTCATGAGTTTTGGTGATTTATATATTTTTAGGGGGATTAAAACAAGGAAAACACAGAGTTTGCAAAGGATACGATGTAAAGACTTGTCCGTGAAGTAACTCAACTTGGCTCCTTACTTAAAGAAGACTCTAGAAGACACCGAGAAGACATGCCCCAAAAGGTGGGACCCACTGCATTGAGCCCGCCTTCCGTAGAGTAGGGGCCAACCCTACCACAGGGCCCCTCGGCCCTACCCTCGTCTTCCTCCAGCCTTGTTTCGGTTCACCACCGCCATTGAGGAGTAATCTAAGCCATTGATCAAGGTTGGTTTGATCCGAGACCCCACAAAGTGCATCCTCCGGGGCTATATAACAAGACCCCCGCCCTTGGGTGAAACCCTAATTCATTCAAGTCATTCCAATTCATTTGATCATCAAGTCACCAAGTCATCAAGATCCCAAGCCCTAGAGTTCCACCATAATTAGAGCATTAGCTATCTAGGCTAGTTCTAGAGGAAGGCAAGCTTGTCTTGAATTCTGATTGTCTAGAAGCTTGCGTTGGCAAAAGCTTCTCGCGGGCTTCTCTCCTCGTATCTAATCTATAAGTGTTAGCTACATTTGTTATGACTTTGATCTATTCAATGATTATATTCATAGTTATACGCTTCAATGTTTATTATGATTATATGCTTAGTATAGTTGGATTGCCTTTATATTCAAGCTATGAAGTCGTATAGCACCCGCTTAGATACATTACTTTGTGGGTGGTCAACAATGTGTAAACGTGGTGTTTATACAACGTTTGCCCGTGGTCGCACCTACATTATAGGTCATGTGGTAGCTCGTGGGTGTGACATTCCCATTGAATCCTCTGTAGTCCACTTTGAATGTAGGGGGAAGTTAGGCTTAATTACTCCGTAGACTTGCTCATTCTTGATCTTCCTTAGTAATGTTCATCATGTGTAGATATATTGCTCTCTTGCCATGATTACTTAGGTGTACTCCGCACTAATCTTATTATGCATTGACATATGATTAGGAGTAACATAGGAATATTCCATCTATTCTCCCTATACCATATTATTATTGCCTTTTTTATGATATATTCTAGTGGCACACCATGATTTTGACTTGGCATTTTATCATATCATTTATCATTATCTTTATTATGTGACTTATCCCCTTTTTGAGATTAGTTAGATTATATATGGTTTTACTCTACATTACCATACCGCAAGTGAATTCAACAATCTACCCATAAGCCTACTACCTTCCTCGCGGTAAAATATAAAATACTTGATACTGGATTTACTCCGTGTGAAAATGCTATAATGGTATTTCTATACGGCGCTTGCGGATATCATATTCATATTATTTCAAAGATTCAAAAGTGGCATATCAAAAGAATACCATACCGCATTTTCTTAGCATTATTCTTTGGGATGACAACTAGTATTTAGGTGATGCTAGAAAGTGTGGTAAACCTCGATTGCATATCTTGGAGTGAGATTAACTCCTCTTGGATAATGATCTTGAGATACACAACCACTAACCGTCCTAACCCTTTTTGATGGAAGTGAGATTAACTCCACCTCCATAATACTAACATTAGATAGATACCATTAAAACATTTCGGCCTTTGTAAGGGGTTGGATCTTAAATCCATCCTTTAGTGATCATGTTAAGAAATGTCGTCACCGTCCGATGTGGGTCCATTAAAGGGTCCGCGAAGGACTATTCTTGCGCGCGACGCCGTGGAGGTCCGGCGGCTCGCGCTGGACACACAAGCGAGGAATGACGTCGACATATCTCACGGACACGTTAGGGGGTGCATCTCGACGCACTGGCGCCAGGTCTTGACTCCCAGCCTCAAGAGCTCCGCCACGTACGCCACCATTAGGGACGCACAGGACCCGACCTCCAAAGGCAACGCCCGATTACCTTTGCCACCGCTTTCTTCTCCATTTTGGAAACACCTTGCAAATGTGCTAACACCACCAAGTGAACATCTCCATGTGCTTGTGTATTAGCATTTTCACAAACATTTTCAAAAGAATTTTCTCTTGCTCTCACCATGCCACTCAATCCTAGCAACATCGCAATGTTAGATCGCTCAAGTGGCACTAGATGACCGATAGGCAAACAAGTTTGCCCCTCTTGATAGTACGGCCATCTATCCTAAGTCCGGTCATAAACTTCTCTACACACCTATGACCCGAGGAAAATGAAATGCCCTAGGTTATACCTTTGCCTTACGATTTCTATTCCGTTCCTTCTCCTCCAAGTGTCGAAAGCAACGCATGCATCAACACGATCAAGAATGATATGATCCATTTTATATCATCACATGACCCTATTGGTGCATCGATCTTGACCTCACCGCTTCTTCACCGCTTGCGTCGGTCCGTCGGGCCAAGTCTTGCCCAAGCTTCACGCCTCAAGGTCCATCACTTCAAAGCCTTGACTTGCCCTTTACACTTGTAACCGGTCCATCAAGCCAAGCCTCATCTTGATCTTCTCCACCTTGGTCACATGACTCCATACCATGTCTCATATGCAATAAGCTCCTTCATTGCATTTTATCACATGTGAACTAATCTCATGTGTATTATCTCAATCACACATATTAGTTCACCTAAACGTTGTCACTCAATTACCAAAACCAAACAAGGACCTTTCAACACTCACAGGGATGGGTGTGTGTAAGTGTGCATGCATGTACTGGTGACATATGTGTTTACATGCTACTTGTGTCTCACCGAAGAAGTTAGCAAAACTTCTACATGATCTAGGTCATCAATGTATAATGATTATATTACATAACAAGAGCAATACTAACATACATAGAGAAACAAAATAGATCATATAGATTCACATAATTCTGAGAGCTAGAAAACAAAATATAAAAGCATTGTTTTGAAGAAAATACAAAAAATGTTTTACATTTTTATGTCTAAAAACAAATTTTATATTGTAATAGGGAGTTCCCAGACTACCAAGGAAAGATTGGAAGTTGAAATAGGGAGTTTTTTTTGACGAAAAATAAATAGGGAGTTGTTGGATAGCGTTTTTCAAGCTTGCTAATAAGTCAAGAGATGTTAATAAGTGTTTAGCAAGATTGAAAGAAATTTGCTCTCAACAAAGTCCCAATATTATTTTTTTGCAGTTGGGAAAATTGATCCAATCATGCGAAAATATATAGGGTATATCAACGCAAATCTAGAGGCGTGGAAGGACGTCAGGAAGAACAAAGAGTAAGATAGGTTCGAGTAATTCAAAAATAGTTCGAGATTCTTAATGCAAAATTGTCTTTTTATATTTGAGGAGTGAGGTCTGAAAACTGTTGGGAGAAAGCCAACAAATATACTAGTAATTAATAACTTTTTAGCCACCTTTAAAACTTATTGATTTACCAATTATTTTTGTTGAACTTTTATTATTATTGCAGATGCTCTAATAAGCAGGGTAATTGCAACAGCATCTCCTTCAGTCATACACAAACGAATTTCACCCACCAACACTAAAAATTAACAACAACGACGCTAGCTAGAAGTAGTAGGGTTTGTGGCCAGCCCACCATGGAATGGATTTAAAGTTTTTAACGTGATGAGTGGCGTTAGCCAACACTGTAGGAGACTAATAATATATTATTGAGCAATGCAAAATTAACAACGGAGAAATAAGTGGCTTTTGGGTCTGATGGCTCAGTAATTAGGATGAGGGACTAGATTGATGCATCAAACGGAGTCGCGCGAGGGACTCGATTGGTGGTCAGTTTCAAAAGGTGAGGGACGACAAAATTGAGCTTCTGATGCAAGTTGGAAGGCGATATTGACTACTCTGCCAAAAAGGTTAGATGATAATGCACGGTTGTGTTTAGTTGCTTTGAAATTTGGCATCGTAGCACTAAATTTGCGACTCAGAAGATTTTCGTTTCCCTGTGGAATTGTTAGGCTACCACGCTACCTAATAAGCCAAAAGATTCGCCTCGAAAGCATATCGAAACCGTAATTAGTTATTTTATTTACCTACATTTAATTCTTATCGCTTTAGAGCATAAAAGATTTGATGTGATAAAGTTTGGAGTTCCCAAAGTTTGGAACTAAACACAGCCTTCAACGTATTTGTTCAATTGATATGATTGATCCATCACTAAAAGTGGTCCTCTTCCTCGCCAACATGGTCTGCCCCGGCGCGGTACTGCCTTGCCCTGCCGCACCTGGAGGCGGCCGTAACCGATGCTGCTGGGACCTGGGAGAGGCCTGCGTGGTGTGCAGCATGACTACGTGGGCAATCCTGGGTCTTTCCATTCGAGGGGTCGAGGTGACCGCACCTGTGCTTCAAGTTCAAGCCCACGTCATGTCTTTGGGGCCCTTCATGGCAACGTGTACTTCATGGGTTGTGTGTCCGGCTTCGCATGGCCTTCATGTCTCTCACTCATTTTCCTTCTTTTTTAATTGCCATGTTACTTGCAGCCTTTGGTCCTGTTGACCAATATTCTAACTAGACAGCTATTTCTTTTTGTGCTGGTTCTACGACCCTGCCACTACATGGGTTTCGGCTCGACTTCTTCTACCTCCGGCGGCGACATCAACAACAGACGCCGGGGTTGTCGGCATGTTTTTCTTCCTTTGGCTCCGCTGACCTTACTCCCCATCACAAGGCCGCCGTGCGGTCGATTATCCGAGGACGCTTAGCGTCTTTGGCCCCCTACAAATACCTCTCACTGGCAGAATCGTCGTTCGTTCGCCTCGATCGGCAGCTCTTTGTCTTCTTTCTCGGTCGCAATACCTTATGTAACTTGGTCCTCGTTAAAGGACCTTACGTATGTAATATGGTTCTTTAATATATAATATACGTTGTTGTCAAAAAAAAAAAAAACCTCACGTCTTTAATATATATCAGCGGGGCCAAATCTGCTGTCACAGATTTTTGTAGGAATAGTGCATGCACACACTCACCCCCTTTCAAAAGGTTTTAAAAAAGGACAGAGCCTATCTTGGGGTGAGAAGAAGAAGGGGAAAGGGATGGTAGCTGCCAAGAAGACACTGTTTCTCTTGTGAAAAGAGATGAGGAGGCGGCGTGGTGTGCTTGTGTGGCTGCTGCTTGTGTGTTCATGCATTCATCAAGCACCTCGGTTTCAGGCTCAGCAAACACCGACAACTGATCCAGTCGAAGGTTCGGAAAACTAAAATCCTTTTTGCTATGGTTATTATCTGAGCCTCGGAGGATCGGGGAGCATGCTAAGCTAACGGCGCGTGTGCAGTGGCGGCGCTGAACACAATCCTGGGGAGGTGGGGCCCAGAAGGCGAGGCAGTCGCCGGCGTGGAACATCAGCGGCGAGCCCTGCAGCGGCGCCGCTGTCGACGGCAGCACCGAGATCGACGGCAACTACTACTTCAACCCGGGGATCAAGTGCGACTGCTCCTTAACAGCAGCAACACCATCTGCCACATCACCAAGCTGTACGTAGTATGCCCGATCTTGTTTTTAGATGATGCACAATAGGTGCTCGACGCCGGCACCAAGAGGCCATCTCGTCTCATAAATAAATGGTTAACTTTTTGTCTAAGTTCTACAGTGCCTATTTGTACTTATACTGTATTCCCCTTTTTTGCACTCGTACAGTCGTACCATGTGATTCATTTTTTTTTTTCTGACTTGCCGTTTTTTTGTGCAGGAGGGTGTACGCATTGAACGTTGTTGGTCAGATACCTTCAGAACTGCAGAACCTTACTTACCTATCTTACTTGTATGTTGTCTAGTAACTCATTGTTATCTTCTGTCTTGGTGGTGAACAACTGCTAAACTGTAATTTGATTTTGCAGCAAACGTAAGTGGAAAGCCATATTCTTTACTGTTAATGCGCTAGACGTTTCTTGCTGTCATTTCAGGAACCTGGATCAAAATTACTTGACTGGTCCCATTCCATCATTCATTGGGCAATTTTCTGCAATGCAACACTTGTAAGAGTTATACTTCAAATTATACATTTATGTGATCTCCATCAATAAGTGTTTTTTTCCTTTCTGAACAATGTTTCATTTTAATACAAAAAATTAAAGGAGCCTGGGATTCAATCCACTCTCTGGACCACTTCCGAAGGAGCTTGGGAATCTCACGAATCTCAACTTGCTGTAAGAGATCTCTTGTTGCATATTTGCTCAATTTCCAAATGTAGGTTAATGATAGCCTGAAGTAATAATATGAGAACATGGCACAAAAATATATGAATAATTTGTCAACTACTCCCTCCATTCTAAATTATAAGGTTGTTTTTTGGCTTTTCTAGATACATTGATTTTACTATGTATCTAGAAAATTATTCGTGGTATATCTAGAAAAGCCAAAACGCCTTATAATTTGGAACGGATTTAATAGAAATTAATGTATATACTAAGAGCATCAGTGTAGTTTCCTGTTTCAAATGGTGCTTCATAGGTTCAAGTGAGATCCAAATGTAGAATATTGTGGGTCAAAAGATTCATCAGGGAAACTGTGTCCCCCTTTACCTGCCAGTAGCATGGCATGAAAATAAATTTATCAATCACTCCTGAACTATTTTCTTTTTTGTTACAGAGGCATCAGTTTGGACAATTTTAGTGGTGGGCTTCCTGAAGAACTGGGCAACCTATCCAACCTTGAGCAATTGTAAGAAGCCTCTTTTCTAGTTGCCAAACGCTACTTCTAGAATAAAAAGAGCTAAAGTTTGAAGCTGCCAAAATCTCCATTTTTGATAATTGCTGCAATGTTTCCCTGATAGGTACATTGATAGCAGTGGGTTTAGCGGGCCATTCCCCTCGACATTCTCAAAGCTTAAGAAGCTGAGAATTCTGTATGGTCAATAACAGAGCCACAACTGCTATGCTCATTCTGCTTCCATATGTTCAATGATAGTATTTTATTGTGCTTTCAGGCGAGCATCTGATAATGATTTCACAGGGAAAATACCTGACTATTTTGGGAGTTTGACTAATTTGGAAGATCTGTAAGATTATTTATTAAATTGTTAATACATTATGTAGATTCTGTCTTATTCAGGAAAGACAACACTGGAAATTGTCTAGCAGAACTTTTCTGCATGTCTTCCATGCCATTAAGCTGATCCGCACAGCATATGGATATATGTAGCTTGTTGTTTCCTATATATGTTAAATTGAATGTGATATGGTATTACTTCCTTTCTGAAATCATGAACACATAGGGATTTCAAGGAAATTCTTTTTGAGGGCCCGATTCCAGCAAGTTTGTCTAATCTAACCAGGTTGACAAACCTGTAAGTATTTCTTACTTTAGAGACAATTCCTGTGATAGTTTAGGTCAAGCTTGTCATGATAACTGATATCCTAAATACAATGGGCAGAATGGTCGGTGATATTGTAAATGGGAGCTCTTCATTGGCCTTTATCAGTAATCTGACATCTTTGAGTACCCTGTGCGTGACACCTTTAACCTTAGACCTTACAGTTTTATATGTTAACAAAGTGACAAGTTATTGAGATTTTGAATATCTTTCTTATAGGATATTGAGGAACTGCAAGGTATCTGATAACCTTGGAACAGTTGATATTTCTAGTCTGACAAATTTAATCTTGCTGTAAGTTTTTCATTATGGGCCATATTACTAATTTAAGATGTTATTAGTTTTCTTTTATGAAATTTAATGTGAAGTGCCTCTAATAACATTGTTGTCACGTGGCACAGGGACTTGAGTTTTAATAATATCACTGGCCAAGTTCCTAAATCGATCCTTACTTGGACAAACTTGAATTCCTGTAAGGAATTCTCGTCTAATTATTTGCACTGTACGAACACAAATTAAGTGGATGTCCATGTTACATCATCATTTACTATACCTAATTCAGGTTTCTGGGAGTAATAGACTGACAGGAAGCCTGCCAGATGTGAAAAGCGCTTCATTAAAAAGTTTGTATGTTAACCAGTTCAAGATAGGAGTATATGTCATAAATTATTTGATTAATTCATTAATGTGTATTCATTTCACATGTACTAACTTTTGACTCTCTTTATTATGCAGAGATTTTTCATACAACCAGCTCACTGGAAACTTTCCTTCTTGGGCTAATGAGAATGATTTGCATCTGTAAGTTATTTTTTTTTCTGAAACTTGTGTATATAGGGTTGGATATAATCAATGTTTTTGTTTTGAACAAGGAACTTGGTGGCAAATAACTTCGTTCTTGGCAGTACCAACAACAGGTAGACATCTACTTAAACGTTTGAAAGGGTTGAATTTAAACAAAATCTTTCTGACAACTTATAATATCAAATTGTTGAATTTGAACAAAATCTTTCTGACAACTTATAATATCAAATTGTTGAATTTTAACAAAATCTTTCTTACAACTTATAATATCAAATTGTTGAATTTGAACAATCTTTCTGACAACTTATAATATCAAATTGTTGAATTTTAACAAAATCTTTTTCTGACAACTTATAATATCAAATTCATTATCTATGTCACAGTATTCTACCTCCAGGACTAAACTGCCTCCAGCAAGATACTCCTTGTTTCCTTGGCTTTCCACAATGTATTTTCTTTTTTCACTCTTTCATCAACCATAGAGGATAACAGGATGTCATGGGTTTAGGATATCATTATTTGTGTGGATCTTAACTGCAGATTACTCTTTTTATGTAGACTGCGGCAGTAATAGGTCTATGACAGGGTCAGATAATACTGTGTACGATGTAGATCATGCAGATCTTGGGGCAGCATCATATTATGTTACTAGTGAAACAAGATGGGGTGTCAGCAGTGTAGGAAAATTCAACCAGGCCCCAAACGATAGTGACATAATATATAGTTCGAACCAGCAGTTTCAGAATGCAGTGGATTCAGAACTGTTCCAAACTGCAAGGATGTCAGCATCATCTCTGAGATACTACGGTCTTGGACTTGAGAATGGAAATTACACTGTTGTGCTTCAGTTTGCAGAAACTGGTTATCCGGACACACAGACTTGGCAAAGCCTCGAAGGAGAGTCTTTGACATATATGTTCAGGTGTGCATGGTACATGAAATTAATTAATGGAACACTTTATTTCTTTTTATGTGAAAGGACTAATTATTTTCATTTGCAAAAGGGTTCTCTGAGAGAAAAGAACTTCGATATAAGGAAGACGGCTGGTGGAAAATCTTTTACTGCAGTTAGCAAGAGTTACACGGCAACTGTATCCAAAACTTCCTTGAGATCCATCTCTTTTGGGCTGGCAAGGGCACTTGTTGCATTCCTATACAAGGTTACTATGGGCCAATGATCTCAGCATTAAGTGTCACCAAGTAAGCACTATCCATCATTAATTTAACATAAAGAAGAATTACATCTTTACGTTCAAAGAAAAAGAAGAATTGCATCAGATATTGGCTTCTCTCAGATATGCAGCCCTGAATCCTTCAGATTTCCAGATTTTACTCCAACTGTGCGAAATGGTGTACCAGAAAAGAAAAGCAACGCTGGTGCAATTTCTGGAATAGTGATTGGTGTATCAGTTTTAGTATTGGCAGTCTTATTTGGAATATTTATGTTCACAAAAAGGAGAAGAAGGCTGGCACGACAGCAACAAGGTATCAGATATACCTACTAGCCTGTGTAGTACATGATTATACATCAAAATTCTATGATGAAATATTTTTTCTCATGCATGTGCACCCTTCAAAAAATTGCAGAACTTTATGACCTGATTGGGCAGCCCAATGTCTTGAGCTTTGCTGAACTCAAGTTAGCCACTAACAATTTCAACCCTCAAAACATTGTTGGAGAAGGCGGATATGGGCCAGTCTATAAGGTTCCTCACCTGTCTTTCCCATTTTTTTTTTTTTGGAACTGTTTCCCAATTTGTGAAACTACAACTGAGTATTTATCTTATTATTTGGTAGTGTATCTTAGATGCATCTAACCTCTGAACCTCCTGAAGACCATGTTGGTCAATGGTCAAAATATGCATGTAGATTTTACAGTTACTATGAATTTATTTTGGCAGGGTACGCTAACTGATGGAAGAGTGATAGCTGTTAAACAGCTTTCTAGACCATCTCTTCATGGGAGAAGACGGTTCGTAGCAGAGGTTGCTACGATTTCAGCTGTCCAACATAGGAACCTTGTCAAACTGCATGGGTGCTGCATTGATGGTAACACGCATTTGTTGGTTTATGAATACCTTGAAAATGGAAGCCTGGATCGAGCTCTCTTTGGTGAGAACACTTGTGTTTTTATTTTATTTTTTTTCTCTCTCTCTTTTTGGCAAAACGAAATTGCCTTCATTTCGTCCCCAATAAATTTTGTCATCATTCAAGTTCTTATTTCTGCATCCACAGGAGATGGTGGCTTGAAACTAGACTGGTCAGCACGTTTTGAGATCATCTTAGGCATCGCAAGAGGCCCAGCTTATCTTCATGAGGAGTCCAACATCCGCATTGTGCATAGGGATATAAAGGCGAGCAATGTCCTACTTGACACCGATCTCACCCCAAGGTCTCCGACTTTGGACTTGCCAAGCTCTATGAAGAGAACATGTCCCATGTCAACACAACGAAAATTGCTGGCACATTGTAAGAACCTTTTCGCAATTACTCTGCTCATATTCATATGACAGTGCCTTCCAACAACGAAGCTAATTTTAACTTGCCTGGCCATTGCTCTCAAGTGGTTATCTTGCTCCTGAGTATGCCATGAGAGGCCACCTGACAGAAAAGGCCGACGTTTTCGCATTCGGGTGGTGGCCCTGGAGGCTGTCTCTGGTCGGCGCAACACCGACAACTCGCTCGAGGAAAGCAAAATCTATCTTTTTACAGTGGGTAATAAGCTATTCTATGACCGTCTTTCCATTCAGCAGAAGCTTGTGTGCGTCCAGGAGCTTCTCTGCTTACTGAATAAGCATGTTGTGCTTGTGTTCATTAATTTACAGGCCTGGAGCTTTGTATGAACTGAAGCAACCACTAGGAATCGTGGACCCAAGACTTGACGGATTCAACCCCGAGGAAGCCTCGAGAGTCATCCGTGTCGCGCTCCTCTGCACGCAGGGCTCCCGCACCAGCGGCCACCGATGTCAAGGTATGCTCACCGGGAAAACTGAGGTGACTGTTGAGGTGGCAAAGCCCAGCTACGTCAGTGACTGGCAGTTCAGGGGTGGGAACAGTAGCAGCTACACCACGAGTAGCAGCTACTGGGGCTCTACGTCCACCCCTGAGTTGAGCAGGCAGAGAGATATCGACCCGTTCACGCAGTCACCCACCATCACCGGAGCAAGTCACGAGCTCGAGGGAAGGTGAAAACAAAGATGATCGTGCGCTCAGCTAGCTGCTAAAAGTGATCGGTTTGGAGTCGATCGATAATGTTTCGGACGTTATTTGTACAGTTCGCTCATAAACATGTCGCTCTGAATTTCGTCAGGTCGGAAGAGTATATATATATATATATATATTTTTAAAAAAACGCAGTGGCAGGAGTTCATAATTTCTATCTATGTATTTCCTTTGTCTTCTATGAAACTTGACACGTAATTGTGTATCGATCCATTCATCCCCACTGAGTCAAGGACCGAAAAAATTAGATATTGTTTTAAGTAGGATCAAGCATACATCACTTTATTTATTAATAGAAGAAGAAGAAAAGACCAACTTAGAGAAGAGTTGGGGACTAACTAATGAGCAAACACATTCAACTGTGTACGTGTACCCACCCCACCGGCCCAGTTCGTCACTCCCCCGGCCCCACCCTGACCTCGCCGCTTCACTGACGGGTTGACCTCACCTGCCCCCTCTCCCCCTCTCCTCCCTCTCCACCCCCGTTCTCCGAGTGACCGTACGCCGTAGCCCGACCCAATCGATCCCCGAAACCCTAGGCGCGCCGCTGATCGCCGGAGGCCCAGGCCATGGACGACGGCGCGGCGGAGCTGCGCGAGGCCCACCGCCTGACGGGCCACGCCGACCGAGTGTGGTCGCTCGCCTGGAACCCCGCCCCTGGCCCCGGCAACGGCCCCGTCCTCGCCACCTGCAGCGGCGACAAGACCGTCCGGATCTGGAAGCGCGGCCCCGACGGCGCCTGGCAGTGCTCGGTAACGAACTCACCCCTCCCTCCTCTCTCTCCCCACGAAGCCGAAGCCGAAGCCCGGTTCCGTTTGGTTCAGAGCTACGGGTCTGTTTGTTTGATGCGTGTCGTGGCTTGGCTTTGACTTTGATTCGGGCAGGATGTGCTGGAAGACACGCACAACCGCACGGTGAGGTCCTGCGCCTGGTCCCCAACGGGAAGCTGCTGGCCACCGCGAGCTTCGACGCCACCACGGCGGTGTGGGAGTACAACGGCGGCGACTTTGAGTGCGTCGCCACGCTGGAGTTGAGTTTGCTAAGCCTTGACAAGGATCACGATCGGTGTCCCTTGCTGTGGATATTGACTTTTTGTGCTGCTCTGCTCTGGGTCGTGCAGGGGCACGAGAACGAGGTGAAGAGCGTGTCGTGGAGCCCGTCCGGGGCGCTGCTCGCCACGTGCAGCCGCGACAAGATGGTGTGGATATGGGAGGCGCTGCCGGGGGAACGAGTTCGAGTGTGTCTCGGTGCTGGCGGGACACACGCAGGACGTCAAGATGGTGCAGTGGCACCGATCCCTCGACATTTTGGTCTCGGTCAGCTACGATAATACCATCAGGGTATGAACCTGTCCGACTCTGAACAGATGCATCCATTGTGCTATTGCGTTTGCTTGTCTATGTATTGTGTTTAAATCCTTCCATGATCGAGTTGTTTTGCTATTTTGGGACGCTATTACTTAGTGGCAGGAAAGGAAAAAGAAAGGTGGAGCTCTTAATTATGCTGCTATTAAATTCCAGCTTGTGTGATGCAGGTCTGGGCTGATGACGGAGACGACGAGTGGCACTGTGTGCAGACATTAACTGAAGACAATAACTGGTAAAATGCTCTTGCCTTGTTTATTACATCATGACATCGTATCCAAACTACTATGTTCCAGGTTTTCTGGTTCTTTTCATCTATAATATGTAAAGATACGATGTATGGATGTTGTCCCATTTTATTTCTTCTGCAGTGCATTGTTGTTGATCTATGAGTTTAGGCTAAAACTGTTGTGTATGAAATAAAAAACACCCTGCATTTTTTGAATCGGTCTCTCCACTAGTTATTTGACCTGCTTCTTTCCCCTGTTCTCACTTTTGCTGAGTCATGATCATGGATTCCATGTGATTAACAATTTGTTTGTGTTATTTTGCAGTTAACTTAGGATTGTTTTCCATATGGTTCCTATTGAGATCAATACATGCCACCCTTACAAAATATTAAATACATAAGATGGTTTTATTAGTTGTTCATGACAGTTGGGTACTGAATTAATGTTTTCTGACTTATAACAGAATGTAAAATTTTCGTTCTAGTTTCAGTGTTTTACCACCTTGCATTATTGCGTTGTTTGATAGGTCACATTTTTCTTAATTCCAGCGGTCACTCATCAACAGTATGGGCATTATCCTTTAACCTTAAAGGTGATAGGATGGTCACTTGCAGGTTTGTTTGACTGTTCTTTCATTAATGTTTCTCTTTTGCTGGGGTTTACCCTAGAGTAGTTACTAATGTTGTACATCTGTGATTCAGTGATGACCAAACGTTAAAGATATGGGACACCAGCGCTGATTTGACTCAACCAAAACTGGTGAAGGTCAGGAATCTTGGTAAGAAGTTAATTTTTTCTTTTTAAGGATTGTGTTCTCTGCATGAATGACATCCTTCAAGTCTTTTTATGTATCTGGTAACCCAGGAATAAAAAACTGTGTCCAGAAGCTTAGGCTGTATGGACAGGCTATAATGGAGAACTAACTAGGATGTAGCTTCTCTTTACAGAGAAGTGTTTCTCTTTTATTGTCCTTTCAAATTGGCTGAAGCTGACAACACTTAATGACTATGGATTGACTGTATTAACTGCTGTGGTTCACTTGATATTTTATAGTATCTTTTAGGTAATCTTGACAATTAATTGCCATTAAATGACCCCTGTAAAGATAGATGTGAAAGCTCTGTTCTTTTTCAGCTGTCTTCACCCTTGTTCGGCTAGGCTTCGCCTAGGCGGCGCCTAGGCGCGCTTAAGCTCTAGGCGATGGCCCTCCGCCTCGCCTAGGGGGGTAGGCTTGTACCTAGGCTCTGCCCAGCTGTTGCTGATTAAAGGCGGCTTGATCCACCATGGCAGGGACGCGTGGGGGTGGCGCGGAGGTCGAGCGGCGATGGGAGCATGAGGCGCGGGTGTGTGGCGGCGGCGGAGGTAGCGGGCGGAGACCAGCGGTTGCGGAAGAGGCCTGAATGGCGGGGGGTAGAGGAGGCGGCGGCGCAGGGGGCGAGCGGCAGGGGCGGGAAGGCATCTGGGGAGAGGATAAGGTGGGAGGTGGGCTGTTGAATAGTTGGGCTGCTTTGATGGGCTTCCTTTTAGACTAAAGTCCCACTAGTCCCCCCTATTTTTTCTTTTTGTTTTAGACGTATATATGATGTATATGGCAAGGTATATGTATGTAGATGGCACCGCCTAGCAAACGCCTAGGAACGCCTAGGCTCCGCTTACTCCCGACTAGGCTCTAGGCTGTAGGTTACCGCCTAGATTCCGCCTAGCGCCTAGCCGAACATGGGTCTTCACTGCACCTCCTAAACAGAATAGTTGTTATTTGATTTTTCAGGCAACACCTTTCTACCCTCACAGGATATCATGGACGGACTATTTTTTCAGCCCATTGGTCAAGGTCAGTTGAATTCTCAGGCTCTCAGCCCCCAAAATGAAATTCTTAGGCAAGCCTGTCATCTAAGATAAGACGCAAGAACAGTCTCAACTGAGTTCATCTATATGAATTCTATCATATTAGCTCTGGCTTCTAGTTGTGAGAATTGCCACTGTTCTACAAATTACGCCCCATTGTATTTCTATTGATATACTTTGTTATTTCACATATCAAGATTTTTATATTAGATAATGGCCAAAATCCAACAAAGTAGCTTATATCACATTTGTATGAACCACTATGCTGTTGAAAGATTTCTACCTGAATCCAAACATCTATGTTCTTTTATGACCAAACTTAAGTCCACACCTTCTGTTGCTTGGTGAAGCCATCTATCTAACAGATAGTTTACTCTTATTTTGTGAAAATTGTATCTAGTTATTGGTTTGCTAATTTTGGTGGTGGAACTATTTCTTATATTCTGCTTTGGCATTTCCTTTGTTCCTTGTATATGACAGCGAGGATATTATAGCTAGTGGTGCAGGCGATGATACAATTTGCCTTTTACTGAAGAGAAGAGTAGTATGGTATGTTGTCCATCCATTGCACATTTATATTTTCATGATTCCAGTCCTTGTATGGTTTGTTTAGCTGGCCTTGATCAATTTATATATTTCGTTATAATTATGAAGTACAATATTCTAATCAAAATTTAGTATTCAACATTTCTTTTTTGATAAAGGGCCGAGAGCTGTTTAGTGTTTACAATTTTGGAAAGCACACATAATCGAAACTTAGTAATCAAACTAGTGATATAGCTGGCTTGCATTAACTTGCAATGATGTATGACTCTTATTTTCCTAAAAACTGTTTGATTATTATTTTGGAGTACTGTTATGGCATTTTTCTCGTTTGCAAAGGCTGATAGCGGCTTGTAAAGCTTTCACTCATGTGAATCTGAAATTGTTTTTAGAAAAAATGATAAAAAGAGAATATACTGTTTTGTGTTTTTCACATAGTATTGAATGTAATCTGGGTCGTGCAGGTTGAGAGGCCCTCATTCAGATTAATATTAAGGAAAGAGAAGGCACATGTCATGGACATAAACTGTGTGCGATGGTGTCCTCAGGTAACCTCTGAGAATTTGCAACAAAATAGTCCTTGTTTAGCTGGCGGGTATTGTCTGAGAATTAGGAACAAAATAGTCTTGATTTGTTTAGCTGATGTAATGAAGAGTACCATCTACCTTGTGTGTTTGTCTCTTTTGCTGTCCATAATATTCTGACCTTAATTTTGGATATAGAGATACTTATTTTCTCATTATAAATTCTAGGACCCAAGGTTACTGGCATCCGCGAGCGACGATGGCACAGTGAAATTGTGGGAACTGAGAGGGAATGTATTGGATTGAGTTTTGTTCAATTTACTGTAGTGTACCTTGAGATTATAGAGCAGATTAGGCATCACCTTTGGATTTCTGTTTCACTGAGCTCTGCTCACTGTAGTCCATACTTGTATATCAAGAGGGTGTTTGTGATGGTCTTTCACCGGATCTACCATGCAAAAATATGAACAGTGCCATCCTATCTAGACATGTTATTGACCTTGTTTGCATTAAGGGACAACCAAACATGTGATCCAACCATTTTAAACTTATAAGTGATCAGAGACCATTCATGTACAATGATGAATGGTGAATACAAATTTGCAGTTTCTTCAATTTCTTGTCTGCCGACTTCGTATCTGGAATGTTCCTCTGTACTTGTACTGACGCTTGCAAGAGACAGACTGATCAAACATTCAGATACCTGGCCCTCCTAGGTAAAGGAAAGGTTGGCGATTGTGAGATGGCTATCTAAGTTTTTTTTTTTTTTTTTTTACACTTTAATACTGGCCGCCCATTTATATGCCATGCAGCGCACCCCTAACACGATAAATTGAGGTAATTGATGTCTCTGAAAAAAACAGAACTACACTGGTATTGTCATTAAAAAATAAATAAACAGGTGCACTCCACTAAATGTCTTGAAGCAGTAACAGCGAGGTAATCCTAATCAACTGCAGTACCACAGAATGAACATTAACTCTTGTAAGATCGACCTATATGTAAACAGGGTGAGCAAAAAACGAGTGGTGGATATGCATTTTATTATGATGTAGATTCTAGCGAATTCAGCTAGTACACAACTAGACAAGGAATCAAGCTATTACTTCATATCAAGCTAGTCTGCATTGCAAGTACACCTCAGGCGTGCAATACGACCAACTCAGATTTACATTTGTACCGTAATAATAATTGTCCGGTGGAATGAAACTAGAGAGCCAAAGCATATGAGGTACACTTGACTTCACCAGCACAAATTCACATCCATCGCAACTCCAAGCTAGTACTATAGTTGTGCTATCATTCTTACTATGTTTCATGCTTGGTGCAGTCAAAGCCTTGACAAACAGATACCCAGACTATGATTACAAGGAGCAAAAGGATTCCAAGAATCACCAACTTAATTTTCATGTTCTGCAGCCATGTCTTTCTACGAATCTTCACCCCCTGTTTCTTGAACTCCTGGGCCTGAATTACATACAAAGTGAATGCAGGTCCATTATAGAAGGAAAAGAAGCACAGAACTGGTATATTGATAAGGGATCATGTACCTGATTATGTAGATCAGAAGTCTTGTCTTGGAGTTCACTCAAGTGTTCTCCACGGCCCAAAGTCTAAAAATACACGAGGCAGAAATGATTAAATTATAAGGGATTGCCAATTTAAGCTAACAGTAAAATGAATGCTCAAGTGATGCTGGAATTCAACAAACAAGTATAACTATGGTAACACTTATAAAACAACATTGTCTCTATGATTTATACAAGTTTACAACATTCATAGCAGTTATGAGAACAAGTTAATGATTCTCATGCAGCGCACTCAATTTGCACAAACACTATCATTTCTTTCAAGGACAATGATCTCAACTATTAATAATTTACCAATGTTTGCACATTATGTCTAATGTACAACTAAATCAAGCATGATAACCATCATACTGTTGTGTAATCTACTAATCTCATTATGTTTCTAGCATTAAACTTTGTTTTATCAATTGAAAATCATCACATGAAACAATTCATGGGAAGTTGGGAATTAGGCATACACGCTCAAATTAAATTTGAGGAGACATACAAATGCAATTCATTTACCTACTAACGTCAACTACTTTTTTATTGCATATGAAATCAAGTAACATCTAAAAAGGGAAAGCTAATAATAAAAAACTGAGAAAAAAAATAATAAGCTGTAGACCTAACCAGGCATATAATTTCCTTTTTATTCATTGCACAAAAAATAAAATCCTTATATGAACAATGTATTCTTTGATTGTTATGTATGCAATTAAGAAGTTATCTCTATTAATGTGACAGTCCAATACTGCCTGTTTTTTTTTTTTTTCAGAAACGCAAATCAATTTCTGTCATGAGCTCTATCAATTACTTCATCTAGGTGACACCTATATCATCAACCAAGGATTGCACATATAAATCATTGAATCCTAGCCCTGTTCAGGCCCTCCTATACACATCAACCAATAAAAACACAACGGCATATGCTCTTGTACAAAATGAGCTATAACATACCTTTTCTATGTTGTCTAACATGATATTTTTAACTTCTGACACTTGGGCTTGCACTTTTTAATGTTTTATCTAGTTCCTCTGAATGATCAAGAACATACTGAATGTGCTTCTTTATAACTGGTCTGCATTGATGAAAAGCTCAATTTTCAGAAAAAAAATAATAAAAACATTCTATGCATTCTTAGAATCACTTATAGACGTACCCATATTCTTTATTTAGACTTTTTGCAAGAGCTGTATCAGCTTTACCACCACCGTATCTCTTCATGAAGTCATCTTTTAACCTCTCAAGAAATGCCACTGAGACATTCTTTGGAACAGATTCCTTGGCAACTACACAATAGGCTACAAAATGTTCAAAGAGCAAAGGTGTCACCATGAGTATACAGATTATTATCATCATGTGATCTATAGCAGTTAAGTCGTAGGCTTGTAGCCAGATCTCCAAAATCCATAACAATGCAGGATTGGCATGGTCACACATAGTTCAGGTTCAGGATCGGCATGGCCACGCATAGTTCAGGTTCAGTATCGGCATGGTCACACATGAGAAAGGAGTTTAGGCTCTTGGCCGATAACCAAGATTGCTGTTGAGCTGATGTAGTTTCAGGATGGTATGTCTGTAGCCATAAAGATTGGTGATGCCATTATGGGGGTGATCTTGCAATCCAATTGCAACGAATCCCCAGCTCAGTTACGGAGTACTTATTAGATTGGAACGAATCCCCAGCTCAGTTACCGTACAAGCTGCAGCAATCAAGATTGGAGCTTTGCCACTGTCATTTTTTTGCACAACTAAGGAGGCACAACAAATTAGAAATTTAGAATCCTTGGTCCCTCATAGCACTACCTACTAGTACTAGAGCATCACTGATGCAAAAGCAGAGGACTTCAAAGGCATCGATTGCTCATCTATCTAGACTCAAAAGGCATCGATTGATCGCATCTATCTCACCGTAGCCGCGATGCAGGAGGAAGTTGAAGGTGTGCCCGTCGCAGGCGTAGCTGAACCGTACCGGCGCGCGCCGCCGCGGCCGTCAGTGCCGGTGGACGACCCGGCGGCGGGTAGCCGCTGCAGGCACTGCGCGGCGATGGCGGGGAAGTTGCCGGTGAACTCCGTGTACTCCGCCAGCACCGCGGTGCCGCGCGCCACGAAGGCGTAGATCAGCCACTCCGCCTTGCCGCCGCCGCCGCCGCCCTCCCCGCACGCGCGTCCTTCCCTCCCGGCGCCGGTGACACCATCGGATCAAGAAAGGACCGCTAGGTATCGCAGGCGGATCTCGGATTCTTGGCAAGATCGGGGGTGGTGCGGGCGATTTCGTGGTTTCTTGGTGCCGGGGCAGAGTATCCACTATCCTGGGCGAGCTCGTGAGTGTGCAGTGCCGAACGGCGCCGCCTGCGTGCCTGTCGTCAACTAGTGATTTGCGCGCGCCCATGCGCGCGTGATAACTGAAGATGATTTGATAAAAACAATCACTACATGATAAAATACTACATATATATTACAGAAGATCATTCGAAAATCACACAAGGCAATTCTATATATATATGGTGGAATGAAAAGTGTCGGATCCTATAAGGAAAACGACACAATACAAGGCAAGGTTTGTGGGACAATTTAATACTACAACACAACACACCGCACACGCCATCTACAACACAGGACTTGCTGCATCTGTTGCACGGGAACCACCAGGACTTGCTGCATCTACAACACAACACAACACACTGCTTACGCCGATCAGAAGTGGGCATATTTGATATGCGAACAATTTGAAAAATGTTGTAGTGGCAAAGTATTTTGGGAGACAAGAAAGTTGCCGTTTGTCATAGAAAACATTTAGAGGAGACTGAAAAAACACTCATTTACATACATACAGGTCTACAAAAAAAGTAATTTAACATGTTTAGAGTACAGGTACAGTGCTTTGCCTTTTCCTCATCAAGAGACATTCAGGGAAAAGGACTATTGAAAAACCAGGGACGAAAAACATGCTATGAGTGTCATTAGCATTATTCTACAGCATTGCAGATAGAATGGGTCTCTATGATGAATACTTGAGCCGTTGAAAACAAGGAGCACGTATATGATCAAATCAAATCTCATGAGAATGATGGACAACATAATCTACTCACGGGTTATATTTAACATTCAAGTGTTGAGGCGAAGGCAGCATAATCTCCTTGGGCGCACTTGAAAGCAGTAGCTAATCTCCATTGTTTTTCAGCACTGCTTTAGATTTGATGTAGGGACCTGCAAAAATCGTAATTAATAATATAATGTTGTGTGATGAGGAAGATGCATGTTCATGAACTATTGTAAGTCCGTAAGTTAATTAAACCTATGTGATGGCATATTGTACACTACAAAATCTTGGAAAATAGCCACGGGTGTTGATGTCATTGCCTCCGCTATTTTGGTGACATCTTTAATTATAACACATTTAAAGGAAAAGAGAATTCCATAAAGGAAAAGAAGAAAAAAAGTATGAACCTGTCAGCCATCTTTTCTTTTAAGGTTATTATAATATTGAATGGATGTCGTCATCGCGCATTTTGATTTTATAAAAGAGGGGATTAACATACAATTGCATCCATGGGAAGGGTAAACAATTGTTTGTAATTATAATCATGGCTAACAATACAGCAAGCATGTCTATATTATGTAAATATGCCATGGCAATAGGCGCAAAACAAATCAGATCCACATGTTCAGTTGACCAAACATGGGAAAGAAGAAGTAAGCCTGGTTTAAGAGAAAGAAGGTACAAATGAAAGCTGTAGACTCGAGTCACAAAGATTATAAAAGAACATGAAGCAAAAAAGAACAATGGCTTCAATGCAACTTTTTTAGCGTAAAATGAGGAACCAAAGATGAGTCCTATAATCCTATTTAATGTCGAAGATCATGATAATCGCCCACACCGATACCTATGCATTATCTGTATTTGCTTCTAAGACTCCTAGGTGAAGGCAAGGTTAGAAACACAAAAGCACAACAAAAAGAAATAGCTCATGTATAGAAAAAAAAAATAGTCAAGGATCATCCTCTCGGGCTAGAAAATCTTACCAACAGTTCGCTTCTACCTTCAACAAAGACTTCTTAACGGGTAGTCCTTGATGTCTGCGAACAGAGCCTCTACTGGGCTTTAATGAACATCTTCAGCCTAAGATTGAGGCACGCAAAGCAAAGACAAGATAAGTTCCCAACCCGAGCTGGCCATACAAAATTGGCTAGTGGGTAGAACCGTGAGAACAAACAAAGAAGAGGTGGTGTAAGCATAATATTTTTTCTTAGAAACCGAGAACGTAGGGAAGGCCAAACGGAGAATGTAAAGACAAAAATTAGGGAGTGCATACTATCAATCAACCAAGATAGCAAGTCATCACAAACAACTCAAGGGATGGATATTGCGACTAACCTAGGTAAGATTCTGGTATGGACTATTGGTGGAAGGAGGTCATCCGGTCACTTATTGAGATCTGCCGACAACTGCAGTCCCTACTGAGATCCCTCGAAAAAGAAATAAAGAAAATAAGAGACAAATAATCAATCATGAAAGGTAGGGGGATGAGGAAATATTGCTTGTTCTAATATTCCTAGAATTCACTAATGAGTAGCCTTATGTTTGCCGCAATGTAGCTGAAGTTCTTATTAACTCAATAGCAGCGAGAACCACGGGTCTTTGTAGGAGAAAACAGGTGACCGCCCTCTAGGTGAACAATGTTTTTCATACAGGTTCATTGTGAGCCCTCTAGTACAGCCCCTTTGATTTGATTCATTGCAACCAAATGAAAGATCACATAATCAACGCTCACAACTTAGGCCTTCCTAGTCAAATCCATGGGAGATTGGAGCCTCACCTTAAGACGGAGGGTGTTTCCCGCCATGAGGGCCCTCAAAGCATTGTTTGAGTAGACAATCGAGTTGACGCCGTAGCCTTGAAGGTGAACCGGTATCTCCAATTCCATCCTTTCACTAAATTTGTGAAAACAAAAGATGAAATGTTAACTCGAAACTCAAAGTTCAAAGGACCAAATCATGTGTAGAATAGCAATTTGGCAAGTATTTATCAATGGCTAACTGAAGTAAATTATCACCAATCAAGAGAAATAAACTTTCTTTTTGTGTCGTGGTTGATAGAACATGTTTACTATTATTGATGATTGCTTTATGATTAGCCCTCTGCAGTATTTTGCAAGCATTACACATTACAGTAACTAAATGGTATAGGATTCTTTTATTTGTTTTGACCCAACTTCGGTAAATATAAAATCAAAGTGCCTTGAATTGTTTGATTGCAGGGGTTTTAGCTAGGAAAATAAAATGTCCAATAGTAATAGGTTAGGGGCTGTAAATGTGAAATAAAATATTAGAGGTGAAAATCTAGCTTATACTAAAAGATATTTACTAAGATTAGCCTTTGTAGAATTATATTTCGAAGCCGAAGCATCAAGTCGGGCAGCTAACGCTTTGATCTTTTCTCGAACTCTTAAAACCTTTGCTTTTGAAATTCGAAATATAACAAAATTAACCCCGAACATGACCTTGTCATTATTATTAGGAAAGGCAAGTTGAACTTCTAACAGGTTGCTGCATTGGGAGATCATTACAGATTAAATTCGACTAAAGTCGATTAGGTCGGCACAAGCAAAACATGGGTCAAGCGAATTTATGGAAAAGAAAAAAGAGAAATGTAGCAGGGAAGGCATCAACTATACTAACTTGCAAACTGTACTTGACCAGCAGGGCAATGTAGCTTATAATCCCAATAGAACCAGGAGGAAGGGAAACATGGTGTCACATTAGTGCATTTGTAAGAAAGTGGAGATACATGGATAGGAATAAGCACATCATTGGCAATGGGAAATTCCTATAATTTGATTTTACCTTATTCATCCAATCTGGAACAATAGAAGTGTGCACTTTGGTAGCATCTTCTACAGACGCGCCCACAACAAACATCGTGCCACGACACCTTTGTGAACCCAAGCGTAAAGCTTCAGATCAAAGTGAGGAAAATTTACAAGGGACAAGGAAACACAAGCAACTCATGGAAGCACCGGATCTAGCCATGGAGTCGGAGAGAAGGAAAAGGTTGGGGCCGGCCGCCTACCCGGGTGAGGTCTTTGGCAGACGGGTACGCCGCTCGCCCCCACGACCGCTCCAACCGCCGAGACCATGCCGACGCGACCGATGAACCAGGGCCACGCGGACCCCATTACCAGCGCCACCACCGACGCCCTTGCGCCGATTGCCGCGCCGCGACCACCGCCGGCGCGCCGATCGCGCCGGCGGAGCCGCGCTGCTATGCGCGCCCGCCGAGAGGCGAGAGAGATTAAGGAGTCGCCACAGCCCCCCCCCGCACCGTTGCACCCGCGCGCGCCGCCTACCTCACCGGGCCGGCCGCAACGAGGGCCTCTCTCGCCGGAGCGGATGTACACACCGATTCAAAATCAAGAAACCCGAAAGCAAAATCACCGGACCCATGAATGTCCAGCCCAAAATCACCGGAGGAAGAAGAAACCGCGAGCACCAAGGAGGGAGGGCGAGCTCATCGGCGTCTGCCCAGGCCGCCGCCGGGGCGTGTTCGCCGCCGCGGGCCGCCTCCACACGGGGCTTGCTCGCGCGGCTGACGCGGGGCGGCCTCCGCGCTGGACTCGCCAGCGCCAACATCCTCCCTCCTCGGCCACAAGGCCCTCCCCGCAAGAATCGCGCCCGGGGCTTCCATGCCGGAGCACGGTGTAGCGAGAGGAAGAGTGAGGGAGGGAGAGGCAATGGACCGCCGCATGCCTTTTACATGAGAGAGGAGCAATGAAAGGAGGAAGCGGGCCCAACCACGAGGGAGGACCACCAATCGGCGGACGACGGCGGCCTGGCCATTCAGCCTGGTTTGACCGCCCTCGATCCGCCCACTCCGCCCCGCCCAAGCGCAAAGTGAGGAAGCGGGCCCAACCACAACCGCAGGCGACCAATCGGGCGGACGACAACCGCCAAGGGCCAGCAGCATGCGACCATTCGGGCGGACGACAACGATCCGCGCACAAAGTCAATGCCGGGCGAACCGCTCATCACAAATCGGCGGGCAGGAAAAAATCGACGACGTGGACAACATGGCCGCTCGTTTGCTCCACAGCCTATGATCTCTTTAAATGCTTTGGAGTCTCGTCTTTTTCTGATCGCTTTTTGCAGTCTCGTGCTGGACCGGTGCCTTGTTCGCGACCGTGGTCAGTGGTCACTTGTTCGCGACCGTACCTTTGTCCTGCTGACATTGATTGCCTGTTTTGCCAAGCTTCTTTTTAGGAAATATTAGGATAGTTATTATCAGTTGGAGCTTGGCAAGATAGAGAAGAAGAACGAAGACATTTCAGTCAGTTTTTTGGTAAGCATAGATACTATTTTTTGACCGAAGTAAGCATAGATACTATTAATAGTTATTTTAGCAAATCTAAAATATTTGTAACACTCTGAAAAGCAAAGTGGGGTGAGAAATATGCAGATATTGCTTTCCACATTATTATGAACAAAGCCCATCTAGCATGACTCTAAACGGCACTGGTTCTTTACTATGGTGCGTGGAGAAATCAAAGATTAGGTTCTCCTAAAGTGGCACTATCGCTAAACTATGTATTGATGAAATGACAGTCAATAAGTGATCATATTAGGTAGAGTTAAAAGTGAAGGCAATAGTAAGATATTATGGGGACACTTCATTCTTTCAGGTTGATTTCTTGCTAATATAAATGTCTGCTAGATAGTTTAATTAACTAATATAAAGTGGCATGGTTTGAATTTGAGAAAGCATATAATAAAGTGAGATATGATTTTCTCTAGCAAAATTTGAGAATGAAAAGTTTCTCACATACTTTGGTGTTACTGGATTGTTGCTTCTTTGTTTCGCTAGTAATGTAAGAATACAAATGAATGAATAAATCGGCCCTTGCCTCCAAACAGAAAAAGCCTTAGGCAACAATATGATCCATAGAACCACATTTAAAAGAGGATGGGTTGTCTATCTTGCAATATGTAGACGGTATGGTGAGACCATAATGTAGAACAAGAAAAAAAAAAAACATGAATACTTTGAATGCTTGAGCAATCGTCTAGACTTCAGATAAACTTTCTGAAAAGGTGAAATCCTTCGATTTGGAAAGGAAAAGGATGTTAGGTGTAATGTTCACATCGATTTGGTCATCACATCAATGCACATTATAAAAAAAACTAAATAACAAAGATTAGGAGGTTACGGAGGAAACAATTAAGATAAAAAGCCGTGCAACTAGAAAGGGGCATTGCTTTCAGTAGAAGGAATTTAATGTTGATTAATTCTACTCTAACTTATCTATGTCCTACTAAGATCCCTTTATAGAAATTGGGATCCCAAAGAAATTTTAATGTTATATGCCAACCATAAGTATAAGGAGGTCGAAGTATGTAAAATCTAGACTTGCAAAATAAGTGTTTACTAAATATTAACCATTGAACAATGAAGATAGAATTTTGCAAGGTTTATGGAGAAACAAACACATCAAAGATAAAACCTTAACTTCTATACAAATAAAGGCTAGTAGTCCATATTTTTAATAAAAACCTTACGAGAGTGAAGGGTTGGGTTGTAAATCTAGGAAGGTTTAATTTGAGCGATGTCTCCCAAACATCCTTAAAGTGACAATTCCTAGGCAGCCATCCTTCAAATGACAATAACCCGCCTTATATATAATACTGTTTGTCAAGAATAGGCTACGATAGCTAACACTCTTGGAACAAATACCTCCTAATGTCTCTTTTTAGAAGGGCTTTACCGGGTAATAAATTGTTAAGAGTGAGTCACAAACATTATTCCCGATTAAGACGAGCATGATACATTTGTTTGGCATTTTAAAAATAATTAGTCCTTCACTGCCTATATTCTATGTATATGAATTTTATAAATAATGGGTTGCAGGTTTATCAGGAAATATGACTTCTAAAGATACCTTTGATTTTTTTGGGGGGGCAAACATAATAACTTAGGTAAATGAAACTGATATGTAACAAGTTGCCCGTCTTTTGTTATAATTTTAATGCAATTATGCTATTTCTTGAGAGCAGTACATATTGTGCTAACATTAGGTTCCATTGTGAATGTCCAAGACATTTACAGTCTGTAGTACAAACAGGGAAGCAATAATAATAAATTTTTTTAGCCTAAACTAAATAAAAATAATAAGTGTAAAAATAACTTAACATTGTTAAATTAATAGGGCTGCTTATCCATTTACTGAATAATATTATTACGACTTACGAGAAACTATATGGTTTTTAACAAGTGGCAATCCTAAAAATTATTGCATGTTTTATTCATGAGAATATTAAAATAATAAAATTCTGAACGGGAAAGAAAATTCTGAACAAACTGGCCGGCCATTTCCTCCCTAAGCAAACGGCCCAAATGGGCAAGCCCGCCTTGCATTCCAGCTAGGGTTTTGCCAAACCCATCTCCATGGCGGCGGCGGCGGCGCTGCGGACACCTGCGGTTCGCCGCCCGGTCCTCGTCTCCCCCCTACCCTCCTCCGCATCCGGCGTTACCTCTCCTCCACCACACCACCCCCGCCCCCCCCACCACTACCGCACCACCCGAACACTCGCCGCCGAGCTCCTCCGCCTCCTCTCCGCCGCACCCTCATGGACGCCGGACCTTGCCGGCGCCGTCTCCTCCTCGCTCTCCGCCGCCACCGCCTCCGCCGCCGACGCCGTCATACCCGTTCTCCGGGCCCTCAAGAACCCCTCCCTCGCCGCTCCCTTCTTCCTCGCCTCCTCCGCCGCCTCCCCGCACCCGCTCCCCGCCGACGCCTACAACGCCGTCCTCCCGTTCCTCTCCCACGACCTCGCCGCCATGGAGAAAGTCCTCGAGGAGATGAGCGTCCTCGGGTACGGCGTTCCCAACCCCGCCTGTGCCGACCTTGTCGCGGCGCTCGTCCGCACCCGCCGCCTCGACGACGCCGAGCGCGTGATTGCCGCCATGAGGCGGCTCAAGTTCCGCCCGGCGTTCTCGGCGTACACCGTGCTGATTGGCGCGTTGGCTGAGGCCAGGCGGCCTGAACGCGCGCTCGAGCTGTTGCGGCAGATGCAGGAGGTCGGGTACGAGGTGGGCGTGCCGCTGTTCACGACGCTGGTGCGGGCTTTGGCCCGTGAGGGCCGCGTCGAGGGAGCCCTGGCACTGGTGGACGAGGTGAAGGGGAGCTGCCTGGAGCCTGACATTGTCCTGTACAATGTGTGCATTGATTGTTTTGGGAAGGCTGGGAATGTGGACATGGCCTGGAAGTTCTTCCACGAGTTGAAGTCACAAGGGCTGAAGCCAGATGATGTATCGTACACGAGCATGATTTGGGTGTTGTGCAAGGCAGGGAGGCTAAGTGAGGCTGAGGAGCTGTTTGGTCAGATGGAGACGGAAAGATCTGTGCCTTGTGCGTATGCATATAATACAATGATCATGGGTTATGGGTCTGCAGGCCAGTTTGAGAATGCCTATAAGCTTCTTGATCAGTTAAAGGAGAGGGGTTGTATTCCATCTGTTGTGTCATTTAATTCGATTCTCACTTGCCTTGGGAAGAAGAGAAAAGTTGATGAGGCACTGGTCCTGTTCGAGTCCATGAAAAAGGATGCAGAGCCAAATTCCTCGACATATAACATCATCATTGATATGCTTTGCATGGCTGGAAAGGTTGAAGAGGCCTATATGATACGGGATGAGATGGAACATGCTGGTTTGTTCCCTAACTTGCTGACAGTGAATATAATGGTTGATAGGCTCTGCAAGGCAAAGAAGTTTCAGGAGGCCTATGAGATGTTTGAGACTGCAAGTCAGAGGGGTTGCAATCCTGATGCTGTGACTTATTGTTCTCTTATTGACGGATTAGGAAAGAAAGGAAATGTTGATGATGCCTATAGGTTATTTGAGAACATGCTAGATACAGGCCACAACGCTAACCCTGTTGTTTATACATCCTTGATAAGGAATTTCTTCATGCATGGGAGGAAAGAAGATGGGCACAAAATCTTCAAAGAGATGAAACGTCGAGGATGCCAGCCTGATCTTACCCTACTGAATACATACATGGATTGTGTTTTCAAAGCTGGTGATGTTGAAAAGGGAAGGGCGATATTTGAGGATATCAAGGGTTATGGCTTCCTTCCGGATGTCCGAAGTTATTCCATTTTGATTCATGGTCTCACAAAAGCTGGCCAGGCTAGGGAAACTTCCAGCATTTTCCATGCCATGAAGCAGCAAGGTTTTGCTCTTGATGCCCGGGCTTATAATGCTGTTGTTGATGGGTTCTGCAAATCTGGAAAGGTGGACAAGGCCTATGAAGTTCTTGAGGAGATGAAGGTAAAACGTGTACCTCCTACAGTTGCTACATATGGATCAATTATTGATGGTTTAGCTAAGATTGATAGGTTAGATGAAGCTTACATGCTTTTGAGGAAGCAAAATCAAAAGGGATAGAATTGAATGTTATTGTGTATAGCTCTCTCATCGATGGGTTTGGAAAGGTTGGTAGGATAGACGAAGCTTATTTAATACTGGAAGAGATGATGAAGAAGGGGCTGACACCAAATGTTTACACATGGAACAGCCTTATGGATGCTTTAGTGAAAGCTGAAGAAATCAATGAAGCACTTATTTGTTTCCAGTCAATGAAGGAAATGAAATGTTCCCCAAACACTTACACCTACAGTATTCTTATAAATGGCCTTTGCCGTGTACAGAAGTACAATAAGGCTTTTGTTTTCTGGCAAGAAATGCAGAAACAGGGATTGGTCCCTAATGTTGTGACTTACACAACCATGATCTCTGGGCTTGCAAAGGTAGGAAACATAACAGATGCTTGCAGTCTCTTTGAGAGGTTTAAGGCCAGTGGTGGAATCCCTGATGCTGCAAGTTTCAATGCTCTTATAGAGGGAATGAGCCATGCAAATAGAGCAATTGAGGCATATCAGGTATTTGAAGAAACTCGATTACGAGGATGTAGAATCAATGTAAAGGCATGCATCAGTCTTCTAGATGCTTTGAACAAAGCTGAATGTCTTGAACAGGCTGCTGTTGTAGGTGCAGTTTTGAGAGAGATTGCCAAGTCCCAGCATGCTTCTAGATCGTTGTAAAATTCAGCTTCACTGGGTGCTATTTTGACAGTATTGGCATCATGAAATTGTATGATATGATGCTTGGGTTAGCACGGGACTCACTACACCATTTGGCCTGTATAGTCTGTATTGTTTGACTGGTTGAGAACAAGAATTTTTGACATTATTGTGGTTCAGTATCAAGGTAGTGCTCTAGGATTTGGTGAGAACACTGTCAGGCATTTCTTCCAATGGTGGTTGGTGGTAATGGAAGCTGGGCAACTAGTTAAATAATCAGTCAATCAGTGTCTTGCTCCAATGCTACTTGGTACTTTCATATTTGCAGACTGGAGGATTGTTCTCCAGATATATCAAAAAATCCCTGGTTCAGCATGCTGATTCAAAAAAATTTAAATGAAACTTCAAGACAGGTAACTGTGTAGTTGGCTTCTCTTCTTAATATAATGATACACCTGTGTGTTGGAGAAAAGAACTGTGTAGTTAGCTAGGCCTCAATCTGAAAATTTATTAATTTCCAATAATTGTGAGCCCCAATGCTCGTGCATTTAACTTCTAATAAGATAATAAGAACAATTGGATTGTCCTGATATTTCCAATTCTTTTATCTTGGGCATAGAGTTACTGTAGAAAATTAGTTCCTTTTTTTCTGTTCAAATATTATCCCTGTTATGTTATTGAGTGCACTTATCTTTTGCCATCAAGAATGATGCCTTTTTTATCTTGTGAAAGAAGAATGCCTCATATTTTTTATGTCATCCTGTTCAATTTTCCTTTTTTTCAGTTTATTTTCAACCTGGAATGATGAAAGTTAGCCAAATCGTATAATGATGTGCTCCTCCTGGTGTCATTTTAGTCTGTGCACTTGGTGAAATTTTCTTCTTTCCCGAGCACATGATGAGATGACTGGAGTTGAAGTTTGCATCAGTATGTGATGATAGAAATTGAGATTGGTAACTTGCTGACCAGAAAATATCCTGGAGTTACTGATGACCAAATATGCAACCTGTTCAATTTTCCTTTTTTTCAGTTTATTTTCAACCTGGAATGATGAAAGTTAGCCAAATCGTATAATGATGTGCTCCTCCTGGTGTCATTTTAGTCTGTGCACTTGGTGAAATTTTCTTCTTTCCCAAGCACATGATGAGATGGCTGGAGTTGAAGTTTGCATCAGTATGTGATGATAGAAATTGGGATTGGTAACTTGCTGACCAGAAAATATCAAATCAAATAAATGTAGATTGCAGCTATTGTTCGTTGTTTCCACGATTTATTTGTGCATGTCTTCTGTTTGATCAGGTGGCATGTTTCTGCCGCCATTGTCTGCCATCGGGTTTCAACTTTGGAAACCATAGTTTGTTTGGCAGTTCAGTTATTACTCCCTCCATTCCTAAAAGAATGTAAATCTTGCTTTTTGAGAAGTCAATCAGACTCAAGTTTGTCTAGATAGTATTGGCATTTATATCTCCAAATAGGTTTATTATGAAAATATATTACACAAGTAATCTAATGATTATTAATATGCATAATAATAAAATGTTTAGTACATTTTTCTTTTTGTATTTGGTTAAACTCGAGGTTTACATTCTTTTTGGACGGATGAGTACCTCTTTTTCAGGACGGGGAGGTGTTCAATTTCTATCACTTCTGGTTCGAGTAATTAACTCATTTATGATTGTTTGGAAAGAAATTAGAGGTGTTCTTTTAATTTACAACATTTGTCTATGTATTTGAAGTTGTGATTTGTTCTAATAATAAAATGTTATTGTTCTAGAAACTTACTGCATAAGTATTATAAATGGAGAGGAAATGTGGCATGTTCGCTGTGTTTTCTTTTTCCATTCTTCGTCTTTTAGAGGGTCTTTGCAAGTATTTTGAGTTGACTTGAGTCGATGATTACGTGTCATTCGATTAATCACATCACCATTTTTTTCTGCGACTTAATACTGATATGTCCCCTTTCCAATACCCATATCAAATATACAATTTCTACAAACTTAAGCAGATTACAATTGCTCAGAATGATGTAATTTTTTCTTACTAGTTAATGTATTTTCAGTCTTCCAAGGAAGAATGGGGAAGGCCTTGTTACCATTTGAGAGACGGGAGGACATCAAAGTTCGTCCGTGGTATCCCAGTAGGCAGTGTAGAGACAAGAAGAAATCTGTGCAGCTTTGGAAGCCTTTGGCCGCAGAGGTCGGAATAATGTGCTGAGTCAAATGCTCTTTAGATCTCTCCAAGATAAAGGTTTCGCAGTGTAAATTTCTGCTAACAAAAAGCATTGCATATGGCGAGTGCAGATTAACTTGTAGCTCGAACAAATTACAGCTATTTGAAGTTAGGAAAAGAAACCTAATATGTGCGCTTCCGCAGACTAAAAAAAGAAACATAATATGAATAGTTTTTCTGCTGATTAAAAAAAAACAGTATGGAATTGCAATCCTGACTTATTGGATTGTTTCGCATGTTGAACACATTTTTAGTTGATGAGAAAAACAAATCGGAAAGGAACAAAAATTCCGTTGCCGGGACTCGAACCCGGGTCTCTCGGGTGAGAGCCGAGTATCCTAATCAGCTAGACTACAACGGATTGTTGTTGTTGGCTTCTCTCATGCTCTACTTGTCTTTGATTTCTCCATTCTGCACCTTTCTAATTCCAAGATTGCGTGTGGGTGGCGTCGAAAACTTAGCGATGCAAATGCATAGCTCACTGTTCTACAGCCGAAGATTTGGGCGTCCTCCCTGTTGATTCTGTTTGCCTAAACAATTTAGCGCCCCGTAGCTACGATTGTCTAGAAATTGGTTGGGCCGCCTGTGGATATATACGTATATGCCTAGACCTGGCCCAACACGAGCTCACTTGGGCTTAGAGATGAAAGCGAGATAGAAAACAACCCTCGAATGATTAGGAAAAACAGTTTTTTTTTTTTTTCGAGAAGGAAAAACAGGATATGAGTTATCGTCTAATAATAAAGAGTAAATTGCACCAACCATACAACAAACTAGATGGGTGTAAATTAGTCCAAAAACTTATAAAATGCTTGATCTAGTACAATAACTTTACGGTGTGGGTGCAGATTAGTCCAAAAAACTTGTAAAATGATCAAATTAGTACAATAACTTGATTAATGGGTGCTGAATGTTATAATGATAACCATATTTACTAATGTCGGAGTAAATTCAAGTCAAAATTAATAAACTATTAAACATTTTTATATATTCACATCACAATATCAGTATATTTAGATAAGACTAAAACCTTCACTATTTTCACATATTTGATTATACTAGGAAATATGCCCGTCTTGTTACGCTACGGGTGAATACCAAATTATTCGATTCAATGTACACATATTTGTATATTTTTTATATAATGATTAAAAGTGTAATACTTGTGCAGTTATCAAGAGAATTTATGATCACATCATCTGTTGGGATATGTCACGGACATAGGATGTAATTGGGCAGAAAGGCGTAAGGGCATTGATGGAAGTAAAGATAATATTTTTTTTTTAAAAAATACCATTTTAACTTTATTAACGTTAAATATAACAGCATAGTGTGTTGATATGACTTCTGTTCTGGTTCATTTTATGAAAAAATATGCAGTAATAAGTCTTAGAACTTTATCTTTGTTTGAGTCATCAAATCATAGTTTTATATGCTAAGTGATATTTAAAATATACTCCCTCCGGGATGGTATTAGAAGTCGTTTTTGGACAAGGTTTTGGTCAAACATCGGGAATATAAATCATCAATAACTTTTAAATTGTTAAGTTTGTAAATGTAAAAATTATATGAGTAGATTTGTTTTTAAAAATACTTTGATAAAAGTATACATATATCACATCTCCATAAATATTTTTATAATAATAAGATGTCAAAGTTATGTTTTGGAGACCGTGTCGTTGTCCTAAACGACTTCTAATACCATCCCGGAGGGAGTAACTAGGTAAATGCCCGCGTTGCATGGGGAAAAATGTCATTTTCTCTTTCACTACTAGATAAAAGAACTTGCATGGCGGGCAAAATATATTTTGCGTGGCGGTTTTTTTGCCCGCCATGAACAGAGGGTCACGGAAAAATAGATGAACTTCCGTGGCGGTTATTTTGCCCGCCACGGTTAATGAAATAAAAAAAATAAAAAGATGAGCCCGCCGGGAGCCCATCCAGGCCGTCCACGAGCCCATCCGCCGATCCCGCCCGGGAGGCCGACCTCGCCGGATCCGCCGCCGGGCGGAGGCCCCGCCCGCCGACCATGAGACACCCAGCGCCACCGCGCCCGCCAGAGAGGCGGCTGGAATCGTCGTCGCCGCCGGATCCGCGTCGGGGAGGCCAACTCGCCGGATCGCCGCCGGGGGAGGCCGCCCGCCGGATCCGCGTGGGGGAGGCCGCCCGCCGGATCCGCGTCGGGGAGGCCGCCTCGCCGGATCCGCGTCGGGGAGGCCAACCTCGCGGATCCGCCGCCGGGAGGCCGCCTCGCCGGATCCGCGTCGGGGAGGCCGCCCTCGCCGGATCCTCGCATGGCCGCCGCCGCGCCGCACCGTCGTTGGGGGGGAGGGGAGGGCGTTGCACCGGCCGCATGGCCGCCGCCGCGCCGTTGGGGGAGAGGAAGGGGGGGAGGCTCGCTCGGGTCGTTGGGGTGAGGAAGAGAGATGGAGCTGCCGGCTGGGAGAGGAAACGGGAGAGAGAGAGAGAGTTGGTGAAGTGAAGTGGAACCCTAGGATCTCGTATATATATTTGTGGCCGATGAAATGGGCTTTTGGGCTGATGATTTGGGCCCCGATTTTCCGTGGCAGGCTAAATATAAAAACCGCCACGGTTAATATATTTACCATGACGGTTTTTATAACCGCCATGGTTAATGGGAAAAAACCGCCACGGTTAATTGAGTGATTTTTGCGTGGCGGTTTTTCAAAAGCCCCGCCACGGAAAATGAATTCCAAACACCTCGCAAGTTCAATTCTGTAGTAGTGTTTGTTGCACCAAGAAAAAGATGTAATTCTCTTTTTTGCTGCCTTTGTGATCAACAATTCTTATTTTCTTTGTGCTTCGATCTGTTTCGTCCATATAATAAATCCTCTATCAACAAGAGGATTGATGACGAAGACCAAATTTCAATACAAGAACGCTGAAGCCATTTAGAAATTTACATGCTTGAAATAAGGCCAACAACGCTCTAACCTGAAGTTGCACAAAATCTCGTAAAATAAGCATTTTAACCCAAAGGTTAGAGCGCACATGTATTTATCCCATGCCAAGCCAACAAAGCTTCAAAGTCCATAGGTACTTTGTTGATCAGCTATTATAGGAGTTTTAAGGCAGCAACAGTAAGGCTATCACGGTTTCAAGTCGCATGCACTTTGCATGAAAAATTAAGTTAACAAAAAAAAAAAAAAAAAATGGTACAAGCATCCTCCTATTGCAGGCCTTATAATGGGGGCAAGAACACAGGCTCCTATCTCATCTCATACAAATGCTTCACACGGAGTGATGTGAGTACAGTTCACAAGAGAAAAGCTAGTAAGGGCGATATCACCAATCGTGTCCTTGGCCACTCGTCACTATCTCTTCGGTTTGCACCCCTCCACATTGGAGGCAAAGGTGGCATTCCACCGTGTCGTTGCCTCGTTAACAGCAAAACATGATGTCACAAAGTGCAGATGATATTGCCGAGAAATGGTCTTACAGGGCATAGTCAAGGTGATCATCGTGAAGCACCATCGGCATCATTACCATTCTTGCCAGTCTTTGGCGTCCGCCATTTATCATTGGCTGCCATAGATCACCTGGTCGTAAGCAGGGACTGCTGCCACCATATATAAACACCATATGGATCTAACCACCAGCCCACCATAGGAAGGAAGAGGACATAGTTATGTTAATAAATGATCCTTAGGATCTAAAATAATAAATTCAAGTCATAATTGCATGTGCAAAGCTGAGAGGTAGTCAATTAATCAGTATAGGTACCAACAGAAACTTAGGTGACTGATTCAACTACAAATAATTTCTGATTATTTTGGCCAAAAACAAATTCTAATTGTGCACCTGCTGTAACTCAAGTCACCACCAATTTCATGTTTTTTTTGGTTCCTCTGACTGCCTTTAGTGAACTTGATCTTTGAGCGAAGTGAAAAGCCAAAAATCCCTCTCTTATGCCCAACATTTTAGGGCCAAACTCAGACTGATTACCATGTAATCAATATCAATGGGGTTCTCATGCTGCAACAATAAACATGGTTTATGGAGATCACACATTTGGAACAAGCTCACACAACAGAAAGCACAAAAACAACCTACAACTTTCAGGGAACACACTTCCTTCGAAATATAAAAACTTGGTCTTCTCTCAGGGTAGCCAAAATGCCAACGCTGGATCAGTTATTTGGCAAGAAATTCCAAGCCATCGTGCATGTAGTAAATCTTCAGTAAATATAAGTTGCAGGGGAGAGTTATCTTCGTATTCAGTAGCATGTACTGATTAGTGACTTGTTACCTGAATTGAACACCTCAGACGGAGGTTGGAGCTATGAATCAAGACTGTGGATTTGGATGGCAGCCATGCAAAGTAGCAAAGGCCGAGTGGAGAGTGTCGTCCCATTCTACATTGGCGTGGACAAATTATCATGAATCTGTGATTCATTTTCTAATAAGTAAGATTAGTCTCTGTATTGTTATTCAGCATGTGCATCTCTATAAACCATAGCCACATAAAAAAAAAAAAATATTACATAGATGAGATGAGATGACAGAAGCAAAGGGGACAAGGCTAACCAAAAAGAGAGATGTGATGAAGCTTAGGTCTATCCGTGAATACATAAAAAAATGAATCATTTTTTAATTAATCTTGCAATGGCCTTTAGATGCTGGAAATTTTTTTATATATAAAAACACAGTCCTATGGTCCATGTGTTAAAAGGTAATATATTAGTTCATCTTATTTCAGTATGTATGCAAAAAAAAACACATGCTGACATGCTTATGTTCTAATGCCAAACACCATTGTGGATCATTTATCTAAATAACAAGGTTGAATAATCAAATGATGCTAATACTTTCAGGTATAAACAACATTACTTATATTGGTAATAGCTTGAACAACTCAATGGGTCCCTGCAGGCAAATCCTCCGAGATCTAGCACAGGACAAAATCATATCAGTGAAGTAAATGGAAGTAGAAAGCCCACGGAGCGTCGTAACTCAAGTCTGCAGGCAAACCCTCCGTCACCACGCTCGCGGAGTCCCCGGACGACCCTCCGGCATCCGCCTCCACCCGTCTGCGTGGATCTGGCCGCTCGATGTGTTGGCCTGTTGGGTCGCTGCTCGATGGTCGCGCTTCGTCGTGGTCCGGGCGAAGCAGGACCGCGCCGACTCCGGCGCCGCCACGACTGAAGCCGGGTGGATCCGCGCGAGGTGATGGCGGGGCCATGGAATGGTGGTGGCGTGGCGAGGGCACGATGGTGGCAGCGTGGGCAGGCGCGTGGAGAGGCGCGCGGACGCCGACGGCTTGGGCTAACCTGGAGGGCACATTGGGAGGCGTGCGCATGCTAGTAGTAGTGTTGGTGTAACTATATAACTTGTGTAGCTTGTTTAGTTGCTTTACTTAGTTTGTGTAACTAAGTAATTAATTTGAGCCTTTGGGTTAGGCGTGTGTTACCTTGTCCATTATGCATCTAATGAGCTTACGTAGGCTTTATGCTTTTGCTCATTAGAATTGTGTAGGAGCTCCCGGTGCTTGAAGTACTAATGCATAGGTTTATGTGACCTTGCAATAGAATTGTTTAGGAGTTAGGAGCTCAAGCTAGGCTCAACACCTCATTTGCTTTGTGTAGGATCTTTTTGTGAGGTGTTTTTAAAGTCATAGATAGAGGGGAGTCTTGGCGAAGCGATTAATTTAAATTCCGCATTAATATCGGTTAGCCAACACAATTAGTTTTAGAAAGGACTATTCTTGTCCGCCGTCTCTTACCCTATAAGGGCTTGGGCCTAGACCCGACCTTTCTTGGTCGTTGTGAAGATCCTCGCTTTTTCAAGGGTGGATCTTTGTTGATCAGGTGGTAGTAGCTACGGAGGTCGCCGTTTTGGTGATTGTGGTTGTCCGTCGAGAGGATAGACGCGTGAGTTGCTGTTGGAAGTAGTGATAGTGCACTTGTCGAGGCAATGGTCGAGGACTCCGGTCCTGCTCGACTCAATTATTGCAAGGGTCATCACCTTGCAGGGATCAACTTTATGTAGCCGAAGTGGTTGTAGTAGCGATGGTTGTTGTTTCGGCAGTCGTTGAGGGTAGATAGACACGTGAGTTGTCCGTCTTGCCTACTCCTATTCTAGGTGAAGTTGAGGCCATCGATGGTGCATAGGCTCTTGGTTTGGTGAAGTTGAGGCCGTTGATGGTGCCGATGGGGCCTGAACTGGGTGTAGATCTGCAACCAAGATGTCACCGAGGTAAATGTCGTTGAGGTCGAAGGCGGCGAGTCCTTGGCCGAGGATGATCACAAGAAGCACCATGACGCCAATTCAAACAACCTGACTGCAAAGGATGTAGCAATGTGTTAATAGAACTGAAACAAACACCATAGGAATTGCAAAGAATGAAGATTCGAGAAAATGCAGCCTTGGAACCAACGAATGCACCTAGGACAGAACCTCCAACTTTAGGAACCCAAAATTGGGAGAACACACCATCAATCCAAACTGCTTGGTCCAATCTCCTACTCGAACATGTGATGAGACAAGTGAAAGCGAAAGCAAGGGACATGGAACAACAAATTGCAAGGGTTTGAAACCTCTATTAGCATGAAAAATAATAGGACAAATAACCTACATTGGCAAGAGAGGGGAAACCGAAAATCCTGTGTAAAATCCAAAGTCCATGACACCAGAAATCTAGCAAGCCAGTAAAACCACCACCATCAGAATAAAGTGGATCTAGCAAGGCCAAGGGATGTACCAATAGGAAACCCTAGCTGCTGGCAATCAGCCACACTGACGGCGCGTGACTTCGCATCCGGTTTCGTACAAATATTGGGCGGGGGTTGGACGGATCCACAACACAAGCAACAAATTCGACCATACTTGCAGTGGATAGAGCCGAGGAGTTACAGCAAGCCAAGGCAGAGAGAGAGAGAGAGAGAGAGAGAGAGAGAGAGAGAGAGAGAGAGAGAGAGGCGGAGGAGGGGTCGATGTGACCGCCGAAGGTCGATCCATGGCCAGCTCGCCATCGCCGGGTCGGCAAAGCAGCGGCGGCGGTGGCAGTGCATCGACGTGGTGAGATATCGTGGAAGGGGAGGGGAGGACGGAGGAGCATGTCTAGGGAGGCGAGAGAGACGAACGTCAAGGGAGAGCTGGCACAACTCGAGACTTTCAGAGAGAAGCCGGCCGAGTGAGATTGACATGAGCCGAGCTAAAGAGCCACGACTCTTGCGGTCCCTCCAAAAACAAAGATAAATGACCATACAATAGTGGGGTCGGCACGTATCTCAAGAAACCCACAACCATGCAGATAAGTTGGGCGTGCGCTCCGGTGAACATTATTTCCGCTCTGCACATGCGAACAAGAGCTGGCCAGGAAGGTGCAGGATTCGGTCCCTGGGGAGGGGGAACCAGCCTCCTAGCTGCAGCCTTGGCCCTCTAGGTGGCGGAAGGGGCAAGCCGCAGTGGTTGCCGTCAGGGAAGGGGCTCCCATGCCAAGGATGTGTTGATCTAGTGGACCGTGGATCTGGCGATGCCTAGGGTTTGCGGAGTGGGAGTGGAGAGGGAGAGAAGAGGGAAGGGGAGAAAGATAGCACAATGCGAGGGTAGCCGGCACCACCACCCGTGGCAGTGGCCAGGGTCGAGCGGGTGTGCGTGGTGGGGGGTAGGAGGGGCGCGGGGAGCGGACGAGCGGTGCGGCGTCCCCGAATCACCCTGGCTGCGACGAAATGTATACAATTTCATTCATTTTGTGGACAGCAGTGGGGAAAACTCAGGAGCACCAGTCCATGCAGTTTGCTTGATGTCACTCCTTGTGACTTAATTGGGAGGTCTAGAAAGAGCGGAACTCAGAGAACTTCAAGTGGAATTAAGATACTCCATTGCAATTTTGCTTGGTGCATTGCTGGTGTACGTCAAAAACGTGAGGAAGATTGCTGTGGAAGAATAGGGGTAATATGGCTATATGCTAGTTTGCATGCATGTTCAGGTGGCAATGACAGGACTATATGAAACTAACCGAGCAATTCACGCAGCGCAGCATATCGGTAGGATGAAAATGAAACTTTCGATATTGGCAGCAGCCAGCAGACAAGGGAGATCGACCAGATTGATGCAATCATCTAAACATATGGAAGATTAGCTCATCACCTGGATGGAAGGAGAATTTTTACCAGCGATATTGGCAAGTTATCGATCGAGGCCGGATCGGTTTCTCTTCTGGTTAGTTAGTGTTTGGCGGAGGGAACAGTATAAGTGTAGATCCCCGGCCTCCGCTCCTATCTATTATTCTAGCCTCGTGAACCCTAGTCGGCAGTTGGCACCATGGCGCCGCCAGCAGGGCGGCGCCTCCCGGACGATCTTTTTTTTTTTTTCGCGATCGGGCCATTCACCCGTGTTTCATTAAGAGGAGGAAAACCAAATCCAAATACAAACTAAGCCGGGATGCGAAGACATCAGGGCTGCGAAAATAGAAACAAAACCAAACAAAACAAACACAACAACACAAGGCAAGCAACCTAACTACTGGATGCAACCCGCAAGCTGATTACAAGATAACCATGTCGCGACTAGACCACAAGCACTCTCAGGCTGCACCGATGCGCCGCTTCTTCCCCCGCAGAAGGAAGACCTCCATGGCCTCCATGTTGACCTCGGCGTTAGGGCCCGTGAGTGCAGCCTGCAGCTCAGCAAAGGAGACTGCATCCTCACGCTCGGCCTCAACCTCGATCCCCATCTTCTTGAGCATAACTCTCCTTGCCCGGTCCTCGGCCTATGGAGCCCGGATGCGATCTTTGCAGCGAGCCGTAACCGCTGCGTTTCGGCATTAGCTCGAGGCGTCTTGGCGCGGGCGCGTCTTCCTCAATACCGGCGTGGATAGTATAGATGGCTCCAGCGGCCTCTTGAAAGCGGCTACGAACTCATCGACCGACGGCACGAGCACAGGGTTCGAAGAGTGTGCAATGCACCCAACCGCCGCCACAAGCTCCGGGGCCACCGGCCAGTATTGTGGGGCACAACGCCCCCAACCTCGGGCCGTAGTGCAGGTTCGTTGTGCTCCTCAACCCGGGCGACGAGGCTGCGGGGCTACCTGGTGCCACGCCCACGACGGCGACTAGTGGCATAGCGAACTCGGCCTCGACCAAGTCGGCCCACCCACCGCCCACCAGCCTTGAGAGGTAGATGAAGCGTGGGCGCCCACAAAGAAGGCGGCCACCATAGGCGCTGGGGCCACCACGACCTCGCCCCGATCAAGGAATGTCGCCTGGGCGCATGGCGATGGAGGCCATGAGCTCAATGAGCATTGGGTCAACCCGTGTAACAGGGGTCAAAGCCAGGCGACGACGACGGACGGGCGACATCGGGTCAATAGCAAGACCGGCCGGGCGACGATGTTGAGCACCGACGCCGCTTGCGCCCGGCACCGCCGGCTTGACGTCGAACGCGATCGGGCGACCTTCACAGCGTGTGTGTCGCCAACGACGAGGGCGTTCCCCATAGTCGCCAAGGCGTCGCCGATATCTCGGGAGCCGGGCGAGAATCTCGCCGACACGGATTGGAGCCTTGTGCGGTTCCGCGCCTGTGGGCGGCGGCCGCCATCATTGCCGGGCGCCACAGCGTAGGCGCCGCCAGACGGGTCGATGGAGGGCGCGCCGAGGTGGGCGACGATGGTGGTGATGATGCTTGCAATCCTTGGCCCGGTGCCTCGTGCTAAAGCGTAAGAGGCAGCGGGACGAGGAGGTGCACCGGGCGGCGATGTGGTCGCCGCCCAGGCCGGTGAAGCAAAGGCCGACGAGAGCGGCGGTAACCCGCTGGCGACGATGGTGAGGTGGTGCCTGGCGGCGCCCCGGCGGCGACGGCTCAACAAGCGCGGAAGCCATCGGCGCCGACAGGCCCGGCCGCCGAGGAACGTGGTGACGAAAGTGGTCGGTGGGCGAATAAGAGGGTGCCGGGCGGCGATGCTGGTAGGTGTTGGCCGAGCCGTTGGTGCACGGGCACATTTTTGACTGGCCGCGTACCAAGCCGTTGGTACGCGGGCACCGAGCGGCCGAGGGTGTCGCCGTAGGACCGTGCGCGGTCCCTGGTCCTGGCTTGACGGCGACAACGACGACGACAACGATGTCGCCCCTCCAAGGGGATGGCGACCGTGTGCGCTAGCCGGCCAGAGGAGGGTCCCCGCCCATCGCCTCGACCCTAGCCGAGGTGTCCGACACCTCCAGGCTTGGGGAGCAGCGGCCATGGGCTGCGTCGGTCGCGCCGCCGCAGAGGCAGCAGCTTTCGGGTGGAGGCCGAAATATGGCACTCAACTGGAGGTGGGTCGATGAGCTCATCATCGCTGGACTGAGTAGTCCGTGAAGTAACCGCCCTCCCACCGTTGCTCCTTGGATCTCCTGCGGAGTGGGGAAGAATGGCGGGGCCTCCGGTGAGAGCTTACCTAGGGTGCTGGCCGGCTGAGGAGTGGCTGCCACGGCTCGAGCGAGGAGCGGTGTGCCTGGCGAAGGTGCTGGAGCTGGGGAAGTTGCCGGAGTCGGAGAGGGAGGGGCCTGCACTGCGCCCCCTGGCTGAGCGTCACCCAACGCGGGTGGAGGAGGCACGGGCATGACCGCGACGATGCCCTGCCCCTGCCCTTGCTGCACTTCGGCCGCAGGCTCAGCGTCCGCTGCGCCACGCCCGCACGGGCCGTAGCACCGGTGGCCGCGGGGGCCATGCATCCGCCCTGGATGTCGAGCACGGCAACAACAGCGAGCTGGGGCGCATCAGCAGCGGGCGCGGCAAGAGAAGGCTCGACGCAGGCGGGATGCTGACGGCCGGAAGCGGACGGCGGCGGCCGGGCCGTGCATTCGCGCTCACTCGCGCACAGCAGGATCTCCCGTGATCCTGAGTGTGACGACGATTGGAATACATCAATGAGCAGATCCGGTGCTGGGAGAGGTGGATTTGGTGTTTGATTTGGGGAGGAGGCTGTGGATGGAGCGGATCTGGGCGAGCTCGGCTCCGGCGTGGAGAGGAGCAGAGGGTCGGGGGTGGAGGGTCGGGGGTGGGTCGTCCATCAGCTCAGGCTCCTGACTATTATTTTCTCCCGGACGATCTCATCCCCGACATCCTCGTCCGCCTCGCGCCCGACGACCCCACGAGCGTCGTCCGGTCCTCCGCCGTCTGCAAGGCCTGGCGCCGCATCCTGGACGACCCCACCTTCGCCGGCCGCTACCGCGCGCTCCACCCGACGGCCCCCGTGCTCGGCTTCCTCCACAACCACAACCAGAGTCACGTCTCCCGCTTGGTTCCCACCACAACGTCCACCTTCCCCGCCACCGAGCACCACATGCACTACGTGCACGACTGCCGCCATGGCCGCGTCCTCTTCTACGACTACGACTACGACCGCAGCCCGCCGTCACCCGAGACCGGGTTCGTCGTCTGGGACCCGATCAACGGTTGCGACCCGCACAGATTTCGACCGGGTTTGGGGAGACCTGGGCGCAGCAGGCCGTGCTCTGCGCCGACGGGGTGGGCTGCGACCACCGCGGCTGCGCCGGGGGACCCTTCATCGTCGCGGCAGTCGACATGGGGTTTGGCGGAGACGATGAAAATCCTGGAAAATCCTCGATAGCGCAGGCTGACTTCTACTCGTCCGAAACCGGCGGGTGGCGCATGCACATCTACACCGACGTCAGGACACCCTTCGACCTCAAGGACGTCGGCGGCCCTCGTCGGGGACTCGCTCTACTTCGTCGGCGACGCAGGGATCCTCCTGCGGTACCGGTATGACCTCCTACGCCGCCGACTGGACCAGAATGAACTCCTACACCGCCGACTGGGCCATCTCTGTGTCAGAGATTCCGGGTATATCTCTATCAGAGATTCCGACTACCTGTCGGTGATCAAGCCGCCAGAGGGCAAGCGTCTCCGCAACGTCTGGGTCTTGGCGGCGGAGGACGGCGGGCTGGGATTGGCCAGCCTGTACACCAACAGCACCAGGCTCCACCTGTGGGCGAGGGAGGCAGCAGCAGGCCCCGTCGTCGAAGATGCCGGACAGTGGGTGCTGCGCAGGGTCGTTGATCTCAAAACAATGCTCCCGATTCGCAACCCCATGAGGAAACCAATTTTGCGTGGAGTTGCGGAAGACGGCAGCGTCGTTTTCGTGAGCACGGAAGATGGCGTCTTCACCGTTGGCCTCGGGCCGTCATTGGTGGCCAGGAAGGTGAGCGAGGTGGTCAATGTCGACGCCCTCGTGCATCCCTTCATGAGCTTCTACACGGAGTCATTGCTGGTATGACCTTACTCTACTTGCCTACGTAACTACGTTTCGCAGATTATTATATATATGATTATTTCTATAGAAGCATTGAGTTTGACAATGGATTTGCCTCGGCATGTTTATCTGCTCTCGTACATAGAGTGTGATTAATTGCTGATCATTAACATGATTATAAGCTTACCGGTTTGCTCTCATACCTTTTCAGCTGAAGCTAGCCAGTGGCAAGAATGCAGCACCAGTAGTGACGGATCACTGATGTTCTATATATATGACCTGCTTGACTATATATGGTCTGGCAAAATGTATGGAATCAACCAATCCCGGGACCATTTATAGCCTATTCAGCTGGCTAGTGGCCGGTGGCTGGTGCTGATGTGTGCTGAGAGAAAAATACCGCTGGTAGGCTGGTGTGGCTAGTACTCATTTGCACGAACTGGGTGAGATGTCTTGTGTTGCTTTTTCTTTCTTGTGTTCAAATTATCTGTTAATTATATGGTGTTCAGTAAGAATAGTTTAATCAGTCACTTGATAAGTCACCATTCATATTGTCGAGGATCTTGGATCAAGCACGCAATAATAAAGTTCCAGTCTTTTTTTTTTTGCGAGTAATTAATAAAATTCCAATTTATGTGTCCTTTTAACCTTTTTCAGAAAAAAAATGCTATCACGCAAAGCCATGGCTGTTGTTCATTTTCTGTCCCTTGGAGACAAAATCGAGCCGGGAAACCATGAGGGGCAGGGGCTTACTTTAGGGGTCCAATTTGGAAAAGCGTGTCACGTGTGTCCGGCTCTTAGCCGAGTGCCAAATATCGGGCACTCGGCTAAGAAGAGATACACCGAGTGCCATCAGCGGGGAACACGGCATTGAAAAACACTCGGCAATGAGCGAGTGTCTATACAGCGGGCTCACCGCAAAAACGATTACACTCAGCCTAGGAGCAACCTAAGCCGAGTGCCTAACGTAGCACTTGGCATAGGGGATCCCCCCCGTCCACGGGGAAAATTTTAGTTTTGTTGAGCCCTCACACGTGATACTCAGCTTAGGGCACTCTTTGCCAAGTGTATTCCAGGACACTCGGCAAAGAATTTTATTTTTTGCTCAATTGCCTTCAAACTTTTTTCTCCTCAACACATACCACATTGCCTACTCTCCTGACAAAGTTTGGTGCATCTTTCAATTTATTTGCTATATATAACTAATTAATTGCATTTCAAACAATATTTTTAATCGGGTGAAATTTGAACTGCAGGTCATTCAAATATTTGGAAATGTGGTGTGTAAAATTGATACTCAAGTTAGTCAACCTAGTTTAAGGCCCTTCTTATGATATGATTAGGGTTTTAAAACATCTCATTTTGGAAACACCACCCCAATCATGTGGATGAATGGTTTTTTAATTGTATAAAAAGAAAAAAAGTAAAAAAATCATGATATTCGACAAGTTGTCGTCATATCATATGTGAAGGCTGTGGAAAAAAATTTGAAAAGGTTTAGAATAAGTTGTCATCTACGTTGCTTAAGACCCGATACATCGCCTAAGAAGTTTCGGGGTTGTTGAGAGTGATCCCCTTAAGTGTCGACTTACAACGACGATCAAATTGTGATTTTACTTTTGAAACTTTTTCTGAGGCAAAATACATCAAATATAATGTCATGTTAAAATTTAGGTTTTTTTTTGGATCCGTTTGATAATTATTAATTTTTTTTATTGCGTGTATATAAATGGAATGTGAGCTACAACAACATAAATCATGGTCTTTTTTGCAAAATTATGAAATTTGCATTGTTTTGTGAATTTTTTATGGTATGCTAAAAGTTTATTCGAACAAAATTAGAAGAAACAATTTAGGAAAAAGGAAAACCGAAAAAATAAAAATTTTTTTTAAAATTTGTCTTTGCTAAGTGTCTATCATTCCCGACACTTTCGGCAAAGAAACGACGCCATTTCCATTGTTGTTGGCACGGCTGTGAATTTTTTTGGGATGGTTTCTTCACCGAGTGTTGACACTCGCAAACGAAATGACGTTTTTTTGCGTGGCTGTGAAAATTTTGGGATGGCTTCTTTGCCGAGTGTACATCTAGAACACTCGGCAAAGAAAGCTTCCTCGCTTTTATTTTTATTTTTTTTTTTGTTCTTTGCCGGTGCCTAGATCGTGGCACCCGGCAAAGAGAGAGGGTGAAGTATATTTTTTTAACAAAGACCCACCTTATCCCCTACCACTCTCACACTGGCTGCCTCCCTCCCCTCACTCTCACGCTCTACCCACCCCGCCGACGCCGACGAGCACCGCCGCAGCCCACCATGCCCCCCCGCCGCCCTACCACCACACGGCCCCGCCCCACGCCGCCACGCCCGACCCGCCACCGCGCCCACCTCGCCACGCCTCCCCGTCCTCCCCGCACTGCCAGCCCGCCATCGGTCTTCCCCGCCGCCGCCGCCCCGCCCGCCATCCGCCCGTCCCCGCCGCCCCGCCTGGATCGCACGCCCACCGGAGGAGAGGGAGAAAGGGAGAAGGGGGAGGAGGGGGAGATGAAGGAGGAGAAGGGGAGTGTGAGGCCACTCCCCGCCGCCCTACGCCAGTGCCGGCCACACACACCACCCCGGCCACCAACGCCCGCCACCGACGCCCGCCATCGACGCCGGCACCCCACCCCCGGCCACATACGGCCCCGTCGGCAAGAGAAGGAGCAGAGAAGAGGAAGGGGGTGAGGCCGATGCCCTCCAAGTACCGGAGGAGAGGGAGGAAGGGAAAAGGGGAGGAGGAGAAGGAGAGGGAAAAAGAAGGAGGAGTAGCGAAATTTGGGGGAGGAGGCCGGACGGCCGTGCTTTCGTTCGTGCTTGCCACCTACCATCCCCATTTTCGTTCGCCCACCGCTCAAGCAAAGGTGAGCTTTCTTTCTTTGTAGTGGTGGTAGTATGTGAATGTGAGCCTGCAATGCATATGTGTTGGTCGGCCATCATGCCATTGTTTTCTTGTAGGTATTGAAAACCTCACCGTATACGGGAGGTTCTATCAAAATTCTTAATTGAACCCATCTTTTTGTTCGGGTGACATCCCATCGGTGCCTAGTCGGAGCACGTGACTTCACCTCCATCTGCGGGGCTGCTCGCACCGATAGGTATAACTCCTCTTTACATATGATGGTCATAGATCACGTAACCCAGTTAGGTATCTTCCATTCGAAAGTGATATAGATGGAAGTATGCAGATCTTGGCATATGTAAAACCGTATCACTTTTGAATTGTCCATGTTTTTTGGATAGCCCGAGGATGCGTAGAAGGGGTTAGTTTCTATGCTCTACTCGTATCCGAGAAGGAATTTCGGCAGTACCCCCCTGTTATTCTCCGGATACACAATCTCCCTACCGGGATGTGTACGTGTTTGGAGAACAACGGGGAGGTGCTGCCAAAATTCTGTCTCGGATATGAGTAGTGCATGGAAACTGACCCCATCTACGCATCCTTGGGTGGGCTTAGGACCTATCTTTACCTATTAGATAGGTGGATCTTCGTGTAGAGATGCAATGGAGTATTATATTACTCACATAGAGTATATGGTAAAGGATGGATGATCGTGGGTGGATGAACAATGGCTGGAATGGTTATGGAGCCTGGAGCGAGGAATGGGTGACGAAGACCAATGCTTTCTTGGAAGCAGCATTTCAGCTGGCTAATGAAGGTGCTAAAGTGTCCCTGCAGCGAGTGTAGGAACAGGCGTAAACAAGAAAAGTTGCAAATGGGTAAACACCTGGGCAAGCATGGATTTATGCCAAACTATATACCCGGTGGACCTACCATGGTGAAGGACGTAGGAGAGACGAGGTCGTGAGACAATGTATCGATGATCTCGATGCAGAAGGTGGGGTAGCGGACATGGTGGATGACTATCATGAAGCAAACTTCGGTGGACGACATACGGATGAGGGTGACCTGGCAGAGGCAACCGCAAAGACATATTATGACATGTTGTCAGCGGCACAGAAACCCCTTCACTGCCATACAAAGGTCTCTCAACTAGATGCTATTGGACGCCTTATGGCCTTGAAGTCCCAGTGCCACTTCAGTCGAGACTCCTTTGAGAGAATGCTCGTAGTTTTAGGCACTTTGCATCCAGAAGGTCACATCCTTCCAAAGAACATGCACGAGTCATATAAACTCCTAAATATATTCAAGATGCCATATGAGCAGATACATGCTTGTAAGAATGGTTGCATCTTATTTAGGAAGGAACATGAGAATGCTACGCACTGTCCAAAGTGCAAATCCTCTAGGTATCTAGAGCAGGACTTGGGTGATGCCAGAAGAGGCAGATGAAAATCCCCATAAATTTCCTATGACACCTGTCGTTCATACCGAGGATCCAATGGCTATACATGACTAGGAGTCCGCAAAGCAGATGACATGGCACAAAACTGGACATCGATACAATCCAGACAAGATGATACATCCTTCAGATAGTGAAGCATGGCAACATTTGGATAACATTCATCGTGACAAAGCTCTTGAGGCTTGTAATGTACGTGTTGCGATGGCAACAGATGGGTTGAAACCTTATGGATTGATGGTTGCCCTATACACGTGTTGGCCTGTGTTCGTTATCCCACTCAATCTCCCACCCGGTGTCGTCTTCCAACGACAGAACATATTCTTGTCGTTGATAATTCCTGGGCACCCTAGGAAGAATATGGGTGTGTCCATAGAGCCCGTGATTGATGAATTGATCAAAGCTTGGGACGAGGGGGTATGGACATACGATCGAGCTACAAAGCGAATTTTCAAGATGTATGTTTGGTACCAGTACTCCATGCATGACTTCGTGGCATATATAATATTCTATAGTTGGTGTGTTCACGGAAAATTTGTAGCAGAGTCAGGACTCCACGGCCATACATAAGAATCCTACAGTTGCTCCACAACCATGAGCACCTCAGGACTGCATTTATGCTCGCATGTCCACTTGGCACCGCATTTGTAGCAGAGTCCCTAGGCGATAACGTTTCAGTGCCGCCAGAGGATTTTCAGTAGGAGGAACGACAGCTCGATCATGCGCGCCCAGGGCTAGCAATGCTTGTTGAACCATTGCTGGATGAGCTGTTGGAGGAAGCAGCATAGGAAGTTTTGGTGAGGCAGCTGAACGAGTCGATGAAGACCAATCACCAAGACGAACCGGCCGAGCCGCCAACAATGCCTCCTCCTGAATCAAAGCAAGATTTGCGGTAGTATTCAGAATTTGTGGTTGTTGAATCATAACAGCAACACGAATATCATGATGTAAACTATCAATGAATCGCATAGCAAAAGATAGTTCATCATGTTGGGGAATATAAACTTTCAATTGATCAGTGAGTTCAGTGAATTTGGACAGGTAGTGCAGGATCGTGGTGGTTTGGTTGATGTGGAACATCGGGCGATTAACGACTCGTGACACACATGATCAAAACGATCATGCATGAGCACACAAAAGGAATTCCAAGTGAGAGTTGGAATAAGATGCTCGATGGACTGGTACCACAACGAAGCGGGGCCATCGAAGTGCATCTCAGTGATTTCAAACCACAGTGGCTCCTCCACAAAATACATATGAAAATACTTCTCGGCTCTATGGCGCCAGCGGCATGGATTATCACCAACGAAATGAGGGAAGGGAACCTTAGCCAGGCGACCCTTCTGACCCTGGTTGTTGTGACAATCAGGTGGGTGGGTGTAAGGAAAGTCGGCTTGAGTTTGAAAATTGTGTGGTGCTGGAGGATTGGGGTTGGGAAATTGGCACAGGCGAATGGGATCCGTGGATTGGGTGGAAGTGGTTGGCAAGGTATAGGCGCTAATGGAGGTGGACGTGACTATGATTGGAAGCCAACGGAAGAACACACAATTGGTTTTGGGGAGGACGGAACATACCATGATTGGGTTCGGGGATCCAGTCGTGGACGACCCCCCGATCCCGAATGCGTGGCCCAAACATGGGCAGTGTGGCGGTTGGTCCCGCAGATGAGCTCGTGGCCGCCGAAATCTGCTGCCAAACGACGCCCAGAAGCAATTCGTCGACCACCTCAGATGTAGCAAATTTCTCGAGCTTCTTCACGGTATAGAGAACGTCTTCGAGCACGCCATCAACGTTAGGACGCCAGGTGTGAAGAGACTGCGTCATGGCCTCCAGGGACTCGACGCGTGCAATGCGCTCGGTGACGTGGCCGACCCGCAGAGACGCCAGGCCGGAGAGGCAGGCATCTAGCGTCGCGAGGCTCCCCTCCACCGCAGACACTTGTCAATCTGCTGGAGCTGCCTCCAAGTCGCAGAGACGGCGAGCGATATCGGTGACGCAGTGTCAACAACGTGATGCCGCTCGACCAGGCTCGCCTCTAGGTCATTGAAGTGTCGGTTGAAGCCCACTTCCTGCTCATCGAAGCGGTGATTCAACCCCGCCAACCGATCGAGCACCAGCTAGATGTTTGGATCCATGACTCCACGGGAACAATGTCGGCGAGTGAAGTGGGTATGGGGAAGGGGATCCAGGATCCGAGACGAGTCTCTGATACTAGATTATTGTTAGCAACCACGAGTTCTATAGCATGAATTCAACCCAAATTACATGTAGGTAGCTATATTCGCCGCGAACGATAGAAGAGAACGAGGAAGGAGTAGAGGAGGAAGACGAGTTCTGGGTACAAAGTTTCTGAATTTGAAAGAATGCCTCCCCTGCTCTCGAACACACCCAATATACTCACCCAACCCAGGCTGGACCAGCAACACGAGGATTGGGCCAAGCCATCCGTCTGGGCCTTGCTGGGCTTGATGGTGAGGCTCGGTCGATCTCCCTTTGCCGCTCGGCCGCCGATGGAGGGATGCCGACAGCAACGATAGAGGACTTGAACTGAGTATCACAAAGGAATGAAAGGTCCCGTGATAACCCAAGAGAAAAAGAGAGTTTTAATTAGGTGACTAATTCGAACTTCAATCCTAGGGCTCAATTTAATCTACCACTAGAAAAAACCATAAACTATTGTAGCAAGACATGAACTTAACGTTTTTCTAGTGTGTTCTAACTTGCCCTCAACACAAAAGAGTTATGCAACTTAGAGACAATCTCATCAACTTGCCTATAGCTAATCTAGCTAGGAAGGTAGAGGTATAGTTTTCCAACGGGCGGCCCGGCCCCAAGACGCCTTCAGGCCGGGCCGGGCTGGCCCGCGATGCCTCACCGTGCCTCGCCCCGGGCCGGGCTACACCGGGCTCCATGCACGGGGGTCGGCCCAGCACGCCCCACGGCTGCACAACGTGCCGGGTCGGCCTAAGGGGCACGGCCGAAAAACACCACCGGGCCGGCCCGGCCGCCCGCACAAAAAAAAACCATACATTTCAACATCATTTTTCATAGGTTTTCAAACACGGTTTGTATGTAATTCATATCATATGACTTTGATCACAAGAACAAGACACATACATAAATTTAATAGAACTTGAGTCGTGTGTTTGTGTGCAATGTTGCCTCATTAAAAACCTTTACGGGTAAAACTCACCCTTGTGAGATAAAACCCCATAAAAGAAAAAAAGAATACAACACAAACACACGGCTCAAACATTTCATTCAAATCAAGTTCAAGTTTGTTACATAGAGTCACAGACTTCGATCCACGATCTCACAGAGCACGATTCATCATCTCTCGCCTCTCGTTTCTCTCAACTCACTCTCGGATCAAAAGAACAAGGAGCATCACCTCAACTTTAGCCACACCTTGGCCTTGGTGCTCTTCCTCTTCCAATTGCAAAAAGAAAGCAGCTAGTCCCCCTTCGCCTTCCACTTGCAAAGAAGAAGCAGTCCCCCTTCCTCTTCCGGTTGATGTAGGAGCAGCAACAAAGAGCCCCCCTTCCTCTTCCGGATCCGGTTGCAAAGAAGCAGACCAGCTGGTCCTCTTCCTCTTATTGCAGCTCTCCCTTCAACGGATGAAGCCCCAAAGAGTCCATCACCAAAGAATGGCTAGCCAGGAGGTGTGCCTCCAACGGCTTCTTCAGCTGTACATGCACCATGGAATGATGGATAGTCAATATCTAAAGACAAGAATAAAAAGGACAAAGAATAAGATGAAGCACTATATGCATACCGTGTGCCGGAGTGTCTTCAATCAAGGAAATATTCTCAAAGCGCTCACATAACTTCTTTATGGTCAGTCACAGCAATATGTTGTTTCCTTTTTGTCACCTAACTCCCAATCCACTAGTAGAAATATGATCATCCGTGACGATGTGCTCGTGACGCCGCACACTTTCGTCACGTAGGATATGTCTTCAATGACGAAATGTCTACTTTTCGTCATAAGTGTGCGGTGACAAAGTTTTGGCTTGAATTTTAGTGACGATGATGAAAATAAGGTCACAGAACACTTAAAGTAGATCGTCATAGATTATGTTTTAGTATTGTGATGTTTACCCTACTTGTACCCATGCGATGCGTGGGCTGTTTTCCACCTTTTTTTGCACAGTGGGCCACAGCTACGGCCTGACAGTAGCTTGGGCCTCGCCCAGACGGCCCGCTCCAATTTTTGTACGAAGTGGGGCACAAGTCGACGTGGCGATTTTGGGTCCCACCCACGGGCCCCCCGACGACGTTGAGCTACTTGTTAAATTGTATTTGGCAAAAAATTGCTCCTGTGAAGCTTTCGAACCCGTGACCAGGTAGTGCATAGGTAGGAGTGCTACCACCGCACTATATAACCTCTCATGTTTGAAGGGATGAATTTTTTTTTCTATTTGTAAGTTGAATAATAAATCATGGGTGCATGTACGATTAAACTAGTAATTAATTAAACTAGTTTTTGTGGTCTAAAAAATTTTGGTGTGAAGGATTTATAATAAAATGTTTATGATCACTAGATATGGTATTAATGAGTCATGAAATTATATCTTACAAAATGCAAAAAAAGTGCTTCATACAGAGTTTGAACTCAAGACCTCAAGCATCCCAACCATTGAACTTACCATTGAGCTACGGCCACAATTGAGATAGTGGATACAATTTAACGTATATACTTCCTCACAAGTGATTGTGACTTTCCTTCACAAATCAAAACTATTTTTCCCGAGCCCCACCCCATCTAGTCACGTGTGTAGACGCCACCCACCCACTTCAACCCAATAAAAAAATCAATCTAGACAAGTAAAAGGAAAAAAGACAAATAAAAGAAAAAATAAAGTACACCAAGGAGTTGAACCTACGACCTTCAAGTTGGCAGCAATCCAACTTAACCACTAGGATAGAAGAATGTATTGTTGAGTCTTATCAACTAGCATTATATAAAAAATACAATATGTACTTCAGGTTGACATTTGAAGCAGCTAACGATTTCAACTAAAGAAGTCATAGAAACAAGAGTTGTAAAACTTATCAAGATCTATGATTTGATAAAATAGTACTATACATGTTCATAATCATGAACATCTCTCGGTTAGTCTTGTATGATTATGTGACTCATGTATGCCTTTGTGAGCATGTGCACTAACACTTTGTCGAAATCACTTGAAATTTTTTATATGATGCTTATACACCAAAATAAAGTGGCTATGTAAGTTTTTAGATTTTTCTAGCTAGTTCATGGTATTTCAACATTTATTCCTTAGTAATTCAATACATAATTATAGTAATAGGAAAACTTGGTCTGAAAATTCTAAAACTCCACACAACATCATACTATGGATCCATAAGCATCCCAATAAAATTTGAAATGATTTGGAGAAACCGATACTATACATCCCACATAAGGATGAACATCTCTTACTAAGTGACAATGGCATGTATGAGACATGTATGCCTTTGTGAGTCATGTGCACTAACACTTTGTCGAAATCACTTGAAATTTTTTATATGATGCTTATACACTAAAATAAAGTGGCTATGTAAGTTTTTAGATTTTTCTAGCTAGTTTATGGTATTTCAACATTTATTCTTTTTCAAATCAACCAATAATTACAATAATAGGCAAACTTGGTCGGAAAATTCCAAAACTTCACACGGCATCATAGTTTGGATCCATAAGCATCCCAAAAAAATTTTAAATGATTTGGAGAAACTGGTACTATACATCCTTTAAAAACTAGAAACATCTCACTTAGTCATATAGGACTATCTCGTGCCATGTATGCCTTTTGCGATAGATATGCAACAACACTTTGTCGAAATCATTTGATTTTTTTTTTATGTGATGTTTATACACCAAAATCATGTGCTATACAAGTTTTTAGATTATTGTAGCCATTTTATGGTATTTTAACACATATTACTAGTATGATTAAATAAATAGACAAAACAATTAAATGTATTTGACAATCTCACAATATATTTCTCACAATATTCAACTAAAAAAATGAAGCCCGGCCCATCTCAGCCTCCTGGAGCATGTTTCGCTCGTGGCTATTTGATCAATCTTGGATGGATGAGATAGGCCACTCACATTATAAAACCCTAGCGAACCCGGCACCCTCTGCCGCCCGACGCCGCCAGCAGTTCCCTCCCACCTCGCATCGCCTCCTCTCCCTCTGTCTTCCCTTCTCGCCACGATCGCATAGCTGGCTCGAGGGGCACCACGACGCTCCATTCTCCTTTCCCTCCCGCCCCACATGCGTAGCGGCGTCCGGATCACACGGCGTCCTCTATGGCTGATAGAGAGATCGAGTGCGCCCCTCTGGCCCTTCATCTCTCTCCCCTCGCATTTCTAGATCTTGCCGCTGCTGGATGGCCAAGCGCAGAAGCTGGCGACCCTCCCAGACTCAACACCTTCACCGGCTCCCCTCTGAGTCCTCAGCCTCCTTCCGGCGGCGGGCGGAGAAAAACGGCCGTGGGTCACGGCTTCCTTCCGGCAGCGTGGAATCTGAGCTCGGCCGAGGATTTCGCATGAGCCGATGAGGCTCCGACGAGGGAAACTGACAGCCAACGGATCTTCTTAACGCCGCCATCAAAGTACAATGGGTTCTGGTCAGATCCATGTAACGATGCTCTATTTTTTCCCCTAAATTAACTCTCCCACTCTCGTCTTCCCTAGATTCACTCTCTCGTGAATGCAGAGGATCTCGTTCCCCGCGCCCGGGATTAGCTACCGTCACATCAGCGAGCGCCGGGAGGAGATCAAATCAAAATCCTTTCTGATCCTGGCTCCCGGCTGCAGATGGACGACTCTTCGATCATCGAGCATGTGAGGATAGCTACGCGCACGTAAGCATGTCTCGTTCCCAGCTCCATCGCTACCGGACAAAGTAATCATCGTCCTACCTACAGACACTACTACTCGGTCGGTAAAATTCCATAAAGAAAATTTGTACGTCGCTTTTTATAATCGCATTTTCATTTATTTTTTTCACAGAGCGATATGATTATTCAGAAGAGTCCACCAAAACGCCTTTCCAATTTCAGTTGCTCGTAATTCTGTGAGCAGTTGGGGGCACGAGACGGCGAATGAGGAGGTCACGTGGGTCAGATCATGGAGCGATAGCTGTTCCTCACCAAGGAGCCGCTCATGCTGTGCCTGACGCCGGAGCTCTGTTCCATGGAACTGCACAACAGCCTTGCCATGATTAGTGTTGAAAACGGACGGAATTTTTCCCGTTCCGTTTTCTACATTTGACCCCGTCCGTTTCCGCATTTTCGGAAAATCCGGAATCGGGTCGGAATCCGGGACGGAGGTTCTCGGAATCCGGACGGAAGTAGAAACGACGTTTTTCCGTCCGTATTTCCGGAATCCCGGATTTGGTCGGAATTTTTCCGTATTTTACCGCATTTTTCCCGTATTACAGCAGTCCATAACTTTGTCGTCCAGACTCCGTTTTCAGCAAACCACACCTTTCTGGAAAGCTAATGACGAGATCTACGCATCTAATATGGTGTTGTTGTACGCCTGTACATGTGTTGATCATCAATTAATATATGTCTTGTCTTTTAGATCGTAAATGCATTCCATCCATAGTGGTAGATTTGAAACCGGAAGACACCACGGATGATGTCCACCTAGATGATGATAGTGAAAGTGATCCCGATGAGATGGATGATGTTGGAGAGCTGTGATGGCATGATTGAAGTTAGCTGCTAGCTAGAGGACCAGAAGAGATGGATAGTTGCGGCACCATGTTATTCCGACTTAAGTTCCGGCTTCCGACCGTTTCCGTTCAATTTCCGTTTGTATTGGTTCGTTTCCGTGCACCCGCATATTCGATTCCATTTTCCAAACCACATTTTCGAACCGGATCCCGTTTCCGCCAAGAAATATAGAAATGGAAATAGAAATGGGTTTTTTCCGTCCGTTTCCGTCCGTTTTCATCGCTAGCCATGATACAGGTGCGGTGGATCTACTTTGCCCGCTTCGCCGTAAGATTTCCTTTTTCCTTCGCAAGATTGGAACACTAGAAAGACCATGTACTTTCACAAATATATTTTCAATGACAATATTTAACATATTAGTACATTTGGTATATGGCTGGTGATCGGATGTAGTAGCACTAGTTTTTTCTTCAGTTTGCAAACGAGCTGTGCAAGCCCTGTTGATCGTTGTTTTTACTTTGCATACGATCTGCGCAAACCCTGTTGATTGTTGTTCAGAAGTTATTTGCTAAACCGTTCTTATGCATGCATTTCCTTTGTTGCTTCAAACATTGATTTTAAACCGTAACAATAGCTGAATGCATTTTGATCCATATTTGATTTACTTGTTGGCCATTTTTTGTTTTGCAGAAGTCTAGACTCTTTTAATTCGTGGGAGAAGTTCGAGCATGGCCCCTAGGCATTGGAACCAAAGGTTACACTTTTCTAGCCATATTTTTTTGTGTGTGATATTATGTTGGGATTGAAGAAGCATTTTATTTGGACTACATACAACATTATGGTAACTAGCTGTTGCTTACTGTTTCATCAATCTAATTAATGAATTGCTTGTCACACCAAATTGTTTTACATTCTGTCATGAGCCCTATGCACAAAAGAAAATAAATAAAACAAGATTGAATTAACATAACAATTTTGGATTAGTTTTAGTATAAAAATGACGCACTTAAAAAATATTTTGGTTTTGTGGACAGACCGTAGATGTACATTGGTAGTACTAGCAGGTCTCCAATTGAAGTTAATTTATTGCTCATCTCTTGATTTATCTGTCCGATTTTTTGAAATTAAAGCAGACCACTGAACCTTTATTGTTTTATTTTTCACAGGGATAAGGATCCGCATCTACCCTCTGATGGTTATAGAGTCACTTCATAGGAGTCAAGGAGTGCCATGATATAAAATTTGCTATTGTTAGAAGCCTCATAATTCTTAGTGTATGCATATAGGTTGTAATAATACATACTTGGGTTGTAATAGATGTTTCTATCTTTGGAATGAGTATTCTGTGACGATTTAAAATTGTATTATGTGATGATTCCTAAATGATGATGTTAGCAGCCACGTCACTGCCACATCAGCGCAGATGTCAGCTGCCACGCCAGGGCTAACGTCATCTCGCCCGTGGCATACACCACCGTCAAAACACTTCCAAACAGCCGATAATGACGAAAAACAAGGTTATCGGTGACGAAACCGAATCATCACAGAACACAAACGCCGTTAACGGTGCCGTTAAGACGGTCGTTAGACGGAAGATTATGACAAAAATGATGGTTCTTCCATGACTAAAAGGCATCGTCATAGATTGAAAGTACATCCATGACGACTCGTTATTCGTCACGATTGGAGGCACAAGTTAACATTTCAACATGCTCAGCAAATGGGCGTCGACGATGCTCCTCTAGGATCCTTCCCGCTAAGTTTGAAACATGACTCAAGAAACAAATGGGAAGAGGAAATGACATAACATCTCTAGCCGGGATGGATAAGACTGGAAAGGTTAGTTTGTGGTCTTTCCACCAGAGAAGTATGTCAAAACCATCATTAAACTCTAACATTCTATCACTGTCAAGGTAAGCGCAGTTCGCATAAAGCTCTATTACAAACACGCCGATTGGGTAGAGAAGAACCTTGACCACCTGTAGTACCAAATATCCCGTCCCATGATGCCTGCTTCCTCTTACCTGTGATGCTTGGTGGCTGTTCAGATCTAGGAACTCTAACAGTACCAAATTTCTTGTCATATTTGGTAAACAATTTCTCAAGCTCAGATCTAACATCAGATAATATGTAGTGTAATCACAACTAGTGAACTTCTTAAGCAATAACAGGGTATTATAGAGACCTACCAGCTTAGCTCTAGGATCAAGAACAAATGCAATTGAGAACAACATAGGTATGTCTTGCCAATATTTTAGATACTTTTGTTTCATAGGATAGACAATTGTATGCAAGTTAATATCTTGTTCAGCAAAGCATGCAAATGGCTAGCAATTTCAATAAGTTGATGCATAACAAGTGGACTGGTTGGATAGTAAACACCAGATAACACAATAGTGGACTCATAAAAAACCTCAAGAAACTTTAATATCGATCAGCAATTAACCAATGCCTAGCGGTCAATAGTTCTTCACCAATGTTAGCATTAATGAAAACAGAGAAAACATTAGCATATGGAGCCTCACAAAGGTGTTTGAGCATAAGGGATTCCTGAATAACAGTACCAACCTTCTCAAAGAATATTCTCACCAAGTATGTTTGCAATCAATGGAGTCTAAAGCCTATGACCTTTTTTTCTCAGAATCGCCAATCACTAGAAGCATAATGAGCAACAACAATAATATAATCCTCCTTAGCATTACCACTCCAAATATCGCACAATCAAAAGCAACAGATGAAGCACCAGCCAACACATGATTCCTAAGCAATTTCCTACGCTCATCAAACAGCTTCTCAAGGTCTCTAGTAGTGGTTTGTTTGGACACACCCTTAAACAAAGGATTATGAGCACGTCTAATGTATTCTTGCCAAGCATCAGTTTCAGCAATACTCAAAGGCAGATCAAGTCTAGCAATCAAACGAGCTAACTCCACTCTAGCAACATTAGATTTATACTCCCAATTACCTAGCCCATCACCGAAAAGAGCAAGCCTAGATTGAACCCTAGCACGTTGATCAATTTTTTTCACTACTGATTTCATATGTCTCTTTAAGTGGCGGTACCATTAGCGAGAGATAGCGAGACAAAATACTTCTACACATTTTGCATTAGCCTTAGTGACAGTAGGAACACCCTCAACATCTTCCTCAATCTCATCAAAGAATTGCCAAACAGGGGAGGTACGTTTACCAGGAACACCGCTGGCTGCGCTGCGAAAGCAGCAAAGAACACCAACAGATGGAGGGTCGTTGGAGCCATTGGTGGGGTCAGTGCTCCCCGTGCCATCATCGGCATCAACCTCGATGGGATCCTCATCCTCCATGTCGATACCGAGCAAGTCAGCAAAGACATCGAAGACGAAGGTCATCATCGTTTCGCCTTCGGCTCCATGCCCGCGTAAAAAACGTAGTCCTTCGCCATGGCCTTTCCGGCCCGTTCCTTGGCGGTGCGGGTGGCCACCGACGACGACCTCGTACTAAGCCGTAGCTAGACGAGGACGATGCATCGGCTACCAACCTGCAAGAAGAAATCAGAGAAGGTTAGTTACCTACCTGCAAGAAGAAATCAGAGAAGTGCAATGCAAGATCAAGAAGAGATGGAAAGGGAAAGGAAATAGGCTCGCCCGGTCCTGCAAGAATCGAGTCCCCGGTGCTTGGGAGTAGGACACCAAAAGTACAAGATGAGATCGACAGAGAGTTAAGACGGAAGGATGGTGGGGGAGGAGGAAGTGCAAGATCAAGAACTCACATCACCGAGTCGAGATGGAAAGGGGAACGGGGAGAGAGAGAGGAGGGAGAGAAGAGGGGGAAACCGGCCGGTGGAGGGCGGATCGATGTCACCGGAGGCGAAGAAGGCGGTCGCAGTCGACGGCAGGATTCAGCGGCGGAGGCGGCGGATCTAGGGTTGGGAATGACGAACGAGCGGTGAGAGAGAGAGAAGAGGAGGGGGGCGCGGGCGGATCTAGGGTTTGGGAGAGAGCGAGTGAGGAGGGGGGGGGGGGGGGGTGGATTATATACGACCTCCGGGCGCGGCGGAATTAGGGTTTGGGATGGGCTGGGCCGGGGTGATTGTTTATAGCCGTTGGTTTTTTTTTTTTTTTTTTTTTGCTATGTCATTTTGATGGCCCATCGCGCCCCTTGAAGCCAGGCAACACCGGCCGGGCCATGCTAGCACGCTGTGCGGGGGGTCGGCCCAAGTCCGCCCGACCCCCTCGGGCCGTGCCAACCCGAGCCCGCAGCCTCCGGGCGGGCCGTGCTTGGGCCGGGCCATATTTCGGGCTCGGGCCGGGCCGGCGGGCTCGGGCCGCATGGAAAACTATAGGTAGAGGTCATACAAGCAAAGCGCAAGTTTAAAGCATGCAAAAACATGGTAAATAAAGAGCTCAAGGTAGAGAAAACAAACTCTCGACGACGATATATCCTATAATATATATTAGTTGTCAAATGGCAACACCAAGTCAACACTAAAGCTCCATTGATCGGCTAAATTCCCTGCAGTTACTTAGTCTGTCCCGATCATGGTGTTGGATTCACCACACAAGTCACCCACCAAGCAAATTATTCTTGTCAACAATTTCAACATTTTTAAATAGGACCATCCATGCAGTACACGACTTGAGACAACCATGCTAGAAAACTGGGCTATCTGCTGCAATTAATCCTGCAAGAAAAAAAAAATAATGCACTACCACCATGGCAAATGACATCTAACTAAGGGCTCGTTTGAATGCGGTCCAATCCACACCAATCCAGATGGTTTATGCGAATTAGGGTGGATTGGAGTGCATCCGAACAAGGCCTTAAACTATCAACACGACTTGATAATATAGGCATTCAAATACGTTGGTCCCCATCATCCTTGGCCTTCTCGACACCAGCTTCATTTTCATCTGCTCCATGTATGATCACTGGAGCCGGCCTATACCTCTTGGCAAACACGACGAACGCCAAGAGATCGACGGCGTTGAGTGCTGCTATGAGGTAGAAGAACCAGTCCACATGACCCATGTTGAGGTCCTGAGGTATCCACCCAGGCCGGCCACCTCTACAGGTGATGGCCATGACCAGAGTGACGAGAAGGCTGCTCACAAAGCTCCCGGCCGACATGGAGGCGACGCTCATGGCGCTGCCGAGGCTCCTCAGGCCTTCCGGCAGCTGGTCGTTGAAGAACTCCGTCATGGTGACGTACATGAACACCTCGGAGGCCCCGATCATCAGGTACTGCGGGATCTGCCAGAGGATGTTGAGAGAGCTGGACGCGTCGACGCCTCCCGCGGTGGCGCGCATCAGCCTCTGCTGCTCCACCACGCCGGAGGTGATCATGGCGGCCGTGGAGATGACGAGCCCGGTGCCCATCCTCTGGAGCTCCGTCGGCTCGTGCGAGACCTTGGTCATGACCTTGACGATGCAGAACCTGTAGATGAAGACGAAGGCCGTCACGCCCAGTATCTCGAACACGCCCATGCCGGCCGCAGGGATCTTGAGCTTCCACACCGAGTTGTCCATGGCCTGCGCCTGCTCGATGAACACCGACGTCATCTGCGAGTAGGACGTGGAGAAGAGGATGCTGCAGAGCCAGATCGGAATTAGGCGCAGGATGCACTTGAGCTCTTCCACTTGGGTAAGCGTGCAGAGCCTCCATGGATTGGGCGGTTGGACTTGGAGCTGGAGGGCAGATGCTGGATCTTTAGTCAACGCTGCCTTGTCCAAACACCTGATCGATGATGAAAACGAAGAAACATATATATAAACATGTATATATATTTGTATATATGTAAACAAACAACAAAGACCGTATATATGTACCTGTACTCTGGTGTGTGCACCATCTTCCTGACCCCGGTCTTGACATGAGCTCCATGGGCAGCATCAGGGTCATACAGATCCTGCTCTCTCACGGGAGCTCTGACACGCCTGTTCCTCACGGCGGCGACCACCACCTGGCAGACGCTGACGACGGCGTTGCCGCTAGCCAAGAAGTGCCTGTACCTCATGGTCCCGACGGCGAAGAGGAGGTAGCCGAGCATCGCGGCGGCGGTGGCGATCCAGAACGCCTGCACCCACAGGCCCTCGTCCTCCATGTAGGCGAGCGCGGTGACGGCGAGGACGCCGCCGAGGTTGTTGGCGACGAAGAAGTAGCCGAAGAAGGCGGACTTGGACTTGCGCTCCCGCGCGTCGGTCTCGTCGAACTGGTCCGCGCCGAACGTGGTCACCGCCGGCTGGTACCCCCCGTTCCCCAGCGCGATCTGGTAGATGGAGACGTAGAACACCGCCGCCTGCAACGTCGTCGGCGGCTTGCAGTGCTCCTGCCGGCCACCGCCGTCGCCGAAGTGGCATGACTTGTCCAGGAACACGTGGCACGCCACGGCCAGCTCCACCAGTCCCTGTTGGACAGGACAGTAGTGTGTATGTACAGTCAGCATGGATCGATGCAGGACACACAGAATGTAGTTGTATAGAAGAGAGTTGTACGTACGGCGAGGAAGATGAGCTGGAAGATCGTGCAGGCCTTGTATCTGCCCCAGTAGGAGTCGCTGACGATGGCGCCGACGATGGAGAAGACGTAGGTGGTGCCATTCCAGTTGCTGGCCTTGCTGGCGGCGTCCGCGTTGTCCAGCCGCATCACCACCGACATGAAGGTCACCAGGTTGATCCCCACGCAGTTCACCGCCAACGTCACCAGCGCCTGGTTGGCTATATATGCAATGTAGTAATGTAGTAAAATCTAAATTTGGCAAAAGTCAAACAGTGTGAAGTGAAGATAGTAATTAAGAAACAGTAACTAATAAAAACCAGCTAAACTAATCCCTCAAGATAGTGTCCGGCCGCTACGACCGTTACGTCGTTGACTTATTACGTACCGAGCATGAGGAAGCCGGCGAACCATCCTCCTGACCTGTCTCTACGGCACGGCTTGCCGGTCCAGCCCACCGACCCGTCCCGCGTCACCGTCGCCGTCGCCGTCGCAGCAGCAGTGCCGCCGCCATGGTCGTCCTCCTCCTGGATCAGGTCCACCTCACCGGCGGACGGGCGCTGTTGCAGAGGTAGCTCAGCAGTCGGGGACGGGGTCCAGCTACCCTCCTGCATGTGGATTTGCGTATACATATATTCACATCGAGGGAAAAGAGAGTATGTAGGTATTGCAAACAAAAATCCAATCGAAATTAAACCCAATGCACGCATGGCACTTACAGCCATATCGATCCTGCAATCAGGCTTGGACGACGCAGGCGGTCGATGGCAACTGAAACTTTGCTTGGGATCGAGAATGCGAATGAATCACAGGCCCTTCAATTTTGGTCCGATCGATCGAGATCCTGATCTTGTTCAGAGATGACGGACGAGTTTGGTCTTGCTCACAATCAGAGCATGGATCACCATGTTTATTTTGACTTTGTTAAGGCCGGCGTACAGATATAGAGAGAGAGATAGAGAGCAGCAGCAATGCAACAGCCAGAGCCAGCAGGTATATATAGGGAAGGGAGGGCTGCGCCCGGCCGCGTCAAGTGCTTAGTCGTTGTCGTCATCGTCTTAATTCTTCTCAGTCGTCTCACAGTATCGTCCTCGGCCTGCAAATCGCACCATTCTGTGGACATCCTTCTGACCATATGACCATCATGGCCATAGTTATTTAATTTTTTTTATAAATAATACCATCGTCGTCGTCTGCAAGATTTGTATTATCCACCACCGGATATGTACGGATTTCAAACGTGTGAGTCGCTGGCTTTAGGCCCCACAGCCTCATGCAGTCCTTGATGCCAGCCCGGCCGATGGAGCACTGATGTCCTCTTTCAACCAGCAGTAGTTGCAGATATAGGGGCAGGAGCTTTAGTTTGTGTTCTCTTTGATACTCCCACCCAATCCTAAAATGTCTTTTAGTGGGACGGAAGGAGTATGTCACATTACATGCATGCACATGGCTTTGCAAAGCTTGGTTTGCCTTCACCACCACCACCACCATACCACAACCCCTTGTATAAATCTGCACCAGCTTGCAGCCCTGAACATCATGGATAGAATCACCTAAACTCAAATTATTTAAAGTTTGACCAGCTTTACAAGAAAGGGCAACACTATCTACAACACCAAATCAGTGCATGTATATTCATTGTATCTAGTGGCACTTCTTTATTTGGTGCTCATAAATATTTATACCCTTTTAAAATAGTTTGACTTTTGCCGTCTCAGTGGGAGTGTTATGTGAGTTTCATATGCATTTAATATGCTACACATGACTATTTTTATGACATGATAACGGTTTTAAGAAGAGACAAAAGAAAACCGATGAAACTCTCTTGCCATTTATCAACTCAATATGAATCATGAAATTAAAATTTATGACGTAATAGAATGAAACGATGCATTTCATCCACGTTGCATTTTATTTTACATGTTGTGGTAGTATTGAAACAACATTTTATTTTACATGATGTGGTAGTATGGAAACAACACCATGAAGCTCTCTACTGAGAATGGACTAGTACAACTCTAAAGTTGATTTAATTTGGGATATAGAGAGTATATACGAGATACAAACGGTTTGAAACCGCTTTGTTTTATCTACCAATTGTTCTAATAACAAGTTTGCTCACCTCGATCGATGTAGTAACACATTTTATTAGCTACTATACTAACTTTATGTGATTAGACATGTGATGTCCATGGAATGGGACAAGATCTTGCCGTCATTTAGGATGTGCTTCTACTATCGCTTTTGCATGACTGCCCTACTGTGTAGATATGTTAGAACTATGTTCCAATGTTTCTAAAGTTGACGTACTTTACGTTACATGCTCTCGTTACTAATGCATAATCATAGTTTTGAAGGAATACATGTTCTTCTCGTGTAACATTGTCTTTATGCGCCATAATATATCTTGTAGACAACAATATGTAGTTAGTGGTGTTAGCATCATTACATTTCACAAAAAAAAAAAAAAAAATACATGGAAAGTAGCATAAATTATTTGAATTTCCTATTCCTTGTCAAATCTATTGCTTTGAACTACACACAAGTAATCTTTAAGAAAATGTAGACTTGAAACCTGCATAAACTCTCCATGCATGTAAGTTTTTTTGCTAGAGTTTGCACATCTTTTTTTCGCGATAACGCCAATGGCGCATATTTCATTAAGTAGAAGGGAGTTTTGTTACAACAAAGGGGATAACGGTAGTCGAACGATTACGAACCCCGGACCAACCAAACACAAAGCAAGTAACATGAAAAGATTTTTTGCGACAACTCGAGTAACAACCAAACAATCAGGTAACACCAGGAATGGGTAAACTAGACTGAACTTGCTGCGCACCACTCAATGACCTCCTCCTGAAGCTGGTAGGGCCACCGTTTCGGGGAAGCTAACGCACAACTCACACCATGGCATCATCCATGCCATCACCCAAACCGCTATGTTGAGGTTGAGCGTCGTCGGGTTGAAATCGCCATTGAGTAACACCTGAAGCACGTTCTGCTTCCTAAAGGACATGTCACCACGAAACTGCTGAATGAAATTGGCCTCGATGTCCTTATCAACCGCGTCCTCATTCACATGAATACCCATCTTCTTTAGCAACACTACCTGATAATAAGGAGACACAAGATACTAAAAGACATATTATAAGAAAGAAAGAGCTTTAATTACTAGAGCTAGTATGCCTGCAAGCATGCATGGAATTTAAGTCCTACAATAATATCTTGAGAACAAATCATAAACCAACAAACTACTACATTTATTTATTTGCAAGAATATGTCATTGCCATTAGAGATAGACATAGATAGTCTGCTAGATATTTAAGTGTCTTCAAGTATATAAAGATAATAATCTAATAGATTGGATTTATAATTAAATTAGTTGGCTCGACTTGTATATTTGTATATGTTTTCAACCCCATATTCCATCCAAAAATATGATTTCAACCCATATTCCATCCAAAAAAAAACTCATTCATATTTATGGAGAGTTCACAAATCAAACCAATACACTCATTGCCACCCCTATTGGAAGATGTGCATTACCTGCTATATAGTTGTGTGCACGGGCGCGCGCACACACACTATATAATGTTATTGAGTGAGAGGGAGACAGTGAGATGTAAATTCCAAAAAAAAAAATATGGTCCAAAAAATATATTCTTGCTCTTGGCTCTCAAAGATAATTTCATGAAACTGCTTTTGCTTTACATTACTGTTGTAATAACATTTTTTTTAGCTATGGTATAGTAACCCAACGTGATTTGAAGACAAGGTATAGTGTTCTCCACGTGTAACTCCGTTTTATGTTAATTGACTGAGAATAATTATTATATCTTGCAGACAACAATATGTAGTTAGTGGTGTTAGTATCATCCCATTTAACAAAAGGGAAAGTTAGCATAAATTATTTGAACTTCCTATTCCTATCAAATATGAATTGCTTGAACAATACATAGCTAATTTCAAGACACAAATACACTAGAAACAATTATATAAAAAGTATCCATTTATGGATTTTTTTCCCTAGAGCTTGCACATCCAAGAATAATAATTAAGAGACGTAATACATTAAAAGACAAATAAGAAAACAATGCTTTAATTAGTAGCAATAGTATACATAGATCTTTTGCAAGCATGCAAGAGAGACTCAAGTCATATAACCATATAGTGGGAAAAAGATCCACATAGCAACAATGACTACATTTATTTATTATTTATTTATCTACAGTAATTTGTTATTTCCACTAGAGATATGTGTAGATGGTTTGTTCTATAGATTTATTGATGTGAAAAAACATAATCTAAAATTAGAAAGGGGTTTATAAATTAGTATGGCTCTTCTAATGTTTGTATATTTTTGAGGACCTATCTCCAATTTATGCAAACTCATGATTATATATCCTTGGAGAGTTCACAAATCAAACCAACACATTCATTGCCACCCCTACAGGGAACGTATGCATGATCTTCTATAGCTACACACATAGATAGATAATTACAAAATTTATAAAATGATACTCCCTCTCAGGGATGGTATTAGAAGTCGTTTAAGACAAATGACACGGTCTCCAAAACACAACTTTGACCTCTTAATATTATAAAAAAATATTTATGGAGATGTGATATATGTATACTTTTATCAAAGGATTTTTTTAAGACAAATATACTCATATAATTTTTATATTTATAAACTTAACAACTTAAAAGTTATTGATGATTTATATTCTCGATGTTTGACTCAAACCTTGTCCAAAACGACTTCACTAGTAGAGAAGCTCACATCGATGCCAAAATGTTTTCGTCATTGAGAAGATGCCAAATTCGTCATTGAAAACCTTCGGTGACGAATTTGAAATCATCATAGAACGGCGTCACATTTGATGCACCATGACGAATCATGAAATTTCGTCATAGAAGTGCTTTTTCCCATGACGAACAAACATTCGTCATGGAACAACACATCTTCTATTACTAAAACAAAATGTCACCGATTTTTGTCATGGAAGTGACTGCCATGTGACGCCACCTATAAAGTCCCACTCGAGGCCCACTTACATCTAGCACTCGGGCCTAATTACATCTAGCAACTCTCTAATAAACAAGATTATCCTCAAACACTAACACAAGTTTTTTTGACACACTTTGTTCTCAAAGATGCGAACTTCCCGGTTGATCACCCATCCCCAAATTTCTATAAGCCAAGCACGCTTAACTTTAGAGTTCTTTGGATTAGGGCTTCCTGGAAAGAAGTTGGAACTTGTTGTAATGAGTATTCTATCAATCTTATTAAGCCCTAAGCCGAGGATATCACATGCTCTCCTCCTTAGGAGACCTTGGTGGGACCACAGTGGGGGGCCCACCTATGGTGGCCCACCAATTTTGTTCTATGGGACCAAGGTCGACGTGAAATGTCAGGCTGTCGTGGGGCCACTACGGCATGGGTCCAAGGTAGCGGGGCCCACCTGTGGTCTCCACTTATGTAGTTAGTGAGTGTTGACGGTGAAAACACCCTTATTTTACATCATCAAAACACTGTCAACATCCCGGTTTTGAAAGGAAGAACAACATTTCATGAACATATTTTACCCAATAACCTAGTTCCACGTGTAGATGTGATTATTTTTATGTAGATATGAAATCAGAGGAAATCCATTTGAAATGACATGTATAGTTGCCATCCAGTCGATGACCCAAGTATGGTCATTGGACAATATACCTGCACCATCATGATCCCCATGTCCTATGACGCTGCCACACAAAATCTGAAGTCATTTGGCCACAAGACCTACTTCGGCCGACCATGACCATTTCACCTTGGGACATCCTGACATGTGGGGACACCATCTAGAAGGAGTGGAGAAGGCTAAGGCCCAATGGACCCACTTCGGCCGACCAGGGGTTTTTGGCCCAAACTCTGCACACATGACCTGCCACGTCACCAATCCATGGGAGACCAATGGAAGCATCCGATTGGTCCGTCAAGACGTCCCCTGGATCGTGTGGGTACAAAACAGACATCATGGTAACTTCTGGACTCAAGACACACAAACTGACAGTGGGGCCAACATCCCCAGCATCAGAGGATGGCCCACAGGTCATGGACCTAGGTCGGGTGACCTGGGCCCACTTGGCCATTCACATCCTCCCATTCCCAGCACATTGTCCACATGTTGATATTGCCTCACACGTTGATCCTAAGGCGGTTGCATGGCGGTTAAATCCAACGGAGGGCGGTGGAGGTCACACGGATTGATGACATGGCACTGGAGTAGCCCCTACTCCACCTTGGGGCTATAAATACCCCCTACCCCCCTCTCATTTACACACACCTCAAGGAAGAAGCTCTCCACTCTTACAAGATGTAGTAGTGTTAGTCTAGTTGGGAGTTAGAGTGAGTAGTGAGCTTCGCTCAGGTTTCCAGAGCTGGTCTTCTAGGAGGTCTAGTATTGTTCTTTATCATTCCTTTTGTAGTAAGATCTTTACATTTATAATTCATTTCTTTCTTTACTTTACTCTAGTATTTACTTTATTGAGTATTTACTTAGTACAACTTTATTCTAGTTCTCTAGTATATAGTTGTTATGATGTTATCTAGCATATAGGCGTCTCATACTTAGTTTGTGGTTCAGTCTTGGTTCATATCGAACCCTAGCCTGTATGCGATCATCGTCTCGTAAGAGGTGCTCTAGTTGATCTGTGTAATTACATCTAGAGTAGTGAGAGAAAGTGTAGGCGTGGTCCTTAGACTCGATCTTGCCTGTGGTTGCCGCTTGCTGCACGGATGGATTGTGATAGCCAGTAAGGTGGTGACAGCCCTTCTGGTCTCTGTATAGATCACCACATGTTTATAGGCAAGTTCTTAAAAGGTAAGGCTCTAGTAAAATAATGGCTTGATTAGTGGTGGATTTATTCACCACTTCTCACCTGCTGCCTAGCATACAGTTCGTGTGAACCACAACTAGTTGTCTCGTCCTTTGTGTCTAAATTAGTATCATAGAAGTAAAGTAAGAATCATAGGACTCTTTTGCTCACTCGTTGTCCTTCTTGCTAGCTAGAATACTCGCTTATTTGTATGTCTAGACTATTCTTGTGTGTGTCATTACCCATATCATATATATCATTTACCCCCACCTTAGTCTAGTTGGTATATTAGTTGGTAGATATATGGTGGTTAGCTATCATCTTCTTTAACCATTGCTTCCCATGGGCTAAATACAAATAACGATACCTTAGAATACTCCCGGGTGAAATGCTACAACGGTAATTACTGTGGCTGCGGAATATCCTACATGAGCATTAGAAATACCAACAATCATTTCGTCTTTGTTCTTAGGGGATAGGTTCTATATCTATTTCTAGTGATGATGTTAAGAAATGTCAATGTTGACACATGTTAACGTATACTTTTAATTGTCAACTAAACATGGAAAAGAACTAAAATATAATTAGATAACCTTATTAGGGGTTTCTACTAATGATTTCCACGAGTTTTTGGTAAAGTTGTGATTTGCGAGGGACTTAATGAGGAAAAACACTGCAATTGGCGTGTCATACGACCGACGCAAGCGTAATGCAATCAACTCGAAACAAGTCTAGAAGGCTCGGATTACTCCCGACGTGAACGAAACTTAACACCCAAGAAAGCATCATCTAGAAGACTCCGAAGACACGACGCACCGCGGGACCCGTGGTGGGCTCCACCCGGGCGGCCGGCCCAAATAGGAGGCCGAAAGCCTCCCCTCGGCCAAGTCGGCCCGCTTCGAGAAGCTTCTCCAACCGCCTCTAAGACGCAATCTAATCCGGCTCGTTTAATGTCGGTTTGATCCGAGGGCGACGGTGGAGTACGAGTTGTATCTAAGTCCAACACCTGGCACCTCCTCCCGACTATATAAGCAGCCCCCAGGCCCCCTCAAATCTCAGATCATCTCATACATCAATTTCATATCTCATCAGATGGAGGCACGACGCCTGGAGAATTAGATTAGACAGCTACAATGTAATAGAATAGATCTAGTAGAGAGTTAGGGAGAGCGGAATTGCGCTCCGGTTCTGGAGAAGTCTTCAGCGTTCTGGTATATCTTTGTATCTCAACTCTATTAGACTTTATGCCATAATTAGATCTATCTTTTCTAATACTTTTATGCCTTTCATGTTATTGATTAGAATATAGTTGTTATATAATTGCATGGGATCTTCGCTCATATTGAGTGCTCTGGTTATTCATGATGATTAGAGTAGTAATTAATAGTGTGGACATGGTGTCTAGACTAGAGGTTACCTTAGATTGCACCCAGTCCCACGGATAGTTGTGGTAGCCCTAGGTGGTGACAGCCCTAACGGCCGACGTATTCCACCACGTTCGGATTGGTAGTGTAGGACCGTAGTCGGAGCTTCCTAGCCCCCTTCTCATCCCTTTCCGTGGCTAGTGTTACGATGTCCGAAGTGTTCTTTTATGATCGCTATACCTTTTCATGCCTTAGTTACTCAAGAACCAAAGTACTAGAGAAGTATTCAGAAACCTAGATCTCTCCCGTTGTCCTCTCGACCTAGCTATCTATTCTATATTATAATATTCTCCTGGTTAAGTGCTATTAATTATCATTCATATTATATACATTATTTACCCCCTCACTTTAGTTCGGTTGGTATATTAAGTTAGTAGATACATGATTTTGATTTATCATAGTCTTTATCCTTGCTTCCCCGTGGAAAATATAAATAACGATACTACGGAATACTCCCGGATAAAAGCTACAATGGTATATATATTACGTGGCGCTTATGAACCCTTTATATTCTTTTTGCACTTAATAAATACCAACAAGCTTTTTTTGGCTATTTGCGGGGGAAGCAATTGGCGTAAAGATTTTGATAATGATCTTGATATCTGCTAATTTAGTGTATCAACTAGCTTTAGTAGGATTACCCTTGCTCTGTTGAGTGTGGAATAGACGGGACATTTGATGCCGTCGCGACCTTTCGGCAAGCTTCCACAAGGAGAAACGAGGGGTGTTTGAACATTAAGATCCATCAACACCGGAGCCCCCGCCATCTCTTAGATTGAAGAAAAGGTCACGAATCACGGGGTGTTTCAAGAGTGACATAAGACAAAATCCACAATCGAAGCACTCACTCGAAGGAGGAATTCATGGGTGATGGAAGCATCAAGGAGGGAGGCCAATTCCATTGAAGATAATTAAGCCATCCTCTTCCTCCTGACATGCACCTGTCACTCCACATGCCACTCAAGAAGAAGAGAAGGACCACCACAAGGTGTAATAGCGCCATCATATTCCAATAATAAAGGTAACACCTTGAGGTAAGTTGTCGTTAATCCCTCTTTACTATGGCATTCTCATAAATGAAAAGTCAAACATGCTAGAGTTATAGTTTCACATGATTCAATCTTGTTAACTCGACATGTTAGCTTTTAAAAAACTGTTTCTAGCATCACTTTCTTGTTCTCTCATTATTTTGCTAAAAATATTTACATGCTAGATTTATCTTACGATCTTATCACCCTTGTCATAAATGAACTTATACATTATCTTTATCTTGTTCAATGTGCCCACAAGGTTAGAGTAGAAGTAAATGAAATTTTGGTTCTCGATGGTGTTTTCCCACCAACGAGAGCCCATGCACTTGATCTCTACCTTGTCTTTGCAAGCGGGACTCACTTTGCGTAATAAGAGGAGAAGTCTTACTTCCCCAATTCCTACAAGTGGAAGTCCCCGACCTACAAATATGCACACTAAACAAGGCGCTGCCATTTGCCACCATCAATCTTCCTTCAAGCGGTGAATCATCGAAGAACATGGGCAACGCCATCACCAAGTGGCTATTAAGATCGATGATGCACTTGAGGAGTGACCAAGGAAGATCGAAGTGAGCACGACATGATGGAGGTGTAGACCACTTGACAAGAGTAATGGGTCAACATTCATCCCCATACTCCATCAAGAGGGCCTTACACCACCACTATTGCCTACCTCACCACAAGACCCAAGAAGAACAAGACGCGGGAGACATTTTGCTAAAAATCACAAGACCAGTTGGAACGAGTTGACGAACAAGGAAGACATTAAGAAAGATTAAAGAAGTTCGCTCGGCCCCGACCAACCCGAACACTCAAAGATCTGCCACTCCAAGAAAGGTCTCCTCCGAAGAAGCGACACGGAAAAAGAAAGAAGTATCACCTACTAAAGAGGACGTCAAGAGTACACCTTCGGAAGACCTACCACTACCCGCATCATCAAGCGAACAAACACCATCTCCATCGGCCACCTCATCTACGCCACTCGTCGAGATTATTGAAAGCACCATTTCAGACACGACATTCCGACGAGATGCCATCGATGACGCACGCCATGGGAATAAGTACTCAAAATTCTCACCGAGAGGGAGAACATTTAAGGAGAACCAGCGAGAGAGCGAGTTCCAGGGCGAACGAAAGGACTACTTCAAGATCCGGTTTGGGGAGAGCACCCGGTTATCACGATAAGTATTGCTACTTTACCTTTTTAATATTAGCTAGTTATTATATATGAGTTAATGAGTCTTAGAGTGTGAGTTATAAAAGTTAGTTCGATTAATTTGTTTAATTCGGTTAAGTCAAAATTAGTTTACTATTAAATATTAGGATTGAATTATATAATAAAGTGCTCTTATGGAAGTCATCCACAAGTTGAGTCAATTATTCTCCATATATTTACGGATATGTTTTGTCTCCACCATGCTTTGTATGCAAGATAACAGAAAATAGGTGTGGGGAGATCCTCGGCGACCCAACAGAATTCTTCGCGACCAAACTCAAGAAATTCGGAACCAAGACGGAACCATCGACTCGCCACGACGAACCGCGCCCGACACGGTCAGTGGGAGGCCGACCAGCCCATATACTAGGCCGACCGGCCTCTGCTGGCCCCCTCAGGCCCCTCTTCGATCCACCGCTTCGGTTTGCTTCCTAAAACTTTTCAATTTTCACAAATTACTTTCCGTTCGAATTAAAATAAGTCTTTTTGTTATGGTATGTTTTCCCTATATGAAAAAAGATGTCTTGTTAACCCATGAATAAAGTTTTGCATGATTAAATTCCTACATATACACTGTCACTTGTTGGGATGCTTTAATTGCTTAAAATATGAGAAATAATAAAGTTAGAATAATGAGATCCTCTTTCTTTTTATCTTGTCTTTGGAGAGTTATTTATTTCAAAATATTAAAATCATTAGTTATGCTTCTCCTTTGTGATCAATGATACATCCTAATAGAGCCATAGCAATCATTAAAGATATATCTAATTAATTGTTTTCTTGTGTTGAGCTTTGTCAAAACCACGACCCATGTTAAAATTTGTCTAAAGTCTAAGATCAAGATCACGCATTACCTTTGCTTTCACTAAAGTATCCATGCTCTAAAAAGTTTTAATCTCTATCTCCCATAATTTTAATTGATTGAAAAAGGTACAGCTATGAAAAAGCCAAATGTTCAAAATTCTAAGAGTGGAGAGAAAAGTGAGAGAGAGGAGAAAATGAGCAAGTGTTCTACGGGTCGAAGAACCCCCCTCTCAAAAAAAAAAAAAAAAGAGAAAAAGGCAAAATGAAGAGAAGAATAATGGACAAGTGTCCGAGGGTGAGTAGGGCCCACTTCTCTAATAAATAAGAGAGTAAAATGGACAAGTGTCCGAGGGTGAGTAGAACCCACCTCTCCACTAAATAGTTGGTTACCTCGCTTGGAAAATAAAATGTTCCAAAAAGGGAGATAGACGATTTTCAACTAGAGAGAGCAAAGTGGTAATAATAATCTTGACTCACATACACATCTTGATCTATGGCTTATGACATCTATCTCCATGGATCCACAGATTGACTTAGCAATAAATACAAGGTAAGTGTGCTACATGTTCTTGAGCTCTACATATGATATAATAAATGAACTGTGAGGATATAATATAATTTGAGAGACTTGAGAGTGTCACAAAGGAGTAAGTAGAGCTATGTTTTCTTTTCAAAACTTATGCAAAATCTCTCCAAGTGACTTGGTTTAAGAATTTAAGGTGATCTGTTTCTAACCATTTCATGCCCAGATATCCCAAAGTGCAGGTATGACTATGGAGTATAATTATGATCCATTCTTTGTCTCTACGGTTACATTAAAGTTAGACCATCCTTTTATCGAGGACGAGTAAAAGCCTAAGTGTGGGGGAGTTTGTTGACACATGTTAACGTATACTTTTAATTGTCAACTAAACATGAAAAAGAACTAAAATATAATTAGATAACCTTATTAGGGGTTTCTACTAATGATTTCCACGAGTTTTGGTAAAGTTGTGATTTGCAGGGACTTAACAGAAAAACACCAGAATTGGCGTGTCATACGACCGACGCAACGTAATGCAATCCAACTCGAAACAAGTCTAGAAGGCTCCGGATTACCCCGACGTGAACGAAACTTAACACCCAAGAAAGCATCATCTAGAAGACTCGAAGACACGACGCGGCGGGACCCGTGGTGGGCTCCACCCGGGCCCCCGCCCAAATAGGAGGCCGAGCGGCCTCCCCTCGGCCAAGTCAGCCCCGCTTCCGAAGCTTCTCCAACCGCCTCTAAGACGCAATCTAATCCGCCGCGTTTAATGTCGGTTTGATCCGAGGGCGGCGGTGGAGTACGAAGTTGTATCTAAGTCCAACACGGCACCTCCTCCCCGACTATATAAGCAGCCCCGAGGCCCCCTCAAATCTCGGATCATCTCATACATCAATTTCATATCTCTCATCGATGGAGGCACGACGGCCTGGAGAATTAGATTAGATGGCTACAATGTAATAGAATAGATCTAGTAGAGAGTTAGGGAGAGCGGAATTGCGCTCCTGTTCGAGAAGTCTTCGGCTCGTATATCTTTGTATCTCAACTCTATTAGACTTTATGCCATAATTAGATCTATCTTTTCTAATACTTTTATGCCTTTCATGTTATTGATTAGAATATAGTTGTTATATAATTGCATGGGATCTTCGCTCATATTGAGTGCTCGTTATTCATGATGATTAGAGTAGTAATTAATAGTGTGGACATGGTGTCTAGACTAGAGGTTACCTTAGATTGCACCCGGTCCACCGGATAGTTGTGGTAGCCCTAGGTGGTGATAGCCCTAACGGCCGACGTATTCCACCACGTTCGGATTGGTAGTGTAGGACCGTGAAGTCGGAGCTTCCTAGCCCCCTTCTCATCCCTTTCCGTGGCTAGTGTTCCGATGTCCCGAAGTGTTCTTTTTATGATCGCTATACCTTTTCATGCCTTAGTTACTCAAGAACCAAAGTACTAGAGAAGTATTCAGAACCTAGATCTCTCCCGTTGTCCTCTCGACCTAGCTATCTATTCTATATTATAATATTCTCCCGGTTAAGTGCTATTAATTATCATTCATATTATATACATTATTTACCCCCTCACTTTAGTTCGGTTGGTATATTAAGTTAGTAGATACATGATTTTGATTTATCATAGTCTTTATCCTTGCTTCCCCGTGGAAAATATAAATAACGATACTGGAATACTCCGGGTAAAAAAGCTACAATGGTATATATATTCTGTGCGCTTGCGGAACCCTTTATATTCTTTTTGCACTTAATAAATACCAACAGTCAACAAGCATTTCTGGCGTCGTTGTTGGGGATAGGTTCTATATCTATTTCTAGTGATGATGTTAAGAAATGTCAACAGTGAGATCACATGGTGGTAGGGCCCAAATTGACATAGAAGGCACATGGTCGTAGGACTGCACCCAAGTATGGTGGCCCACCGATTGTATCCAGTGAACCAAGCTAGTAGGGCCCACAATGATGTGAGTGCCATGTGGCAGTGGGACCACTACATTGTCGGACCATGGTGGTGGGGTCCATGTCACCACTTGGACTTGCTATGCCACATTGTTATGTTGTTCTATCTGGTGGGGACAGTGGTGGTGGGGCCCGGTTGACGTGGAACACCACGTGGGAGCGGGATCAGTACAGTGTGGGACCATTATAGTGGGGTCCTTGTCGATGCTAGCGGGACCGTGGAGGTGGGTCCTGCGTTGGCTGGAATGCCACGTGGCTTACAACGTGGGACCGCTGCGGTGGGGTGCACATCGCCACGCCGATAGTAGTGGGACCATGGTACCAACATGTGGGACCCAGGGTTAGACCCACACATGTGGGACCCGTATTGGTGTTGAAGCATGGACATTATTGTTTTGTGAAGATGGGTATGTTGTTTTGTGATGAAAGTTTACATTCATCATTGGTTTCCCACCGGATAGAGGCGGAATGATTATCTATGACTGAATAGGTTTATTGTTTTATGACGCTCTATTCCTTTTCGTCATTATTTTTAGCGGCTTGGCTCCGTCACTCATGATCTGTGACGGTTAAAAAAATTTGTCACTAAAAACTATAGTTGCATGACAATATTTCAAATCGTCATAGAAGATCATATTTATACTAGTGAATTCTAATACCGAACCGAAAGGAGTATGGACCAAAAGAGAAGATATTTATAATTTTGTGTTTGTATATTCGTATATGTTGTACAAGAAAAAACAGTACATATATCTATGATAAAATCAACCACTACATCTTATCATTAGGTTCATAAAGATGCTAAGTCATACCAACCCAACCCAAAACTTCACAGACAAGACACCCATAGAGCTTCCTTTCTGAAATCCTATCAAAACACTCTAAATTGCATGAAACCAATTAGGTTTTGGTTAAATTTGCATAGAATAATATTGGAATCAACAAAAAGTTAAACCATTGGGACTTTGATAAAATATTATCAAAAATAAAAACTAGAGCACTTGAAAGATAACTTAATTTTACTTTGCACATACCATCTTGTTTTTTGAGCTCCCAACATGATACAAGCACATGGTACAAAGTAAAAATAACTTTAAAAGAAGCAAAGTATATTATTACAACTCTAAATTGACCTCTAGATCAGCAGAGAGGAGGTCACCAAACAGAAATCTGTAGTAGTCAAGCAAAGATCCAACTAAATGTAACTAGCTAGTACTCAATTGATATACATTGCTAATTTCTTTTTCACGCATTTGTCATTTGAACCACACCACCATGTCTCTCATCAATAGACGAGTTGGCTATGTCAACATTTGTTTTGTTTTTTTTTTTGTTACGCCTTCTAGCACTTTGAGCCCAGTTGGCAAGATCTTTAGATACATTATCATCAAATATTGCTTTGTTGAATGAACTTCCCATCTTTTTTTAGCAGGGAACAAATAAAAGTAACATTCATTAGCATCATATTCTAAAACAAAAGTAGATAAAGAAATTTAAAAAATTTTGAGACACAAGATGGCTTTAATAGTTGAACACATCAATAAAAGAGAATACATTTCCATTAGTTGACACATCAAAGAAAAATACATTTCCATTATTTCGACATAGATTTTAGTTGTGGTTTCTTTTGCAACAATTAACGTAGAACAAAAAAACTACAAATTTTATTAGGATACAAGTCAACATGATTTAGATCTTAAGATTGCTCAAAATAGGCCAATCTACAACTAAATATGCAAATCTAGAACCAAATGTATCACAATTCTAGCTATAATTATGGTCATTCCTCTGAGGTTGGTATGTGCCAATACAACACATATATTAGTAAATGATGTTGTAAATAGAAGTATGGTTGTTAAACAGAAGAGGTATATATATAAGTCATCATGATTTAAATGACATTCTCCTTGACATCATAATTGGCACATGTATTCTTGAACAATATTTTCAAGTTAGGTTACCTATGAATATTTTATTTGCATCATATTTTCTAGCAATGCTAATATTTTATTGAACTAATTTACGTAATGTTTAAGAACTCTTTGTGAAACTTCTAGGGGCAACTCACTATATATGAATAAAATGACTAAAAAAATTAATGTAATTTCTTTCTTAAAATTATTGGACTTACATGAGAGACAATCACATAAAGAGGTAAGGTGCTGTAACCACATAAGATTCGGCTGGCAATACTGAAAGAAGATAAATATAAAAATGAGTTTCATGTTCCCTATATTATATTCTCTTGTAAGGTTGTTGCTAACATGGAGATTCATCCATACCTTAATACAAGTTGAGTAATAAGATGTGCATGTTTTCCCATGATGCATGATTTATACCCATATGACACCTGCAAGAGTTATTGAATGTCATGTGTTAGTTGTAGTTTTTACATACAAATTTGTTAGGCTAAACAAATATATACTCCCTCTGTTCCAAATTATAAGTTGTTTTAGCCTTTTTGGGTACATAGTTTTTGCAACGTATCTAGGCAGATCTAGTATGTAGTTGCATAACAAAAGCTATGTGTACCTAGAAAATCAAAAAGCAGAGGGGTTATGTCTTAAAGTAAGTCAAACTACTAGAGATAACCATGTGGTTGTTTGATTGTGTACCATGTGTAGATCACAAAATTGTAATTGTTCTTAAATAATCTTTTACTCCTAGATTTTCTCTTTTCACCTCCTACAAGTCTCTTTTAAGTAAGCTCAGGTAATTTTAGTCTTCTTCTTTGTGGCTTCTTTATACAAAGTTTTCTCTCCATTTTCTTAAGCATGTTGTGGGGTAGTTTTTTCGGTTTGGGACAATAAAATTGATTTTTCGACAAAAAGAATATGTCATCGTACCCTAGATACACAAGACAAAGCAGCTTGTAGTCTACAGTGTTTTAGAGGAGTGCTTACTATCACTGTCAATAGTTGTAATCATAAGTGTGGCCCATATGTTCAAATCTATCTTGATGTAACTTTGTCCTAAAAAGATATATGTTTTAATTAAGGATGCATGGTGAGCTACTAGCTTGGTGCTCTTACCAACAGCCAGAAGAAAAATGCAATCTCAAATGCTATCTGAAATAGAATGAAGTGGATCAAATAGAGGACCACTTTGGGCTTGTGGAACCAAAAAAAATCATCTGATGGAGCAACGACCACATCCCATTCTATAGCCGTATGTTTTTGTGCAACCTCAATAGCCATCTCAGTAATAACATGCTCCATCTTACATCCAATCACAAGTAGCAGCTGCCAATAATATAAAATAAATAGACCATAATTTTAGATTTTAATAATAATTTATATACTATAGTTCATTGTTTTACAAACACTAAGGAATAAAACTGCAATTTATTTTTGTATGATTACAACATTATGGAGAGTTCAACAAAAACCACATTTACTGAATTTTCGGGATGTAGATATATGTAAGTCTTTATTTTGACAATGAGTGTTGTTTACTTACAACGAAAGGGACCAATGATAACCATGTGTAGACATGCCATCCTATATATCAATAAAAGAGTAGCATTATTAATATTTGCATCAAGAGTATATTAATATACAATTGTGCTAAATAAATAAAATTGATCAACAATGATTATATAGCCACTATTAATAGAGGTAACATGCTACTATTGACCTTAACAAATGTAAACAATATTCAATGTTGACCTAGAAATTGTACCATGAACATTCAGCAGCAAGAATACCATTAGCAAAGCCCAAAGGTACCAATTGCATAAGAACAAAATTTGGCATCAACTAATCAATGGGAACATAACACATACAAATTTATTGTATGAACATGTGGTGACTTTTGAGAACAATACTTTAGATATTTACCTTATGCCAACAACTTTCTTGTAATCAACCTCAAATGCTCTTATCATGTAATTGTAAAAGTTGAACTTTGGGTTCCCCCTGCAGTGTTTCTACCGTAAAAAGATATCACTAATTACATGTTTTTTATTTTTTTTCATAAGATGACATTCTAGGGAATGGGCTAAGTGTTCGATTGATGAAAGTGTGTGTCTATCTACCTCAATGAAGCCAAGTCTCATGGCTATGTAGTCCTCCTCAGTGAGTGACCCATAGAACTGCTTGAAGAAAGACCTCTAAAATGGAAGATGAACTAGATTTAATGCCATTGATGTTGACAAAAAAATCATTGCACTTTTTTTTGTTTAACATTTTAAAATGCAAGTTAATTATAATATACCATCCATCCAAAAATCTTCCAACGTATTCCGTGCCCTCTAAAGTGATCTTGGACAAATTTGAATTCATGAACATGTTTGATTGTTTGGGTACCTAAAATAGTTTGCCAAAAATGTGTTGCAGTTAAAGAATTTATATAAGCAAAACCTTAAAGATGTTGAACTTAACAAATGTGAAAGTATGTGTAGAGCTTACCACTATCATCATTTTGTTGGATCTTTTCTTCCCAATGCCTCCAGTTTTTGTCTACATGACACAATACCATCTAATCTTTAGGGAAAAGGAATGTAGGTCGTTTATATATACGATACTAAAAGTTCCAGTACCTGTGCAACTCCAACGACAAATGTAAGAACACTAAGAACCACATGTGTAACTGCTAAGATGAAGATAAATATGTCCAATCGATGCAATGCTTCAGTTGAAAGAATTGGAACTTTACCCTGTTCAAAGTGAGAACATTTAAGTCGTACAATAATAAGATGGTTGCATGATATATGAATAAATATTTTGAGGACCTAGCTAAAGAGTTCTAAATTAATTAAATTTTCTATTTTGTTTTCTATGAAATACCTATATGGAAATCAATCATTGATTACTTAGCTAGACAATTTATACACATTTGGGACAATGAAATTAAAAAAAGTCAACCAAAATTCCAACCATACTTTATTATAAGAAGGTAGTTGGTCGATGTAAACAAGGTTTGTTGTACCATACTTTAGGGTGTAAGACAGTACCCCCTTCCGCCATCCCAGCTTATGATATGTGCATGTATATCTATTTCTAAACCCTAGAGTCAGTAATTTGATTACTGATTTATGAATTATAGAATACAAAATGGATATTATTGTTCGATTTATAACTTAACGTATTTTTTTTGACACCAAGTTTGGCCACTCATCTTATTCAAAAAAATTTTGCAAAATATCACTTCTTTTGTCGTGGCTTGCTTTATTAACAAAAGTTCTTCAAGAATAACCTAAATTTAACTATATTTGCACAAAGCTTTTTAATAAGGCGAGTGGTCAAACTTAGGCTAAAAAAGTCATAGGACTTACAATTTGGGATGGAGGAAGTATTAATTAATGTAATCTATAGTTATAAACAACACAATAATATAATACATTTGGATGGTCAGAGTGTAACATCAGAGACTGTGCTAGTCGACTACGTCCTATGACCTAGTTAGCTGTAAGAAGAACCTGAACCAACTATGTATGCTTGATCGGAACTGATTAGAAATATTAATGCATGAACTATAGTAATAAGGTCCATAATAATTGCTTGCAACATGTAATTCTTAGAGTGATAGTTTTTCCATCCAATCAGCTGCTTATGGCAACTATTCTTGGAAACCTTTGTGTCCAACCGGTCGAACAGGAAGAGCCCCCACCCCCAACACCCCCCCCCTCCTCCTCCCCGATATAATTGTTCTTCCTCCAACCCGCGCCGGATATGCCACGAGGTAGGCCTCCTCCTCTTCCTGCTCCTCCTCCCCTCTCCTCTCTCTTCGTGCTCCTCCCCCAGCTATGACAACCTAGGGTTCCGGCGAGTTTCTCCCCCTTCTTCCCCAACTTTGTTGGACTATAGATTATTGTCCAGCCGGCCAGGGGAGGTAGGTACGTAGGACAGACATTGGGAATGGAGGATGGGCGGCTTAGCTGCGACTGGCGGTGCAGGGCGGTCGAATCAGGTTGGGGTGTTGGAACCTCGTCGGAGTTGGACAAGATGGCAGCGACGATATCACCGGAGGTGGAGTAGACGGTGGCAGTGAGGAGGGGTGTGCAAGAGAGGTGGTGAAATGGATCCTAGGGTTTGGCCTGCAGGTCGGACCCTAGCACACCCCAACTATTCCTACTTGTCTTCACCTCATAATTAACTAATGGCACGAATATCATCAGTGTGTATGAGTCCCCTACTATCCATTACTATCACTCAATGGCGTCTATTCAAACTATTGTGCAAAAATTATATATAGCTAATAAAAATCACAACTTATAATTGGAAGAGGGTTACTGGTATCAGTCCATCTAATGGTCTTGCATTCTCTAGCCTGTTAGTGGCATCGTCATAGCCTCATAGGGACACACACACACCCATATGTGACCATGTGGCTTCTGCTTAGTGGTGTGTCAGTGTGTGTGCGAGCCTGACCTCGCTTGTTCTCATAAAGAAAGAAAGCAACACCTTTCTAGGCCATGCTCTGAACAGTTTGGAGCCTGGGCCATGGTCACCCAAAACATCTAGTTAGAACTGAAACAACGCAAACACAGTGCCCAGCCGGTCGGGCAAACCAAAGCAAAATACCTTTCTGAGACAGTAGTCATCGACGGCGCCTCCAGACAGGAGTCTCCCTTGCGCCGGTGAACTTGGCGCTGCCGGCACTCACCGACGGCAGTGAGCAGGGGAGAAGGTGGCGCATGACGCTTTCCTTGACGCATATCTTCTGAGTGGCGCTCTGGAACACGCCGAGCATCAGCGATATGAACCCCAGTAGCATCAGCTCTGCATCGTCCGTTATATATATCATCATTATCAGAAATCAAGAGAGATTCAGATCGAGCGAGAAGCATGGGCGCATGATGTGTTGTGTGTGTCTAACCTTTCTGGATCTTTAGGAGGGCCTCGTACTGGGTCTTCCTACTTCCCTTCAGTAGCCTCTGTTCATGCATGTGTGGAAATGGTTTGGTTATGTACACAAGAAGCTGTAGGGTGTGCTTGGGATCGTGGACACGCACGCACCTTGCCCAGGCGGTGGAGCATTCGTTCGAAGAGTAGGAAATGGCGACGATGACGGAGCAAACGGCGGCGACGATCCATGTGGGAGTGTACTCCAGTGTTATCTCCGTCACGCCGCTGCCGGCTGCCTCTCCTCCTCCGGCCATGATGATTCAGGCGAGGTACTTCTTCGGATGGATTGTGCTGCTCTCTACCGTGAGAGGCCTGTCAATATGGTTTGGGTTGCAGCAAAAAGTTGCATCTTCTTGTTCTATTTATAATCCCCCACGTTGACCTGGATTGCTGTGTTGGATAGTTCAAAATAATGTAACAAGAAACGTTATGGGGGTGCATATCACTATATGGTTAAGTCCAACGTCAGACCTTTTATGTCTAATGCAATAAGACCAGTCTTAGTGCAAGTATCATGAGAGTTTTATTAGTATTCACTACCAGAAACTGGAGATTTCGTGAGAGTGAAAAACGCCACGAAAAACGGTTTTACTCTCATGAAAACAATGCGTGAGAGTACACCGTCACGAATAACTTGTCACAATATTAGACTCATGAAATACACACTTTCATGAGAGTTCACCGCCACGGATTAATTTCATGAGAGTTCACCGTGACGGTCACTCTCATAAAAAAAAGATCATTGCCGTCGATTTGCATCGCTATTTTCATGGCGTTTTTTTTTGGATATTTTCGTGAGAGGCCACCGTCGCGATTTCGAAGACTTTATTTCGTGAGGACTTATGGCATTTCGTGAGTTAAGAGGACACCGTCACCAAAGTTATTTCGTGAGACTTATGACATTTATGAGAGAGACCACCTTCACCAAGTTATTTTCGTAGTATTTCATGAGAGGACACCGTCATAAAGTTATTTCGTGAGACTTATGGTATTTCGTGAGAGGTCAATGTCATGGAATTATTTCATGAGAGTTATAGTATTTTCATGAGTCACAGTCATGCAATGAAATTCGTGAGAGTTTAAAAATTTAACAAGAAATATAGTATTTCATGAGAGCACACCATCACAAAAAAATATGTCCAGACCATCACAAAAGCACATTTTCATGAGTCAATGCCTGTCATGAAAATTACATAACAGGAGCTGCTCAAACCAAATTTCAAATACACACATGATCCAAATGTCAATCCAACAAGCATATAATGCATATATCTTATTCCAATTGCATTGCATTCTAACTCCATCCAAGTGTCCACACACACACACACACACTGCCATAGGCAAATTGGAAATGGAGGGATCACAACAAACTGGACAGACCGAATCTGCACAACACGCACACTCAGATATGCGCTCTCGCGCGCGCGCGCACACACACACACACACAACAAAGTGTTTTCTGAATCCTTTCTGGACGTATGTTGTTGCTTCAAGCTTAAGGACTGAACAAGGATGTACATACACCGCTAGCACACAAGAATTCAGACCTACCATCTCATCAGTTAGCTTCTCACCTCCTGCGTCCCAAAGCATCCTGATAATCAGTCAACCAGAAGACCAGACATGCATCATGAGTTTGTGCCAAGGTCGATATGCCAAATACTTGACAAACGAGGAATTGAACTAGTGATGGTGGTCTCATCCATCTCAAAACTTACCACAGAGCAGGTCGAGGAAACACTTCAATGGATTGCACTCTACTCTGCTGCTCACACTGCTACCTTGGTTTGCCTAGTGAAACAAAAATACAGGATAAAGCAAATTATACATAAAGTATATTATCGATCCAAGAGGATGCACCACATGGACAAACATCAATTGTTAGTCAGGCCATGTGCCACTGTTTCCTGAACTAATAAGCAATTGGAAGAGGGAACATGAATGTCAGTGCACCTGAGTAGTATTCAGTTGAGCGAATATGGCCGTCACATCTTCAAAAATGGCATCAGGGGATTTGGCTCCATCAACCTGCATAGAGTACAAAGGGATATCTGAAACATGCATGGAAATTTTTATGTGAAGAAGAAGGGCATCCCAAAGAAGAAGAAGAAGAAGACACCCATCAAGAAGAAGTTGAAGAAGGCCACAACCAACCCACCTATTAATCACTTTGTCCAGCCAACTCTCTGGACACTAGAAATGCAACATATTCATGCTGTTACGTTACAATTTACCTGAATCTTATGAAGAATTCAGGGTCTTCCTATCTAAGTTGCTATAAGGGTATTGTTGAAACTGTGTAAGAACAATTCTAGTGGTACCTTTGAAGCACATTGATGTAAATTATAATTTGAATGGCACTGAATGTCTATCTATATATTTGTGTGATATCAATTCTAGTGGTACCTTTGAAGCACTTGATGTAAACCATAATTTGAATGGCACTGGAAGTCTATCTATATACATTGCTGTCTATGAGAGATTCATAATGGACATGTATGCTTTGCCGCATTTTCATTCATTGCATAAGAGAAAAATTCATATACTATCTCATACTGAGATTGTATCCGAACTAAGACTCGTCCCTAAGACAGTTAAGGTATGTGCACGTACATTTTCTCTTGTTTAAGTAACCTGATTCTGGATGATGCCTCTGCCCGACGTCTCTCTGTTCTTTGTTGTTTGGCCATCAAAACTTGCAGCCTTCAATTCTGTAATGGGAAGCATCAGAACACATGGTAGTGAAATATTTGAATTGGATATCAGAACAAAGGCAATATATTAAAATCAAGAACATGGCACATTTGGCAACTACTCACACATTTCATTTGCCATGCCTAAATTGGCGTAGAACAGAGCTGAAATATTCCAAGTCGTTCCTACAGTCCAATTTGCCATGCCTAATCAAACAGGGTGGGGGGGAGGTGTTCCATTTTTACAAGAATTGCCTATTGTTTGGACTGACGCACACCAAATGCAGTGAGGAAACAACACATTTCACATGCAAATGAAGCTGCTACATTATAGTGTCATAAGCATATGCAATAATACTTCAAATTACAAGGTAAATGATATTTCTGTTCTACAAAATCTGAATACACACACAAAATTAATCATCTTCATTGCCAGTAACGACCTGCCTAATCCTCCTGGAACTAAGCCATGCCGATTCACATGTATTTTGAAAAACAAAGGAAATAGAAAACATCCTCCAGGAACTAAGCCATGCCGATTCACATGTATTTTGAAAAACACAGGAGCGCCGGCGGCCAGCAGCTACCAGCAGGCCCTGTGCCTGCACTGAGCGCCTGAGCATCAGCACGCAACAAGCCAGGCAGCTATTACGGGCCAAGTCGCCAAGCTCCAGCAGTCAGCCAGCGGCAGCATGGTAGGGTTGCCGGCAACTAGAAGGCTGCAGCTAGGGCGTCGAATGGCGGCATCGAGGGATTGGGATCGAGAGACGAGAGCTAGGGCAGGCCGGCACTAGGGCTCACCTCATCGACAATGGCGGCGTGGTACAGGTCGGCGACGAGCACTCCGCGACTTACGCAGCTCCCCAGGAACCACCGCCCGCCGCCCTCATAGGAACCGCCGGAGGAGCCACCACCGGGCCGCGCGCCGCGGCGCCGCCCGCTTACGGCGGAGAAGATTTGGGAGACGCGGAAGGGGAGTTCCGGGGCGAGTGGATAGGGTTTGGCTGGTATGTGTGGTGGATAGAGTTAACAGGCCAGTGATGGGCTTTTCTTTTCGCTAGGCCAAAATTCGAGCGCGAACGGAGGGAAAAGTTTGGCGCCTTCATTTTGCCCAGTTTTTAGTGCGCGGCAAAGTAAAAAATAAGTTACTTGAGGGTTGGCAGTCAAGGAAACTTGAACAATTTAAATTTTAAATTTTATAAAAATAACTACTTCAATTAAAAGTACTAAACTATTTTGGAAAAATCTCAAACTTGGTGGTTTCTTCACACAGGTCATCTAAAAGCCTGAGAAAAAGTTTGAGATCAAAACCTCACTGCAAAGCGCACAAACCACCCAACCATGAGAAACCTAAGTGTATGGATAGGGTTCGCTGGATGTGAAGCACGTCTACTCCGCCTATATCAGAATGCCTTGATTTTTTTTTTTTTGCACTCATTTATACCTAAAATATGGCCCCACACAAGATCCTATGTTTTTCTCGTCATTATTGGAATTATCAGTATTTTTTTTCTCTGTGCCACATGAGACCAAATATGGTGAATTACACATTGAAAATACAATAATTTTGCACTGGCCTCCACAAACTTTTGTCTCCTAGGGAACAAGAAACCATGTGGCAAAGTTTGGCACCGTTCTAGATCTTTTTCGGGTGTGGTCTCAGTTCAACGTATAATTACTAGGAGAAGTTCTTGGCGGAAATTCAATTAAACTAGAAAAAGTACCAAATCATTTCAGAAAAAGCTCAAACTTGATGGTTCCTTCATACATGTCATCTAAAAGCCTGAGAAAAAGTTTGAGGTCAAAATCTCACTGCAAAGCGCACAAACCACCCAACCATAAGAAACCTAAGTGTATGGATAGGGTTCGCTAGAAGGTTCCATATACCTTTGTGAAGCATGTCTACTCCACCTATGTTAAAATGTCTTGAATTTTTTTGCACTCAATTACACCCAAAAAATATGGCCCCACGCAAGATCCTAGGTTTTTCTCATCATTATTGGAATTCTTTGTATTTTTCTCTAAATGCCGCATGAGACCAAATATGGTGAATTACACATTGAAAACACAATAATTTTGCACGGTCTCCACAAGCTTTTTGTCTCCTAGGGAACAAGAGACCATGTGGCAAAAGTTTGACACCGTTCCAAATCTTTTCGGGTTGTGGTCTCAGTTCAGCGTATAATTAGTGGGAGAATTCTTGCGAGAAATTCAATTAAATTTGGAAAAAGTACCAACCATTTTAGAAAAAAATATCAAACTTGATGGTTCCTTCACACGGGGCATCTAAAAGCACGAAAAAAAGTTTGAGGTCAAAACCTCCTTTGCAAAGTGCACGTAAGACCACCCAACCATGAGAAGCGTAAGTGTATGGATAGGGTTCGTTGGAAGGTTCCATATACCTTTGTGAAGCACGTCTACTCCGCCTATGTCAAAATGCCTTGAATTTTTTTGCACTCATTTACACCCAAAATATGGCCCCATGCAAGATCCTAGGTTTTTCTCATCATTATTGGAATTCTTGTATTTGTCTCTATGCCGCATGAGAACAAATATGGTGAATTACACATTGAAAACACAATAACTTTTACACCGGCCTTCACAAACTTTTGTCTCTTAGGGAACAAGAGACCATGTGGCAAAGTTTGACACCGTTCATCTTTTCGGGTGTAGTCTCGGTTCAACGTATAATTCTTTGGGAGAAGTTGCGCAAAAATTCAATTAAAACTGGAAAAAATACCAAACCATTTCAGGAAAAATCTCAAACTTGGTGGTTCCTTCACGAGGTCATCTAAAAGCCTAAAAAGTTTGAGGTCAAAAACTCACTTGACCGCACAACCATAAAATTTAATTACATCTATTTTTTTTTTTGAAATCTAAATTGAATTGATAGAACAAAGTCACATGAAAAAATGACAAAAATAATAGATGTAAGAACAAAATAAAATGATAGATCATAATTTTTTGCATTGGGAGTTAGTATGAGGAAGAAAGACTAGTTACAAAATTTATTTTGCAGATTAAAACAAAAAAAAAACTTTGGTTCCTGTTCTTGATTTTTTCAGTATTTAGGCACTTATTTTTCTATTGAAAAATAGCCAACCATATTCGATTGGTGTTTTTCATGAGTGTTTTTATGGTATTTCGTGAGTAAACCTTCACGAATGAATTTCGTGAGACTTTGGTAGTTTCATGAGAGTTCACCTTCACGAATGGATATTGCCACTAGGTTTACCACCGTTGTTTTTCATGACTTTTTTTTTGAGGTATTTCGTGGGAGTAAACCTTCATAAATGGATTTCGTGAGACTTTGGTATTTTCATGAGAGCTCACCTTCACGAATGGATATTGCAACTAAGTTTGCATAGGTGTTTGCATGAAGTTTTTTGTGGTATTTCGTGAGAGTGAACCTTCATGAATGGAATTCGTGAGACTTTGATATTTTCATGAGAGTTCACCTTCACGAATGTATATTGCCACCAAGTTTGCATCGGTGTTTTCATGATGTTTTTATGGTATTTCGTGAGAGTAAACCTTCACGAATGGATTTTTGTGAGACTTTGATACTTTCGTGAGAGTAAACCTTCACGCAGTGGATGTTGCCACCAAGTTTATATCGATGTTTTCATGAGTGATTTTTATGGTGTTTCGTGAGAGTAAACCATCATAAATGGATTTCGTGAGACTTTTGTAAGTTGGTGAGAGTAACCTTCAAAAACAGCTGATTTTCATGGCGTCGTGTGGAGTACTCTCTCTCATGAAAATACGTTTTCGTGGCGGGATTTACATCACTCTCATGAAAATATTAGTTTCATGAGAGTTTATTTTTCACTCTCATAAAAAACACTCCTCTCACAAAATATCCAGTTTCTGGTAGTGATTTAATAAGTTGTTACGTAAGTGTTTTTATGATGTAGCAACGTGTTTAAGGAAAGAGGAGTTTTCGTGGTGACGAAACTTTTTTTTTTGACACGATAACCAACTCTTCATGAGTCATGAAACTAAATGTTTGTAAAACTATAGAATGAAACTTTCTATTAAGAGTTTGTTTCGTACGTGTTTGATTTCACTCCACATGGTGGCAGGCATGCCATTCTTTGCATTGGAAACAATTTTTATTAAGAGTGGCCTTGTGCCAAATCTTAAAAAAATGCAAAAAAAAATAATTTAGGTATATATACTTCATTCAACCGGACAAAGTTCTAATATAAAAATTACCTCTATAAACATACACCAAATAACCAAAGAAAAAAATACTTCCTTTCAGTAGGGTCTTTTTGTTTCTTAGTAAACCATTTGACAATGATGGTTTATGTTTAATTTAATTTCTCCTAAGGTCCTTTTTGTTAGCTTTTAAAAATCTTGTATTGAATATTTTTATTTACCCATAAAGAATCTCAACTTTAAAAAGCTATAACTATAAATTGTTGAGTACTAGTACATGTCTTCATCTAAAATCGTTTAAAAATTGAATTTCCAAATTCCAGAACTTAAAACATGGACCCATAACGATTTCAAATAAAAAAACTATTAGCTACGAAGTTTCAGATTGTGTCAATCTATAATTTTATTTATATTTTGTTTTGATCTAACATTATTTGAAAACATTATAAATTCAATTCTAGAACCACAGCTAAAGCTGCTCCTTGTATGTACCTGTGTGTGGACAGGTATATCATGGAAATCTCGACAACCCGCGGAAGAGGGCTCTACTAAGTGGAAAAGAGTACTCCAAAATCGAAAAACTAACCTGAAATAAATCCAAGCTAGCCAGGGGTTAAGTATCCCCTAGTCGTCATTCATGGCCTGTCATTGTAACTGTTAACTTTTTATTCGTCTCACGCAAGCTGCCACGGCTGATCCTCGTCGGACGGATAGGTTGTTCATCTATCGAGTAGTCATGTTTGATTTCTTTTGCTAGGGAGGGGCAGAGCTAGCCAGGGGGTTGAGACAGGGGGGTGGGGGTGTGATCGAGTGGCATGGCCCAAATATTCACCTTTTCCAAATTGAAATAATTTTTTGAAAATTTAACACTCTTGGCTCCTCCAAACATTCAAAAAATAAACTTCCTATCTCTGCCCCTAAGCCAAGCACATACAAGATTAGATATTCAAGGCCACTCCCTAGGCTGCTGCTGCCATTGATGATCATGCCTAATAAACTAATACCAGAAAAAAATGGACTTAAAAAATATCAGAAAAATCCTGTCCAAAATAGGGTTGACTCTGTATTTGAGTCATACCACGTGGTTTCACATCATCCACTCCTGAAAACGGATCAGAAGAGAATTAATGAATCTCGCTGAGCTCGTACGTTAATAATAAATTATTTCTCCTTCCCAGGTACTTCTAGTGAAGTGCATTACGAAGAACGAACTCATCTTATGTGAGATGACATGAGAACTGTGTTCACACACATCTTAGTTAGTTACGTTGTAAAGTTACTTACGTCCCATATCTACTGTATCTCCCAATGAGATGGGTGTGTCAACCATAAGAAATGGTCGCTTATTGAGCTCGATCTGTTAGAATCTGAAGGATGCCTTTGGCGCCATTTCCGTGGTATGTGGTACTTCAGCGACGCAAACGCAGACCGATATACAACTTGCTCCTTACTTACGTACTATATTATAGGATATAGTTAACTGAGCTAAGTAATTGGTTTGACTTTGCACGAAAGCCAAAGTAACAAGTGATGGAGCCCATGACAACGTATGTGCGAACGCACGTGTCTCTAACATGCGTCAAACAAGCTAGTGAGCTCATGACAATGTGGATGCAAGCCACCTCCGTGCCATGTCGCCCTTTTTTTTTTTTTTCTGCATGAATCTGTGTTACCTGGTGAGGGTGCACTCGATCAGTAACACAGCTGCACCAAATGATTCGTTATGGTCATCTGGACACTAGCTAGCTTGCTGCAAATTGCAAGCCCTAATCAACAACCAACTTGGCCACTTGGAGACTTGGGATATAGTCCCTTGGTTTCAAATTTTAGTTCATTTGACTGTTTTGACCTAAGTTTGACCACCCGTCTTATTCAAAAAATTTACACAAAACTAGTCAAATTTAAGTGATTCTTAAAGAGCATTTGTTAATAAAGCAATCCACAACAAAAGAAGTGATATTTTACACAAAATTTTGAATAAGACGAGTGGTCAAAGATGGGGTTGAAAAAAAGTCAAACGAACTACAATTTAAAAAGGATTTAGTACTTCATAGACGTATCCTAAGAACAAAACAGTGTAATGCACCTAAAATATAGATCAGTGGCAAGTTGGTGTGCAAGGCTAGGTCAGCAACTCACAACTCAGACTGAGATTGGCCATGCATTCCTCTAGTTTAATTATGCTCGGATATATATCAACTACTAATGTTTTTTTTTTATGAAACAGGAGGGGTTTGAGCCCCTACAGGAATTTTATTGAAAATGAAAGAACTTTACAAAGTTTACAGAGTTAACTGAAAACAACTAGGAAACAAAGAAAGAAATGAAGAAAATCAACAAAACTACACAAGGTTTTCTAGCCATTGATCTATTTGGGGATGAAGATTTCCTTTTGCTCTTAGGATAGGCAAATTCTTGTTTGAAGACTTGACGACATCTCCCCACCGAATGAGGGATACTTCTGAATATAACATCGTTACGATGACTCCAAATAGCCCAGGAAATTGTGATTATCACCTCCATGAAGAATGGAACCTGCAATTGAGTCTTGAGGGCAGAAATTGTATCTCCCATAGACAAAATCATGAGGGATGAAGAGATTGAACGAGTGCCAGCAAGCTTGGGAGAAAGGGCATTCAAATAGCAGGTGGGCTAAGTCTTCATCAGCACCAAGGTTGTAGAGAACGCAGGAATACTCAGGTAGAACCATGTTTCTTCTTCTCAAAAACGCCCTAGTTCTTAGCCGGTCACTTAAAATCAGCCGGAAGAAGAGCTTTCTTTTGTTTTGGCAACAAGATTTCCACAACCATCGAAAAGCAATGTGAACCTGTCTAGTCCCAATCACATGTTTATAAGCCTTTGAGCAAGAGCATGAGCTTTGACCCCAAATATAATTCCATGTATCCTGAGTATCTTGAGCAGTAGACTGGATATCTAGAGTGTTTAAATTATCCTCAAGAGCCAAAAATTGAATATGGGCCTCAGGAGTAAGAGGGAGGTGGAAGAGCTCGTAGAAATGCTCCATTGTTGCTGCCTGGAATAAAGAAATGTGCTGGTTTTTTGCAAAAGAGTAGAGCTCTGAAAAGGATTGGCTATGAACAGCACCGTTCCATTGATCATGCCAGAGAAGACATGTTTTTCCATCATTTATGTTGATCAAAGCCATACCTTTATATTGATTTAAGGATTTGAGAACATCCCTCCACCAAAATGATCCCCTGAAAGTTATCAAGTCTGAAGGCAGATTATCCCTGGAGTAGTATTTGTCCCATACAAGCTGGACCCAAGGTAACTGCAGTCTGTTATAGAATTTGTGTAAAAATTTAAGAAGCAGGCTGATGTTATGAACATACAGGTTGATGATGCCTAAACCTCCCTCAGATTTTGGTAAGGAACACATTGGCCAGGCTGCTTTTGGAGGCTTTTTACTGTTCAAATCAGAACCTCTCCGTAAATAATGTTTTCTATATTTGTCAATTTGCTTGACAATTTCTTTGGGGAAGAGAAAGGTGGACATAGCAAAAGTGGGGCAGAGCTGAGATCACTGCATTGGTGAGTTCCAGTCTTCCTGCTTCATTCAGAAAATCAGAGAAGGCAACTAATCTTCTTTCACATTTTGTTACCAAGGGCCAAAAATCTGCAACAGTGGGCTTAGTAATGCTAAGTGGCAGTCCCGAGATAGGTGAAGGGGAGAGAGCCAACAGAGCATCCAAAGTGCTATGAGAGTACATCTAACCTTTCAGGAGTGACATTGATTGGAATCATTAAGGATTTGTCAAAATTAACTCTTAGGCCTGAAAAGAGAGCAAAGGTATCCAGAATGTCCTTCAAAGTACTGAGCTCATTTAGATCAGCTTTTACAAAGATTAGTGTATCATCTGCATACTGGAGGATGGGAAAATCCAAATCATTAGACAGGGGGATGGGAAGACTTAATTGTTGCCTTGACCTTGCATCATTTAGGATTGTTTGGAGAAAGTCTGCTGCTAGGACAAATAATAGAGGAGATAGTGGATCTCCTTGCCTAACCCCCTTTTGCAAAGTGAAAAACCTTTCCGGGAACACCATTTAGGAGCACCGATGAGGTATTTTGAAAAGTGAAAATTGATTTCATCCTTTGAAGCCAAAGATTTGGGAAACCTTTGTTTTCCATGATTTGAAGCATAAATTCATGCTCTACTTTGTCAAAGGCTTTTCAAAGTCCAATTTCGAGGATTAGCGACTCTTTTTTGCTCGATGGCAAGTATGGAGATATTCTAGTGCGTAGGCCAAATAGTCCTGAATACATCTAGATTTAATAAAGCCATACTGGTTTTTGTGTAGAATAGAAGGGATAATTCTCTGAAGCCTATTAGCCAAAAGCTTTGTGATGAGCTTAATTGAGGTGTTAAGTAGAGAAATGGGCCTGTAATCTGAGATTTTCATTGGATCATTTTTTTTAGGTACCAAGGTAATAAAGGAGCCATTAATACTCTGAAGGCAGACATTGTTCTGATGAAAGGCATTGCACAAGTTATAAAAATCTGGTGCAATAATATGCCAACACTTTTTAACAAAATCTGTATTAAAGCCATCTGGACCAGGAGTTTTATTTGAGGGCAAATGCTTAACTACATTATCAATTTCCTCTTTCTGGAAGGGCTCAATGAGAGAGAGGACAGATCAGGTGAATTTGGAAAAAAAAGGAAGGAAGGTTATATCCAATGGTGGTGAAGTTGGAAGTTCCCAATCTGTCCTTAAAGCTTAACCAAATCATTTCTGCTTTTTCTCTATGATCTGTTATTGGGATCTGTTAGTCATTTTCCAAGGAGGTGATGAAGTTCCTTCTGAATTTAACAGTAGCATGTGCATGAAAGAATTTTGTACTAGCATCTCCCAAAGTAGCCCATTTAATGACACCCCTTTGTTTCCAATAAGCCCTCTGTTGCTGTAGGAGAGAGGTGAGCTTGGATTCAAGGAGTTTCCTGAAGTTCCATTCAATAACACTAAGATCTCTTAACTCTTCAAGAGTGTTCAGAAAGGTGATTACTAATTTAATATTAGCAATATTTGTCTTCAACCCAGAGATAGTTTTGTTCTAGCTTTTGAGAGTACTTCTTAGATTTTTAAACTTTGCTCTGATTAACTTTGCAAAGTATCTTTGGAAGAAAGGGGTGTACCGGCCCTTAGCTGTACCTGATCCAAAAAATCAGGATGATGGAGCCAGAAATTCTCAAACCTGAAGATATTACCCTTTGGGATGCTTGTGGAAATTGTAATGGCACAAGGTGTGTGATCAGAGATTTCTCTGACCAGGGTTGAAGCATAAGAGTTTGGATATGAAAGAGTCCAGCTAGGGGAGGTAAAGAACCAGTCTAGTCTCTCTAGAAGGGGGGATGCTATTTGTTGGTCCATGTGTATCTGTGACCTTTTAGGGGTAATTCAATCAGAACCAAAAAGCTTAAAGCATCATTGAACATAAGCATCTCTTGAATATTAGCTCTCGGCTTTGTTTCTATCTGCTGGATTTCTGTATATAAATTGAAGTCCCCAACAAGCAACCAATTAATATTATTTGGCATAGTAATACCCTTAAGCCTTTGAATAAAATTTCCTTTTCCTTGAGGAGTACATGGGGCATAGATATTTGTAAGGACCCAGGAAGCACCATTATGTGTGGAGGTTAACAGAACAGAGATGGCATAATCATTTTGAAAAATTAGGGAACCATGAAATTTAGAAGATTTCCAAGCAGTAAGCAAGCCACCCGAGGCACCATTTGAAGGGAGAAAAGCAAAATCATCAAAGGCAGGAGGACAGAACTGTTTGATATAAGCTAGATCAAAAGAAGATCTTTTGGTTTCTTGAAGACAGACAACGTCACAATTACTGTCTAGGACTCTATCTCTAATAGAGTTCCATTTTTCTGCTGCATTTAAACCTTGAATATTCCAACTTAAAACATTCCACTGTCTTGTACTCATGATGGAAACTACTTTAATACAAAAAGATGTTGAAGCAAAAGATTTAAGAAGACAAGTAGATAAAAAAACTCTGGTGATCCTCCATGGGGCCCTTGGAAGGACCTTCCTCCCCGAGAATCCTTTCCATCCAGGGATTTCCTTTTCGATGTTTCTTCCTTGGCCTCCCAACAGCCTGCTTCTTGGGGGGGTTGCGAAATCACCTCGGCTTCAGAGTGGAGGGGTCCAGATGCCGCAGAAGGCGGTGCCCAATTCCCCTCACGACAGATTTAGAAAGTGTAGGGGGGTTAGCATTACAACCAATACAGTTTTTACAGGGGGTGCCAGTGGTAGTTTTGTGTCCACCAAAGAGATTATGAATCCTAGAGCTTCTCCTTAACTCTGAATCATAGATGATTGGAGTCTTACCACGCTTAGACTTGGGAGCAGGAAGGAGGCACTGAAATGGGAGTGGGCTGCATCAACTTGATAGGGGAAGGTGGTGGATCCCTGCCGCATCCGAGGGATCTCCAGCTGATTGTCCTCCTCAACTTGGCTTTCCTGCTCTTCTTGGGTGTCTTGTAGATCATCATAATCCAAACAGAAAGGGGATGGAGGGTCAGAGCAGGAGTATTCAGAAATAGTGATAGAAGGTGTGGAACTGGGTAACTGAAAAGAGAATGAGTTACCATTATATGAACGGAGATGGTTGACCAGGCTTGGGACTTTAGGAACTCTTGTGCCCACTCATAAGAACCAGGGTTTCAAAGAAGAAAAAGAGAGAAGAAATTCATCCATTCCGAGGGGATGTTGATGTAGGCTTTGAAGTATCTATTGGAGCAAAATATTTGGCCCAACATCTAACAAACATACGCACTTGGGCCTTTTCCCCGGGAGGGTTGAAGCAAGTTGTGGTCCACTGGTGGAAAAAAGGTTTCCACAAAGCCCGGATGTAGATTGTTGGGCTGATTGTGCAGGTTTTCAAAAGGCACCAGGTCTTCCAGTGGGACTTCATCAACTAAAAAATTTTGAGGATTACGCACAAAAGGAATGTTGACTTCAGGTAGAGGTGCAGGAGGCAGTGGTAGGGCATCTTCATCGGAGGATTCAGTGAGGTCATCCATGGCTAAGACATGACCATTAGGGAGCACAGGACCAGCTTCTACACCCTCAGGGGTAGGAGCTTGAAACACTTCCTCCACTGCAGGGAGAGGCTGATTCAGGTCAGGTACCTCTTGATTGTCTCATTGATTAGGTTCTGGCTGGATTATCTGATCTGGAGGTAATGGTGCTTGGAAGGCTTCATTTTGTGCCAAAGCCTGGTCCACTCACTGAACTGCTTGATTGGGCCAAGCTCTCCAACCCATAGCCCGAAGATTTTCCGGGGATGAAGGGAGCATTCGGGCCCTGGCTACGAGGGGGGTGAGGGTGGTTGTGGACCTTGGCCCCACTGCCCAAAACCATGATAGAAAAAGTTATTTGGGTCAAATCCACCATCATCATGGAGGTAATTCCTCATCTTGGGCCACTGCTCCTAGCATTTGTGTATGGAACACTTCACATTGTGCAGTCCAGCTATCTGATTCAAAGTTGGTACCTTCAGTGAAGACAAAGAACCAAGGAATCTCATCTAGCCTAGCAACTCGAACCCTGACCATTGCCCTGAATGGATATAGCCTATCCTCTTCCCACATCAGCAACTGTCCAAAAGAAGAAACTACTTTTTCTATTAATGGTTGAGTCCATAGGTCCAGATCAAGCCCCGTGAAAATCATCCAAACGTCATGAGTCATAACAGCAATTCTATGATTCCAGGCTCTATTATGGGGCACAAAAGAGATGGTTCCATTGCCATATTGGTGAGGACTACTCGAATAAGCAAGTCCCTTTGAAACAAATAGTTAAAACGAACCATAGCCTGACCATAGGGTGTAGGATACAGGTTTCTAAACCCCACCTGAACATGATTTTGCAGGAAATCCTGGAGGACGTTGCGGATGTCCATGAAAGTGACTTGACCTTGAGGAACCGGGTTGAAGACTGCGATGGCTAAATCCATGTTATGGTCCGGAATATGGCCAACAACCACTCGGCGCATGAGTGGCCTACCTTCGATCATCCGACGCTGGATGTTAGGTGGGAGAAAAGGAGTTGGATCAACAAAGCGGAACGCCATCCCCTGAGAATCAGAGGGAACAGGGGAAGTCATTGTAGCAGTCGCGGGGGTTTTCTCTTCCCAAACAACGTGACGGATGATGCGATGAGCATTGTCACTACCAAGGGTGAGGGGAGCAAACTCACCGAAATCCGTTCCCCGCACTAGCTCGACGCTCGGAGAGGGTGAAGGCACCGCCAATGGTGGCGGGCGGCGGCGTCACCTCGGCGTCGTCGCTATCCTCCAGAAAATCCGGTGCTCTCAGTTTCCAAGTGAGCTTCCAGGGTACGGTAGTTGGGGGCGGCGGAGTAATGCCAGTTTGGTGAAAATAATAATCACTGAAAGATTTATACCATCTTGGCTTAGCGGTCCCACCAGTCATACTACGGGTATCGAGGATTCTTGCTCTCGGTAGATTTTTATTTTGGGGTTGAGAAGAATCAGGAAGGTGGCGGGGACGCGCGCCAGAGATACGTGGCGTGACCATAGCGTAAAACAGTTGAGACAGCGGATATCATTTCTACAATTGGGCCTAGAATGATCATGGGCCGGACATCTTGAGCAGGAGGATGGGCTGGAGGGAGCTGGGCCTAGAATCCCTTTAGCATTAGACGGAGTAGGATGATCTCTAGAATAATTCGATAAGCCGGCCGATCAAAAAACGCTTTTCCGAGAAACCGGTGCACGATTTGAATTTTAAACATTCAAAAATTGAAAGTTGTCTCGAAGAACGAGGATCATAACGGACATGGTTCACCGGAGTGGCATTAGCGCCGGTGAGCGGCATAGAACGTCACCGGTGGGACGAGGGTCGTTGGCAGAATGATTCCATTGAGGCCGAAGCTTCTGGGGGTTACTCTGCCTCCGGTGGACCGTGGACCAGGTGGCCGCCTCCTCCTGCAGCCAGCGTTTATACTCCAACCAATAGAGGGGACCACCATTGTGCCGAGAGGTGGAAGAAGATCTTAAACTCGCCGACTCGAACTTCCCAAGATTGTAAACATGGAGGCCAACCGAGGAGCATGAGAGAGAGAAACGAAAGGTTCTATCATTTAGAAGACGAACATCAAAGAGATCAGCAGAGCCACCAAGCACCGATTGAAGGATCGCGGCCACCGAATGCACCGTTAACCGGAAAGAACATCGACCAACAGACGACGAGAAGGAACGGACCGTAACGCCGAGAGGAGGAGGTGGAATTGTAGCAAACCGGTGTACGGAAACGACGGAGAATCTCAGCTTGGACCACTAGACCCGGCCTGACGTTGAGGGGAGGAGGATCCATGGGGTCAACGAGGTGGAGATGCCGGCGATCAGCATGACGGCGAGGGGAGGGTGGAGTCGCCGAGTCTCCTCATCGCCCCTAACCGAGGGAAACGTTGATAATTTTCCACATTGGTACTATCTAAAGGTTTGTTGTTCAACTACTAATGTTTCGTGTGTGACATAATAGTTGATACATATCCGTGTTGTCGTTGTTCATTCGGTTTTTTTTTTCTTATTGTTCTTTTAATATCATGCATTAGCTTTATACTACCGTACTTGCCACTGATCTATATTTTGGGTGCCTGATATTTCTTTTTATTATTAAAGGAATATGTAATTTTATTACTGATTGATTATAGAAAAAATTATGAATTGTCTCTTATAGGTTGTCCTTTTAATTGTACTATTTGGTGGCCTAAAATATTGTTGCCTGAAAATTCAAACACTTCAATACAAAAATTCTCTTGCTCCTCCTTTTCAGATTATAAGTTGTTTTGGTTGCCAAGTCTTCGGCCTGAAAGGCTGAAACAAACAGTATGCAATGTATTTGCTGAATTGTGGTGCATTGAGCCAGACAGAATTGTGGTGCATTGAGCCAGACAGAAACAAATAACAAGACGTGGAAACATAGCACAACAATCCGTTGTAGTCTAGGTGGTTAGGATACTCGGCTCTCACCCGAGAGACCCGGGTTCAAGTCCCGGCAACGGAATTTTTGTTGCTTTTCTGTTGTTGTTTTTTTTTTTTTTTTTTTTTTTTTTTTGTTCTGGCTTTCTCCATATCATGCATAAATTCCAATCGCTTTTCTGTTTTTTTTCTGGCTTTCTCGATATCATGCATAAATTCCAATCACAAACCAAATCCATTTCCATGCTCCGATACATAGCGTGCTTATGTTTTCTTTTCTTTCTGCACCAAATACAAAAGCCACAAGAAGTACTCTGTTATGCACAAGGCCCCCACAACTTGGGTGGGTCACGTCACGTATTCAGGGGAAGAGACCCATCCACAAGTTCAGTTCAATCCCGCATTTGCTCCAACAATACAAAACCGCTACAGAACATGTGAGATGAAAAAAATAGTAAATATAAGAGCTAATAGACACTTCCATTGATTCTTCTGCGTTCCAATTCTTCTGCATTTATATATGAGATCTATTCGAATCTATGCCGTGGTCTGGTCTCTGCACAAGTCCAAACTGCAATCAGGCCTTATAGTTCAACCAAATGTCACGGGACTAACTAGAGTTCCTCAAATCCTTCTTCGTCAGCGTCCTCATCCATTCTTTCAAAATGAGTCCGGAAGCTCTCCATCTACCAGTGACAGGAAAAGGGGAAAAAAGATCAAACGAATGTTCAAAGTGACACCTGAGAATGTTACGGGGCCTGCATTATTCCAAACCTAATAAGGATAATATCACTGGAAGGATTTACTTGGTGAGGTTCTAATGATATTTACCGTTGCATAAAACTTCAAACTATGACAGGTGGGCGAACAGCAGCAACCCAGATCTTCAGGCCATGGATACAGCGTTGCACCATTGCTATTTCTGAGCCAGCAAACTACTGGAGATTCACTACTAAGTCTAAATTACACTATTCTAGATAGGTTTCACATGCTGAGTGTGTTTTCTTTTCTAGGGACAGACTTGATCTAAGGATATGATCTCTTGGCTGTCAAACTACACAAAAGATTAAAACTGGAATAGTCAGGGAACAGGTCTTGACATTTAAAAGGCCACTGAGAACTATGACCACCTACCAAAAATTTCAGCTGGGGCCTGGGGGTCAGATTTATCAATAAAATTTCCTGACAGAGCTGTCACCATACAGAGCAGTGAGCGACCTACTAACATTAGTGGAGTGGGTTTTGACAAAACTTTTTAGTATCTGTACCTTTACCTCTTACAGTCTAAATCGCTTCAAACAACACACAATGGTCCACAATGATTTATTTGCATCTACATGTTTTCTTATGCAAGGATACTTGCATGTATTTTTTTTTTTTTTTTTTGACCACTACTTGCATGTATTGTTGGTAATATATTTCATACAGAATCGATGGTGATAACTAAACATAGGCTATCTAAAGGTAAAGCCTGCACTTTTTCATCTGGCTTTTCGCGAAAAAGTTACCGATAGTTCTAGACATATGTCAGATTGACATTTTAGGAAATATTTGAATTTAGATGCCATGGTGTCTACCATAAATCAGTGACAGTTTGCTAACTGTCCCTCTACGAAGATATATTCTGACAAAGGAATTTGAAATCATGACCATGATAATTCCGAAAAAAAACCTTCAAAATTACAGTAGTGAAACAAATCGAGCAGAAGTTATTCACTGGCTCACCTGTGCATCTGAAAACCGCAGCTGTTCTGCAATAAAAAGCATTCTGCCACACTTTTCCCATGGAGTAGCTAGATCTAAGCCAAGATCCTTTGCAACATTGTCATGTCGCACAAAGCTGACTCGAAAGCCCTGACTGAAGAAAAGCTTTTCCAGATTGTCCTGTTCCAAGCCCTGCAAAAGAACATACAGGGGAACTATTATTGACAACTCATTTAAAAGATAATATGTGATTTTGACATATATATATATAATCAACCATGTTCATTGGTGCTGTGCAGTCTGGAAAATGGGGCAGTTCTCCAATGAAGATACTTCCTTTCATTGCTAAATTGCTTATGAGAAGCAAGAGATTTTCCAAACTAGTGGTTGTGGACAGAGGTAAACCCTGCAATTCCAATAAAACTTCAATTCAGAAAAAGAAGATTATCAAATTGTTGTTACTGATTGCACTAACATTCATATATACCATAACTGAACTGTTGTTGTGCTCAAGGCCAATGAAAACACTTGTAAATTCACTTATTTAAATATTTTTCTGGATAGAATTGAATAAGACGATAAGGAAACAAACTAAAAATTAATCATGCTTACAAGTTAAGCTAGCTACCTGCAGTACCCACAAGCTAAGCCTATTCCCATTGAAGCCATTTTTGCTCAACCCTGCCTGTAAATCATGGGATTCCAAAGAAGTATGAAGCAAGACACAGTTTCGTGACACTTTTGCTCCAGCTCCTGTGAACCATAAGAAACATAAATGCACATGAGTTCTTGGCAATCATTACCAAAGCTCTAAGTTTTCTTTAGAGAATTAAGAAAACCATTCATATGCCACTAAATATGTCCATGTTCTAAATCTTGCTACTCATTATGAGCCAAATATATTTTTGAATAAACAGCCCAATATGTCAGTGAGGCATAGCACAAGAACTTATTAGGGATATACAGGGAATGAGCTTGTTACGTTTTAGTGGTTGCTACTACATCTGTTTTCAAATAATTGACATTTGTGATGAAAAACTTTTTTTTACTACATCTATTTTTTTTGAAGTCGAAGAGCTTGACAAAATTTTTTATATTTGAGGGCTGAAATCCAGCCAACAAATTATTAGTAGTGCCTGAACTGACCAGACTAGATAGGTTCAGGCACTAATGGTGGCATATTGTAGAAAATAACTGGAAAATACATATGTTTTGATTGAACTATAGCATAAACATGGGGTAAGGAAGCCCTATCATCTATTCTTCAAAACAAACGAAAAGAAGAAACTTGGGACTGATAAGTTTCTACTACACCTCTGAGCTGATGAGTTGCTGTAGTGAATACTTTTCCTGGTGAAACATCATATACAACAGACAACCTTGGCCAGTTCAGCCCTGTACGGACGAAAGTGTCCATTCCATCTGTCAACAGAACAATCTATAAGGAATGAGATAACATATTCTCAAACGGTTGGAAGGAAGGAATTTATCATAACATTTAATTAAATTTACCTGTCTAATGTCTTCTGAATTATTGATCAAATTCTGTAATTTGTCATCAATATATCTGGTTGTTAGCCTATAATGATCTTGCCAAGGCACTGCATGTGAATCTAGATAATCCATATCATGATGTGCCAAATCATGTGAAAGAAGAACGGCAGCATATGGATCAATGAAAAGAGGATCTGCATGAATAACTCAATTAAATTACATAGGAACTAACATAGAACATATCTAAAGCTAAAATTTCTTTCAGAAAAAAAAAAAAAATCTAAAGCTAAAAAAGCTAAGACTCTATAGTGATTATTATCAAATCTTTCCCAGGAAAAGAGTACAGCATGGTTCAAACCGTAGTAGATATGTAATCAACATTGCCCCATGACCCATAAGAAATTTCAACATCTTTCAATATGATTAAATGACTAGAAAATGAAACCAAAGCACATAACGAAAGTTGCACTAAGCCATCTGCATTCTGCAGACGAAAATGAAATCAAAGCACATAACGAAAGTAGCATTAAGCCATCTGCATTCTGCAGACGTAAATATTTTATTCGTGCTAATCAAGTTTGTACCCCAGTTGTCATTAAGAAGTTCCACCACCTTAAAAAACCTAATAATGAGTTCTGTTCCTACAATTTTGGAGCATAGTAAACCAACACATTGTGCAGAAACAGCAAACAATGTGAAAACAGCAGTCTAACAAAAAAAAAAAAAAAAAAAATCGATCTACCACAAAAGAACTAACAGGACAGCAACAGAAGACACTTGTGTACTGATATAGAAATGTTCCTATATCTTCTCTGTTGAAGCTATGGTGCCACATTTTTTTATGGGAATCCGTAAACCCTAAACTCCCTCATTTGAAGCAAAAGTAGAACAAAAATCGAGGATTCTAGTATCCACAGTGACATTGGATAATCTCTCAAAACATGCAGCCGACTTCCTACAGTACAACATGACCACCAGATTTTTTTCCATTCCCCTTTTAAATGAGTTCACAATTAACGTCAAAACAGCATGCAATCCACCAATGTTTCGCATTGCCCATGTGAAAGAGAATCGCTATTATAGTTTCGCCACGATTCGTCGAACAGGTGGCGCGCGTTCAGCAGTACTCGCCCAAATCAGTACTTCAACCACAGGCAGCAACAACCAACACGGGAAAAATCGCCAGGTGTATGTACCTGAGCGGCGAGACTCCTCGTCGCGGATGCGAGCGGCGCGGAGGGCGGCGAGGTGCAGCTGGTCGAGCTCCTCTGGATCCGGGAGCGGGCCTCCGCGCGCGCGCGCGCGCCAGCGTCGGTAGCCGAGGGCCGCAGCGGCGAGCGTCTCCGGGTCTTCCAGGTGGAGGAGCAGTATGGGGGACGTGGCAGCGGTGGGAGGGTCAGAGAGGTGCGGCGCGCATGCGGGGCCGCCGCCGCCGGCGGCGCGGCGAGCCTCGTCAGCGCAGGCATATGCCGAGCCGACGACACGTGCTGAAGTCCGTAGCATTCGAAAGCAGAGTTCTATTCAATTTTGTGTTTTCGGTGGCTGGAGCGTGTATGTCCACACGTAATTAAAAAAAACTACTCTCTCTTTCTTATTGGGGTTTTCTAGCATCTCTAAAAGTTTTCTAAAAATCAATCCGTAAATCACTGAGTTTTAACGGCTAAAAAATTGTAAGTATATTCTTTTTTTTTTTTTTAAGTTTTTAAACCCTAGCTTCTACAAATAAAAGATTATTTAACAACGGAAAGCAAACTATTTTTTAAAACATTCTTACATTTGCATTGAAAACCTGTCCTACTTAGGTTAAAAAAAACGTCCTACTTCCCCCACCGCATTTCACCTCCAAATTGGCCTATCCATGTTTATATTTCCACGCAATTTGAGTATATATTTCTTGGGAGTTACATATAAAATGGTTGGAGAATAGTTTTTTCAATCTCGCCAAAAATTTGGGATTTTGAAAATTCTTGGTGATGCTCATGTGAAAGGAATGTTTTTTTTTTTTTCGAGACCGGGGATATAGTTTTTTTTCATTAAGCGAGAAGAGAATGGTCTATAGACCTACACATAGTTGATACACGGTTCGTAAGTAATCCAAGGATTACCAACGAAACCCTAAAACACAAACGAAAAGCAAGAAACACGAGGGGCGGGGACCCTCCACCTAACACCCCGCAAATTTGAGCCTAACACAAAGATAACTCGACACCTAGGTAGCCGGTAGTGAACGTAGCAACGGACTCTTCAGGGACGGCAAAGCATCCGTCGAAGTCGGACAAACAGATAACAAGCAAACAAAGCATCCGCTAGCACACCAGACGACAAAGCATCCGTCAAAGACCTCGGTGGCAAAGCATCCAAATAAGAACAACCTCGGCAAGACAAAGCATCCGCCGGAAAGAAGACGACCACCTCGGCGGCAAAGCATCCGCCCGGAACGCGACGCGACCTCGGCAAGACGCACGCGCACACCGGAAATGCAAGCTCGTAGCGACCCACGACCTCGGCAGAAGACACGCATACCAAGCAACGCAAGCTCGTAACGACCGCGACCTCTCGCGGCGCGGTACATGCACACCGAAACGCAGGCTCGTGAAAGGTACACCGATGGCGACATTCGCCAAAACCAACGACCGGCTACCACCAACTAACATACCAAGGTGATGAGAAGAACACGAAAAAGGTCTCAGCGCAACAAACCACAGCGTCAACACGGGAGGAGCAGCGTGTAAGGTCCTAGATGGCTAGAGGGGGGTGAATAGCCTATAAAAATATTCTACAAGCTCAATTAAACAAACCAGTTAGAATAAAACACGGCGTAAAGCGGTTTGCACTAGCTCTAGTGGTCTTGCAAGCCTTCTAGTGACAACACTAAATATTTCTATGATCTCTAATCCACACAAAGTCTATGTCACTACTCTAGCTAATGAGCAATCCTAATATGGTCCTTATGCTAGCAAGAACAACTACACAAAGCAAGTGCTAGCTCACTACACAATATAAACTAAAAATGTAATTGCAAGAGAGTGAGCTAGATATACCAACGTGTAGAGGAAGACAACCAATCACCGGGAAGAAGATGAACTATCAATCACTCGAAGGTGATGATCCACACACCGAGACAATGAACAAGTCGATTTGTTCACCCGGAGTTCACTTGTACACCGACAAGCTACTCTCCGGTTGTGCCGACCAACACAAGGATGGTGTTTGAGCTAGGCGGTGCCCTTGCTAGCCTCAACACACCACTCACAAGTGAGGTACCCAAGACACGAGCAATGTATTCCTTGCACTTTGTCTTCCCGACGAGGAGTGCGTGATCCTCTCACAATTTCGCCCGGAGGTGGCCAAGAAACAATCTCCTCTTCTTGCCAACAACTCCACCAAATCACCAAGCCGGCTAGGAGCGGTGTCTCCAAGAGCAAAAGGAAACCAACCGTCTCACAACGATCCCCAAGTGCCTCTAGATGCAAGAACTCGATGCAATGCACTTTGGATCACCACTTCTCTCAAGAATGAAGCTCACAAGCAAGAATGAGAGAGTGGAGGACTTGTTGCTCAGCTCTAGGGTGTTAGAAATGATTCAAATGTCCAAGAGAGAGAGAGAGCAATGGCCGGCCAAAGGGGTATAAATAGGCTCCACCTAAAAATAGAGCCGTTGGGGAGGAACATGCAATTCTGGGGCGGCCGGACGCGCCGACCGGACTCATGCATGCGCCCCGGCCGAGAGTCCGGCCACAACCGACAAACCCAATCTTCCAAATTTAGAACACCCGCGGTGCATGCGTCCGGTCGAGGAAAATAGTGCGTCCGGTGCATGCTTCCGTGCATGCGCCCGGTCACTTCTCGGCCGAGGCCAATTAAAAAACATGCTCTCTGGAATTTTGATCGGAAGCACGCACCGGTGCGTCCGGTGCATTCTGCATGCTTCCGGTCATGCTTCCGGTGCATGCGTCCGGTCACCTCTGAGCCATGAATTTTCGTCGTTTCGTCGCCGTTCCTTCGCCTTTGCTCCAAATAGACTTCCGTCACTTGTTTCTTGTTGCCGACACGCCGAAGAACACCTCGACACCATGTGTTAGCATTTTCGAAACCATTTTCGACAAGGACGGAGTTAGCACTTTAGGTTAGAATGCATGCATATGAATTTTGAACCTAAAGGCACATGAGGATCGATATGTACGAAAGTTTTCCCCTCTTTATAGTACGGCTTATCGATCCTATAACCACTCACACCCTCTATGGTGTCTTGAGTGTAAAATCAAAAGGCCCTATGGTTATACCTTTGCCTTGGGCTCAATTGATCTCCGAAACTCCACCGAGTTGCATGCTTGATCATCTTTTGGATCACCTCGATCCATCCTCCATGATCACCATGCACCAACTCCGGCACGACCAATCTCCAATCTAGTCAAACACTTAGCATCGAGAGATTAGTCCTTAGGTGTCACTAATTATCCAAAACCAAACTAGAGATCTTCAATCTCCCCCTTTTTGGTAATTGGTGACAACCCGCATAAAGGTTTTATGATTAATGTTTTTGAACATATCATGGTTGTCCAAGCATTTTGCTTACAATCATAGGATTGGACAAACATCATAGTTCGGTTTTGGTAGCATGAGCTCCCCCTACATGTATGCCACGAGTTTGGAACGAAGCATTGCATACATGTATGAGTATTGAAATTTAGGGTGAGCTATGTTACCAAAATGATGCTTAAGGTGAAAGAAATGGACCTTTGAAGCATGATACCAATCGGAGTTGCGCCATTTTCACCATACAAGTATCAAGGTAACTAGATTTTCATCAAAACTCATAGTACCACGTGAGATCATATTATAAGCAAGGTACTTGAATTAAGAGCGGAATTTTGAAAATCTAGCTAGCTCCTATGCATGCTAGTCATTCAACCACTTGTAAACCACTTGTGAAACATTGAACTAGCATACACCACACAAGCATGTATATATGGAATTTAAATATATGTGCAATGAGCAAGTCATATGTTAGTGCACAATCAAATGCAACAAATTGTCTATGAGCTTGCTCCCCCTACTTGTGTGATCCACTTGAAAGATTTCTCCAAAAACATGTGGAATTTTTAATTTTTCAAAACCTTTCATGCACTAATCTCTCCCCCTTTGTCGACAATTTCCACAAAAGGTATGACCATGTTGTGTTATGGAGGAAAGAATAGTGCTCAAATTTGGTCAAATTTGGATCACTTGTCAAACATATATTTCAGTTTGAACCAAAGACAAGCTTCTTCACACCTCATGACAAGGGTTATCTTGCCTATGTTGAAGCATATGTGTGAAAAGATAGCCAAATTCAACACTTGAGATTGCAAGCCCATAAACATGTCATATGTCATCACTAGATCAAACAAGCATAAATAGCAATAGTGATGGCATACAAACATTGAAATCCTTTGATTTTTCATGAATGCTTCCTAAGGCACAAGTTATATGTCTATATGTTCTAACAAGTCCTTAGATATCATGAATGACATGTCAAACAATTTCACCTTTGCTTTGCTTGATGGAGGGGCATGTCATTTGAGTGGGGTGCATTCAACTCATATTGGAGAAGTCAAGGATGTTCAACTCATTTCTTAGCTTGCAAAACCTCTTCTCATCTAGTGGCTTTGTAAAGATGTCGGCTAGTTGATCTTCGGTGCCAATAGGATGGATAGCAATGTCACCCTTTTGTTGGTGATCTCTTATGAAGTGATGTCTTATGTCAATGTGCTTGGTTCTTGTATGTTGGACCGGGTTTTGTGTCATCTTGCAAGCACTCTCATTGTCACAATACAAAGGCACATGATGGAAGTCAAAACCATAATCCTTTAATGTTGATCTCATCCATAGCAATTGTGCACAACAACTACCGGCACTATTGTATTCGGCCTCGGCGGTTGAAAGTGTCACACCGGTTTGCTTCTTTGATGACCATGATACTAGAGATCTTCCAAGGAAATGACAAGTGCCACTTATGCTTCTTCTATCCACCTTGCATCCCCCATAGTCGGAGTCCGAATATCCAATAAGCTCAAAGTTTGACCCCTTGGGATACCATAGCCCAACATTTTGAGTGTGCTTCAAGTACCTCAATATCCTTTTTGATGCGGTGAGGTGACTCTCTCTAGGTGAGGATTGAAACCTTGCACACTTGCCAACACTAAACATCACATCGGGTCTAGAAGCGGTCACATAGAGTAAGCTTCCAATCAATGACCTATAGTACCTTTGATCAACCATATTGCCACCTTCATCACTATCCAATGATCCATTGGTACCCATTGGTGTATTAATGCCCTTTGCATCTTGCATGCCAAACTTTTTGATCATGTATCTAATGCACTACCCTTGACTAATGAAGGTGCCATTCTTCATTTGCTTGATTTGGAGACCAAGGAAGTATGTGAGCTCTCCAAGCATAAACATCTCAAACTCTTTTGCCATCATCTTTGCAAACTCTTCACAATATTCTTGATTTGTTGAGCCAAATATGATATCATCCACATATATTTGCATGACAAATAAATCATTGCCAATCTTTTTGGTGAAGAGAGTAGTGTCAACTTTGCCCATCTTGAATCCCTTCTTGAGTAGGAAGTCTCTCAACCTCTCATACCATGCTCTAGGTGCTTGCTTCAACCCATAGAGTGCCTTGTTTAGCTTGTACACATGGTTGGGATGATGATAATCTTCAAAACCGGGAGGTTGTTCAATATACACTAGCTCATTATGAATCCATTGAGAAGTGCACTTTTGACATCCATTTGATAGAGCTTGATGTTGTGGGCACATGCATAGGCAAATAAGATTCTAATTGCCTCTAATCTTGCAACCGGAGCATATGTTTCACCAAAGTCAAGACCCTCTACTTGAGTGTAACCTTGTGCAACTAGTCTTGCTTTGTTTCTCACAACAATGCCATCTTCATCTTGCTTATTCTTGAAAACCCATTTGGTTCCAATGACATTGTAGTCTTTTGGTCTCTCCACCAATTCCCACACTTTGTTTCTATCAAAGTTATTGAGCTCTTCTTGCATTGCAATGACCCATTCCTCATCTTTCAAAGCATCATCAACCTTCTCGGGTTCTTCTTGTGACACAAATGCAAAGTGCTCACAAAATGCCGCTAGCCTTCCTCTTGTTTGCACTCCACTTGCAATATCACCAACAATGTATCAATTGGATGGTCTCTAGCAACACTTGAGCTTTGGAGTATTGGAGCTTGATTGTTTGTGCTTGGTTGATCACTAGAAGTATCTTGAGATGATGTGCTAGCTTGTTGTTGATCTTGTACTTGAGCACCACTAGCTTGAGTTATTTGCACTTCATCTTTGTCATCTTCAACTTGAATTGGCCTAATGTCACCAATCTCCATACCCTTCATGGCATCTACTAATTGAGTTCCACTAACATCATTAAGGTTCTCATCTTCATCTTGGGACTCATTGGTTTCATCAAATTCAACATCATGGACTTCTTCCAATGTGCCACTTAAGTTGTTCCACACTCTATATGCTTTGCTTGTGGTGGAATAACCAAGTAGGAACCCTTCATCACACCTCTTGTCAAACTTCCCAAGTCTTGCACCCTTCTTCAATATGTAGCATTTGCATCCAAATACTCTAAAGTATGCAATGGTTGGCTTTCTTCCATTCAATAGCTCATAAGGTGTCTTGTTCATCATAGGATGGCAATACAATCTATTGATGTAGTGGCAAGTGGTGTTGATTGCTTCGGCCCAAAATGATTGACTCACATTGTACTCACTAAGCATTGATCTTGCCATTTCAATGAGTGTCCTATTCTTCCTCTCAACTAGACCATTGGATTGTGGTGTGTACTTGGCCGAAAGTTGATGCATGATTCCATAATCATCACAAAGCTCATCAACTCTTGTGTTCTTGAACTCACTTCCATTATCACTTCTCACTTTCTTCACTATGATATCAAATTCATTGTGCACCCTCTTGAGAAATGTCTTGAAGATTGAATATGTGTCACTCTTATCATTGAGAAAGAACACCCAAGTGAATCTTGTATAGTCATCCACAATCACAAATCCATATTTGTTGTCATCAATGCTTGTGTATGTGGTTGGACCAAACAAATCAATATGAATCAAATCAAATGCCTTGCAAGTGCTCATGAAGCTCTTCTTTGGATGAGTGTTTGCAACTTGCTTCCCGGCTTGACATGCACTACATAGCTTGTCCTTGTCAAAGCGAACATCCTTCAAGCCTCTCACTATATCATGCTTCACTAATTTGTTGAGTTGCTTCATACTAACATAACCAAGCCTTCTATGCCATAGCCAACCCATGCTAGATTGAGAGATCAAGCATGTACTAATTTGTGTCTCACTAGCACCAAAATCCACAAGATAGAGGTTGTCAAATCTTATTCCCTTGAAGATCAAGCTTGAATCTTTTGTATTCACTATCTCAACACTATCTTCACCAAATATGTACTTGTAACCAAGATCACAAATTTGTGCCACCGAAAAGCAAATTGTACTTCAATATGTCCACTAGTGCCACATTTGATAAGGTCAAATCATTGGTTATTGCTATCTTGCCTATGCCTTGTATCTTGCCACTTTTGCTATCACCAAATGTAATAGGCTTGCCATTCTCTTGATTTGAATCAATAGTGTTGAACTTCCTTGCATCACCGGTCATGTGTTGAGTGCACCCACTATCAAGAATCTAATGGTTGCCCCCAATCTTGTAATTCACCTATAAGGAAATCAATAAGATTTAGGTACCAATTTTCCCTTGGGTCCTTGGAGGTTAGCAACCAAAGCCTTTGGTACCCAAATTGCCTTCTTCTTTGGGCCAACAATGGGTGTACCAATAAACTTTGCCTTGACACCTTTCTCACCCTTGGTAAGCAAATAACAAGAATCAAAATGTATGGAATGCACTTTGCTTGATTTCTTGTTCATGTTCATTTTAGCACATTTTTGCTCTTGATGCCCCACTTGCTTGCATCTATTGCAATAGGACCCATTGCTCTTCACAAAGCTAGGCTTTGGAGTAACAAAGGCCTTCTTGCCTTTCTTGGGGACATAGCCTAAGCCTTCCTTGTTAAGGGAAAACCTTTGGCTACCCAAGCACTTTAGCAAGCGGGCATCCCCACCATATGCCTTACCTAAGGCGTGGGTGAGCTCATCCACCTCTCTTTTGAGAGTCTCATTCTCAACCACCAATGATGCATCACAAGTGAAACCATCACTACTAGTGGAGATAGAGTGGGTTGATGTGGATGTGGAAGGAATGCATGGCTCTTCAACATCAACCAAGAATAGTTCATCTATAATGTCACATGTTGAGCCAACATCCTTCTTGATGATTAAGCAAGCTTTATCATTCTTCTCTAAGAGCAAGGCATGGGCTTTTTGGAGCCTTGTATGAGCTAGCTCAAGTTCCCCATGGTCTTCCTTTAGACCCTCATGAGTAGCCTCTGGCTCACTAAAGTTTTGCTCTAGAGTCTTTACACTCTTTTGCAAAGCTTTACATTCCTTGTCCTTAGTCTTAAGCATGATATGAGTTTGCTTAAGCATCTCAAGAAGATCATCTCTAGTGGGTTCATAGTTTTCATCATCATCATCACATTTTACTTCTTCATCATTTAGTTCTTCATGCTCATGCAATGATACCTTAGTGGCCTTAGCCATGAAGCATGATGGTGATGAGCCGAAGACAGATGGCTTCTTGTGTTGACCAATGGCACTCATTGCCTTAGGCTTGTCTTCCACTTCATCGGAGGAACCATCACTATCCCAAGAACAAACAAAAGCACCATCATTTGTCTTCTTGAATGTCATGGTCTTGCTCTTCTTGTTTGTCTTGCCACTCTTGTATGCCTTCATCTTCTCTTTTTCTTTCTTGATTGGGCAATCGGGAAGGATGTGATATGGACTATCACACTCAAAGCACTTTCTTGGCTCTTCATTTTTCTTAGATGAATCATTTCTTCTTCTTGAGCCTTGCCCCATTCTCTTGTTCTTCAAGACCTTGCTAAAATTCCTCACAAACATAGCAAACTCTTGATCAATCTCATCAAGATCAATGTCCTCCTCCACTTCTTCTTGAGCCTTGGACTTGCCCTTAGCCTTGGAAGTGGTGGTGGCGGCCTTGAATGCCACAACCTTCTTGCTCTTGTCATCTTCCTTCTCTTCTCCATCTTCCATCCCATCTACTTGCTCATCGGTTAGCACTTCACCAAGCAAGTCACTAGGTATCATAGTATCCGATGCACCTCTAAATAGAATCTTTCTCAACATAGCAAATCTTTTGGGCAAGCACATCAAGAATTTGTGCCCAAAGTCTCTATCCAAGGTCTTCACACCCAAAGCCTTGAGATCATTGACAATCACTTAGAGCCTATGGAATGTGTGGGAATGCTCTCATCTTTCTTCATCTTGAAGTTCTCAAACTCACTCTTGAGCACATATAATTTGGCACTTTTCACCATCTTTGTGCCCTCATAAGTCTCACCAAGCTTCTCCTAAACTTCACTTGCTCTTTCAAGATCTTTGATCCCTTCAAACACCTTGACATCCATGCCATTGTACAATGTGTTCAATGTCATGGTGTTGCATTGCTTGTTGGCCTTGTCGGTGGGAGAGAGGTTGGTTGGGTCAAGGATGACAAAATCCTTCTCGGTCATATCCCATACTTGGTCATTGATTGATCCTAAGTACATCCTCATGGTTCTCTTCCAATAGTCAAAATTCTTGACTCCATCAAAGAAAGGAGGCTTTCCCCCAACATGGTTGAACACAACATGAGCCATACTATCACACCAAGGTTGTTAATCCTTCAAATATGGTGACCATGGCTCCGATACCACTTGTAAGGTCCTAGATGGCTAGAGGGGGGGTGAATAGCCTATAAAAATATTCTACAAGCTCAATTAAACAAACCGGTTAGAATAAAACACGGCGTAAAGCGGTTTGCACTAGCTCTAGTGGTCTTGCAAGCCTTCTAGTGACAACACTAAATATTTCTATGATCTCTAATCCACACAAAGTCTATGTCACTACTCTAACTAATGAGCAATCCTAATATGGTCCTTATGCTAGCAAGAACAACTACACAAAGCAAGTGCTAGCTCACTACACAATATAAACTAAAAATGTAATTGCAAGAGAGTGAGCTAGATATACCAACGTGTAGAGGAAGACAACCAATCACTGGGAAGAAGATGAACTATCAATCACTCGAAGGTGATGATCCACAAACCGAGACAATGAACAAGTCGATTTGTTCACCCGGAGTTCACTTGTACACCGACAAGCTACTCTCCGGTTGTGCCGACCAACACAAGGATGGTGTTTGAGCTAGGCGGTGCCCTTGCTAGCCTCAACACACCACTCACAAGTGAGGTACCCAAGACACGAGTAATGTATTCCTTGCACTTTGTCTTCCCGACGAGGAGTGCGTGATCCTCTCATAATTTCGCCCGGAGGTGGCCAAGAAACAATCTCCTCTTCTTGCCAACAACTCCACCAAATCACCAAGCCGGCTAGGAGCGGTGTCTCCAAGAGCAAAAGGAAACCAACCGTCTCACAATGATCTCCAAGTGCCTCTAGATGTAAGAACTCAATGCAATGCACTTTGGATCACCACTTCTCTCAAGAATGAAGCTCACAAGCAAGAATGAGAGAGTGGAGGACTTGTTGCTCAGCTCTAGAGTGTTAGAAATGATTCAAATGTCCAAGAGAGAGAGCAATGGCCGGCCAAAGGGGTATAAATAGGCTCCACCCACAAAAATAGAGCCGTTAGGGAGGAACATGCAATTCTGCGGGCGGCCGGACGCGCCGGCCGGGACTCATGCATGCGTCCGGCCGAGAGTCCGTCACAACCGACAAACCCAATCTTCCAAATTTAGAACACCTGTGCATGCGTCCGGTCGGAAAATAGTGCGCCCGGTCGAAAATAGTGCGCCCGGTGCATGCTTCCGGTGCATGCGTCCGGTCACTTCTCGGCCGAGGCCACGAAAAACATGCTCTCGGAATTTTGATCGGAACGCGACCGTGCGTCCGGTGCGTGCATGCTTCCGGTCATGCTTCCGTGCATGCGTCCGGTCGGCCACCTCGAGCCATGAATTTTCATCGTTTCGTCGCCGTTCCATCGCCTTTGCTCCAAATAGACTTCCGTCACTTGTTTCTTGTTGCCGACACGCCGAAGAACACCTTGACACCATGTGTTAGCATTTTGAAACCATTTTCGACAAGGACGGAGTTAGCACTTTAGGTTAGAATGCATGCATATGAATTTTGAACCTAAAGGCACATGAGGATCGATATGTACGAAAGTTTTTTTCCCTCTTTATAGTACGGCTTATCGATCCTATAACCACTCACACCCTCTATGGTGTCTTGAGTGTAAAATCAAAAGGCCCTATGGTTATACCTTTGCCTTGGGCTCAATTGATCTCGAAACTCCACCGAGTTGCATGCTTGATCATCTTTTTGGATCACCTCGATCCATCCTCCATGATCACCATGCACCAACTCCGCACGACCAATCTCAATCTAGTCAAACACTTAGCATCGAGAGATTAGTCCTTAGGTGTCACTAATTATCCAAAACCAAACTAGAGATCTTCACGGCGGAGGAACGGAAGGCGGGGCGGCGACCAAGGGAGGAGCCATGGTGGACGAGGTGCGGGAGCTTCGAGGCGGCCTTCAAGAAGGGCTTCGGCGTCCACGGGTGGCCGGCAACAATACGAAGAAGCCCGAAGGTCTTTCGACCCTAGCCCGCTAAGCACGGAAGCTACTAGCACCCTGGTGAGCCGAGCATGGCCCAAAGGTAGACACGGCGCAAGAGGCGGCAAGCACCACAAGCCAAGCCACCACGGCAAAGCTTCTCGCGCGCCAACACCGCCACCGACCTCGCCACCCGACGCGGCGAAGCACCTCCACCGGCTGCCAAGTTCCAGTGACACGCCTAACGGGCAACGAGCCCCGACAGAGGAGCCACCACCACCGCCCACAGCCCCACGACCCCGGACACCAAAAGGGAGGGGGACTGGGAGCAGGATGCCGCACCGGCTTTGCGACGGCAGTAGGTGGCGACACCGCTCCGTGATCGCAAACGAGGAGCGGCGGAAAGGCCACCGCGCCCCAACCGGCCACCCGAGGAGGACACCACAAATCGCCGGATCCAGCCCATGGGCGCCCAATCCGGCCGTCCGTCGTCGCTACCCGGCGCCGCGCAGGCGCAGACGGTGCGGTCGCGCCACACAAACCGGAGGGACCACCGCCGGCCCGGCGGCGGATCCGGCGAGGGGCGGGTCCGATCCGCCACTGGGGCGTGGATCCGCCGCGCCGGTAGCCCAGCCCGCGGAAGAATGCCGGAAAAGCGAGGTCGGTGGAGGGGGGAGGTGGAAGGGGAGGTGGGAGAGAAGGGTTGCACGGGATCCTTTTTTGGGGGGCCCGCTTGCCGCCGCGGGCGAGCAAGGGGCGGCGACGGCGGCAGGGGGAGGTGGCGCGGAGGCGCGCTAAGGCTGGCGGCGGGGAGAGCCCCCAGTCGCTCCTGTGGGAGCTAGCGTTGGGGGAGGTGGGGCGTTTCATGTGAAAGGAATGTGCAAGGAATCTGGCAAGTGATTGTGAAGAATCGAACCTTAGTTTAAAGTTCTATTTTTAGTGTAACAAACGCCACAAACGCCTCCACTGAAGACCCCACTTAGTAACGTCTCCCCTATGCGCACCTAAAGGCCGGCGCCGTGCATCACTCCTTATCCCATGTCCGCTAGCAGTTAGCTACAAGAACAATCGACATAGGTCATCTGGTTCCTAAATATGTTTTGCATCATGTGTTTTCATATACCGACTGTCTTGTGCCAAACATATACTCCCACGCAGCTGGCTGCCCGCCCCGGCGCTCCTCCTGCCAGCCACCGCTGCTGAGCACGCCTGCTGCCACCGCCGAGCACGCCCGCTGCTGCCACCCGCCGACACACCTGCTGCTGCCACCGCCGAGCTGCCGCCCGCCTGGCACCGCCGAGCTGCTTAGGGTTAGGGATTGGGCGGGAACAATGAACAGGACGGAGACGAAGCGCCACCGCGGGCGTCTGGGCGGCCGGCTTCCTTCCGTGCGAACAGAACAGGGGAGACAAGGGGGGCCATTGTGTGCCTTGCTCCTTTGCTGGGCCACTGGGCCTTGAGTTCTTTTGTCTAGCTGGGCCATGAGGTTGAGGAAATTGGCTGTGGGCTGATTTTGTGTTCTAAAATTACCAATATGCATTATACATTTCAGTATACTTATATATATATTTTATTTATGGTTGTTCAAAAAAGTTAGGTATTCCTGGGAATACCCAGGCATCACTGTAGCTACGCCAGTGCCCACGCTTATACACTGATGCTTCCACTATTTGATACTCCATCTTTACTGCTACTGCCACCATATAGGTAAGATATTTTTATTTTTGGACCATACAGGTAAGTTAAAAAATGAAGCCATACAACGAAGATGCATTATTTTCAGGGCCATACAGGTAAATATCTTTCGAATATTATTCCCTCGTGTATGTATTCACTTGTTTATTTGAACACACATCAATCACTTTTATACATTCAATCTTTGTCTTTATTTACACATTTAGTACAAACTTTAATTTCAACAATAATTACAATAATCACGCATCGGCAAATTTTCCATCGTTTTTTGGAGAGTAGCACCGTGTGGATGATCGTGTCAAGGTTTGTCGCGGTAGGCCCACCCGTCACTCAGTGAGTGGTCGATCTACCACTTGGGGTCGGGGAAAGGGAGAAGGAACGCGTGACGGGCGGACGCGTGGTGGAAGTTGAGGGGGCCGCCCGCATCGAGCATCGGGTTGGGTTGGGTAAACCCATGGCGCTCCTCCGCTTTTGGACACATGCGATGGCTACGGGGCCAGTGAGGGAGGCTGGCCATTGGCATTGATGTGAGTTTGGCCCGGTGGTAGAGGGCGCTTTCATCGCTTTTGGATACGGGAGGGTGCTAAGCGCTAAGTGAGTGGTCGATCCTGCCATGTGGGGGGCGGGTAAAGGGGAGAAGGATCGTGTGACGGGCGGACACATGGTGGAAGTTGAGGGGGCGCCCGCCGGGAGCATCGGGTTGGGTTGGGTAAACCCATGGCGCTCCGTTTTGGACACATGCGGATGGTGCGGGAGCCGAGGGAGACCGACCATTGGCATTGGTGTGAGTTTGGTTCGTGGCGAGGCTGCGCGATTTTTGGATACGAGAGGGTGCTCAATGAGTGGTCGATCTATCATGTGGGGTCGGAAATGGGAGAAGGAACGCATGACGGGCGAACCCGTGGTGGAAGTTGAGGGGCGCCCGCTTCCGGGAGCATCGGGTTGGGTTGGGTAAACCCATGGCGCTCCTCCGTTTTGGACACATGCGATGGCTACAGGTGGCCAGTGAGGGAGGCCGCCATTGGCATTGGTGTGAGTTTGGTTCGTGGTAGAGGTCTGCTTATCGCTTTTGGATACGGGAGGGTGCTAATTGCTAAGTGAGTGGTCGATCCGCCATGTGGGGCGGGTAAAGGGAGAAGGATCGTGTGACGGGCGGACACATGGTGGAAGTTGAGGGGGCGCCCGCTTCGGTGCATCGGGTTGGGTTGGGTAAACCCATGGCACTGCTCTGTTTTGGACACATGCAGATGGCTGCGGGGCCAGCGAGGGAGGCCGACCATTGGCATTGGTGTGAGTTTGGTTCGGTGGCAGAGGCTGCTTTACTGCTTTTGGATACGAGAGGGTGCTCAGTGAGTGGTCGATCTATCATGTGGGGTCGGAAATGGGAGAAGGAACGCATGACGGCAACCCGCGGGTGGAAGTTGAGGGTGCGCCCGCCGGGAGCATCGGGTTGGGTTGGGTAAACCCATGGCGCTCCTCCGTTTTGGACACATGCAGATGGTTGCGGAGCCAGCGAGGGAGGCTGGCCATTGACATTGGTGTGAGTTTGGTTCGGTGGCAGAGGCTGCTTTACTGCTTTTGGATACGGGAGGGTGCTAAGTGAGTGGTCGATCTGCCATGTGGGGTCGGGGAAAGGGAGAAGGAGCGTGACGGGCGGACGCGTGGTGGAAGTTGAGGGGACGCCCGCTTCGGGAGCATCGGGTTGGGTTGGATAAACCCATGGCGCTCCTCTATTTTGGACACATGCAGATGGCTGCGGGGCCAGCGAGGGAGGCCGGCCATTGGTATTGGTGTGAGTTTTGGTTGGATGGAATATCTGGTCCGACGAGGACACGCCATGGCGCTTCGCTTGCAATGAGCTGCTGCTGCCCCGGAAGCGAACTACAATGCCCTGCACCGTGGACTTGCTATTGCCTAAGATCCTGCCGTTACACTCTCTCTTGACAGGTATTTCAAACTCAAACTTACAAGGCAATCCGATTTTCAACTCTGAATTGCAACACCGGTGCTACACACACTCTCTAACTATCCGAGCTGAAGTTTGCGGTTGAACGTTGGCTCTCAATTGCCATTGATCTACAAAACCAATCTGACATCTTCCAAGATTTTTTTTGTTATAAAAAAAAACACTCAATAGCTCTAGTGTTAGTGCAGTTTTGCTTATGTCATGTAGATACAGATACACGGGTTAGCCAATCTCTTGAAAAACAAAACTTTATGTGAAATAGGTTGAGTATTTTTTTAATAAACAAGGAATATTATGTACATTATATTAGGGGCTTTGGTGTTTGTACCCTCATTTTTAGTCGAAATGACTGTTTACCTGTGTTTTTTAATTTTGCCGTTTTACCCTTGCTATTTCAAAACGAGCTGAGAGTCTACTCCCTGGTCTGTTAAGTCTTATAAGGGTGTTTGAAAGGACAATTTTGCCCATGTGTTGGGTTTATGATTTAAGTCAAGTTGACATTGCATACATATACATATTTCTTTAAAATTTTAGCAGCATTTGAGCTTGCAACTCATATAAACAGAATGTAATATCACACATCAAAGTAATTCCACACATATTGGATTAGCAGCAACAAATCCGATCCATGGTGGTTGTCCTGGGGGTGAGGATGATGGAGAGATGGGGGATGCCGGATGGTGAGGTGGCTGGAGTCTATGGGTGTGGGGGCACCGAGGTCGCTGGAACCAACATGGACCGTGTTGTCTTCCGAAGCCGGCGACGCGTAACCATCTGTGACAAAGCTTGTTGCGATGTTCTGTGCATCGTGCGACAGGGCGAGCAACAGTGTTGCAAGGGGAGGATAAGGCATGAGGGCATTTTTGTCATTTGGACCAACTATCTTTTCATTTTTATTTTTCGCCATTTAATGTGACATGTGCAAACGGTGTTACAAAATAGGGGGTAGACGGAGGTTTGGTTCGAAAAAAGTGAGGGTAAAAAAGCAAAGTTAAAAAAAAAAAAAAAAAAAATGAGGGTAAAATCACCATTGAGTTAAAAACAAGGATAGGATCATCAAATTCCCATTATACTATATGGTTGGTTGCAAAAGCAAGCAAAGCACGCATACTATGTTCATAACAATGCACTTTCTACATTTCAACTCATAAGATGTTTTGGCTTTTTTAAAAGAAAAATCATAGCTTTTGGTATGTGTATCTAAATAAATATACAATCGTAGGAGCTTAATAAAAGCTATGTATCTAAAAACCAAAACATTTTATAAACGCATGGATAAAAGTATAACATTGAAAAACAATTTATGATGTTCAAACAAAAGAAAATATGTCAAAAGTAACATTTGAACATGTCTAAAACATCATGTTCTCTATTATTTTGATTCTAAAGATGGTCCACTTCATCTGTTTAATGACCCAAACAAATTTTGTGCTTGTTTTACCTAGGGGACGGAGAGAGAGGGAAATGACCGCACGGAAGAGAGGGAAGAGACGCCGCTGGATCCGCTTTTATAAAACTATGCAATGAAACTATCTCGATTAGAGGGATCTATTTCACATGGTTTCATTTTCGGAAAAACAGAGGTAAAATTTGCATTGGGACTGGCCCAACGATATCTTCCACAATGATTTCCTGATGAACAAACAGTAAGACTCAAGTTGCAGGTGGGGCGGGCCCTTACCGCTATCCGCAACGCCGTCCCGCAAAATTTTCGTTTTCGTGGATATCACGCTACCGCAATTGCTTCGCGGCCTAAATATTTAGAACCCGCAAAAACTATTGGGCCTGGTGGCAAAACCCGCAAGGCCCGCAAGAACCCTCCTCAGCTGACCCTATCGCCGTCTTCCTCGCGTCGGCGCGTCATCCTTCTGAATCTCGCCGGGGAGCGCCGGTTCCGGCATGGCTGGCGACGGAACTTTGGCCCTCGGTTCGAGCCCTCCATGGTGGAGCAAGAGGAGGCAGGAGAGGACCCCGGCGTGCGGAGCGACCCGGCGAGCGGCCTCTCCAGCGCGGCCGTCGCGCGGACGAGCGGATCCCAGCGCGGCCCGGCGTGGGGCGAGGCCCCTGGTGTGCGGAGCGACCCGGCGAGCGAGGAGGCTCCGTCGGCAGACAAGGAAGCCCACGCGCCATCGAGGTGAGACATAGGGATTACATCTAGCTCTGTTGTAATGAATTTCCTTCCATTAGTCTATGCTTGGGTGACGGTGATGGCAATGGAGACGATATCTGCTAGCGATTAGCCAGAAACAACTGTTCGATTTGCTGTAATCATCATCTTCCAGTCTAGTCACTCGTTAGTTCGATTAGCTGTCAGTCAAGATTGATTCAACTGCCCCCAGGGACCAAAAATCATCAGCCCACATTGGTACAGACGTTGCTAATTCCTTGTAACACACATATGGACAGACGTTGCTAATTCCTGAAAACAAACACATGCATGCCATACACATGTATTTTAGCTCTTGCTAAAGCACGCAACAGCATGACGAGGTTCAGTATCCTTTAGATTTTTGCTGGTTTAATTTGGTCTGCAGATTTGCTACCAGCTCTAGTAGGTGTCCAAAAAGATATTTGCTACCAGCACTATGGCTTGTGCATAATTCCAAGTGTATTTTGAAATAATAATTATTGTATTCTACTATTCTATCCAGATCTGCTGGTGTTGATGAGATGGCGACCATACCATTTGAGGTTGTGCGAAAAGAGATGATTGATCATGAAGTAGTGGAACAGATGAGTAAGAATGCAGCTCAGTATCCTTCAAGGAGTGTGGATGTGACGAAGTCACAGAAGCCATCTGCTCGTAATGCTCCAAAGCCTCAAGTCAAGAAGGTTACCCTACCATCTGCTCGTAATGCTCTAAAGCCTCAAGCCAAGAAGCGAAAGAAGTCATCTGATTTGCAAGTGCAATTTGTGAGGTCCCCGGTACTAAACATGGTTCTAGTATCACCAAGGATACACCACTCTGGAGCCAAACACCTGATGTCCCCTTCAATGATAAGGGACGGGCCATCATCAACCGCATTGGACAGATCACCATATTCAGGGTCATCCTCTGCCCACATCAACCAGGTATGTGTTGTGTAGCTAAACTGACTGATAACGTGGATTTTGTTCAATTGATTTTTTTTACAACTTCACTAACATTGCACTCATCAATGCAGCACGAGTTACACCAGCCTATGGAGATGCCCCCAGGTTTTCACTTCCAACCCAATAATGAAGAGCAAATATGTGGATCCCAAGAAGGAGGGCAACAGATTGAATCTCAACTACCATTGTAAGCAGCCATTTGGAATGAGTTTATATTCATTTAATCAGTAGTACTGTTTTGTCTATTACTACTCTTCTGTCCAGTAATTCTTCCTGATAGGTCCATTTTGTATGGTTTAGGTGCACTGTGCCACGAGACCATGCTGATCAAGAAGTAGGAAATTCTGCAGCTTCAAGCGTGCGGCCGCTGTGACCACAGTGAAGGCCTTGTTGTCGAAACGGAAGATGGCTGGCAGGAGTGCACTAAAGCCCTCATCAGGAAAGCGAAGGAAGTCCGAGATGCATGCTGCTAAATACCCTATAGTGGAAGATGCATGCTGCTAAATACCCTATAGTTTCATGTATTGCCCGAGATGTATTGGCAGCACCTGCATCAACTGTAGCCTCTGAAGCTGCATTTTCTACTACAGGCAGAGTTGTTAGTGAGTACAGGAGCCGGTTGACATGCAAGAATGTTGAAGCGTTGGTCTGTCTCCAAGATTGGCTGAGAGCGGAAGGTATGTTTTCTTTCAATTGTGCTTAACTAGCCTGCTGGTTCACTAGAACTAGTTATTATTTACTCATGTGTAAAGAAAATGAAGATATTCTAGTATTTTAATACACATTTTTCTTATTTCAGGCTATGCTGACTTCAAGCTAGCAGAGGACATCGATGATGGAGAGGATTAGCTGGAATACTGCAAATGGTGATCTTTTTTTTCTTTCTGTCCTGTAGTGTTTTTCTTATTTTAATAGACATTTTTGCATTGGTTGGTTCGTTACTTGCCTGCTGATCTGCAAATGGTTGTGAATAAAATTTGGTTAGTCTCTCTGTAGCTGTTCTAGCTTGCTCTTGAATTTGCGCCAGCACTCTCTGGATGGACCTTTTTCTTGTGTTTTCCAGACCCCGTGTCCAGTGTTCAGTCTGAAACTCTGAACTGAATGCATATACTCCTACTCTGCAGTATAGTGTGTGTACTAGTACTAGTGTAGATAGTGATGATTATAGAATGCAGGAATGTTCACATGAAGTGTTCAGTCAAACTCTGAACTGAATGCATATACTCCTACTCTGAACTGAACTAGCTACATGTGATGCAGAGAATTAGTTGCAATTGTGGTAACCGGAGCTGGAAAGGCTCGCACTTTCAGACAAGCAAACCTCATCAGATCAACTGCATGTTGAGATGGCTGTACTGCAAGATGGAGAATTCACTTGGTTCACTGAAAAGGCAGCAGTGTCCATGGTTCTCTGAAACATACGTTATGTAGTATATATTGTTCAGAGTAATGTTTTAAAAAACTCATTTGGCTTCTGGCTTCTCTGAAACATTGCTCCTATAGCTTTGATTACACCAGTCCGATTGTTTAGAGTAATGTTTTAAAAACTCATTTGGCTTCTCTGAAACATACGTTATGCGGACGTTAGCGGGCTTCACATGTTTGTCCGCTAAGCCCACTGGACGTTCGCGGCTATAGCTTTTGCGTGCTCGCGGACGTCCGCATAGCCCGCTAAATAGCTTAGTGGACAGCCTTGCGGCTCGTGGACGGTCCACAACCCGCCCCGCCTGCATCTTGAAGTAAGACCCTTAGAACTTTGTGATGAATTCGTAGATGTGCTCGTTGACCTCCTCGGGCTTCTCGAGGTGGATGAAGTGCGCGGCGCCTGCGATGACGGCCACCTCCTCCAGCCCCGGCACGTCGCCCTTGAGCCCGCCCTTGTGTATGTACTCCTGCACCCCCGTGTAGTTGTACGACATGGCATCCTCGCCGGCGATGTACTTGGTCGGCACCGTCACCTTCGCCCCTGTCCATGGCGCCGTCAGCTCCCAGTTCCTACTCCACCAATTAATTGCAGATTATTAGCTCACCACCCTATCTGAGATTACTGAGATAAACTCACGTACAGGTCGAGGCAGCGGTAGAAGTTCATGGCGCCGGCGAAGCCGGTCTCGTCGAACTTGGCGGCGAGGCGTTCGACGTACTCCTCCGTGAGCCACGGCGGCAGCGTGATCTCCTGGTCCTGCGGCCCCCACCACTCGGGCGATAGAGAGATGGGTCCGGTGTCGCGGGTGGTGAGGATCTTCCGGAAGATGAACCGGGTGTCCATGCTGGCGAACTCGGCCTCCATGACGCCGGGCTCCTGCAGCCGGAGCAGGTAGTATCCGTCGCCGTAGAGGCGGCGGAACGCCTCGAGCGGTGGCACGGCGGGGTTGCGCGGCATGAAGGCGACGCTCATGTTGACGAGCGCGCGCGCACACGGTCGGGACGGAACGTGGCGAGGTGCCACGCCAGGAGCGCGCCCCAGCCCTGGCCGACGACGTACACCTGCGCCAGCGAGAGCGCGTCCAGGAGCGCCACCACGTCGCCCACGAGGTGGAACGCCGAGTAGGAGGACGGCGACGCCGGCGCCGACGAGTCGCCGTAGCCGCGGAGGTCCGGGGACAGGCAGCGGTAGCCCCGCGACGAGAGCGACCGCAGCTGGTGGTGCCACGAGTGCCAGAGCTCCAGGAAGCCGTGCAGGAACAGCACCGTGCCGCCGGAGCCGGAGCTGGAGTCGGAGCCGGCCTCGGCGACGTGGATCTTGATGCCGTTCACGTCCAGCGTCCGGTGGGTCACGCTCACGCCCTCCAACTCCGACACCGTCGCCGCCATCTCTCGAATCCTAGCTTTGAGTTCTTAGCTGCTTCTGAGTTGTTGTCTGCCTGTCAGTCTCTGGTGGACTACTTATACTTGGTCTCTGTCACTCTGATTATACATGAAGCCAAAATGCTAATACTGACTCTGAAAAAAACACTATATTTTCTGGCTTTTAATGTGTTCATCTTTGTGACTGCAGAATTGGAAGAAATTTTCGGAAACAAACCCAAAACTTACACATGATAAACTCAGTCTAGCAAAATGCTCTGCTTTGGCTGGTTGCCGGGGATGCTACAATGGCATCTTTGATTTTCGATCCATAACCAGCTCCTGTCCTCACTTGCTCTTGGCATCTATGCTTTGCCCTGTCCGGATCCAAACAAAGCATCTTTTCAGGTCAGATTCCGATGGCGACCCTTTACCTCATCAGCTGACAAACTACAACTGATTGTAGTACTCTACTACAACAAATACAACACTGTATTGTGACAAATAGTCAAATCCAAAGTGTATTTTGTTTCAAGCAAGGCTTTCCCTGGCACCTCGCCGTCGTCAATGGCAACGGCCTACGTCGCCGTCGTCTCCTTCCTCGTCGCCATCTCACTCAGCGTCGTCCTCCTTGCTCGCCGTCGCCGTCGCAGCAGCAAGACCAAACCACCGAGCCCGCCCTCCCCTGCCCGTCCTCGGCCACCTCCACCTTCTCCGGAAGCCGGTGCACGCGGCGCTGGCGCGCCTCGCCGCGCGCCACGGCCCCGAGGTGCTCTCCCTCCGCCTGGGCTCACGCGACGCCGTGGTGGTCACCTCCGCGGCCCGCGCCAGGAGTGCTTCACCGACCACGACCTGTGCTTCGCGACGCGCCCGCGGTTCGCCGCGCTGGACCTCGTCACCTTCGGCGGCACCACGCTCCCGACGTGCGCGTACGGGTCTTACTGGCGCGACCTCCGCCGCGTGGCCACCGTGCACCTCCTGTCCGCGCGCCGCGTGAACCGCGTGGTGTCCGGCGCCGTCGCCGACGAGGTCCGAGCGATGGTGCGCAGGATGCACCGTGCCGCCGCCGTCGCCGCCGCGGGACCCGGCGGCGCGGCGAGGGTGGAGCTCAAGCGGAGGCTGTTCGGCCTCATCCTTGGCGCCCTGATGGAGACCATCGCGCGGCCGCGGAAGACGTCGACGCGCCGCGAGGAGGACGACGATGACGCGGACATGACGCCGGAGGCCAACGAGTTCAAGCAGACGCTCGACGTTATGGCGTCGCTGGTCGGCGCCGCCAACGCGTGGGACTATTTCCGTTGCTGCGGCGGTTCGACGTGTTCGGGGTGAAGAGAAAGATCATGGCCGCCGTGACGAGAAGAGACGCGTTCCTGCAGAGGCTCGTCGACGCCGAGCGCCGGAGGCTCTTTTGCTGACGACGCCGACGGCCAGGACCGCGACGGCGAGGAGGAGAGCATGATCGCCGTGCTGCTCTCGTTGCAGAAGTCAGAGCCGGAGATTTACACTGACACGGTGATCATGTCGCTGTGCTCGGTCAGTGCATGCTTCATTCCGTCTTCCTGCCATTGTTACGCTTGCCTTTTATTCCTGACCGACATGGCCGCCGATCGAGTAATCCATCCTCTGCCACGCTGGTTTGCAGAGCATGTTCAGTGCCGGAACGGAGACGACAGCGACGGCGGCGGAATGGGCCATGTCGTTGCTGCTGAACCACCCGCAGGTCCTGAAGAAAGCGCAGGCGGAGATAGACGCCACGGTGGGGAGCTCCCGCCTGCTGAGCGCCGCCGACGTGCCGCGCCTGGGCTACCTGCAGTGCGTCATCACCGAGTCCCTCCGGCTGTACCCGGCCGTGCCGCTGCTGGTCCCGCACGAGTCCACCGCAGACTGCTCGGTCGGCGGCCACCACGTCCCGCGAGGGACGATGCTGCTCGTGAACGCGTACGCCATCCACAGAGACCCCGCGGCGTGGGCGGACCCGGCCGCGTTCAGGCCCGAGCGGTTCGACGGCGGTGGCGGTGGAGCCGCGCAGCTCATGATCCCGTTCGGCATGGGAAGGCGCAAGTGCCCCGGCGAGACGCTCGCGCTGCGCACGCTGGGCTTGGTTCTGGGCACCCTCGTCCAATGCTTCGACTGGGACAGGGTCGGCGACGACCAGGTTGACATGGCCCCAGGGGCTGCCGGACTCATGCTGCCGAGGGCGGCTCCTCTTGAGGCCATGTGCAGGCCGCGCCGAGCCATGCTTGGTGTCCTGCAGGACCTATGATCCAACACCATTTCTACTAGTCTAGTTTGCAGTATAGTTGTGCACACCGAGCCTTGTTTTGGGAGCATGTAGTGAAAATTTTGGTGTATAGAGAAGTGTTGCAAGATTCAAGTGGAACATTCTTGTCTACACTTGTATTTTTAGTTACACTAATTTTACCTAGAACCACACCAAAATAATGATTTTTTCTTCTAACACGCGTCTTTTTTATATTAAAACGAATAAAAGTTGAAACTTACAAACGACGCCAAGAATGATGCACTAGGGGAATACAATTATACAAACAGCTCAGTCCTCCCTTGCGTAAGAAAAAAAGAAACACAGTTACTCACTACATAAACAACCTAGTCGACCACGCCGATCAGACACGACGGCTCGCGGCGCCTCATCCGCCTCGGTCCTACAACTGGATAATAATGATTATATAAGTGCTCAAGTGATTGTTTGGAAATTAGACTATTCACACTCTCTAGCCATTCAGAACATTTGAATCGGATATAAAAAGACGTGTTTATTAATACAAGTAGCACCAAAAGGAAAACGCCTGCCTTCGTTAATCTTTTCAGTGAAGTGCTGAAAGCACATGTATTTATTCAGCCTGGGCATTCAATCTCAATTAATTGTACAGTCAAAAAAATCAATTAATTGAAACTGATTTATTTGGTTCGTCAATTTTTTTACTAAAAATTAGGTTATCTTTTTTTTTCGGTCGGACCATTCACCCGTATTTCATTAAGAGGGAAAACCAAATCCAAATGATTACAAACACGATGCCGAGAGGACATCGAAACCCGAAAGGAAACCAAATAAGCAACTGGGAAAATAACAAAGAGAACCTATCCTACTGAAGTTTTTCCGGCGATTACATGGTGAAATGTTGTTGCGACCAAAAGGATAGCACTGGCACAAGGGACCTGAACCCTGCTTGTACCCAAACTCCTGCCTCCTGCACAAGCTTTGCCGCCAAGGAGAACTCTGTTGCCGACTCATTTCTAAAGACCCTCGCATTACACTCCTTCCAAACTATCCAAGCAAGCAACAACAGGAAGGAGTCAAACACCGGCTGGTGTTCTTTGTTGAGCCGTTGTCTTTGTCGAATCCACCAATCCGCAATATGCGCATCGCGGTCCGGTACCAAGGCTATCTGCCGCCGGGCGCCAACAGGGGAGGTTCTACAACTACCGGGTGACCACACATCCGAGGAACAAGTGCTCACATGTTTTAGGTTCTTGGCGACACAAAGCACAGCGCCGTTGTCCTGCAGTCCATGCCTATATCTTACGTCACTTGTCCGGATGCATCGGTGCAGCACAAGCCGGAAGAAGAAGCGCACCCTGGGCGGTGCCTTTGTGCGCCCGAGCTCTCTTGCACCGGGTAGAGTAACGGCTCAACGAAGAAGGCGCGGGATGCCGAGTACAAACCATTCTCCCGACCATTTCCAAACAAACCTATCACCCCGCAAAGGGTTGAGCACCACATCACGCACCAAATGCCATACCTGGAGGTATGCGGCACAAAACTTCTGCGCCGCCGTCGCACCAACAATGTCATCCATCTAGGCATTTTGTAGCAGCGCTGTCTTACGTTTTCCTCCTACCCCGGCGAGAGTGCATCAAAGAGACGAGGCGCCAGAGTGGCTACCGCCAACCGCAACCGTGAGTCGATCCACATGAGTGCCGAGGCACCGCCGCCGACCCTTCTTGTCATCTTTGGCAAAGAACCATCGCGATCGACCAGCTTCCGGATGTGTGGCAATGAGGCCCGGGGGCATCAGGGGTTGGTTCTCCCTAACCATGCCCATCGCAGCCGTAACGCAAGGCCAAAGAAATTTAGATCAGGAACACCGAGACCCTCCGGCTCGGTTGGCCGACGACGACCGGCCAAGCCACCTTACATTTGCCACCCGTCGTCTTCAAGGTGACCGTCGGTTCTTCTAAAGACTTGGAACCAAGCAATTAAATTCGCTTTCTTTGAGTCTTATAGTTCCCTGTTGTTGCAAGTTGCTAGTACTCCCTCATTTCAAGAATCTTGGAGAGTTAAAACATATCAAATTTGACCAAATTTCTATAATAAATAATGACATTTAGGATGTCAACTAAGTATCATTGGATTCTTCGTTATTTTAGTTTTCATAGTATATCTATTTAATGTCACAAATCTTTAATTATCTCTATAATTTTGTTCAAACTAATTGTGATGCCTTTGACTCTCTAAGATTCTTGGAATAATAACTTACAATTTTGATATGTTTATATTATAATTTTTAATAATATTAAACCATGTTTTAAATAGCGGGCTATGAAAAATAACGTCGGGCCTTTCGACGCTATTGGTCGCTATAGCGCCGCTATAGCGGCAGCCTACGCTATGATAAGCGTTAGGCTGCCGCCCGCCGCTATAGCGCAAATCACTGATGGAAACGAGAGCTATCCTGGGTGAGGAAATAGTTTCCCCGTGAGCGGAACGAAACACTCACGGGATAGAGGGCTCTACCCCGTGAGCATACAAGACCGCCACGGGATACCAACCACTCATGGGATAGTCTCTATCCCGTGAGCAACAACTCACGGGGTAGATGCTGGAGCCTATCCCGTGAGGTAAAACTCCACGGGATAGGTAACGAAAAATCACCCCTCCCCTCCCGTCCCACTATGGATCCCTATCCCGTGAGCCTGGCTCGCCGGCTCACGGGATAGGGGAGGTGGGGCCGGGGTGCCCGTCGGCGCGAGGAAGCTGCCAGGGGGTGGGGCCGCCGCCGTCGACCCTCCCGTGAGCCTTGCGTCCCGCTCACGGGATAGGTGGAGGTGGGGGCCGGGATGCCCGCTCCTGGCGCCGCGGAAGCTGGCTGGGAGGTGGGGCCGCCCGTTAGCCCCTATCCCGTGAGAGGTCTATCCCGTGAGGCAAAAAGGAGGCCAGCCAGGGAAAGAGCCGCTATCCCGTGAGCTTCCATTGCGCTCACGGGATAGAGGAACCCTTTTTTTTTTTTTTTTTTTTTTTTTGTGTTTTTGGGACCCAAACTTTTTCTACATTCCCTACACATAATATGGAACTCTATGTTAAAGTTTGGTGAATTATTGACTTTATTTGGTATATTTAGAGAATTATTCTCTTTTTCCGTAATTTTTGAAATGAGGTCAAATTTGAACTGCAAGTGCTTGAAATTTTTGAAAAAAAATAGTAGAAAATTTATAGTTCTCTTACTCAAGCACATAGTAAGGCCTTGTATAAAAAAAAAAAAAAAAGACAAACGGAATATCTTAATACGAAATTAGGAACGCTATTTTGTGCTCGAGGGTGGTTTAAAAAATTATAGAAAAGCAACCGATGTGAAAAATCATGAAATTTGATATTATGTCATGATATCTTATGCCAAGGCTATGATAAAAGTTTGGAAACGTTTCGCACAAGTTGGCACATACGATGTTCACAAGCTCCAACATCTACGTAGAAGTTTCATGTTTGTTCGGAATGATCAAGTGTGTTTTCATGTGGTTGTGGCGGTCAAGTTGTGGTTTGGCTATGAAACTTTTTCTACATGCAAATGGACATCGAGATTGTGTCATGTGAAAGTTTGAGAATTTTCAAGATTACTTTGATAATTATTATAATTTTATGCTACAATTAGGTAAATAGAACTAGAGATAAAGCCACATGAAATAATGGTCAAATTTACACTAAAGCATCACTTATGTATGGATGAGTGAATATGACAAGGTATTTTTGAAGTAAAGTCGATCAAAGTTTACAAATATTTCTTTGGAAAAGAGAAAGGGAGGGAGAGGAAAATATTTTTCGAGAAAATGCACTATCCCGTGAGCGCTCACGGGATAGGCCGCTATCCCGTGAGCGGCTCACGGGATAGGTGGTCGATATCCCCGTGAGCATATTACTTCGCTCACGGGATGGCGTGAGACCACCTCGGCCGAGGGCGGCAATTTTTCCCGCCCGTTTTGGGGGAATTTTTCGACGACCCTATCCCGTGAGCATATTATTCACTCACGGGATGGGAAGGCCTATCCCGTGAGCCGCTCACGGGATTGGTAAATCTTTTTTTTTTTAAATCGACATTTGCCACTTATCCACACACCACCCACGCACGCCGCACGAACACACACACACGAACACACACACGCGCGCCCCGCACGCGCCCGCCCGCCGCCCGCACCGCCCGCCGCCGCCGCCCGGCCGCGCGCCGCACGCCCGCGCCCGCGTAAACCACGCCGCGCCCGCCGCCCGTCCCAAGCACCGCCCGGCGCCGCCCTGCGGCCCGTCTCGCCCGCCCGGCCGTCCGCGCCGTCGCCCGGCCGGCCCCCATGCCCGTCCTCCGGCCCCACTGCCCACGACACTCCCGACCCCCCGAGAAGGAGAAGGGAGGTGGGGGAAGGAGAAGGAGAAGGGAGGAGGAGGGAGGAGAAGGAGAAGGAGGAGGAGGAAGGAGAAGGGAGGGGAGTTGGTGGCTGGAGGAGGAAAAAGAGAAGGGAGAAGGAGAAGGAGAAGGGAGGAGGAGGAAGGAGAAGGGAGGAGAGGGAGGAGGAGGTGGTGGCCGGAGGAGGAAGGAGAAGGGAGGGAGGCACGGCACGCTCGCCGCCGCTAAGCGCAAGCACGCCTTGACTCGCACCGCCGCCCGCCGCCACGGCCGGATTAGAGGGAGGAGGACCGCCCACCGTCATTCGTCCGACCCGCCGCCGTCTTCATTTTCGCAGTATTGTAATGTGATTTGTCGCCATCGTGCCATGATGTGAATGTGGTTGTCGCCATTGTGCCGTGATGTGAATGTGATTGTCGGCCATTGTGCCGTTTGTTTAGTTGCGGCCGGTGTATTGGTAACCTCCCGTGCAGGGGTGGAGGTTCGAAATTTTCAAGCGAGCCCGTATGTTTATTTTTATGCAGAGAGGAGCCCTTTGGGCGGAGCCGAGTGCCTTGCCGAGCCGGGAGTGCCGTGGCGGTCTTGTTCTTCTTCCTCGTCGGCTAGCCCGACTCCACCGAAGGTATAACCCCTCTTTCCGTATCATGGTCGTAGTTAGATCGGAGCTTAGTTAGGCGTCTCCGTTCGAAGGAGATACGGTTGGAAGTATCGCATCCGCATACCAATAACCGTATCTGTTTTAATTGTCCACGTTTTGGACAGCCCGAGGATGCGTAGATGAGGTCGGTTTCATGCTCCATTCTGCCTGCGATTCGAGTTTCGGTTGCATCTCTGTTGTTCTTCGAATACACAATCTCCCCGTCGGGACGTGTATTCGGAGAACAGCGGGAGGTGCGCCGGATACTGGGAGTTTGAAGATACCTTCGATGACCAAGGCGTAAGTCACGAAAACAAGGGGACGGCGTGTGATCCGTGAGTTGTGGGTAAGTCTATGTCGCACTATAGTGTACAAATACATCGCTTCAATTTCACATTGTTTGAAATAATGACTGAATACATTGCTTCTATGTGCGGGGATTACTTCAAGCTTCGGTTGACGGATACACTCGGGAGCAGGGGGAATGAAGTGGCTGCTTTCGCGCTGCTTCAAACTTGTGTCGACATGTGGTACGAGGCACGCGGCCGGCGGCCGGGACATACTATGCTCTATACAAGAACACAACCCTCACGAAGGAGCAGTATAAATCTACGATTCGACCAAAGAACAATACATGATGGTAAATACCGAAAGTTCATACTAAGTTTAATTATGCTTGAGTTGATATTCTAATATTTTCAACTTGGTGTCTGTAGGTATGTCCGGAGTGGCTTTTCGGGGAAGGAGCGGTCTGGGAGCTGATGGTGGGCGGTGGGTCGGTAAAAGATTGGGCGAAGATCCGCAAAGACTACCGGGACCGGGGCGCCATGATGCGGTGTTTCACACCATCAAGGCAACCATAATCGAAGACCTACAAAAAAGATATGTGAGTATTACCCAATTCTTATTTACTAATGCGCAACTCGAATACTTCCTAACCATCCTACCTTTTTTTCCACGGGAGAAAAACACATGGCGTGTCCTTTGGGCACGCTCGAGGCCTTCACTCTCTCCCACCAAGGCAAGTCCTCGGATCCCAACCTCATCTACAACCCCGAGGCTCCGCGTGAAGCCTACCTGCAAATGAGCGCCTACGATAAGGTAATCTGTTTTTTTATTCAAGGTACATTTATCTTTACATACTTTGTTCCTCACGTGTTCTAACTTTGTGTTGAAATAGGTCACCAAGTACACCGGCGTGGCGAGGAGTATTATGGAGACGACGATCCCCACGGCCGCGACATTGTGGGGGACGTTTCCATGATCGCCGGGGAGGGAAGAAGCACGGGCGGTACTATGTGGGTGATAGCGTCATCAACCCGCGCACCACAAAGACCCTACCCGAACTCAAAAAGCCGCGGGGGCGGTGATACGCGGCGGCCAACCACTTACCGGGCTACGGTCTCGAGACTCAGGTAATCTGTTTTTTATTCAAGGTTCATTTATCTTTACATATGTCTTTTCTCATTTCTAACTTTGTGTTCAAATAGGCCCGAGATAGAGGAAGTTTAACAAGTTATCCAAGGAGGCCGAGGAAAGGGAGAGGGAGAGGGAGCGGTTCTACCGTGAGGCGGAGGCACGGATATATATGAGCAGCACGATATAAGAGCATGGAAGCTCTCCAACAAGATCTCGCCGCGTGTTGGAGGCAAGATTGGTGAAGCGCCGCCGCCCGGAGATCTTCTTCGGCTCCACCACCTTTGCCGGTGTACCCTCCACCACCACCACCGATGTAATACGGTCCACCGCTCGGCGACGGCCAACCGTCGATCTTCCCTCCACCGTATGGTGCCTCTCCTGTGAGTTTCTCAAACTAAACTCCAAAATGAAATGGTATGGTGTTTGGAATGCACCATGAGATGTGCACTTGACATGTGGTTGTCGGCCATCGAGCCGTTGTTTTGTTGCAGGTTTTGGAAACCCCTCGTGCGGGGAGGTGCTGCGAAATTTCTACCGAATTATCTTGTTTTTTTTTTTTCAAGTCAATAGATCTACCTTTCATTTTGTCTCACAAATGCAATATCTTTGCCTACGTGCGGGGATCAATCACATGCCTCGAACCCAACTTCGAATCGAACAATTGGGAGCGAGGTGCGGCGCAACAAGAGGACTGGCCCCGTTGGTAGTGAGGTTGTGATGGTTTAGGCGACAAACTAGTGAGGTTGTGAACTTGAAATTGTTGGAATTGAACTTGTGAACTAGTGAGGACGACAAACTTGTGACTCGTTGGATGTTATGTAATATATGTGTCGTTTTGTGCCATATATATGTGTCAATTATGCGCTGCAATAATCTGTGTTATATATGGATATATATGTGTGTCAATTGACTGCTGTAACAAAAAAAAAAAAAAAAAAATGGATCTATCCCGTGAGCAGCTCACGGGATATCGTCAAAAGGATATCCCGTGAGCATATATCACAGCTCACGGTATATTGACCACAGCTATCCCGTGAGCCATATGCACACTCACGGGATATCAACCAAAGATATCCCGTGAGTTTAGCGTATGGCTCACGGGATATCGGGTGGTGGGACCCCGCCGCCCGTGGCGTGGCGGGGGACACCTGGCCGTAGCGGGGCACGCCTATCCCGTGAGCTACCACGTTAGGCTCACGGGATAGAGGGGAAGCAGCGGGGTTGCCTCCCCCCCCGTTGACGCCGCGTAGGCCCCCGTTAAGTCTTGCCCGTGGCGTTATGCGCTCACGGGATAGGATATCCCGTGAGTATAGGCGCAGCTCACGGGATACCCCGCTATCCCGATGATTTCTATCCCGCGGGAGTATATCCCGTGAGCAACTCACGGGATAGCCGTTCCCGTGGGTGGAAGGGCCTATCCCGTGAGCAATGGCTCACGGGATATCTCGATTCCGTAGTGAATAGCGGCACGAATAGCGGCGCTATAGCGTAAATAGCGGCGCTATAGCGTGCTATAGCTCAAATAAGCGTGAATAGCGCGAAAAAGTGTGATAGCTTCGGCGTGAGTTGCTCGCCGCCGCTATAGCGCTATTTAAAACATGGATATTAAATTGTAATCCGATCACAAGACAGAACACATGACATTATTAGTTTGATGATTGTTACAAGTAAATGTATCGTAGAAAAACATATAAGACTAGATCGATATCATCAATGTTACAATGGATCAGCCGACTCAGGTGGAGACTGCGTGCGACCTGTCAGCATGCACGTATGATGTATATGGATCATGGTCACTGCACAGACACCTTCATCTAGCTGCACGTACGTACGTATACTACTACTTTAGTCAAGAGGGGTATGGTTAAGAGGAAAACGGACGGCAAAAATGCAATGGGAACAAAAGGGATCGGCATCGCTAGCTCATTGTTGCTCAAGAGGACCCGTCGTCGGAATCATCATCGTCGTCGTCGCCGGACGACGGCACCGAGGCGCTGGAGGATCCATCAGACGACGGCCCTGGTGCGCCGGCGGACTTAGACGACGATGGTGCTGATGCACCAGAGGGCCCGGACGCCGGAGCATCAGCAGCCGGCCCGCTGGCCGCACTGCCGCCGTATGCCGGCGCATCAGCAGCAGACGACGACGGGCCGCTGGCAGCAGGGGCCTCGGGGTCAGAGCCTCCGGGAGGGGTTCCACGGAGGCGGAGCCGCCGTACGGCGCGGCCGCGCCGTAGGATGGCGCCCCAGCTTCGGAGGGCGGCAGGGCGATGCCCCGGACATGGATTCGGACGCCTCGGTGATGAGGTCCAGCGTGATGCGCTGCAGCTTCTCGAATTCGAGGCTGAAGTTGACGACGGCGTCCTTGTCGCCGCCCTTGGGCGCGTCCTTGCACGACTCCTCGCAGGTGGAGGTGCCGCCGAGCGTGGAGGAGAGCCACGACTTGAGCTCCAGGAATTTGGCGTCGGTGGGCTCCCGGACGAGCCCGTTGAGGTGCGCCACGGCCTCCTCCACGTCGTCGGAGCAGCTGTCGTAGCAGACGAACAGCGCGTCGCCCTTGTCGGCGCCGCTGTTGTACTTGCCGTGCACGAACGTGGCCATCTTGGCGCCCTTCTCCGCCGCGATGTTCACGAACAGCTCCGCCAGCTTCCGCGGGGTCGCCTTGAAGCTCTCCCGCTTCGCCGAGAGGCTGTCGGTGCAGAGCTTGGGAACTGGGTCTTGCTGCACGCGTCCTGCACCACGCCCTTTGGCGGATTCCACCCTGTGACCCGCCTGTCAGTCACACATAATAGGAAAAAACAAAAAAATCGTACAAAAAATTTTGAAGTCTCCTATTCCTATATTTTAAAGTATTTGTATTTGATTTTAACAATTTATATCAAGATAACTGAATTGTAAATGGTTTACTAAATTGTAAAAATAAATCGCACCGCATACCCCACGATAAAATCTTGGAATCGCTAACGGTGTCATCCACAGCCCGTCGCGGCGCCACGGTGGAGAACAAGGACGGAGAGGAGGAGCAGAGGCGCCGCCACGGCGACGACGGGGATAGAGCGAGCCATGGCGATCGCTGGTACGTTGGTCGCGTTTCTCTGCTGGTGGTGTGGTATGCAAATTGAAGGGTGGTGGTGAGTGCATGGGCTATATATGTGTGGGTGCTTTGTGAGCTCAAGGCGTCGAGGGGCCAAACGACGCCCTTGCGTGTATGGCATACCGCCGTTTTAGGAGACGACGAGTAGTGGAACGCAACACATGCCGGACCTTCCAAAGAAGTCAAATGTGCCTTCTACGACAGGCGTCCCCCGATTTCTTTGGGTGGTATATATGTGTGGCTCAAATTCTTGTGTTGTCATCAGTTTCTCTCTTCTTTATTAATAACATCGACATTGACAAATTTGTGCCACGTACTGACATAGTGTGCCAATGGAGTAAATACTTCATTTATATATAGGAATCGCTTGTGCTTGCACATTATTACTCCCATGATTATATTTCTCTAGCAGATATAGTCGTCAATAAAACTAGTGGAATTCTCCACGTGTTGCTGCGGTCATTCAAGAAAAAATATGGATAAATTTGATTAGATGTTAGTTTCATTATATGAATGAATTTGATGTTCGATGGAGTCATCATGGAAGTTGCTTGATGCATTAAAGGATCCAAGTTGAAGTATACAAAGTGGGTTCACTTAGTGGGGAGTGATGTGGACATCTTGCATGTAGAGAGAAATCATTTAGTGGGGTTTATCTTTATAAGAGTTATAGATAGATAGATAGATGGTGAAAGACTATTTCTCCCTACTTCTCGCTAGGGAAAGAAACATGTTTGGAATTTACACTAAATAAAAGAAGATAAATAACAATGTACTAGTACTTTGCTTTGCATGGATACCTCTATATATCCAATTTGATGAGAACATCGTACATATGGTGAGGAGATGATGCTCACACTGCCCCATCCACCGCCAACCAAAAGCCAAAGTGCAAATTGTTGCCTTCGTCATGCGCTCTCATGGGACGCCCCATTGTTGAGCGAAGCATCGTGGCGACAAAAAGGCGATAAAAGAGAGTATGGATTCTCATTTGATTCCACATCGCCAGGGCTCAAGCAACACACATAAAACTTAAGCATATACTGACTATGCACTTTGTTGGGCTTCCAATGGGGCCGATCGTGCTGCGACTTGGAGTCCTATGAGAGAGTGTGTACAGAGGTTGATGGAGTCAGAGGGAGCTACAAGGCACAATGTGTGGTTCTAGTCACATCATATCGGGAATCCTAGGGTCAATACCCATAGATGAGACACGCAAAGGACATATGAACAGGGTTGAATTGTAGGTTAAGGGTGACTCGGAATCAGAGAACCCTCTCCAATCAAAATCTCCAAGAATAGGGTTTGATTTTCAAACCCATCTGATTCATACCATACTACTATGGGTTCATAACTATGGCAGTGATTAACGATTCAAATCGATGTGGGTTGATGTATGCAACTCTAGTGGTTCAACACATAAGACACAACAAGATTTATCCTAGTTGGGGCATGTAAGCCCTACGTCCTGTACCTAGTTCTTTGTGTTACAATGTTCAATTGATTTCTCACAAGGACGATAGTGAGAGATAGGTGGTAGGGGAGCACTAGCTCGTAGTGATCTATGTTTTTTTTTTTTGGATTCGTTTGGTCTGATCTCCAAAGTTGTATTGGTGCCACCTTATTATATGCCAAGGAGCAAGAGGAGTACAAGGAGAAAGGGTTTTTGAAGCTCCATTGGAAGGGTTTTTTAATCTCCATTGGTGCATATAAGGGAGCACTAGCTTTTCATGTCTTGATATTCGAGTGTTGTCGGTGGGACCGTGTGTCGATTTTCCTCCTCTGGTGGTTGTGGCTGACATTGCGAACCTCCCTTGACACCAAAACTACACGAGGAGTGTAGTTGGTTCATAGGATGCATTTTAGATTGGTTTCATAACGTTAGATATTGCGGCATGTCCAATAATTTCCAGTTAATTGTTAAATTCAACATAAGGAGTGTACTTTGGTTAAGGTGTTCAACAAGGCTATCTATATCTAGTACAAAGGTTGCATCGAGTACTATGGAAGAAGCCGACAAAAGAATTCGGATAAAATATTATATATTTTCTATTTTAGATATTTTAATATAATTCCTCCTTCCATTTAAAAAAAAGTTTATATTGTTATGACTGATCCATAGAAACAAAGTCTCGTGTAATTTGTTGTCAACTTATTTTCTTTTTTTTTTTTTCTTTGTTTCATGAACTCTGTAGCTTTTTTCTTGGGAATTGCTCTATTTTTCATATATCCGTTGTTGTAGGGGCCCGACTCCTCTAGATTTTTTTTTCGTAAAAAAAGGGAATGAAACACCACCTGGCCTCGAATCCATTTTTTTGTAATGATGACATGCACACAATTTAAATCATATTATTAATCTTCAACCAATAGTTTCCGTGTGAATAAAAGTAGTTTGATGTTGTTTTATAATATTATTATTTTCCTATTAAACAATAATTACTACAAATCTAAGTAACAGTTATTTTTTTATTTGAATTGGAAGTGCATTATATGTTTTTAGAAGGAAAAAAAAAAAACAGATGATGACTACTGCTGCAATGTCAAAGTAACAAAAGCAAACATATGAATGTTACAATGCAAAAGAAAACATCAAATGCTATACATTAACACATCCTATCAAAAAACAACAATTAATGTTAAAACACACTCAACTAAGGCCTACATATCTATATTTGCATCCATTATTCAGTTGGACCGCCAAACAATTCTAATGCTAAACTGACATATATACTTAAGCATGGATAATTGTGGGGTGGACTTTAACAAAATCCTTGGCACATAAGGTGCGTGTGTGCCGCCAGACATCTATATATTTCACTCATGCTGGGGTCGGTGCCGGTGAGCCACTGGCGCCAGCACCGCCATCGCCAGGAGACGCCGCGGCGGCACCATAGGTGGGGGTGCCAGTGGAGGCGGCGCCACCGTACGCCGATGGCGCTGGCGCCCGAGGGCGGCAGTGCGACCTCGGCCGACATGGACCCGGAAGCCTCGGTGATGAGGTCGAGCGTGACGCGGAGCAGCTTCTCGAACTCGAAGCTCTTGGTGATGCAGACGTTCTTGATGTCGCTGACGGGGGCGTCCTTGCAGGCGTCCTCGCAGGTGGAGGTGCCCCGAGCGTGGAGGAGAGCCAGGTCTTGACCTCGAGGAACTTGGCGTCGGAGAAGTCGCGCGAGAGCGCGCTGAGGTGCGCCACGGCCTCCTCGATGTCCTCGGAGCAGGTGTCCAGGCACTTGTACAGGACGTCGTCCTTGATGCCGTTGAGCTCGTGGTGCGCGAACGCCGCCACCGTCATGCCCACCTCCGCGGAGACGTACACGAGCAGCTCGGCGAGACGGCGCGGGGTCACCGGGCCCGACTGGCACTCCGGGTTGTCCTTGAGCGCCGACAGGCACACCTTAGGGAATAGCGTCTTGTTGCAAGCCTCCTGGATGTTCGCGGCGGCGGTGGCGGCGGCGGAAATCGTCCGCACGGCCGGCGCGGTGGAGACGAGGAGGAGGAGGAAGAAGGGGTGCGCCACGGAGCGAGCCATGGCCATGGCGCGTCGCGGCGGGTGGGAGATGGCGTGTACGTGTCCCCTCCTGCTGCACGTGTGGTGTGGTGTGGTGTGGTGTGTGTGAGAAGGTGATGATCGAGAGGAAGGGTGACACCCGCACGGGCTTATATATCTCTAGCCTACGTGTGCTCTAGCTTGCAAGCGATCGAGTTTTTCTCCATGGCCAAGGACAATTGCATGTGCCTGCCGAGACACATGGAGAGCCTTCCGCAAAGGTGTCAAAGGTGTCATGTCTCCGTTTTCTTGGGATGCAGATCTGTGGCTAATAATTGATAGGCCAGGGCTTTACACACGGTCACCAAAAGAAATGAAGAAAAAGAGACTGGCTGAAAATAGCATTTGTTTAGGCGAGTCAGGAGATGAAAATCTAATGGATTAGATGTATGAATATTGAAGCAGGATCAAAGGCTTACGTTATTGTCTAAACCAAAGACACATTTCAGGCGTCTTCTTAATTTATAGGAAAAGTGAAACAAAAACAAGCCTTCTTTACTGAGTTGGCTACTTCTGATTCGAGGCAATGTCGTCTGAACCAAAGACACATTTTAGGCATCTGCTTAATTTATAGGAAACTTGAAGGAAAAAACAAGCCTTTTTTGTTGGCTACTTCTGATTTGAGGGCTTGTTCGAATATAGTCGGATTCACATCCATTCACATTTCTTGGATAGATTGAGTGGAACTTGAATTAATTTCAATCGAGTCCACCACAGCATTGGGTTAGGTTGGATTGGAATTTGCTCAACTTTCACTCCAATACATTCAAACACACATATGGATTGATGCCAATCCGAGTACATCCAAACAAGCATTGGTGTATTTGAGCCCAAACCACTCCTTTCCTGGATCACAATCTTACACTAAGATGATCATGCCATGCCCTGTATAAGCGGTAAGGCGGTGTCATGCTTTTTCGATCTATAGTTTTGCTATGACCTTTTCATTTGAAATTATTTAAGATCCAAAAAAATAAAAACACAACACGACCACGAACCACAAAGACAATGGTTTGAACGAACACGACAACGAAGAAGAGAAACGACCATCCACCATGCCTAACAACAAAGGCCCAAGAGAAGGCTGGCAGGGCCAGGACTCGGCATTGGCGAAGCTTCGTGGGCACAACAACGGAGCCTTCAGGAAGGAGGTGACGCCCGTGGGCGCCAACTTCGTTGAAACATGCACCTAGGGGATCTTTCGTTCCGGCTTGCTCCGGACAGCAGCGATTGAAGAGCAACGGAGACGGCGCCTTAAAGAAGGTGATGGCGTTGCTCGCAACCATCGCCGGGTCCTATGCCCTCGGCCCGAGGACATGGTTTTCACCCGTGCTTCCCTGGAACGCTGCTGCTTCCCATGACACCGTTGGATGTCTTCGTGGTGTCCGCCTCGATGATCAACAACGGAGAATGGCCGTGGTGGAGGGCGCCGGCGTGGGGGTACCGCTTTATTGGCCGAGGCCCACCGCCACCCGCAGAGCGGGCGAGTGGCAAGGTCGGCCTCGTCACCACCGCCGCACGATAGCGGGAGCACAGGTCCGGTAAAGGGTGTGGGGTGATTTGTGGAGGGGACCAGCCGCCCCGCCGACCACCCCAATGAGGAGGTTGGCCGGACCGCCGCCTGTCGGCACACACAAGGACCGCCGTGGACTGTCCCAATGCATTGGAGTTGTGGTTGGGGCATCCCCACCGAACGACCCGGTCGAGGCACGCCGCCTCAAGGCCGTCGGGGGGTGCGGGCGCGGAGTGCATCGAGGCAGCCGACGGACGGAGCCGCCACCGGAACCATAGCCGGCGTCACCAAACACCGCGGCCAGGGCTCCGGGTACTATGTGGTGAGTACCAATTCCCAAGACTTGGTCCTCGGTTAGGTAGGACCAGACAAGATATCTTCAATACTTTTGCCTAGACTTTATCCCGCCGACAAGATTCAGTCCTGGGCCATCTCTTGAACACTATTTACCCGCCATAGGTAGCGCTAGTATGGGAGTGCCCGTAAGCCCCCGGGAAGACTTCGTCTCGAGGACGCGAGGAGTGGCCGGGCCGGCCCCCGCCGCCCACCACGACGGGGTGAGCCGGATAGCCGCCGCCGGCCCCGAAACCTAGGGCAGACACCCGGCCCCGGGACGCGAGATCCGGCCGCGCCGTGTCCGGATCCGTCACGCCGGCGGTCGTCGCCGGCGCCGAAGAAGAGGAGGAAGAGAGGGGCGGAGGCGGGGAGGGGCGGCGAGGAGAGGACGGCGAGGGCGGAAGGTGTAGGGGAGCCTTCTTAAGCCCCCCACTAGTCCTTGCCGCCGGCGAGGAGGAGCGGGCGCGGCGGCCCGGACGGCGGCGTGGGGAGGGGCTGGCGGCGGCGGCCCCTGGGAGACGACGCGAGGAGAGTGGGTGCGGTCTAATTCAGTCCTTTTTTTCAAGGTACATAGGATGGAACTATGATCTTAGCTAAAGTTGTAGAGCATAAATAGATACCTAAGCTTGTAGTAAAATAATCTTTTATTTGGAATCCTTCAAAATTAATTAATTTTAAATTTATTTTTTTAAATGACTTCAAATGCAGAAATGATCTATATTAAAGTTTTAGTAGTACTCTAGGAGATGAAATTAAAGTTTTTCAGTTTATTTTTTTTCATTGAATTCGCTTAGATCCTCATATACCTAATCTACTACTAAAAAGACTCAAAAGGAATCGTTCACCCCCAGATTCACCCGCCTCCCTCGCGTAACTCCGCCCCGGCTAATCCTCGGCTCCCCTGCGGCCAAAATCCGCCGGTCTAAAAAAGAAAAACCGGCCAAGATCGCCAACCTCGCGTGGAAGTTCCCCGTGGCACTCCCCGCCCCACTCGGCCGCCAGAATCGGATGCGTCAAGACCGCCCCGCCCCAACGCCGCTGCCGTGCTCGACGCCTGGGTCGCCCGGCGGCCGTAACCGCCACCCAACTTGTCCCGCGGTTCGCATACGCCACCCGATTCACTACCGGATCTGCGCGCTTTCCCATGAGGCACTTCCTCACGGGAAAGGCCCTTTACCCAGGAAAGCCTTTTCCGTGGCTAAATCACAGGATATCCGTGCCGGGAAAAAAGGGCTGGGAAAGCCTCCTTCCCGTGAACACGCACAATGTTCACGGATATACTTTCCCGTGAACACGTTTAGCTCACGGGATAGAGTTAACGGGGGGGGGGGGGGGGCGTCGTGAACGGGCAGGTGTGGAACCCGTTATGGCCTACGTGGCTGGGGCTGAAATGACGTTTCGACTTCTTTCCCGTGGAGTGTAAGCGGCCGAGCTCACGGGATATCGGAACCCTTTCCCGTGAGTTAACGTGTGCTCAAGGGAAAGATTTAGCCTCTTTCCGTGAGCCTTCTCCACTCACGGGAAAGGTTCAACCTCTTCCCGTGAGCTACTCACGGGGAAACTTTTTTTTTTTTTTTTTTTTTGGTTCCGGCACATAATTGACACATATAAATATATATATACATACCACAGATTGCATAATATCACATATATAGGTCGATAAATCCATAATACCACATATATTACATAAAATCCAACCAAGTCACGAATAGCACCATGAGTGCAACCACAAGTTCACAAACTCACATAAAATCCAAGTTCACAAGTTCCATAAGAGCAACCACAAGTTCAAGTACACAAGTTTTGAACCAAAATCATGACAACTTTACGGCCACGGCCTCCAACCTTCCAAAGCGCGTTCCCAAGCATCCGGGTTGAGATTGGTTGGAGTTGGGTTCGAGGCATGAGATTGATCCCCGCAAGTAGGCAAAGATATTGCATTTCGAGACAAAATTCAAGGTAGATTCTATTCACTTGAAAAAAAGAAGATAAATAGTTAGAAATTTCGGCAGCACCTCCCTACATGGAGGGTTTCCAACTGCAAAAGAAAACAACAGCTCGATGGCCGACAACCACATGTCCACGTGCACATCTCATGGTGCATTCAAAACTCCAAATCATATCCATTCACATTCATATATGCATATTTCGAGTTAAGGTAGACAAACTCACGGGGAGAGGCTCTAGGCGGTGGAGGGAAGATTGATGGTGACCGTAGGCGGGCGATGGGATGTAGACGGGGGGTGGTGGTGGAGGGAGAAGATCGAGGCGGCCAAGGGACTCCGACTTCGGCAAGGCACTCAACTCCGCTCCGGAGGGCTCCTCTCGCATAAAAAGAAACACACGGGATCAGTTCAAAATTTTTGATGAGAACCTCCCTCGCACGGGGAGGTTTCCAATACTTGCAAACAAAGCACACGGCACGATGGCCGACAATCACATCCAGGGGCACGATGGCCGACAATAACATTCGAGGGCACGATGGCCAACAACTGTGAAGGTGAAGAGGACTATGACGGGCGGACGGACGACCTCTCCTCGGCCGGCAGGCGGCGGCGGTGTGAGGTGTGTCGGCGTAGCGGCATTGGGGCACCGGGCGGCGGCGTCGGGACCTCTCTTCCCCCTCCCTCCTTACGCTTCCTTCCTCCTCCTCCTTCCTTCCCTCTCCCTCCCTTCTCCTTCCTTCCTCCTCCTCCTTCCTTCCCCCTCCTCCCTTCTTCTTCCTTCTCCTCCTCCCTCATTCCGTCCTCCTCCTCCTTCCTTCCCTCTCCCTTCTCCTCCTCCCTCCTACTCAACCGCCCCTCCTTCTCCCCCCCTCCCTCTTTCTCCGGGGAGGCGCCCGGTCTCGGCCGCCCTTGGTGGGCGGCCGGCCCGGTGATCTGCGACCGGCGGCGGGGCGGGGATGGCCGGGCGTGGCGCGGCGGCTTCGTGGCGGCGGACGGCGGAGGGGGGGGCGGGCGGCGGGCTGCGCCCGGTGGCGGGACGGGCCGGGCCGGGGTTGGCGGGCGGGCGCCCGGGCGGGGGTCGGCGTCGGGCGGGGTGAGTAGAGTGTGTGTGTGTGTGTGTGTGTGTGTTAGAGTGAGAGGGTGTGTGGGGGGTCTGGCGTCGGGGTTGACTAAATTTTTTAAAAGAGTTTTCGTCTTTCCGTGATGGATCCGGGCGGATCACGGAAAGACACTTCCTTTCCCGTGATCCGCCCGGATCCATCATGGGAAAGAGGAAAAAGAAAATAAACCGCCGCCCACGGGAGGCGGGTCCCACCGACCCCTTTCCCGTGATTAGCTCACGGGAAATATCTCTGCCTTTCCCGTGAGCTGCTCACGGGAAAGAGATTTTTTAGAAATTAAATTTATTACTCCCCCTTTCTTTTTCTAACATATATATTTTCAAACTTTGATCAAGATTACTTCAAAAATACCTTATCACATACACTCACCCATACATAATTGATCCTTTGCTTGCGAAAAATGGCCACTATTTCATGTGGTTCTATCTCCTTTTTTTTCAAAATTGTATTTACTTAACTACAATAAAAAATTATAATAATTACCAAAATAATCTAAAAAATTCTCGAAAATAGACATGACACAATATATGAGGTCATTTGCATAAAGAAAAAGTTTCGTAGCCAAACCACAACTTGACCGCCATATCCACATGAAATCACACTAGATCATTCTCAACAAACCTAAAACTTCTACGTAGATGTTGGAGCTTGTAAACATCGTACATGCCAACTTGTGCAAAACGTTCCCAATTTTTTTATCATAGTCTCGGCATAAGATATCATGACATATTATCAGCTTTCATAATTTTTTGCACATTAGATTATTTTCTAGAATTTTTAAACCACTCGAACAGGGATTAGCGTTCATTATTTCGTATTAAGATGTTCCAAATTTCATTATTTTTAAATACAAGGTCTTACATTGTGTTGAGTATGAGGAATATAAATTTTCTACTAAATTTTTTCAAAATTTGGAAGCACTTGTAGTTGAAATTTGGCCTCATTTCATAAATTTCCATAAAAGAGAATGATTACCTAAATATATCAAATAAAGTCAATAATTCACTAAAATTTAATATTGAGTGCCATATGATGTGCTAGAAGCGTAGAAAAAGTTTGGAGATGAAAAACCAAAAAAGACATTTTCCGTGAGTGTCTTTCCCATGAGCAGGATACACTCCTCACGGGGAAATGGGGCCCTTTGATAGAGGCCGCTGTTTAGCCACGGGAAAGCCGGCTCACGGGAAACACTTTCCCGTGAGCTGGGACGGAGGTGTCACGGAAAGGGGCACGGAGGGGACGGAGCGGGGCTGGGGCTCACGGCGGTTACCTTTCTCGTGAGCCCCCGTCTCCACGGGAAAGGAGGGGGCTTTCCGTGAGCTATACCTCACGGGAAAGGTGTTTTCCGTGCGTAGTTTCTTTCCGTGGTGTTTTCCTGTTGCTCACGGGAAAGGAGATCCTTTCGCGTGAATGGCTGACGGAAACGATTTCCCCACGGAAAGCGCAGGAATCCGGTAGTGGTTCCGCCTCGCGGAAATTCTATTGCCTCCGCCGCGGCAGGCAGGGGCGAGCGCCCGCGGACACCGGGCATCGGCGGCGCACGGCTTCCCATCGCATCGTGGCGATCGCCGTGGCGGGGGTGCGGACGGGGGCACGGACAACGGCGTCACCACGCGGACGACTCACGGTTGGCAGGGACGAGCGTAGCGCCGGACGACTATGGCGGCGGCAGGAACGACTAGCCCACTCCGTGCAACGCTGGCCGCCTCCTACAAGAGGGGGCGCACGCGTGGTGGCTCCGCCAGATCGCGCTGCCGCCCGGCGGCGCCGCGGATGTGCGGGACGCCCGGGGGCCGCCCATGATGGCACGTCGGGTGCACCAGCGCGACTGCCAGCCACCACCTGGCATACGATAGTCCGGCTTGTCCATGGAGAGCACGCGATGCCGGATCGTCTTCTGCACGGTTTCACCGGCTCGTGCCTCGACGGCTTCCACATGTCTGATAGGTTATCCATTCGTCTGTGCGTTGGTGCCTGGTGGTATAATAATAGTTAAACAATGCAATAACCATTTTGCCAAATTTGCATCAACCCACTGAAAATCTCATCTGAAACTTGTGCCAGTTTTTTTTTTCAGAGTTAACATATTTGATGCTCTGCGGCAATAGAGATATTTGTCTTCACTCTCTGAAACTTTACATGCATGCTCGTAAAGGGCGAGATGTGCTGAGCAGTTAATTTGTATGTTGTTGTCTCTTAGGGAGATTGTGTATTCTAAAGCCCGGTGGATTGAGAGAAGATAATCTGGAAGATCTAAAACTAACGCTTCCAGATGAATTCTAAAATGTTTGGGCTCTGTATGAGGGTAAGCAAGGTAGCTGAGGATGGGAAGATCCCTACACCTGGGAGGTGGTAGTGTGGGCACATCTGCGTACTGATGGTCTTCTCTTGCAATGAGCCAGCCTGCAGCTATGAGCTGCAATTCTGCACAACAATGTGGTTCAGCCAGGATATGGCACAAGTATGTTAGTTTGGACCCTTTCTAAGACCTATTTTCGTTACAATACATGACAAGTCCTTGTATGACGCAGCATGGGTAATCACTTTTGAGTTTTGACTGCTCTGTTTGAAAGCTGCTAACATAGAAAAGCCAGTGTTTGCATGTGGTCAGGTGTGAGCTGATATCTTGGTATGGAATTGTAATGCCGGTGTTCAGTACATATACACTGACAACATGTTACAATTTCAGACGGAGAGCAAGCCGGTGACGCTTGTTACAATATATGGTGGTCACACCATGTTTTCCTTGTCTGCTGCAACTCTGCACGGTGGACCAGTTCAGCAACAAGACAAGACGGTAAATTGTTAGATATTTTTACAGTGGAATGTGGTAATACATTTCTGAAAAGGGGCCAAAACATCCACTCGACAGTAGTAAGATATCTGAAGATTCCATGGAGCAAAAGATAGCTAATGTGGATATTAGCTACTAAGTTTTGAAGATTGGAAAGTTAATAGATGTTGTAGAAAGCTTGAAGCCCAGAGACTTCGCAATTAAAATCAGAGGATGTCATACTTTCCTTTGTGTTGGGAACTACACTTTTAATTATGTTTCCTGAAATTTGTACTAGCAGAAGGTAAATTGGAAGGCTTCACTGTGCTGGATTTTGACATCGACACTAAGACAGAGGATCCAGTGGCTCTTGAGTTGGATGAAGTATTTGTTTTATATTGTTACAAGTTACATGGTGTGCATCATATTTTTTTCATGGTTATCACTTTTTGTTTGAATCAAACTGGAGGAGTTTGCACCCCTACAGCATGAAATTTATTAAAGAGTAAAAGGAGTTTAAATTACAATACATGCTTATCACTTTCATACATGGCTTTATTGTTTTTTGTATTGTTACATTTTTTTTGCGAGGATTTTGTATTGTTAAATGATAGCTGGACTGGTAGATGTTCTTGAATCTTTCTTATCTGCATTTCATATGATTGGTTCAATCTCCTCGCAAAAAAAAAAAAAAAATGATTGGTTCAATCATCTAGAATATGAATTCATGGTTCTTTGTACTAGAGTTCTGTAGTAGAGCTAGACCAGTTAATATAGAAAGCTTCACAATACCAATTCCAAATGATGAATACAGAGAAATAATTCACGTGAAACAAACTTGGAAGTGGGCAGAAAGCCATGATTGGATCTTAGAGAAAGTGAACCTTGGTTTAGTGCATGATCAGGTGTGTGTTTGTGTGTTATGATGAAAGGAACCAAGAGGCCTACTATTGATATGTATGAGAACGCATGAGTTTCCTTGCAATGAAAATTTCATGTTTTTTTAGATACAGGATATGTATCCGGCTTCATCTATCCGTAGATAGAATCAGACCAATTATTACGAGTTTGAAACAAAATAAAGTTTTGCTAGAAACAACTTCCAGCCGCCCACAAGGCGTAAGAAACAAGGAAATAAAAGTTTTTGACTAAACATAACCAACAAGTCTTTGCGATAGCCAACCACGTGAGACAAAGAACTCTAAAGTCGACACTTCTAGGTGACGTGCTGCGGATATTAATTGAACTTGAAGATCTTCATTCCGCTGCAAACTTGCCCCTGATCGCACCAATGGGTTCCTCGGAATAGTACCCGCAAAAGAGATTTTGGTTTGCATTTGTCAAAAACCACCTCATTCCTTGCTAACCAAATTGCCCATATAAGCGCCAGATCTTTGCTTTGTTAATAACAATGTATTGTACTTTTGTTCCCCTTTTTATATTTGAAGGGGTGTTAATCCAAAAAGTAAATGTATAGGACGCCACAAAAATTTGGCATAGAAACAATCAAAAATAGGTGTTGTATAGTTTTCGGAAGATGACAGAAAAAGAGCATTGTTTATCTCCATTCTAATTTCTCCTAGCCAAATTATCCTTGGTTAGAACAACACCTTTTTAATGTACCACATAAATTTTTTATTTTTCATTGGTAATTTAGTCTTCCAAATATCCTGTGACACTCGACCCCATTGTTAATTAAAGCATCATACATAGACTTGACTGTAAATAATCCCGAGGCCTTTAAATCCCAAACAAAGACATCTCGTTCTGTGTTAAGTTGATTTGTTGTAAGGATGATACAATTGGTGCCAATTTGATAAGTTTACCCCCACTAGATTTCTCCTAAAGGAAATATTTAGTATAGGGGAACTTAGTATGTTAGCTATCGTATCTTGTTTTCTCCTTACAATATTAAACAAACCCGGGAACTTGTCTTTGAGCGGTTTATTACCCAGCCAAGTATCAATCCAAAAACGTGTTTGTGACCCATCTTTGACATTAAAATGACCCAACTTAAAGAAACTATATTTAACATTCATTAAACTTTTCCGTAGTGCGAGTCTTTTGGTTTTCTTCTCACAAGCTCCCTAATGTTTTATTTTTAATATATTTATTCCTCAATAATTCTTGCCATATCCCGTCTTCATTTAAAAATTTTAATAGCCACTTGCTAAGCAAACATTTGTTTTGAGTTTCTAGGTTTTGAATACCTAATCCGCCCATTCTTTTAGGTTGGCGTATAATATCCCATTTAACCAGTCTCAGTACTTTCTCTTGTGTTGGTCATTTTGTCGAAAAAACGGGACCTAAAGCATTCAATTTTGTCTAGTACCCCTTTTGGCACTTCAAAAAAAGACATCATAAACATCGGTAAACTAGAAAGCACCGAATTTATGAGAACTAACCGCCCCTCTATTCCCGGTTTACCTTTCCAACTACTTAGTCTCTTCTCAATTCTCTCTTCTATAAATTTCCGGTCCTTATTAGACAATTTCTTAAAGTGCATAGGTAGACCTAAGTATCCGAAGGGGTAATTACCAATGTTACACCCAAATAATTCGAATAAAATTCCTCGAAGTTCTTGGCCTGTCCAAAGCAAAAGATCTCACTCTTGTGAAAATTTATTTTTAAGCCAGATAGTTGTTCAAAAGTGGTTAATAACAACTTCATGTTGACCGCCTTTTCAACATCATGGCTCAAAAAATCACTTCGTGTCATCCATCTTTGAAGGATAGAAAGTCCATCCTGAATCAAATGTGGTATAACACCTTCTACCCGCCCCCGCCTCTTTAGCTCTTGCAATTAGTACGCCAACATGTCAACTACTATATTAAATAATAATGGAGACATGGGTCACCTTGCCTAAGGCCTTTTTAGTTTGGAAATATTGGCCAAGTTGGTCATTAATCTTAATATTAACATTACCCCCCGAGTAAATTTTTTTTATCCAGTCACACCACTTTTGAGAGAAGCCCTTCATTCTCGAGTCATTTGTAAGAAATTCTAGTTAACTTTATCGTAGGCTTTCTCAAAGTCAATTTTAAAGATCACTCCATCTAGTTTCTTGGTATGCAATTCATGAATTGTCTCGTGTAATATGACAACACCCTCCATTATGTTTCTACGGTAAAAAAAGTGGTCGGGGTTGGTCTAATCAGTTTTTGGGCAATGGAAGATAATCGATTTGTTGCCACCTTAGTGAAGATTTTAAAAGACACATTCAACAAACAGATAGGTCTATATTGTTGAACAATTTTTGCATCTTTCTTCTTAGGTAACAAAATTATATTACCAAAATTAAGGCGATTAAGATGCAGAGTTCCTTGATAAAAATCATTGAACAAAGCCATCAAATCTTCCTTAATAAGATCCCAAAAACTTGATAAAACTCGAGGGAAACCATCCGGCCCGGGAGCTTTATTATGCTCCATTTGGAAAATTGCCGCTCTAACTTCTTCTTGAGTGAAAGGCTCGGTGAAGGCATCATTCTCCGCGTCGACACTTGGGGATGTCGGCCGCCCGAGATTCGTCTAGGGAAATTGACGATTCGTCGAAGGTCCAAAAAGATTTTTATAATAACTAGTAATATGCTCTTTAAGTTGAGCATCACCGTTATAATATTATTCCCATCCTCAAGTTGAAAGATTTGAGTTTTCCTATGCCTACCATTGGCTAACAGATGATAATACTTAGTATTTGCGTCATCTTCTAATAAGTGTTTCACCTTAGCCCTTTGGTACCACTTAAGTTCCTCTTCTCTAAGAAGTTCACCCGACCTTTCACTTAAAAACATGCTTGAGGTCTCTCTCGGTTTCAGTTAGCATGGTAAGTTCCGCTTTCTTGTCTAGCTCATCTAATTTATTTAGCAGGTTTGCTTTTTCTTTTTTTGTAAATCCCACTAATATGCTTAGCCTAGCCTCTTAGATGTTGACGGAGTTTTCTAATTTTTGCCTGCCAACGCTCAATAGGTGACCCTGAAACTACCATGTTTTGCCATACTTGAGACACCATCTCACAAAACCCATCTCGCAACAACCAACCTAATTCAAATTTGAATTGAGGTTGATAAGTTGTAGACGCAGTGATTAGTAGATAGTAATAAAGGAGTATGGTCCGAGATCTCTCGGAAAGAGGATGAATTGAAGTATTAGGGTATTGAGACTCAAAATCATGCATGGGTTAAAATTCTGTCTAACTTTTCAAATGTTTGATTTGGCAAATTATTAGCCGGTGAAGTTCCTACCGGACAATTCTAATTCTCTAAGATTTAGAGTATCAATTACAGCATTAAACAAGAACAGCCATCTGGTCATTATAATTATCATTATTCTTCTCTTCAGTGCGAATAATGTTAAAATCACCACCTATGATAATAGGGATGGTTTCTTTTGAGCATACTCGCACCATCTCTCGAAAAAAAATTAGATTTATGATCTGATTGGGCTGGACCATATACTGAAATTAAGTTAAACTTGAAATCAATTTCCTTATCCCGAAGCATGAAACGAATAAAAAATTCTCCCTCCTCAATTTGACCTACATCAAAAGTTTTGTGAGTGAACTCCTAGTATCATGCCACCGGATCTACCCCGTGGAGCCAAACAATGCCAAACAAAATCTCTACCAAAGACACAAATGGTATTAAGAGTCTTTTTGTGGAAAGTTAGCTCTACTGCTTCTCGATAAGGCAATAAAATCTAGGTCTTTTTCCTTTGTTAAATCAGAAAGATATCTATATTTTTAGAGTCCATGAAACCATTACAATTCTAGAAAATTCCTTTCATTTTTAACAACTTTTTTTTTTTTTTTTTCTTTGGACTTGGGGTGTCTTTTTTATTTAATGATGATACAGGAGTTTGTGCGATCAACGGATCACTACTCCCATCACCTAACCCCTCCAAGATTTCTGACCAAATAACATTTAAAGCTTCTAGCTCGGCACTATCGTCAATTGAACAATCGGTTCCCTCATCCTCAACAACCAAATTTTTTTATTACTCACCTTAGTACTATGAACCATTCTACTAAATTCTAAATCCTTTAAAAGTTTAATAGAACTAAAACAATCTTTATTATTTTTACCTAAAACTACACCTAAAGCACTTGCTGAATGTAAAAAAAGAAGAATCATCTCTATTAAAAAAAGAAGGAGTAACTGGGTTGTACCTTTCTCATTGACAAGCTCCAAATTCTTCTTGGCCATGAGCTTGGTCGTCTTCTCAATGGAGTCTTGATCCGCTGCAGCAGCGTTTCTCTTGCTGGACCTCAAAGGTGAGACTGTCTCACTAGGTAATTTACTACCGACATTCCCGTAATCATTCTGAAGGGGCAATACAATAGCTTTCCATTCTCCGGTACTTGACTGGGACACCACATCCCTTGGCTTTTCAATTGGTTTTGTATTTTTTGGTTGCTCCAAGGCCATGGACAGTGCCGCACCTGGCTGCGCAGCCGGCTGTCCAGGTGCCTTCTCTCCACTCACACTACCACTAGCTGGAGCTTCATCGGTGTTCCCATCAATGTCCATATTTTCTTCCATACTCCCACCATTTTCGTTGTTGTCTTTTTTGTCTTATCCCCATTGAGATCATCATCTTTTGGATCCTCCTCTTTGGTAGAGTCCATGTCCATGACCTGAGGCTCACCATCAAGGATATCTCTTTGCACTGCAAACTGCAGCTCATAAACATAGTCCCCTATCACTATATCCACAAATTCTGGAATAAGTGATGGGTCTAGCACTGCTACCTTGATTCTTGCCCTTCCAGTATTCTTTGTAAAAATAGTGTCAACAGCTCTAGGCACACCCAAGATTGTTCCAATAGCCCAAATAATTGGGAATTGTTTAAACTCATGGGGTAAACCTCTGAACTGAACCCACACTTTCGGAATCTCTCTTTTGTACACCTCATTATCAATTCATTTTTCAAATCTAATCTTTCCTTCAACTTCCCCTGGCGTCCATAGGACCCCGTTTGACACTGTCTCCACTAGGTCAGCTGAAGGAAAAGTAACAATGAAAGCACCAGTCCCTGTTGTCTGAATGTCCCAATTGTGATTCTTACCTGGATGAAGTCTTTCTAGTTCCACTGCCATCTGATTGACAGTATACTCCATAGTTAAGTGTCAAAGAGATCTTTATCATGTTATGTTTTCTGTAACAATACAACAATGAAATTATTGTTTCCGGTTACAACGCACGGTATTTATCTAGTAATATAAATATTTGGTATTATAATGTGTAATAAAGTAAATAGCGTCCACTTGCTAACAAGTCATTCCGCGGCACAGCGGTAAGAAAGTAACATGGAGAATTCGATCTCGATGGCCCACACGTACGTGGGCATCTGCATAAAAATCCTGTGAAACCCGCGGCTGCATCTTCCAAAGTTTTTTAAAAAAGTTTTTTTATCTGATTTATTAATTCGTCTGTGTGTACCTGTATCAATACCTAATACCTGACAAAAGGTACACACAAACGAAAAAAAATCTGATAAAAATGCCAAATCACATCACACAGACCTGGTAACATTGTCCTTCAATGTTTTTCGTGTTTTTATGTTAAGTAGGGGCAAAGAGTGTAACAGAACCAGAGAGAGATATGGAAACTTGCTAGGAATATTTGTCTACGAAACAAAACTGACTTGATGAAACCTTTTCAGCTCAAAGTATACAGAGGATATACATATATGCATCCTCAGATTTCTTTTCTACTATATATAAAATAAAATGTGCACATATAAAACGCATCCACATAAATAAGTCATATGACTCCATCCATCAGCAAATCTGAGAGGTAGCCCGATTACATTACACTTAACATTGACAAAAAAACAGCGATACGCTCGCTGAACAGATCAGAGCGGGCGGCTAACGCCATGCAAGAGCTATCGCGGCGGCCACGGCGCAGGCGACAAGCGGCGGCAGCCGGAGTGGCGCTACTCGTCCGGGCGCCTCGGACAGGAACGCGTACTGGCCGCGCGTCCCCGGCGGCGCGCTGTTGTTACCCCTCCCCGGCGGCGGCTTCTGGCAGTTGTTGCACGGTGGCCCGCCGCCGCCGGTCGTCGACGGCATCGCTGGCGGCGGGTTGGCGACGTACCCGCCACCGCCGACGCCGGGAGGAGTGGACGGCGGTGGTGGGGGAGTAGTAGTAGAACTGCGGCAGTGGCGCCGCAGCGGTCGGGCGCGGCAGCGGCGCCGCCGAGGCGAGGAGCAGCAGGAGCACGGGGAGGAAGAGGTGGAGGGCGTGGGGCGGTGGTGTGGGCGACATGAGAGCGTGGGCGAGATGCTTGGTGCTAGCTGCTGCCGCTACCTGCTCGATCTCTCTCGCTCGATGTGCTTGACCGGGAGCGGTGCTATTGAGCTAGTGGCCCGTCAGGATGCTGCTGCTAGCGCTATATACGTGGCGAGGTTTGCGTGATGCGGCATGGGAGAGTGTGTCCCAGCTCACATGCGCGCGCTAGCTGTTTCTGTGCGCTTCGCTACGACGGTGGCTGGCCGGCGGCCTCGATCTGAGGGCCGTCGTTGGATCTGCCCCCTTCATTGCGTTAAGGCCACGTACGGTGGTCGGTGGGCAACGGGGCATGCTACGGTGCTACCCGTACTGCAGAACTACTCCTTTCAAATTATAATTTATTTATTCTTTTATTTTAGAATAGATTATAAGTCATTCCAATAATTTTACATTGTTACCTTGAAAAAAAATACATAGTTCAAGTATTTTAAAATTAAAAATAGAGATAATGAATCATAGATAAAAAAATTATCACTAGTTATGTACTATAAAAATATAGTCGATAATGAATCTATTGACATTTAGTTGGTATCGTAGATATTATTATCTTATTATATATAAATTATTTAATTTAAGATGTTTTGACTCATCAAGATTTTTAAAATGACTTACAATTTGTGAAAAAAAGAAATACGTACGTATTTCATCCTCTCGATCACCGACCGAAGCTTTTTGTAATTTCATCGTCTCATGACCGGCTTCAAATTAATTTATTATAAACATATTTCATAATTCATAATAATTTAATGGTATTTATTTGATGTCATAACTAGTGATAATTTTTTTTTATCTATGATCAATTTGACTTCAGATACTAAAACATGACATTGTGCTAAAATTTTATATTTTATTGAATGGAGAGGGAGGAGTACTATATAGTGATGAGGTACGTACTAATCACAAGCAACAAAGCTTTATAGAGCAAGAAGCTTCGGGGCTCTTCTAAAACAAATTCTGCACTATACGTACTGTCATTGCTGTGGACCGAAGTGGGCTTAGTCCGATATATATTTTCCTGTCATAAGGTAAAAGGTAATCCAGCAAAGGCATGATGCATCGAGCTAGGCGGCTACTGGTGTGGTAGCCGCGGGCATGCACACGGCGCCCCGGCTGAGACGGCGAGTCAACCGCCGGTGTGGGATTTTTTTTTTTTTTTTTTTTTGAAACGAACCGGCGGGAGAGCTGCCCGCTATAAAAAAAAGAAGGAGGCGCCCGGACGGCGTAAGTTACAAAGAAAACAGACGCAAAGAAAGAAAAAACTAACTAAACTCACTCATCCGGTTGGATTGGGACATCAACGCGGGTTACCACTCAACGGCCAACATGGCCAAGACTATAAACACAGCGGCAAAGGAGGCCGAAAACAACCGCAATAACCACCCACAAACCGCACAAAAGCAGTCGTCGACAAACCACCGACGGAAATCCAGCGCCAAGGATAACAAAGGGGGACGCCACCACACCAAGAAGGCCACCGCCGTGCGGGACCATCGCCCGTAGTGCCGCCACAAAGCCGCCATCGGCGGAATGAAAACACCAAGACCGAGCCTCCACAACGCGGGGGACCTCGCCGCATCCGCCCGTTGTACTCCTCTCATGTGCGCGGGGGCCTCCTTGCCACGCCCGCCACAACGCTCATGCTCCAGTCTCGTTTCAAAGGTTGCCGTCAAAACAACGAACAAGGCTGCCCCACCCACGATGATCATCCTGAAGCAACCAGACCGCCGCCGCAGGCCGACGTTCCCTCGTAGCATCTCCGTGCAAAAGGCTACCGCCGTCGAGCCAGAAGAGCAGGGTTGTCGCTTGCGCCGTCTTCCGACGTTGTACCACACCGGATGGTTCCAGCCATCTTTGAAAAAGACCCGCCGTGATCGCAAGCCAAGTCGTCCCGTTATCGTTGCCGCAAGCGCCCCATCGACGCGATCCCGCGACCGCACGGCTATCGCAAAAGCAATGCCGGCCGCCGCGGATCCGCGCAAGCAGCCGAGCGACAAAGAGAGATGACACTGTCCACCAACAAGAAAGCGGCCTCCTCTCCGCGATGAAGCCAACACCCTTCACGCCTCGACACGACGGAAGAGCCGGCATTGGGCGAAGCCGCCAAAAGCTGGTGCACCGGCAACACCGGGGCGGCGGGGTCTCTAGAGACGACGCTTCCAAGGAGGGCACGACGCCAATGGCGCGCCGTCGCTCGTCATAGATGGACGGGGTTTTCACCCGAGACGCGTTGTGCGGCGGGGTTGTAGCTCCCTCATGGCCCCCCAGCGGGAGCGATGACATCAATGACGCCGCCGCCATGCCACCGGCATGAGCCGGGCGAAAGCTTTCGCTTGGGCATCCAACCCCGCCACAAGCGCGACCAAGGCTGCACACCGCGCCACCGCCACGACCGCCCACCACCCGCAACTCCTCCATCGAAATCACAATCCGACCACCGGTCCCGCGACACCAATCGCGACCTCCCGGCCATCAGCGCCGCACGCCCGCGCGCCGGGTCCGCAAGTGAGCCGTGCGACCCGGGCCAAGGACCACAAAGAGGCCCCAAAGACCGCACAAGGCCACATCGCCCCCGCCGGGCCGGCCGCAGCAGCACCCCACCGTGAGCCGACGGCCGCCGCCCGGTGGACACGCGCCGAGGCCGCGGGGCCTCTCTCCACCGTGCGTTGGTGTTTCTTAGCGTAGCGTAATAGTCCATAAGCGCACGAAATACCGGATTAGCACTTCACCCGGAAGTGTTCAGGTATCGATTTCCACAGGAACGGGCGCAGTCGCTCGACTAGCTACGGGAGGAAGATGGAAAGGGTTGGCGGGTAGTGAGTTTCTACTACGTGAAGGATTATCCTAAAGCCAAATTACTTCTTCTCTTATACGTTCACGTAGCCACCGGCTCTCCCCCTCGGGCGCGGAAGGGTCCGGCCTCCAGACTACCGCACAACCGGACGTGGAGGAATACTAAGGTCGAGCAGGGGCTGTCACCACCTGCCGCCTACCTCACTACCGTGGTGATTGGTAAACGAGGGTGACTTGTAGTTTAGACACCACGTCTACACTACTTATCAATACTCTAGCGTTGGCGGGAGCATCCGTCTTCATCGGGGAGTCCTCTACTAGAGCATCTACCGATATGGTAAACAACGAACGGTGAACGTATAATTAAAGTAATAATTTAAACTTGAAGATAATTGCGGAGATAGAACACGGATCTCTCACTCAAACCAAGTAGGATGATCCGTAGAGGTACAAGTGCGGGAGACGGGAGGGAGCCGGTTGAACTCCGTCGCACGAGGCGGAGGGGTCGCTACTCCTCTTCTCCACACTTCCTCCTCTCTCACTCCCTTCTACTTCTAACTTGGCTCCTTTCCTCTACTCCAATGTGTACTAAATGTGATGGAGTGGAGTGTGTGAATGGAGTGTAATGATGTGTATGATGATAAATGTGATGATGTTACAAGTGAGGAGTGCCTCTCTTTATATAGTGGAGAGGGAGAGGAAATGGAGGGCTCTCCTTGCTTCGAGGTGTTCTTGGCGGGAACGAAAATTTGCACCACATGCAACCGCCGCTTTGAAGGTCGCTCCAAACCGCCCGGAGAAAGGGCGGGAACATCCGCCGAAAAACTTGCGCCCGGCCGCCTTGGTGGGCGGCCGCCCAAGTTTGGCCCGGCTTGAGCCGGCTCTCGCGTGCCGCCTCTTGGTCCACTTTGGTCCATTGTCACGTAGGTGCGTCGGCCCGTTTTGCTTGATTTGCATTGTTGGCCTTTCCTTGACAAGGCATAGTGCGTTTTTGCGCTTTCTTTGTTGATTGGGCGTATTTGTACTAGTTTTCACTTTTGTTCCCGCAAAAAAATGTTTTTCGACCAATACAAGTGGAACTAGGTTAGAAATAAATGCATATGCACCATGAGATTGTTTATTTTCCTTGGAATGAACCTCGAGTTGGCGGTGTTATATGCTCGATAATGACCGCCAACAACTCCCCACACTTGGCTTTTACTCGCCCCCTCGAGTAAAGTTAATCTTTAAGTTTTTTTCGTGAGGTTGTTTCCTTTGTCAATAACCAAAGTGTTCTATCACATTACCTTGAATGATCGTGCGATGAAGATAAGCGTGGAGTTCTTTCTTTCTACTTACACCTTGCACAAATAGACTTGGTTGTTTTTTCGTTTTTTTTTTTAAAGAATTTGTGTTACGTTCGGGTTTAATCAAACTTGAGAGTACCAACAAAATTGCTTACTTCCTTGTATGAAATGTCAAGTCAATTTCTAGATTAATGGAGAGAAGTGTCATATTCCTAGATCAAAGATGTGCATAGGTAATGTTCTTTTTAGTTATGATGCCTCTTTGCATTCAAAGGGTCATGGGCTTGCTACTCTTTTTTTCATTTTTAATTTTTGGAGAAGTGGGCTCTACTAAGCCCCTCGGACACTTGTCCATTATTTCTTCTCTTTTTATTTGGAGAAGTGGGCTCTACTCGCCCTCGGACACTTGTCCATTATTTCTTCTCTCTCTCTCTTTTTTTTTTTCTCTCTTTTTTTTTTTTTTTTTTAGATAGGCGGGCATCGATGTACCCATTGTTTTCTATGTGGGCACGTGCCCATTTTTTTAGCACAGCCCATGACTTTGAAGCATACAGGTTTCATCATATTCGAAATATAAATTTATTTGTGCACATGTACTTCGATCTTGGGACCATGAAACTTTCTCAAACATTAATCTTTGAATTTGACGAGATACAATAAATAAGGAAGTAGCTATTTTGTTTGGATACTGGTTCATGTTTTGATTATCCCAGGGAATATTATTTTGAGTTATTTATTATTTTTTTTAAATAGGAAAAACCAAGTCTTTATTTGCACGGGAAGGAGAAATTCAAGTAATCATGCTCTCTCTCAAAGCACAAGAATTCGAGATAATGTGTGGCTCTTTATAATGGATTGTGTAAAAGGAATAAAGTTTGTCTATGTTTTTAAGTTAGTATATGAATTTAATCTCCCCCACACTTGTTTCTTTTATAGAAGTTAATGTAAAATAAAGAAACAAGTGCACAAAGAAATATTCAAAGACAAACTTTATTGATCTTGGGCAATTACAAAGTAAATGGAAATAAAAAATGCGAGGAATTAAAAAGGAAGCCCTGAAAGTAATCAGTGATTTTTACTCCGGGTGTATGATACTCCAGCTATTTTTGCTAGCTTTGCCACCCTATTGTTAAACTTGAACTCTTCAATTTCCATGTCATCAAGTGAGGTGGCGCAATTTTGTGCGTAGAGTATCTAATTACTCTATGGCCTCCCAAGAAAGGTCCTTAAGGGCTTCATATTTTTCTAGCAAGGAAGGTGGTGGTGCCTTGCTTTCTTCCCCGTCACTATCGTAGTCCTAGTGACTTGAGGTGTCCTAATGAACCGTTCACCGAGAGATGGCCTAACGAACCTCTCGACATGGGGTTTGCGCATGAGCCCTTTAGCGCATTACTTCTACGGCTTTTCATACCCGTAGATAAAAACGGCGCTTCCGGTGGGTAGTTGGAGGAGGTGCTAGAGCTGGCCTTTCTTTTGTGGTTCTTCCGGGTGGGACTCGGTGAAACTAAGGGGCTCTCGCTACAAAACAAGTCTTGTGTTCTAATGGGAGAGTTGGCGTAACTTGTGTTGTGGCTGGCCATGGGGTTGGTTGAGCAAGTAGAATGAGGGAGAAGAGATGGTTTTGGTGTGATTTGCCATGAGGAACTTGGGGTTCAATTTATAGATCAGTTTTACGTCGAACGCGGATCGTGCACCACGGGGATTGGGATAGGATTGCTGGGATTTATCCATGTGAGAAAACAGGAGGCACGGGCCGCAAATGGGGGCCGGCCCTTGAAGTGAGCGTGCCTTGTGCACCCACTTTTTCCCATGGTCATTATCTTATTCGAACTCTTTTGCCCGCAGTGGTGCAACGGGGAAAACCCCGTTTAGGGCGATGTTTTCTTATTTTAGAAAAAAGAAAAGAAAAAGAAAAAGGTTATGTGATTTTGTATTTAATATTTTTATTGTGTTTTCTTTCTAAAATGTTGGCAACAATTATTGAATTATTTTTATATTGCTCAAAATCTACCAACATTATTTTCTCTATATATTTATTTGGAGAAGGCTCAAGGAAAACTTTTAAACGTTGGCCATTTACCTTTGATAAATTACCAATCGTCGGTGATGGTGATTGCGCCATGAGGTGCGATATGTCGACGACGGTGTATGGCCCCTTCCATTTGCTTATTCGCAGCTTCCCTCCACCGAATAGCTTCACACGAGTTAAAGAGTAGTACCTTGTCTCCTTCGTGGAAAGTTTTACGTTGGATTCGGTGGTTGTGCCATCTTTTTGTTCTTTCTTTGTATAGTTTGGCACCGTGATACGCCTTCTCCCTCCATTCCTCTAGCTCGGTTAACTGTTTTTTGTCTATTTTTCCCGGCTAGCTTAAGGTCCATGTTCCATGTCTTGATTGCCCAAGAGGCTCGATGTTCGAGTTCTACCGGCAAGTGGCAACTTTTCATGCACCGGTTGGAATGGTGTCATGTCAATGGGGGTTTTATAAGCTGTCTGTATGCCCGCCCAGTGCATCGGGTAGCTTGTCTTTCAACCCTTCCCATTGCATTGACGGGTTTTCGCGAGAATGTTCTTGATTTGCTTGTTCGGCGTTTACGCTTGGCCGCTTGTCCGAGGATGGTAAGGTGTGGCTATATTGTGCTTAGATCCCGGCTCTCGTAAAAAGCTCGAAAGGATCTGTCTATGAAGTGTGATCCTCCATCACTTATGACCATCCTTGGTGTTCCAAACCTTGGGAAAATGATCTCATGGAACATTTTTTTACGGCATGTTTGGCATCGGCGCAGGCGTGCCGAGCTTCGACCCACTTGGATACGTATTCGACTGCGATGAGGATGTATTCACTATCATGGGACTTTGGGAAAGGTCCCATGAAGTCAATACCCCGCACATCGAAGACTTCTACTTGGAGATTGTAGTTGAGGGGCATTGCATTTCTTGATGTGATTCCTCCTTGCGGTGACACTTTGACATCTTTCGATGAATTCTCTTGTGTCTTGGTACATCGGTTGGTTTTAAGAATCCACACCGCCAAATCTTGGCTTGAGTGCGGTGTACTCCATAATGGCCTCCGTGCGGGCCGCATGGCATTTTTTTCAATGATTTCTTTGTCCCTCTCCGGTGGGTACGCATCTCCTTAGCATGCCGTCGGCACATACTCGTATAGGTATGGATCATCCCACGGTGGCGGCGACTCTCAACTTGCAACTTGTGCCTGGATTCGCCGGTGGTACGTAACACGAAACCATGTAATTCACAATATCGCATACCATGGGGTTACGTCCTCCACCTTGAGGAGCATGTCGTCGCGTAGGAAATCGTTGATCGGTAACTCCTCGCATGTTAGTGAATTGCAAACGCGACAAATGATCATAGCGATTGTTCTCTACTCCTTTCTTGTCTTTAATTTCTAAATCAAATTCTTGGAGTAAGAGAATCCATCTTATTAACTGGGTTTAGCGTCTTTCTTAGTGAGCAAGTATTTCAATGCAAAGCATGATCGGTGTAGACAATTACTTTGGATCCCACTAAGTAAGACCTAAACTTATCGATAGCAAACACTACGACCGGGAGCTCTTTTTCGGTTGTGGCGTAGTTTAGTTGAGCTCCATTTAGTGTTTTTATTTGGCATAGGCAATCGCGTGATGCTTTTTATCTTTGGTTTGGCCAAGGACCGCACCAACGGCGTAATCACTAGCATCACACATGATTTCAAAAGGCGCGACCAATGGGTGGTTGAATGATTGGTCTTTGAGATGAGTGCTTTCTTAATGGTGAGAAAAGCTTTCATGCACTCATTAGTGAACGTAAAAGGCACATCCTTAGCTAGCGTGCTTGTTAACGGTCTAGAAGTTTGTGAGAAATCTTTTATGAACCGTCTATAAAATCCTCGCGTGGCCTAGAAAGCTACGGATTCCTTTCACGTTCACGGGGAGGTAGTTTTTCAATCACTTCAATTTTTGCTTTGTCTACCTCAATCCCTCTTTCGGACACTAGGTGTCCAAGGGACGATGCCCTCTCGGACCATGAAATGGCACTTTTCCCAATTTAGTACTGTGTCCTTCTCTTGGCATCGTTGCAAGACTTCGATCTAAATTCTCAAGACAGCTTGTCAAAGGTTTTTCCATAGACGGAGAAATCGTCCATGAATACCTCCATGATTTCCTCAATCATGTGCGAGAATATTGACATCATGCACCGTTGGAATGATGCGGGTGCATTACACAACCCGAACGACATTCTCCTATACGCGTCACGTTCCATACGGGCATGTAAAAGTTGTCTTGCTTTGATCATCGGGGTGGATGGGAATTTGGTGATAACCTGAATACCCATCGAGGAAACAAGAAAGAGTGTTTAAGCTAACCGCTCCAACATTTCATCAATGAAGGGGAGCGGAAAGTGATCTTTCTTTGTTGCCGCATTGAGTTTTCGGTAATCAATGCACATTCTCCACCCCGTGACGGCACGCCGTGGAATTAATTCATTTTTAGCGTTTTCAATTACCGTCATGCCTCCTTTCTTTGGTACCACCGGCGGGGCTAACCCGGCCGCTATGTGGTACGGGATAGATTATCCCGGTGAAGAAGTTTGAGGACTTCCTTCTTCACGACTTCTCTCATCTCATTATTGGCCGGCGTTGTGGTTGGCGTGAGGGTGATTTTTCCGGGTCAACAGGGGATGCGATGAGAGCAAATTAGAGGGCTAATCCCTTTTAGATCGTGTAAAGAATACCCGAAGACTATCCTATGTTTTTCCGGTATTTTGATTAATTTGGATGACTCCTCGTCGGTTAGTTTGTCACCGATAATTACGGGAGCATTTTTATCGTTGTTTAGAAAAACATAGCGCAAAACCTTCGGGAAGGGCTTTTAGCTCAATGGGAGGTGGTGCCGTTTCTTCTTCTTCTTTAGGGAGATCGATAAATTCATCTATCTCGCTAATTTCTTCAACGAAGAATTTGGAGTCTCTTTCTAAGGATTCTTCAGAGTTTCAAAAGGTATTTTTGGCACCACCTCTATGGTTTTATTGGGGACGGGGGTTCAGCTATTGTGTTTTTGGATTTTTGTATGGGTAGCGTGAACGTGTCCCTTCCTAATTTAACATCTAACTCCCCCGTAATTGGTGGATCGCGAATAATTTTTCTAGGGATGGCCAATTAGAATGTCGAAATCCTCAATGTCAAAGATGTGAAAATCAAGGCTCATTCCGACACCTTCATGGTAAAGAGAAACATTATGTAAAACCCCAACCCTTGGAGAGTTGAACGCATACCAGCTCTAAAAGTTTTTATTGTGGGCCGCGTTTCTCTTCCTCAAAATAAGTTTGGGCATAGATTTTCGACATGATGTTAATGCCCACGGTTGGGTTATACAACACGGTTTCGTTTTCTTTTTATCGTGCATTGAATGGGGGAACGAGGGAGTACGAATCCGAATTTCTTCAGTAAGATGACTCATTCTCGTGTACCCATTCGCTACTCATGAAAGATGTTAACCCCATGATTGACTCTCGTAGAGAGTCGGTGCTTAAAGGTTCTCTAGGGGTGACAGAACTGGTGGTCTTTACCGACTCGTATTTCGAGGTATTTCGAAATCATCAAGAAATACGCCCTCGATATACGGAGGTCTCCCGAAGGGTTCCTCCTTTGGTTCGGGTCGGTATTTTCGAGAGAGGTTCGGCTTGAAGCGACGAAACCTCTTCGGACATCGGCTCAACACGGACGGGTTCTAGAGGAGGGTGTTTTCAAGAATTCGGCCTAAAAGGGCTTCCCCTTCCCTCGTGGGTTTTGTGTGTAAACGACCCTCCCGCGGCCGTGTCTAATCAGAGGCAGACTCTCTAGTCAAACCTAGCCGAAATGCTAAAGCAAAGACATGGTGGGAATGGATAGTTCTCGGACCGCACCTCGTTAAAATTGAGAACCTATCCCAAAGTCGCACCTAACGACTCCTTCTCTCCCTGTTGGAAGCAGATTATCTCTTGACTGGAGGGGAAGCAATTGGGATATAGGGAAGAAAGCTTGGCAAAACCTTGCCCGCAATTCTTCCCAATCACCGCTACCTTCCCTACGTTGTGGTCGAACCATTGTTTCGCTCTCTCTTCAAGTGAGAAAGGAATAACTTCCACCTCAACGTGTCTTGTGACATGCCTTCAATGGTGAGGCAAGCGCGAGTTGCTCGAACTCCCTCGGTGATGGTATGGATTTTCGTAATCATAACCCGAGAAGGATTGATCCGAACCATGGCCGTAGGCCGTGTATGAGCTCATAACTCGAAGCCGTGATGGGCTTCAAGAAGATGGGCGTTCTAAGAGCTCGCCACTTTCGAGCGCATGTTTTGCAATAGTTGGGTGCTCCATAATTTTTTAGATTTTTGTTTTAATGGCGGGGTGGAAATGGATAATGTAGGATACACGGTAGACTAGGTTCGAAGACTATAACGACAACCGTTCCAAGAACGGCGCCGTAAATGCTTGTTGGTGTTTCTTAGCGTAGCGTAATAGTCCGCAAGCGCACGGAAATACCGTTGTAGCACTTCACCCGAAGTGTTCGGGGTATCGATTTCCACGTGGAACGGGCGTTAAGTCGGGCTCGACTAGCTACCGGGAGGAAGATGGAAAGGGTGAACTGGGTAGTGAGTTTCTACTACAGAGGATTATCCTAAAGCCAAATTACTTCTTCTCTTATACGTTCACGTAGCCACCGGCTCTCCCCCGGTCCGCGGTAAGGGTCCGGCCTCGACTACCGCACAACCGGACGTGGAGGAATACTAAGGTCGAACAGGGTCGTCACCACCGCCGCCTACCTCACTACCGTGGACCGATTGGTAAACGAGGGTGACTTGTAGTTTAGACACCACGCTCTACACTACTTATCACGTACTCTAGCGTTGGCGGGGAGCATCCGTCTTCATCAGAGTCCTCTACTAGAGCATCTACCGATATGGTAAACAACGAACCGGTGAACGTATAATTAAAGTAATAATTTAAACTTGAAGATAATTACGGAGATAGAACACGGATCTCTCACTCAAACCCAAGAGGGATGATCCGTAGAGGTACAAGTGCGGAGACGGAGCCGACAGGTTCGAACTCCGTCGCCTCGAGGCGCAGGGTCGCTACTCCTCTTCTCCACACTTCCTCCTCTCTCACTCCCTTCTACTTCTAACTTGGCTCCTTTCCTCTACTCCAATGTGTACTAAACTAAATGTGATGGAGTGGAGTGTGTGAATGGAGTGTAATGATGTGTATGATGATCAATGTGATGATGTTACAAGTGAGGAGTGCCTCTCTTTATATAGTGGAGAGGGAGAGGAAATGGAGGGCTCTCCTTGCTTCGAGGTGTTCTTGGCGGAACGAAAATTTGCACCACATGCAACCGCCGCTTGAAGGTCGCTCCAAACCACCAGAGAAAGGGCGGGAACATCCGCCGAAAACGCGCCCGGCCGCCGCGGTGGGGGCCTCACGCGGCTCCCGGCAGCCCCCTCGCGGCAGGGAGGGAAGGAGTGGGAGGAGGGGCGCGGTGAGGCTGCGGCGTCGCCGCCCGTGTCGCCCGAGCGGGGCGACGGGGGCTGGACCGGCTCGACACGCCCTCCCGGTGTGGGATTATTATTCGTCGGTGAACGGATCAGATCATCACAAAGCAGAGGGGCGAGCCCTCGCCCTCATCCCCAAACAGCCGCCATGACCACGTAGCACGCACGACGCACGCACCTTGGTCATTTGGAACTAGCCGTGTGCTTTGACTCGGCGTCGGCCTCTTGGCACGTCTTTCTATTCTCACCTTTTTTAATCACGCACAATAAGGGTGTCATTGGTTGCTTGATTGAATTGGATGGGGTACTCGGTGTTTGGTTGAAGGATTCGAATGGATTAAAAAGGATTATTCTATGAAGATTTGGATTTTCGCCCGATGAACCGAACCATGTCTTCTAATCTTTGTTATTAGTGAATAAATTAAGAATTATTATTATGTTATTGTTATGACCTGGGAAATAGGGCCCAAAAGAGGGACAGGCCCACGAGGCCCGAGGGGGGGCCAAAGACCGGCACCGCCAGTGGCAGGCGCCACGCCCGCCTCCGCCTCCTTTCCGCGGATTCTTTGGCAATTAATCGGGAGAATAAAGAAGGAAATTGATTAGGATTATCTTAAGCTAGCTTTTTTGTGTGCAAGGGGATATTCCATCTATAAGGAAGACTCTTATTAGGAAAATAAATAGGATTTACTTGTAAAAAGGTATTCCAATCTATAAGAAAACCTTTTAGAGAGATTGCTTGCGTTACAAGTCCCACTAGCGGGCTATAAAAGTAAGGGGTGCAGTAATCTTTTTGGGCAACAAGCAATAAAGAAAATTTATCCAAACTCTTCCCCCCTCTCTCTCTCTCCGCGCCGCCCCTCCCTCCTCATCAAGGCACGGACGGACGACAAGCAGCACGTCAACAATCACATCACCGCGGTGATCTAGAGGCGATGCTCGTCGGCTACCTCATCTTGGCTAGCGCCGGGGAGGGGCGCCGACACCAGGGGCGCATGCACCGCCCGCACACCCCTAGCAGACACCTTCCCGGGCCTTGCACCCCCATGCGCAACAAAGCCTGCCCTTCCCGACGCACGGCGGCAAGGATGATCCTCTACCATGGCTAAACCGTTGCGAGCAATTCTTCAGGGGACAAGGTACGCCAGCCACAGAGCAAGTCTCGTACGCCTCATATCATCTCATAGGAGGAGCACAAAGAGTGGCACATGAGGCTATCTCAGAGAAGACGTTGGTAGATTGGACGAGCTTCACCCGAGACGTCAACGAACACTTTGGCTCGGCTACGAGGCGGAATCCATTTGGGAGAGCCGGCATCGTTGAGGAAGACAGCACCATGGATGAGTACACGGAGCAGTTCCCGGTGCACGTGGCGCGCAGTGAGACACCTCGACGACAAAGCAGGTGAACATCTACACCTGGACCGGGAGAGCCGCTTAAGACGGGACGTCGAGCTGCAGACCACAAGGACATGGAGACAGACCATGTCTCTCGCCGGGGCGCACGGCGCCGCCGACCATCCGCCGGCAAGCGGCACAGCGGCGGGGCAAGGCACCCGCGCCTCTATCCGCGACCGCACCCGGTGGCGCCACTCGTCGGCCATGCGACATCGACTTAGCCATTTAAATGGGCGACGAAGGGGAGATGACGGAATGACGCAAGGCTGGCCTCGCGCTTCAACCGTGACGAGCCGTTCACGCGGCGTGGTCACAAGTGCAAGCACCTCTTCGACATCACGGTCTTCAACGACTATAGCGGCGACCCGGGGAGGGCATGTTGGTATTTGCTAAGCCCACGTAAATATTTATAATTTGTATAATCCGCCAGCGCATGGATACCGGGGTGAGCACTTCACAGGGAGAGGGTTAAATATCGAATCCACAGGGAAACGGGAGAGGGAGACTACGATCTAATCTTAACCCGGAGTAGCACAAGACTTAAGAAGGTTGAGGGTATAGAGAGGATTACTAAGATAGCTAAATCTTAATTTAGTAAGTGATGTTGATAGTATTCTTATGGGGATGTACTCAAGGGAAAGAAAGGCCGAACTTACTATTCCCCGAAAGAATCGGTTCCTACTTAGTCCTATCCAACGGGATGTGGAATCCTAAGGAATCAATGGTACTGTCACTACCACGAACTACCACGCTCCGGAAGGTAGGGTGTATCTACGAGATACCCGAAGTCCAAACACCACGTTTGCACTGCGAATATTACTCTAATCTAGGTACCAGATTAAAGCACTCAAAAGAGACTCAGAGACCAATAAGAATAACTATAAACAATATAACTTACTAAAAGAAGAAGAAGATTACCGGAGTAACTCCAAATGTAGATTAACTTCCACCGAGGTACAAGTATGGAGATAGCAATCGATAGCCGGCACTTCCTCCTATTCCTTCCCTCTCTCTATCTCTCTTGTTCTAAAGATTAGAACTAATGAGTTCTAATCCTCTTATACTAACTCTTCTAATTATAGTTCTAATCTACTTCTAATTACATTCTAATTCACTAATCTCTTAGAGAGAGGTTATCCTTACATTGGGATACCTCTACAACTGAGAGATAATGAGATAGAATGAATTGATAATGAATTAGGGTTTAACCCTGGGGTCAGGGGGTCTTCTTATATAGGCCTTGGCGATGAACGGTGACCATTGGATCAAACCGATCTTCAATAACGGTGTAGATACAACCTCAAGGTCGGTTACAAACCGACATAAAAAGATGGGCCGATTGGGCTTAACTTGGTGCCGGGCGCCGCGAGCCGTTTAGGCCGGCCGCCGACCCCGTGGCCTCTTGGTCCCTGTTTGTTCTGGTGTCTTCCGGTATCTTCTAGAGTGTTTTAGTCCACTTTTCGGGTTGAGTTACTTCACGGTCAAGTCTTGCCATCATATGAGATGTATATTAGGAACTTTCTCCATTCTTCTCGCTGAAAATATATAAATCATCAAAGCTCGTGGAATTATGTTAGTTAAACCCCTAGACTTATGTTGATATTCATTTTATGTCCTTTTTCATGTTTAGTTGACTAATAATTTTATGCTATAACAGGTGTCAACAAGCTCCCCAAAGCTTACCCTTTGCTAGTCCCTAGCAAAGCAAAATCTAACAATGGATCGGGAGTTGCCGCAATGCTTTCACACCTCTAAAGTACACATGCTTTCAAACAAAATTTCTTCTCCAGAAAAGAATAAACTTGTTCAACTTTCAACTTACCCATATTACCTTTAACCATGGAGCTTATAGCTTTTTCTTGGGATCTTGCATGGGTAATTGAAAGATAGAACAATCAAGTCAAGCACCATGTTTCAAACTCTTTGTTCAACTGTCATTCGGAGTTTTTGCAAGTTTTCAAAATAAAACTCAAAGTTCCTAGTATGACTCTCTCAAGTCTTTCATTTGGGGTATTTGTGGATCCTCTCTAAGGCAATAAAGTTATTTTGCCTTTCTCTCATAATATGTGGTATTTTTGGCTAAGGCAGTAGCACACTATGCCTTCTTCTCTCTCACCCTATATCTAAGGCTTATATCTGGAGCTCATAGGTGGGAGAAAACTAATTCTACTTAATAAGCATATATTGTAAGTTCAAGCAATGGATCCAAAGTTACGAGTCACAATCGATCAAGTGGTGCATGTGTATGGTGGATAGAATATAAATGGCAGGGAATATAGTAAGATAGAATGAATGAGGGAAAAATCTTACTTGTGCTCCTTGAGGAATCTTACGTCTTTTGGAACTTGAAAACTTTGAGAGAACACAGGTTGTATCTTTTTCTTTCTTTATTTTTCTTTTATGGAGAGGCGAGCATCTAAGTACCCATTATTTTTAGCGGACATATGTCCATTTTTTTAACTCTCCTTTATTCTTTCTTTTTCTTAGGGAGGTAGGCTCTACTCGCCCGTAGGACACTTGTCCATTTTTATCTCCCTTCTTTCTTTTTTTAAATACAACCCAAATCTCTTTTGCAATAATTTTTGAGAGATAAACAAACGTAATGGAGCTTTTTGTAAGATATTGGCTAGCAATGAATGAGTGGATGGGTATAAGGAATATTTTTTGGTTGCTCTCTCCTAGGATAGGAGTAGAACATTTTTGCTGGCTAGAGTGAAAATGGATGGTGATGTATATATAATGGGTGTATATGTGGTGGATGCGTACTTCCAGGGTGGAAATAGCATATAAGTGTATGGAGTCGAGTGGAGTGGAATGTTGTGAATGGAATGAGTGGAGTGTACATGATCAGCATGACAAGTTTCTAAGGGTCGACAACGATTGAACAAACTCAATGCAAAGCAAGCAGCCTATATATATATCAAAAGGTTTTCCTAATCTAGGGAGCATGTATATATGGCTGTGGTAGGAGGTTCAACACTTTGTCACACAGGAACTTATCATCTACACTTTTTAAATTTTTAAAATAAATCTCCAGAAATCTAGCATCACTAGGAATAAGATCAATAGCAGCTCAGACTATCATGTATCATATCCGTCAATTACCTAGACTTTAGAGCAAGCAATTTGCAACCCACAGGTTTCAGGTTGAGTAAATCTTAAGTCAAAGCAGTTTTGCATTTAAGGCTCAAGAGAAATTAAGCTTGAAAGCTAGGCACTGAAAAAGGGTTACGGCGGAACAACTATTCATCATTTCCATGCATGAAATTTAACTTTAGAGATCATTTTATGTTGGTGGAAAAGAAAACCTCTGGTACACTCCTATTTATTTATTCTTAAACTCTAGCAATGACTCTTTTAAACGACTAGACTTTTATAAAACTAGACTCCTAACAAAACCAAGCAAACTAAATATTTAACTAATAATAATAATAATACTATAGTAGAGATACTTATCGGGATAATTGGGGTGCTCTCCCCCAAGCTGGATTAAAGTGTAGGGTCATTGATGATGAGGAGGTAAATGGCGATGACGATGTCGACCTATCATGTCTCTCTTCCTTTCGAATCTACTGAACTTAAATAGACAACAAAGCTAGTGGAACTTGATTAAGCGTTAGTGGTTTGCCACATAGGCTTTATGTGTCTAGAGATGGATGATTATTCTAGGGTTCCATGTTTTTAAGTCCTTTGAACAAGACTACTTACCTTGATTACTCCTTGAGTGTATCATCCGACCTTGGTAATGTTGTCACCCATGTTCTTTTGTTGGTCCAACATTTAGAAGGGATAGTTTGATAGTGGGGTTGGCAGCTTCTTGTTTTGTGTGCATGCTTGGTGGATTCGGGACATTCACTTGTAGAATTTTTGGGGTAGTGAAGACTCCTCTACATTTTGCTCGAATTGTGTCCTACGTGTAAAGACAAGGCAGAGATCAAGTGCATGGGCCCTGTTGGTGGGAAAACACCAACAGAACCAAAAGTTCATTCTTCTCTAAAACCTCGGGCACATCAAACAAGATAAAGTTAATGTTTATATGTTCTCTTTTTTTGATAACAAGGGTGATAAGATCAGAAGATGGAACATGAATGTTGCAATACATTTGCTAGTATGATTAGAACTATGAGATCAAGAAAGTGGTGTTAGGAACAACAAAAGAAACAAAACATGTTGAGCTAATGAAGTTAGATCAAGCAAGGGTGTTACTCTAACATGTTTGGTTCTTTATTTATGAACATACCATAATTAAGAGAAAGCTTATTTATTGACAACTCACCTTAAGATGTTACCTTATTATTGAAGCATGATGGCACTGTAACCACTTGTGATGGTGCTTTTCTTGTGCTTGAAGCTTTCTTGATTTGGCCTCTTTTGTAGCTTTTTCTAACTTGTCTTCTTCCTCTTTATTCCATAAGGTTCTTCTATGTACGAAGCGTGTCCTCCTTGTGAAAGATTTATTGGGTCTTGCTTCTTCTTATGATTTTATTTCTGCATCGTTAGTTAACAACACATACCCGAAGGAATATGCAAGTAATACCGGGATAGTGTTGTTACATGGCTAAGGTCACTTTCTATGCTACAGAAAAGTTTGGTTGAAAATTTTAGCATAGATCTTTTTATCTCATGTTTCCAAACTCACCTTGCTTTTCTAAAGGAATGATCTTATGAAACCTTAAGTTTGATTTTCATGCATCAAAATTATTCAAACTTGTAGAAAAGAGCAATTAGGAATAGAGGTTGCAAACCAGTATGTGGGATGTGATTGGAGCATGTGAGGAGAAAGAGCATGATTGGATTATCCTTGGTGGAGTTGGTCTTCCTTCTCCATGTGCCGATCATCCTTAAGTTGATCCTTGAGCAAGTGCTTTTGTTTGTGGATTTTGTTTGTGGCACTCCTCTTCTTTCTCTTGCTTCATCTCTAGTATGAGTTTATCTCAGGACCTCCCCCCAAGCTTATTTATGAGTTTCTTCTTATCTCGCAAGGGTTAGTCCAACAAGGTATACCAATGTCTACACAAGCAACTTTTAGTTCAATAACTAAACTAGACTCCATGTCTAATTCAATTAAGGAAGGCTACTTAACCTAAGCACCATGCTTAATTTAAAAGCCTTTGGAAACACACTATCTGCAGAATAGCAGCATTCCCAAACCAAAGCATACTATGGTAGATAAAGGGTAGCATGAAGGCATTATAGAGATTTACTCAAACAGAGAGAAAAAGCATGATAATATTTTTAGTAGATTAACATATCTCAAAAGGTAGAGGCAACCAAAATAGTGTAGCAACATGATAAGGAAATATTTCTATGCATGTAGTTTCATGTTGCATAATGATTGGTTGGACATACCTTAAATTGTCATCCTTCGCTCTTCTTGCTCTAGACCTGAAATAGTTAGCGACAAGAATACCCGAAAGAATATTTCCTCATTTATATCTCTATACTCATTTCACAAGGGTATTATAGCAATAAAGTGAACTCTCATATTATTTCTCAAGAATTGCTTGTTTAAGGATAGCAAGCTTGTCCTTGGGAAACCTATTGAATTATGATTCGTGATGATGAAGTGGTTTCCCTTCCAACATCAATCTACCTCAAGATTTTATGCCAACAAGATCTAGAATATTTATTATACATATATGTTTCTACAACCACCCTTTCAAAATCTATAGGAGGAGAGAGAATGAGGGGGTTGAAGATCTTGTGTGGGAGAATGATAGAGAGACTAGGTGATTCAGGAAGGTAATCATGTGAACATGGACTAGATAAAGTGTTTATGAAGCAGCTCTCATACTCAGCGATATTGTCCTCCTTCTCAAACTCCAAGGTTAATTCATCATGGCTGTCTAAAGGATCCCTTAGGTTTGTGTCTGTTGGCATTTGTTAAATGCTAAAAGAATATGAAGGATTCTGCAAGCGCACAGAACACCTACCATTGTAGCTTTTCCCTAGGATGAGTATTCTAGAGTATCATATCCACAGGGAAGCTTTGGCTAAAGAATTCTAATAAGTCACAATCATGTATCCACTAACTTAGCAAACCACTAGACTATAGTGAGGGGGTAATTGTCAAAGGTTAAGTAAATAATAAAGCATAAAATAATAAACTACCTAAGATGTCAAAGAATAATTAAACTAATCAAGAGATCAAAGGGAGAGATCAAGGTTCCTGGGTAATTCTCTATTACTTAAGTTCTATGATAGCAATTATACTAATGCACTTTAGAGCAGCAGTACCTTCCAGGTTCTCGAATAGGCGGGAAGAAGTAACCTTAGGGAAAGGCGCCAAAAGCTCTACGAAAACACCAACCCATACGTGGTGGACTACAAAGGCCTGACAGAGCTGTCACCCCTGGGGCTACCACAACTATCCGTAGGATTGGGCGCAACCTCAGGTAACCTATAGCCTAGACACCATGTCTACACTATAGATTACTACTCTAGCTACCTTGCATAACTAGAGTACTCAATACGAGTGGAGATCCCATGCAATAAAATAACAACTATACTTAACCATATATGGAAAGCATAAAGTAATAGAAAAGATAAATATTAAAGCATAAGTCTTGTAGAGAAGATATAAAGACATACCATACTCTGAAGACATATCCAGAACAGGAGCATAGCTCCACTCTCCTTTACTCTTGATTAGATCTAAGTTAGATTTAATCTAGTTCTAATTACATGGCTAATCTTCTTCTAATTACATAACTAATCTACTTCTAATCTAATTCTAATTCACTAATCCCATAGAGAGAGGTTATCCTTACATTGGGACACCTCTACAACTAAGAGAATAATGAATAGAATGAGATAGAATGAGTTAGGGTTTCACCCTAGGGTCAGGGGGTCTTCTTATATAGCCCTTGGCAATGAATGATAGCCCTTGGATCAAACCGACCTTGGCAACGGTGTAGATACAACCTCAAAGTCGGTTACAAACCGACATAAAAAGACTAACTGATTGGCAAAAATGCGGGCGGCCGGCATAAAATTACTGGGCGGCCGCCAGTCATGTTCTCCTCTCCGGTTCTCGTTTGTTCTGGTGTCCTCTGGTACCTTCTAGAATGTTTTAGTCCACTTTTCGGGTTGAGTTACTTCACGGTCAAGTCTTGTCATCGTATGGGATGTATATTAGGAACTTTCTCCATTCTTCTCTGCATTTATCCGTTAAGTCCCCTGTAAAGTCACGTAATCACCAAAGCTTATGGAATTATGTTAGTTAGACCCCTAGTCTATGTTGATATTCATATTACGCCCTTATTCCATGTTTAGTTGACTAGTAATATTATGCTATAACAGGTGTCAACAAGTTCCCCCAAGCTTACCCTTTGCTAGTCCCTAGCAAAGCCAAACTTAGCAATGGATCAGGAGTTGCTACAACACTTTCACACCTCAAAAGTACACATGCTTTCAAACAAAATTTCTCCTCTATGTTAGAAAAAACTTTTTTTTTTCAACCTTTAACTTACTCATATTACTTTTAACCATGGAGCTTATAGCTTTTTCTTAGGATCTTGAGCAATTGAAAGATAGAACAATCAAGTCAAGCACCATGTCTCAAACTCTTTGTTTAACCTTCATTCTGAGTTTTTGCAGGTTTTCAAAACAAAACTCAAAGTTCCCAGTATGACTCTCTCTAATCTCTCATTTGTTGTATTTGTGGATCCTCACTTAGGCAATAATGTTGTGTTGCCTTTCTCTCATAGTATGTGGTATTTTTGGAATAAAGCAGTAGGACTCTATGCCTTCTTCTCTCTCACCCTAAATCTAAGGTTTTATATCCGGAGCTCATAGGTGGGAGAAACTAAATTCTACTTACTAAGCATATATTGTAAATTCAAACAATGAATCCAAAGTTACGAGTCACACTGATCAAGTGGTGCATGTGTATGAAGGAATGAATATGGTGGTAGGTGATGGTGGGGAATGTAATGGATGAGGGGAAATCTTACTTTTGCTCCTTGAGGAATCTTCTCTCATTTGAAACTTGAAAACTTTGAGAGAATTTGGGTTGTATATTTTTTTTCTTTATTTTTCTTTTATGGAGAGGCGAGCATCTAAGTACCCATTGTTTTCAGCGGACACATGTCCATTTTTTTAACTCTCCTTTATTCTTTGTTTTTCTTAGAGAGGTGGGTCCTACTCACCCTCGGACTTGTGTCCATTTTTCTCTCTCTTTCATTATTTTAGAGATGTGGGCTCTACTAAGCCCTCGAACACTTGTTCATTTTTCATCTCTTCTCTTTAGGGAGGTAGGCTCTACTCGCCCAGTAGGACACTTGTCCATTTTTCATCTCCCTTCTCTTTTTTTAAATACAACCCAAATCCCTTTTGCAATAACTTTTTGAGAGATATATAAGTAATGGAGCTTCTGTGAGATATTGGCTAGCAATGTGTGAGTGAATGGGTGTAAGGAAATATTTTTGGTTGTTCTCTCCCAGGGTAGGAATAGAACATTTTTGGTGGATATTTGGTGGATGCTTTGTGGATGCGTGCTTCTAGAGTAGAGGTAGCATAAATGTAAGTGGATAGAGTGGAGTGGAATAGAGTGTGGTGGAGTGTAATGTGCATGATCAGCATGACAAGTTTCTAAGGGTCGACAAAGATCGAACAAACTCAATGCAAAGCAAGCAGCCTATATATATGTCAAAGGGTTTTCCTAATCTAGGGAGCATGTATATATGGCTGTGGTAGGAGGTTCAACACTCTGTCATACAAGAACTTATCATGTGCACTTTAATTTTCAAAAGATAAGTCTCCAGAAATCTAGTATCACTAGGAGTAAGATAAATAGCAGCTCAAACTCTCATATATCATATCCGTCAATCACCTAGACTTTAGAGCAAGCATTTGCTACCCACAGGTTTTAGGTTGAGAGCAAATCTCAAGTCAAAGCGATTTGCATTAAAAAAAGCTCGAGAGAAATTAAGCTTGAAAGGTAGGTACTTGAAAGGAATTACGACGGAGACAACTATTCATCATCTCCAAGGCTAGAGATTATCTTGAGAGTTTATTTTATTCTCACACTCTAATTAAGACTCTTTAATAAAGACTAGATAGACTCTTTTTATTTAGTTTCCTTAGTTATGCATCTTTTTTTATTCTTCTAATAAAGCAAACAAATCTAGCTAATATTAAATAAGATAAAGGGATACTTATTCGGATACATGGGGTTGCACTCCCCAAAATTTGGATGTTGACATAGTCTTCGATGTTCTTGATGATTGGAAGTAGAGGTAGATAGTGATGGTGGCTGATTGATCTTCTTTAATGCTTTGGACACCATGTGTGTCATGTCTCTCTTCCTTGGGATCCTGCTAAACTTAAATAGACAACAAAGCTAGTGGAACTTGATTAAGCGTTAGGGGTTAGCCACGTTGCTTCTTGTTGCCAAAGATTATGATTATTCCATTAAGACAATAGTTCAAAGAAGCATAAATATTTTTAGATTTTCTATGCAAAATAAAGAATGATGATGCATGCATATTTATTTTATTTTTATGCCACCACAAGTAAACATCCTTGTGGGTTGTTATACACCACAAAAATTACTCACATGGGGCTTAGAGTTTTTTCAAAGTATATGCAACAAACAAATATTTATTTTTTTTTTCTAATGCAAGGCTAGTACTATAATGTAAATATGCTAAAGGAAAACAATTATGCAATGCAATAAAGTAAATATGGATAGCTACCGATCTTACCTTTTCGGCAAGGGTTCGGTGTTTTAAGTCCTCTCGAACGAGACTTCTTACCTTGTTGTTTCCTTGAGCGAATTACCTGATCTTGACGGTTGTGCTCCTTGAGATGGTGAAAGACAACACCACCCTTGTTCTTTGCTGGTCTTATGAGTTGGAGTGAAACGTAGGCGGCGTCTTGTTTTGTGTGCACACTTGCAAGACATTCACTTGTTGAATTTTGGAGAGACCGATAGACTTCTCCACCTTTTTGCTCAAAGTGTGTCCCGCTTGCAAAATCATGGTAGAGATCAAGTGCATGGGCTGTTGGTGGGAAAACACCAATAGAACCAAAACTTCATTCATTCTTCTCTAACCATAGGCACAAAGAAACAAGATAGAGTTGATTTATTATACTTTTCTTAAACCTAACTTGGGTGACAAGATCGGAAGATTGAGCATGATTGTTTATGGTTAAAACTTTCGCTAGATCGAATCAAGCTCGTTGACTCTTGGAGGGTTTTCTTATCTAAACACCAAAGGCATGATTATAATTATATTCTTCCCAAAACAAGGTAAGCAATATTCGTCTAACAAGATGAGGACTAAGAGATCAAGAGAGTGGTGGTAGGAACAACTAAAGAAACAAAACATGTTGAGCTAAATGAAGTTGGATCGAGGCAAAGGTGTTGCTCTAACAAGTTTGATTCTTTATTTATGAACAAGCCATACTTTAGGAAAAACTTTAGTAATGACAACTTACCTCAAGATGTTACCTTAATATCGGAGTGTGATGGCGTAACACCTTGTGGTGGATCTTTCCATCCGCTTGAAACTTTTCCTTATTTGGCCCCTTGTGTATCCTCGTTTCTTCACTTGTTTCCTGGATGCATCGTCCTTTCTTTCTTGTCTTAAAATTGTGCTTAGACCTTTTTTTGCTCCTCTCATGATTTTATTCCCGCAATATTAGTTGACAACAAATACCCGAAAGAATACAAGTAATTATAAATAAGGGTAGAACTGTCATGGAGCTTAAGGTTGCTTTTATGCCGTAAGAAGTTTTGATTGGATATTTTATATGCTCACCATTACTTTCTCTCTAGTTGGAAATTTTATGATAACTTAAGTTTGATTTTTATGCATAACATTTATTAACCATTCAAACTTTAGAGAGATAAAGTAATTGTGAGTAAAGGGATTGCAAACCAGCATGTCGAGTGATGGGAGCTTGAGTAGAGGAAGAGTAATGTCGGGATGATCTTTAGAGGAGTTGACCTTCCTCCCCATGCTTGAGCCTTCCGTCCTTTCGGCACTTCAAGTGTGAATGCTGGACCGTCCCTCGTCTTTTGATGTTCTTATGGCCTGTAGCTTTGTCCATCCACTTCTTAAGAGTGATTACTTTTTGTGATCATGTTGTATGACACTCTTCTTCATCGAATAGACATAGCATAGACTCTATTTCTGCAAAATATTAGTGGACACATACCCGGGGAATATACAACATGGTTGAAGCGGGGGTTGTTATCCAAAAGTTCATAAGATTTCATCTATGCTAGCAAAAAGATAGTTCTTTGATTATTCTTAGCACAGATTTTATTTCTTATGTCTTATAGCAAACTTTATTTATATGACTGCACTCTAGCATGTGGATCAAGGCAAAAGTAACTTGTAGCAAAAGGCGAGTGAATGATATTTGATACTTACAATTCTTCCATCAATGATGAATGAGTCGTGTCTTTTGCACAAGGTTGGAGTTCATCGGATGCCTTGCTTCATCTCTCGATTTGAGTTCATCTCTTGACTTACCCGAATTGGATTTGAGAGTTTTCTACATGGGTTAGTCCAACATAATATCCAATGTCTACATAAGCAATTCTCAGTTCAATAACCAAACTAGACTCCATGTCTAATTTAATTAAGGAAAGCTATTTAACCTAAGCACCACGCTTAATTTAAAAGCCTTTAGAAACACCCTAGAAGCATTCCCAAACCAAAGCATGCTATAGTAAGCAATGGTAGCATGAAAGCACTATAGAGATTTATCAAATAGAGATGAGAGAGCATGATCATGGTGAGTTTTTTTTTTTTTGCAAACAAAACATGGATGTATGCAAGGAAATAAACATGCAATTGGGATTAACATGAGAAAACTTAAACTAGATGGAGTGAATGCATGGATTAATGGGGTAAACATGCAATGCAATGCAAAACTACTCAATCAATTTATAGTCCATGAGCAAGACTTTCTCACCTTTGTTGATCATACTTACCACGATGTGCAACTTTTATGTACATCACTTGAGATGTGTTCATTGAATTCTTGTGATGGCGACTTCTTCTTCAATCTATACATGGTTAGAATATTATATTTAAATACATACCTTGAGATGGCGGGGTTCCAATGTTGATGAATCTTGAATGATCGGGCACCACGGTTCTTCAATCTTTCTTCTTTTCTTTTCTTGTGGAATCTTGTCGGAAGATCGCGAACGACATCTTTTGTCCCTGTCTATTCCACAACTCAACAACACGGGTAATCCTACTAAAGCTTAGTGATATACTAAATTAGCAGACATCATGATCATTACTAGAATCTTTAGGCCAATTGCTTCCCCAAGCCGACGGCGCCAAAAAGCTTGTTGGCATTTGTTAAGTGCTAAAAAGAATATGAAGGATTACGCAGTTTACGTAATACCTACCATTGTAGCTTTTTCCTAGGATGAGTATTCTAGAGTATCGTATCCACGGGGAAGCTTTGGCTAAAGAATTCTAATAAGTCACAATCATGTATCCACTAACTTAGCAAACCACTAGACTATAGTGAGGGGTAATTGTCAAAGGTTAAGTAAATAATAAAGCATAAAATAATAAACTACCTAAGATGTCAAAGAATAATTAAACTAATCAAGAGATCAAAGGGAGAGATCAAGGTTCCTAGGTAATTCTCTATTACTTAAGTTCTATGATAGCAATTATACTAATGCACTTTGGAGCAAAGAAAGATACCTTTCCGGTTCTCGGATAGACGGGAAGAAGTAAATAGGGGGAAGGCTGCCAAAAGCTCTACCTAAAACACTAACCCATACGTGGTGGACTACAAAGGCCCCGACAGAGTCACCACCCAGGGGCTACCACAACTATCCGTAGGATTAGCAACCTCGGGTAACCTATAGCCTAGACACCATGTCTACACTATAGATTACTACTCTAGCTACCTTGCATAACTAGAGTACTCAATACGAGCGGAGATCCCATGCAATAAAATAACAACTATACTTAACCATATATGGAAAGCATAAAGTAATAGAATGTCACACCCCATTTCTGAGGTTTCCTTAATCACACGTATTTGCGCCAGGATCACGCACAAATACGCCTAATTAAGTCGATATGATATCAAAACTATACTTTTATTGCTATTGAGGAAAATATGATACATGGTTTGGGTTTACATGACTCGGCCGTAGGCCTACTATTATAACCCTATCGAGATCCTACGCAAAGACTGTGATCGGGGCTCCATTCCTCTGAGCAAGCTTGGAGTGCGGACAAACCCTTGGACTTACTCCTATTTCTTTCACGATCCTATAACTCGATCACAACATCTTCAATGTAGCTCCTTCCTAATTGCCTCCGTCTTCAAGTGTCCTCCTTGAGGTCCATCCTTCGTGACTCGATTTCCTTGGATACACTCCTGCAGCTTGGCATTCTAAAAATAGAAATAGAGGGGTGAGTACTTTCAGATTTCGGCATAAAGTCCCCACCGTGGGGTGAAAGGTTACCATTAAGGGTCACTACAAGAAATTTGGCTTTTCATGACAAGCCGAAAGTGTCATGTAAGGTAAGAATTTAGTCATAAAAACTACGTTATGACCAAAAACCCATCGTCATAAGGTGGTTACAAATCGACCGTCACATTATGTACCTCGTGACGGTTTTTGTAAGTTGGTCACAAAAAGTCACTTTGCTTTTGTGACGAAAACCGATCTTCGTGTCACATATTGTTATCTTTTATGACAGCTACTGGCGTCATACATTAGTTAGTCAACGCGTCATATTATGTGTTTAGTGAAGGCGTTTGGATGGTGTTTTGTGACCCAAAAGGGTTGTCATGTATAGGTAGTTAACCATGGTTAAAAGGTCGTCATACATTATATATCCATTCGGTCATGCATCTAAGCCATCATGTAACATTGACATCACACCATCATTTACATAGAACCCGGATCATATAATATATTATATAGTGCAAATAGGTTCGAGATACATCACATAATGTAGGTGGTTTATATATGCCAATAAGCTCATGTATGTAGTTTCTAACAAGACTAAGTATGTAGATCCAGCAATACAATAGCTCTCATGTCTCTCATCGCAGTGTAGAAGCACGTGCACCTTGCAAGAACATGTAGCTCTCATGTCCCTCACTTCCCTATTGCCGCAACTTTTAACCGAACAAAAACAAAAAGAAACAAAGGTATAATTAGAAAAAGAAAAGAAACAGAGAGTGACCGCAGAAGGCACCAAATTTGAGATATACTAACTTCTTTATAACAACATATACATGAGTTCAAAGCAAAATATGAGATTTGCCAAAACAAAATTGAATTAATAAATACTAGTAGATGACCTCAAATGTATGGCTAATAATATGATGCAACCTATTGTTTAGCAATATTAGGCTGTAAAAGCATAGATAATATATGCCTTTCTCTGCACAAGTTAAAATAAATGAACATAGGCACATAGCTATATATATATATATTCCGTTTTATTTCCTTCTGCATTATGTATATATATGCAGGTTAGTCCAAATGTGAAGCCACACGTGGTTTTAAAATGGTCACCAATACATATACAAATCACTATTTAATCATCAAATAAGCTATGTATTGAGGCAGCTAATAAGTCATCCTTTGTCTATTCCGCACATCAAATACAGTTTGCATATCAACAAATTTCATTTGAACAACTACTGCATTGATGAGCCAAAGGGCTAGCACTAGTATCTTAATATTTCATCAGTCAAACAAAAGTTGGGCTAGTTCCCATCCTTCACCATTTAATTTGCTTGCTGCATTGTTAACGACACAAAGAGAGAGGAGCTAGCTTACCTTGATATTATGTAGTAGCCTCCTCTTATGCTACAAAAAGACCGAGAAAAGAGAGAAAACATTATTACTTACTACATTGATACACAAGAATGTGCAGGAATCGATGTGGTCTGTACTAAAAGAAGCTACAAAATTGTTCTACTATCATCTCACTCCAAGACAGAACCAGAGCCTTCCTAACTATTAGACAACTAGTAAATTGGCCAAAATCAAAAGCACTTGATCTGAACTAATTTAACCCAACTAGGATAGACATGATGAAGTCTATTTCAAAAACTCAGATTTTTTCAGAGTTAATCGAAGGTTCACTCCAAATGATTCAAGTGTGAAGATAACATGTATAGTTGCCAACTAAATCAGTTCTTGTTCTTGTGCTAATTAACAATTGCTACTAATAGTAGTCTGTAGACACCGAATAGTGTCTGAACCAAACCGAAAGTTCAGCACCTGATAAAACTCAATGTTCAGCACCTGATAAACTCAATTTCACCAACGCCATCCCAAAGCTGTAGACATCGCTCTTCTTTATGCTATATGTTCCTGACATTGCGTACCTAACAAGTTCAAAGAAGGAAACATCACACAAGTACACGCTCACTGGGTATAGAGGAAATTCTCGAACGAGGTGAGATGAGGCAAGCAAAGAAAAACAGCGAGCAAGCAAAGAAAGCAACGGTGTCTCCCCGGATCTCCTACTTGCCCCGCTTCTTGGGGCCCTAAGACTTGGGTGGCCACGGCGGTGCTTGCCGATGGTGGGGGATGAGCGGCCGCCGCCGAGGGGACTCCACGCCGCCAGCCCACGTAGCGGCCGGATCTTTGCGGTGGGGAGCGTCGGCGTCAACGGAATTGCGGCACCGAGCGAGTCCATCTTGTCGGCCTCCATGTCGGGATCTCGAGCTTGAACTCCTCCTCGATGGCCATGACCACCTCGACGGTGTCCGGCCGCCGAGCCCCGCATCCTTCTCGGCGTGCGCCTCCGGGGTCACCTGTCAAGCCATCGCTATCGCCGCCGCCGGCCACAGCCTAGGGTTAATACGATTCGTGGGGCTAGGCCTCGCTCGACATCGACGCCATCGGGATGTGAGAGGAGTACGGTGGGTACCTTGGCGAGGTCGACCTTGGGGTGGTTCTTGTGGATGTCGAGGACGCGGTCGGCGACTTCCTCGCGGGTGAGATCCTCGTGGGTGACGAGATCCCAATCTACGCACGCTGATCTCGCTCGGCTCCCCATGGTCACGCGACGGCGGCGCCGGCAGATGCGAGGCGAGCAGCGACGGGGCGGCCAGGAGGGGGAGAGGGCTGCCGAGAGGATTGGGATAGGGAGGAGTGGCCGAACTGGCTGCTATAGTTAGGGTTTGAGGTGGTTTTGTTGCAAGTCTATTAAATCATAGCCACTCATTTTATGATCCAATGGCTGAGAGAGGGCATCTGAATTGGGCCGAATATGAGCACCATTTTGAGGCCCACAATACAGTACAATTTTTTTAATTTTTACTTCCCCGTAATACACTAATAAAATAATTTTGAAGTAGTGTGGCCTGTGCATTTTGCAGTGTGCTATCGGCCTCAAACTTTTTTTGAGACGTCTACATGGCATGTGTGAAGGCACCGCCAAGTTTGAGAATTTTCCGGAATTGTTTGATAATTTTCTCTAATTATTTTAATTACCGCAGCGACTTCTCCCGATAATTATACGTTGAACTGCGACCACCCCCGAAAAGACCTGAAACAGTGCCAAACTTTGCCGCGAGGTCTCTTGTGCCCTAAGAGGCAAAACTTGTGGAGGCCGGTGCGAAATTATTGTGTTTTCAAAGTGTAAATCACCATATTTGGTCGCACGCGACACGGAGAAAAATACAGTAATTCCAAAAATGACTAAAAAAACCTAGCATTTTGCGTGGGGCCATATTTTGGGTGTAAATGACCACAAAAAAATTTTGAGAAAGTTTGGACATAGGCGGGCAGACCTGCTTCACAGTGGTATATAGAACCTTTCACCGAACCCTATCCTTACACTTAGGTTTCTCATGGTTGTGTGGCCTCGCGGCGCTTTGTAAAGTGTGCTATCGGTCTCAAACTTTTTCTGAGGCGTCTATATGGCATGTGTGAGGGCACCGTGAAGTTTGAGAATTTTCTGGAATTGTTTGGTAATTTTCTCTGATTATTTTAATTACCGCGCGACTTCTCCCTATTATTATAAGTTGAACTGCGACAACTAGGAATACAACTAGGTGGAGAGCAATAGCATGCAACCATCCTAGGGAGGTCGGCAACAAAGTTTCCATTCGAGTGACATCGAAAACCGTAGCTTAAACCGGGGAAGGCGCCGAACAGGACCTAAACCGGGGTTGAACCGCTGGCTACCCGCTATTTCGGAAGGGAATTTGGGGTCGGTGGGCCAAAACCAACCGGTTTGGGCCGGTCCAACCGCGCCTGGGCGAGCAAACCGCCAACCGACTCCGCGCTTCCTATCACCGCGCGCCACGTGGCTCCTGGGACCCGACGAGCGTGGTGGCACCGCCATCGGCGTAAGGCAGCGTCGCGGCGGCCAACCAAGGCCCGCCACGCCGCCCCCGCCGATTCGAATTGAAACGCAGGGCGCGCGTCGCTACCCGGAGGCGGTTCCACCGTTTGTGGGCCCGCCCCCGGCTGTCGGCGGTTGTTGGCGTTGACTCGGTGCCGACGTCGGTGCTTCTTTTTAATTTGAAAAATCCATAACTTATTATTGGGAGCACCAAAAATAGCAAATGATATATCCGTTTTGATCAGCGACGAGCTCTTCGAATGGTGTACTTTGTTTCTTCATTTTTGATAGTTTTTATCTGCGAAAAATTGGGAATTCATGCAAAAACAAATGGAGCACCAAAACTTGTGGAACTTGTTAAATAAATAATATTTTGTTTATGATAAGACATGGAATATTTGTCATTTAGTGTACTTGTTAACTACTCCCTCCTCCCCCCGAGAACAAACGTAGTTCACGCTTCCCAAGAAAAAACTGCTGGCAATTATTTATTAAAATAGGATTAATATTTATATTACATAATTAGTATCATTGGAAAGATCTTTTGATCTAGTTTTTTAACAAATTTATTTAGAGATTTAAATCTTATATGTATTTTCTACAAATCGAGTCAAACGTGTGGCACGAACACCCAAAACAAGCGTTTAATTTGGGACGGAGGAGTAGAGATCAAAAGAGAAAATGTTCTTGCTCATGATGAATTTGATCTCAAAATGGAATTACAAATTAAAAACAAGAAACGAGAAAGAAAAATCTATCGGCCCATATAATTCGGGCCCGGTCTATCTCCCTCCATCCGGACCGCCTGGTATATTCACTTTTTTTCATAACATATATCAATTTATGACGTTGGGAACCGCCATGTTAGAATTAACAAACAAGTGACGCTGAAAACAGGTCACAAAAAACACTTCACATTGTCACAAAAACATAACCGTCAATTGGCTACTCATGGCCGATATTTTGTGACGACGCTTGGCATCTTTATATGACCAAAAAAACACGGTCGTCATAAATTGTTGAAGGGCTCATGAATTTATGACGACACTAATTTTATCGTCATAGTATGTTACATTATATGACCATATTTCTTTGTCGTCATAAGGGTTTTTGTCATAAAATGTCATATTTCTTGTAGTGGGTTGGGCCCTAGTAGAGTTTACAACTCTCACTAGTTCCCGGGTCAGTTATTATCCAAGCTCAAGTTAACAGATTACATACCAGATGGTGAATCTAATCACGGATGTTCCGGCCTAGTGTTTGCCCATTCCAAGAACGTGGCTATTCGAATAGATTTGGGTAACTCTGCGCAGAGGTTGTACAAATTTCCCCACACGATAGGCACCGCCCTCACCATCGCGACTTGGCTTAGACGGGGCCTAACGAGATTCCATACCCGCTTGGGTGCTACCCTAGGTTTCGGTATAATCCTACCACGACTACTTCCGGGGTTGGAAATGGGAAGGTCACCTAGCATCCCATTAGCACATAGCATTGCGGAAGATCACTCAGCATCCGCCTACTCAATAATTCGTATACGATAATAACATTGCGCCAAAAGTTTTACGTGGAGGATCACTCAGCAACCACGCCAACCGGACCATGGGGCCACTCTCCCCATGTCTGCTCCCGATAGATCGTTGCCTCACGCCGGCCACCTTGGATCGAAATTATACCTTAACCCAACGGGGGTGTGGAATCAAGCCGCCCCATCCCGGTGTGTGGTCATGACGTATAATAATCGTACTAGGTAGAAGGTCCATGACCCGGTCCTTAGGGAGCGAGCCCTCCATGACAGGAAACCCTTACTAGGTGAAACCTGCCGAGACGATCCATCCCACATGGATCGCCCCAAACTCGCTTTTGGTTGATTAAGCCCAATTCTTAAACAAGATTATATTAACGACAAAGCCTAGCGAAGCCCCACGCACATAGCCCATGAGTACTCCCGCAAGGCTTGCCATGGTTATACTTATCTTAACATCTTATTAATTATAGGAATTAGGTCAGGTTAAGGGGGTAAGGACTTGCCTCTATCCGCTGACGCAGTATATGTTAACACCGAATTTTGGCAACCCGTAAGCGGTCGGGTGTTCGCATTCGGCAATCGATGGCGTGTTCGGAGCCGGACATTCGCTATTTTGCGTGTATTGCCAATTAAAGCCATCACGTAAAACAAGAAAAGCCGAGAGATTAAAAGAAGACCATGCATGCGGGTGCTATTTTTAGGAGACCGGCTTCATGACGCAGTCTTTTCTTATCAAGCCACAATAGGAGAAGACGCTGGCCGGCCGCCAAGACTTCATTGTCAAGGATTCTAACGTAACGAGAGCTAGAGTCCATGTATCTTAGATATTTTATTTCCTTATGTTTAGGTATAACTTTGGGGCCAAGTTTTGTACGCCCAAGAGGTCAGCAGCCCGAGGTATAAATATAAGCCTCCGACCATTGTAAACAGAATCTACCAAATCAAATACAACCAACCCGGCACGCGTGCCTTGGCTTCGCCACCCTTCGAGTCCAGTCGCATCGTCGATCTATCTGCGAGTATTCATCGACCCGCCGACCTCCGAAAGTACCGGCAACCTTGCACCATGTCTAGTATCGTCAGGCGGATTTAGATTATTGCAAGAAGTCTTATTCACGCTTAGTATCGTCAGGTGGATTTAAGCTATCAGGGGCAAGAGGGTTCTTTGGTCGATCATGAGCCATCCGGTGGGCTAAGATCTGGCTGAGAGCTAGTTATCGGCTTCATTAGGCTTGGCACCCTAATGAATTCATTAAGTTACCGAGTGGTGCATGCTTCTTATTTGTTTATCTATTTATTTGATTGTGTTTGCACACACTCTTTGCCCAATCTAGATTGATATAGTTCGGCTTTATCTTTTGTTAGATCTAGATGTCATCAATGCTTTCAATGTTTATCATTAGCTTGTCATTAGATCTATCTGTGCTGTCATAGCCGAACCTAGATCAATCTAGGTTGTCACGTGTTGCGGGTTCTCGTTTAGTCATGAGTCGTACGGCAGGCTAAGGTTTTACGTGTGAGTTTCTTCTTCATGGACCCTGGATTCAGCAACCTTGCCGAACACAGTAATGTGTTTACCTGTATTTTTCATGTGTAAATCTACCTATCGTTAGAGTCTAGTCTGGCAAGCCGTATCATGCGGTGGATTAGCTTGTTGCAGTGTATCATGCGGTGGATTGCTGTTAGGACGAAGAGGGTTTAGAGCGGTTAAGTCTGGCAAGCCGTATCATGCGGTGGATTAGCTTGTTGCAAAGTGTATCATGCGGTGGATTGATTGTTAGGACCGATCGGGACGAATCTCTGGCTTTGCTTTAGATTAGGTTTGCATGTGCACTTTACTTGTCTACACATACGCGCTTCAACGAGTAATGAGTGTCTATAGATCTGTTTAGATGTATGCGTGCTTTTAGCTTATCATGGTTAGATTGTATCATGCGGTGGATTGATCTAGTTGTGGTAAGTGGTTTATATCTGTAGCAAGTGGTATCATGCGGTGGATTAGCTTGCAAGGGTTTAAACTTGACGGGTTTAGGAAGGCTAGACGTGCGGCAGACTAGTCGGATGAAACCTATGCATGTGTCGTTTAGATTAGGTTTATATTTACGAGTTACCTGCTTTTATTTCCATGTTGTCAATTAATTCGATCCATGCAATAGAGCTTTATGATGTCATATCATGATGATCGACTTTACTTGTTCAAACGTGCTTTCTGTGATCATTCGGCAACTGTTTTACGTTACATCTTTATACATGCTTACCGAATGCATTCGTTATCTGTTGACAGATAGCTCTCATAGCTATATGTCTTTTCATCTGGCCGTAGAGCCATACATACGGAACTGTCTTGGTCTCACCAGGCATGTTCCAGATCTCACGTTTACCTCCTTGTCACCAATGGGTCAAAGTTGATCGCACGCCCTCGGATTCAAGACGCCCGGGCAGGGTAAAGCCAGCTATTCCGGCTTGTCAGTGTGCGCGGCGCAGGGAGTAGGATTTCTGTGCCTACACACTTTTTGGCACGCCAAGTGGGACACAATCGTTTTGATCGAAGTCAGGTCCTCTCCAAACAGTCATTACTTTCCAGATCACGATGAAGTGTCGTTCAGCTTATGCTTTATCCGCAAGATTCGGCCAAGAGAAGGCAAATAAATATTTTTCTATAGATGGTCGATGACTTTTCAACGGATAAGTGTGCCAAGCAGAAGGGAGGAATTCAAGGATGAGTGCCAATTATTCTTTGACAAAATATATAAGAAAGTCATTCAGAAAATACCATTGCCAAAGCTGAATTTTCAAATTAAGAGAGCATCAGAGACTACAACGACGCCAAGTTTGCTGCACAATATTGCTCGCGCCAACATGTTGGCAGTCCAGATGATAAAATTTAAGAAGATCGAAGGCTGCTACTTATGCACCCAGCCGTTATCAAGACATACTGAAGCAGCAAGATAGAAGATCAGTCTCATGAAGGATTGCTAGAGTGTTACATTAGCATTGCATCGGTTACAACTCAAGCAAGACGTCAAGCCATGAGTTTTGAAGAAATAATCGAAGATAGCAATAATGGTTGAGGCCAATGGGATCTGCTAGCTAAATATATTTTGATTGGATTTATAGGCGAGCAATCTGATTTGGCTATATTCGTCCGAGATAACATAAATTCGCAGAATATAGCCTAGAAGTGTCTCGGACAAGGTCAGCCAGACAAAGGAAGAAATCAAGGCTGACATAATAAGAGATCGATCCGGCTGTATTTTATATGCTATCCATGGTTGTGGCATATAGCAACGAGTTGATACTCTGGAAACAATAAACTGTTTGCTACCCAGAAAGGAATTGCAAATCTTGTTACCATGGACGAGAAAGTCTGGCAGGCAGTCCGTGGGGTATACGAAGCCGTGATTAAACAGTGAGCTGATTGGCCAGAACTGAATACACAGAGATTAGCTGGGGGCCAGTATTAGCTTAGTTCACAGTCCAGTTGATGCTTCAGGCACAAGATAATCTTGAAAACAGAAGGTTTCGAAGTCCGGACTAGGAGGCCCTACATGTACCCTTGAGAAGGCATTGGCTTGCGACAACCAATCTTTAGATGTCTAAAAGGGGCACAATAACGATTGATGATCGTAACAAATCTACGTTTGCGAGAGTCAGCCGATCAAAAGACAACTCATGACTAAGCCAATGCTCTATTCGGCTGGGAGGCCACACGCCAGGAAGAAATTATGCGCATGGTGTGTCTTTATTGATCAGCCGAATCAGATGCATTGTGGGCAGCGACAGGAGCAAATAAAACGGGAAGAAATCAGTCGGACTAGCAGGAGTGGGCATAAAGCAAAGCCAAAGCTGACATAACTGATGTATTCTTCATGGAGATTGTCAGCACTCAAGTTGTGAAAGGAGTTGTCTGATGTATGGAGGAATTTTATTGTCAGATAAGAGGCCGATGGATCCAAATGATTAATTCGTCTTAGCTATCCATCGGACCACGTCATGATATACATGGGTGAGAGAATTCCTGGTACAAGAGTCTAAGTATTACACGTCTGCTGCGTATGCATATTTGGAATACATTGAGCGAAGGACATATACATGTATATGCTATGACAAGTTTTCTGAAACCCAAGGAAGAGTAAGACCGTCAGTTGGCTTTCCATGTGCAACAAGTTTATGGGCATCGTATTGGATGCAAATTCACGTACATCAAGGGCAAGTGAAAGGCCATCAGATACGTGTCTTTGAGTGCATATTTGCAAATCGAAGCTGACAACCTTCAACGAATGCTACTAGGTTAGCATGGTTGCAAGATAATAGAAGAGTTAGCTTCTGAGTTGCAAAAGGCGAGCAGTCAGGGCGTCCATGCAGGTATTATAGGAAGTAGCTGAATTTGATCTGAGTTCGGCTGGCAGGGCAACCTTACTTTTGGTCCTAGTCTTCTTATCTCGGGGGGCCGGTAATGGTTCTACACTATCAGAACAGATTTCGCAAGAGGAGACGAGTTGCTAGAACCGAACCGAACATGTCCCTGTGGTCACCACTCTGCTATGCAGATCATCAGAGGCACTTATTATTGTCAGGTGGAGATTCAGCAGTTTAGGACGTACACATGGCCGTGCCAGTATCGTTATAATAAAGCTTGGAAGTTGGAAGAAAGTTATGTCGTGACCAGAAGGGATTGGGATATATATCTGACTTTTCCAGATAACTCTATGTATGACTGATTACTATATTTGGCATAAAGACAGACTGCAACTCGAGTAGGACAGCCGAATAGCTCGTATATGTGCGGACACTCATGCCACACGTTGTTCAGCAACCTCCACAATTTTCAAGGAGAGGCGTTCGGCAAGACTTGGTGTTCAGCAAGCATCCAGTGTGTTCGGCAAGACTTGGTGTTCGGCAAGCGTCCAGCGTGGTCGGCAACTCGGGGATTCAGTAAACAACTATGCGGACGGCAACTCTGGGCATTCGGGAAATTTGCCGAATGAAGGAGATTTTCCCGGTGACTCTTACAACTTGGAGCCAAAATCAGCTATCTTGGAATGGAATCGGGAATTCTGATCCGAGTGTCGACGTTCATTGTTTGGGATATTCCCGTATCTGACCAACTGCCGATTGCGGTTATCCGTGATCGGCTAATGCAGAAATCCGAGTCGATGGGCGATATAAAAGGTGGATTGGATACTGCAGAAGGTTTTTTGGGAAAATATTACATTCCGAACCGGGAGTTGATTTATTGGAGATCACTAGATACATAAAGGAAAATAATTATGTCCATTCAACGTGTGCATAGATTCATGCAGATGGCCGAAATCACTCATGGAGAAGGGTGTCGGCTATTTAAAATATTACTACGCTGCCAACGAGGTGTATGACAATTGAGGCATTGGCAAAAATCAACAAATCAAGGAAGAAACCATTAGCCTCAAGGTTGGTGGTGTAATTGTCATGAAGCCGGTGAAATGGGTTACTGTTGATAACTTATCTCTGGCATCATCAACAATCCATTCGTCAACGGTAATACAATCAACTCTTCGTGGGAGATCCTTGAGATTGATACCTGGCGTCTTGAGACCTTGTATCGGCTACACGCTGGGGGCCAGTGCTGGCTTAATTCTTACTTCAGTGAAGAATCTGTAGTTGCAGCAGGAAAATACTGTGAGAACCAAGCTAAGAAGACACGTGCAATGGCGATAGTTCAGATATATGCAGTGCATGTCCATGTTACCATAATTATAGTGAAGATTAACAAGACGACCTTCGGTATATGGAGTCAGGATCAAAAAAAAAAAGAAAAGACAGGAAAGCCGATTGATTCTAATATATTAATCATGGCTACTTGATGAATTGGAACATAACCAATTTCAGGAAAAAGGAGAGTCATAGTCATTGCATCCAACAGGAGGTCGATCCTGGACAAACGAACCAAAGGTGAAGCTTCAGAGCTGAGTCATCATCAGAACCTCACAGGAGTTAGTGTTGAGAAAATCCCAGAGATAAGCATGCTCGGCATTTTGATTTCCCGTATCAGCTGTGCCTCGGGGGCTTGGACTCGGCACGCACGAATGTTGCGCAACATCGAGCGATCTATCGTGAAGAAGGACAAAATGAATGACTCCATTGACTTCTTCATCTTCAACGGTGGTATGTGCAACTCTACTCTTATTTCTTCAACAGTTTTACAGGTTTGGAATTTCAAGTATTAAAATGCAAAACTGTTGAATAATAAAATTAAAACTTGAGAATAATTCCACTCTATGTGTGATATTAATGTTTTAGTCTATCCATTGTTGAAATGATAAATAGATCTATTTTATGTTTCACCCGTGTCTAGTTTATAACTTTGATCTCTTTAAGAGTTGGGTTTAGTGGTAATGATATTTGTCCTGAAATCTTTAAAATTTGTGGGTTGCATAAAGTTTGAGCTTTGTCTGAAGTGTCGTGAAATCTGAATGGAAATAGAATTTGCTATGACATTGTTCTAAGAGATACTTGAGATCCGGAGAATTTTGTAAAATAATAAAATAAAATTTGTTTGATGTCATATTGAGCTTTGTCGGACTGTTGATTGCTAGTGAGATTATAATCATATTCCCAAGATCAAGAGTCACATGCACGTTATAAATAATAAATTCCTTCATGAGGCATGGATATTCTCTCTTTGATTAGAATAAAATATGAGGCCATTCTGAAAAATATATTATACAGAAAAACGACGGACGCGTGTCCGCCAAGAATAAAACAATGGGTACTCCGATGCCCGCCCTAAAGAAAAATGACGGTCACGTGATCGCCGAATAAAAATGAAAAGATGGCGAAGGCCCAATAGCCTCTTAATTTTAAAATGATTAGAGAGAGTGACATGTACAAGGAAAATAAAAATACAAAAAATATTCACTTGCACCTCTCTTGATCTAAGTATATGACTTGTATCTCCTTATGGTTCAGTTTTTTTTTGACTTTGCAATATTATGTGATGAAGTTTTAATAAAAATAAATAAAGAAAAAAAACTCCGGAAGGAAAGTGATCAAGGAATGAAAGATAAGCGATTCTGTAGCTGTTCTTTTTGCAATTGCCTGAGGACTTAGCACAAACTAAAAGCCCCATGGTTGAAGAGATAGATGGATGAGTAAAGTACCATTTTATTCAAATTTTTGAAGAGATTTAAGTTATAGGCATGATACTCTTGAAATGTGATCGGCATTGCAGCATCACTTGATCAACGTAGAAAATGGGTAGGATTATAACATTTATACGCATATGCTTTTTTAGCTGCTGACCTATTTCCACATGTATTGGAGAATCATTGTTTACGGGGCTTACATGCGAAGTGTGGGAATATGATGAGGGGCTGTCTTTCCAAGTCAACGTGTTCCAAGCGGAAAGGATACCCACCAACAACGATGGTGCATCATGGAAGACGGCTGGATCGAAGCAAGTTCGAAGCATGAAAATTCATACTCCGAACTTGGGGGCCTATGTTAACACCGAATTTTGGCAACCCAGAAGCGGTCGGGTGTTCGGCATTCGGCAATCAGATGACTGTGTTCGGAGCTAGACATTCGGCTATGTGCGTGTATTGCCAATTAAAGCCATCACGTAAAACAAGAAAAGCCGAGAGATTAAAAAGAAGACCATGCATGCGGGTGCTATTTTTAGGAGACCGGCTTCATGACGAGTCTTTTCTTATCAAGCCACAACAGGAGAAGACGCGTCGGCCAGCAAGACTTCATTGTCAAGGATTCTACGTAACGAGAGCTAGAGTCCATGTATCTTAGATATTTTATTTCCTTATGTTTAGGTATAACTTTGGGGCCAAGTTTTGTACGCCCAAGAGGTCAGCGGCCGAGGTATAAATATAAGCCTCCGACCATTGTAAGCGTAATCTACCAAATCAAATACAACCAACCCGGCTCCGTGCCTTGGCTCCGGCCACCCTTCGAGTCCATCGTGTCGCCGATCCATCTACTGCGAGAGGATTCATCGACCCGTCGACCCGTGAAAGTACCGCAACCTTGCACCATGTCTAGTATCGTCAGGCGGATTTAGATTATTGCAAGAAGTCTTGTTCACGCTTAGTATCGTCAGGGCGGATTTAAGCTATCGGGGGGCAAGAGGGTTCTTTGGTCGATCATAAGCCATCCGGTGGGCTAAGATCTCGCTGAGAGCTAGTTATCGGCTTCAATAGGCTTGGCACCCTAATGAATTCATTAAGTTACCGAGTGGTGCATGCTTCTTATTTGTTTATCTATTTATTTGATTGTGTTTGCACACACTCTTTGCCCAATCTAGATTGATATAGTTCGGCTTTATCTTTTGTTAGATCTAGATGTCATCAATGCTTTCAATGTTTATCATTAGCTTGTCATTAGATCTATACGTCTTTGTCATAGCCGAACCTAGATCAATCTAGATTGTCACGTGTTGCGGGTTCTCGCGTTTAGTCATGAGTCGTGCGGCGAGGCTAAGGTTTTACTTGTGAGTTTCTTCTTCATGGACCCTGGATTCGGCAACCTTGCCGAACACGATTATGTGTTTACCGTATTTTCATGTGTAAATCTACCTATCGTTTGAGTCTAGTCCGCAAGCCGTATCATGCGGTGGATTAGCTTGTTGCAAAGTGTATCATGCGGTGGATTCTTTGTTAGGGACGAAGAGGGTTTAGAGCGGTTAAGTCTGGCAAGCCGTATCATGCGGTGGATTAGCTTGTTGCGGTGTATCACGTGGTGGATTCTTTGTTAGGACTGATCGCCGAATCTCGGCTTTGCTTTAGATTAGGTTTGCATGTGCACTTTACTTGTCTACACATACGCCGCTTCAACGAGTAATGAGTGTCTATAGAGATCTGTTTAGATGTATGCGTGCTTTTAGCTTATCATGGTTAGATTGTATCATGCGGTGGATTGATCTAGTTGTGGTAAGTGGTTTATATCTGTAGCAAGTGGTATCATGCGGTGGATTAGCTTGCAAGGGTTTTTGACGGGTTTAGGAAGGCTAGGCGTGCGGCAGACTAGTCGGATGAAACCTATGCATATGTCGTTTAGATTAGGTTTATATTTACGAGTTACCTTTTATTTCCATGTTGTCAATTAATTCGATCCATGCAATAGAGCTTTATGATGTCATATCATGATGATCGACTTTACTTGTTCAAACGTGCTTTTACGTGATCATTCGGCAAACTGTTTTACGTTACATCTTTATACATGCTTACCGAATGCATTCGTTATCTGTTGACAGATAGCTCTCATAGCTATATGTCTTTTCATCTGGCGCCGTAGAGCCATACATACGAATCGTCTTGGTCTCACCAAGCATGTTCCAGATCTCACGTTTACCTCCTTGTCAATTAATAGGTCAAATTGACTGGCACGCCATCGGATTCAAGACGCCCGGGCAGGGTAAAGCCAGCTATTCCGGCTTGTCAGTGTGCGCGGCGCAGGGAGTAGGATTTCGTGCCTACAGTATATCCAAGGTTCTTGGTCTCGGGCGCTCTTGACTCTCGAGGCTTGGTGTAGCGATGCTCCCGATTCCGTCGAGTGGTCTCCAGTGTCGGCAAACATAAAACACAAGCATAGCGGTCCAAAGCATACGACGTTCCTACGTGGGTTAGCTCCATCAGGGGATGGATGGGTAGATCACTATCTACTCCTATCATTATTCTATAGGTTTGAAGTATGATAGGAGAGAGAGAGAATCCATCCATCTAGGGGGTTCCTACGGGCTAGGTTGGTGCGATGACGGATGTTTGATGGAGAACCATACCATGTCACTAACGTTCACTATCATGTGAACATGAAGGACATGATGTGGTCGATTTCCTACAAGTCCGTACGAGGTTAGCGACACATACGCACATGCATATGTATGTGCCTAGGGTTAGCGGTGGTTAGGGTCCTAGTCTAGGGTTAGCCACACATATGCGTGATACTCGTACGTCGGGCATACCCAATGTGTGAGAGGACACGTATACTAAAGTATGTGTCATGGAATACACATACACGAGTATACGTTTTAGGTTAGCGGGGTTAACCATGCGTAGATATATTCGATAGGCATACACATATATTTATTTATATTTCGAAATACCACTTTATACATTTATATATCGCACATAACCCATCGCGTATACCTAGCATGCGGACAACTACGTGTATGTATATTCGAATACTCGTGTATGTGAGAGTGTACACGCATACAAGAATATACGGTGCAAGGTGTGGTTAGCAGAAGGGGGGTAAACTAGGGTTTACGTTAACTACGCGCGATAAAATAAATTAAAAGCATACATAAACTAGAATTTAAATGGGCATCAAATAATGGAACGAGGGTATGAATAAATAGAGCATGATTTTAGAAGAATTTAGGAATTGGAATGGAGTGATTTGGGGTTGGAATAGAAAAGATATTAATTTCCAAAGTTTAAATTGGGATTTATAATCATATTAAACTTTGGAAATAATTATGGAATTCTGGGAATATGAAAACTGGAATGTGGAAGTTTGGGTAGGGTCTAGAGTGTACCTAGTTTATTTAGAAATTTTCTGGGAATTTTTCTATACATGGAAAATGGAGATTTGCATCTCTGTGTACGCTTCCCGGGTGCGCCTAACCATTTCTTTTCCGGCTGACGCGTGGGTCCTGGGCCACAGTGGTGTTGACCGGTTACTGGACTTAGGCCCGGTGCATGCTGCAGTAACTCGCCTGCTCCTCCTTTGTTCATGTGGACCGGGTCCATGACGTGCGGGGCCCGCGAAAAGGATAAGGTGGGTGGAAATCCCATCCTCATCCCGTCGTTCCTGTCCTCTCGTGAGCACAGCAGGGCGGAGGGCCGCGGCGGTGCTCAGAGTCCTCACGGTGGTGGCGAGCGCTCGGCTCCTGGCTCCGGCGCGGCGGCGAGCTGGGTAGGGTGGAGGCAAGGCAGCGGCTGGGCGGTGCTGGCGTGCTGGGTGTGTGCTGGTGGACGGCGGCGGCTTGGGCGGCCTTGGCGCACGGGGGGAGCAGCGCCGGTCCTACGTATTTGGGGACCAGGGACGAAGCTAAAATTTTGGGCCTTTTTATATGAAAACGCAATACTACTAATACTAGCCATTTTGGTAGTATACACATATTGTTTAATGGATACAAGCAATATTCATTCCTTGAAAACGGCAATACTACTAATACAAGCAATTAACTGAATACAAAAGCAATATTCATATGAATTAATATGTATACATATTGAGTTACCTCAAAAATTTCGTGTAACATTCCTTGATGCGAAGTCGGTGATGATAGTTTCAATATCAATTCCATCCAACAATCCCTTCTCAATGCATAATGTTGCCAATCCATTCAACCTCTCTTGTGACATTGTAGAGAATAAATCAATAACTAAAATTTAAAGTTGAGATCAAGTGAAAAACAATTAGTAAATAAATTTGATTATAGTACCTTGCTGATCCGAAGTGCGGTGCCGAACAAGTTTGAAAAATGGATGATGATGAGACCTTGACTGCCTGCCTGAAGGAAGATGTTTACAGGCGATCCGATCAGGAGTCAAGAAATAGTGAGAGAAGAAACATTGAAAAATCCTTTCGTGATGGCTGACCTCTCGTGAATCTCGTGATGATCGCTGCTGATGCCTGATGGCTGACCGCTGCTGATGCCTGATGGAATACGCTTGCCGCCGCCGCCAGGCCCTCGCTCGCGAAGTCGCGAGTGCCCTGGAGTCCAGGAGTCACGCACGCGTGATGGCGGCGGAAGTCAGGGAGACGAGTCGAGCGGTCAGTCGGAATCTGCGTATACTACGTAGTAGTACCTGTTACTACGTACTAGTACCTGGGGGCCCATCAATTTTTTTGGGCCTGGGACGAGCGCCCCGGCCGCCCCCCTAGGGCCGGGCCTGGGGCGGAGCGGCGGCGTGGGCGAGCTGGTGGCGAGCTGCGCGTCGCGCGGTGGTGGTGGCTTGGCGAGTGGAGCGGCTACGGCGAGTGGCGTGGCGGTGCTCGGCGGGGTGGACTGGTGGCGCGCGCGGCGTTCCGGCGAGAGCGGCGAGCGTGGCAAGCTGGTGCGGCGAACGCGGCGCTGCGTGAGCGCGGCGAGCGGTGGGCGGCGAGAGCAGGGCAGCATGGCGAGGAGTGGCTTGGCGGCGCGGCGTTGGCGTCGTCGGTACCGTGGCCACGGCGTGACTCGTGAAGAGTAGAGGGAAGGAGGGGAAGCAGGATCACCGGAACGCGCAAGCTTCATTGCCCCTCATCCCTTGCTCTGCTCCGAGCTGGCCGAGGCGAAGCTCCACGGCCTCCATGGCCGGCCTATTTATAGGCGCGGCATGGGCACGGGCGACGGAAAAATCTTCCGACCGGGAAGATTTTTGCCGGCATCCCTGGCTGGCGTGAGCTGTTGCTGGACGAGACGGCAGCGCCATCAATGGCGGCTTGACAGGACGCGACGGCGAGGTCGGTGGTGAAGTAGTACGGCGGCGACCTTGCAGCAGTGCGGGTGTTGGCGCTGCTCGACGCGGGAGCGACGCGGCGGGTGCCGTGGGCCATGAATGCAGAGGAACAAGGGTGGAGGCGGTGGCTTGTTCGACGGGAGATATTTTCCAGTAAGCCGGCATGGCGCACGTGGTACTTGGCGTCGACATCGATGGAGGTACACGGTGCTGCTGTGGCCTCGTCGCCGGCACAGCGATTGTCGGCAGATGGCGACGACGGTGAAGGGTGGTGGCGCAACAGGACGGCGGGCAGGCGGTACGGCGGGTCAACGAGCACAGCGGCTTGTGTTGGGGAAAAATCTCGGGCTGACATCAGCGCTTACGTCATCGTCTAGAGGTGGGAGAAGCGTATGACAGGTGGGGCCGGGGTGTAAGAGAGAGGAAAGGAAGATGGTGGTGTTGGGCTGGCTGTGTGGCTTCTGCTGCTGGGCTTCATGTTCTGTTGGGCCGGCTGTGAGGTTGGAGGGAATGAGCCCGATGGTCATTTATTTCCTTTATTTCCATTATCATTTTCCAATTGTAATATATACACACATATATACTTGGTGTACATGTACACAATATATAATTCCCCATACTCATTCATGTACATGTATACTTCCGTATATATTGTGCATATATATGTATATGGAATGGCTTCGTATTTCCCAGAAAATATAAACTAGGCTCTTCGAATGGATTTGGTGTTAGGGATTCGTGGTATTTGGAATGGTTGGAGATGTGGTGGTTGATATAGCAAAGGAAGGATCAAGATGGAATATTTGGTGGTAGATGGTCGAAGGAAAATATTCGTAAGCGATGACAAGGAAATATCATTTGATGCCAAAATAAATTCTAGCATGACAAGCATGCAAGCAAACAAACATACAAGCACTCACACATTTATCCTAAATAAAATCTATATGGTGACTTGATGCAAGGTTTTCGAAAAGAGGTTTCGGGTTGAGCAGAAATAAATCAAGTTTTAGTTGTAATTATAAAAAGTTCAAATTTTTAGTGAATTTTAAAATGATGCAAAAACGCGAGGTGTTACATAGAAAAGATAAATATTAAAGCATAAGTCTTGTAGAGAAGATATAAAGACATACCATACTCGAAGACATATCCGTAACAGGAGCATAGCTCCGCTCTCTCTTTACTCTTGATTAGATCTAAGTTAGATCTAATCTAGTTCTAATTACATGGCTAATCTTCTTCTAATTACATAACTAATCTATCGCTAATCTAATTCTAATTCACTAATCCCATAGAGAGAGGTTATCCTTACATTGGGACACCTCTACAACTAAGAGAATAATGAATAGAATGAGATAGAATGAGTTAGGGTTTCACCCTAGGGTCAAGGGGTCTTCTTATATAGCCCTTGGCGATGAACGATAGCCCTTGGATCAAACCGACCTTGGCAGCGGTGTAGATACAACCTCAAAGTCGATTACAAACCGACATAAAAAGACTAATACGATTGGCCAAAAATGCCCTGGCGGCTGGCATAAAATTACTGGCGGCCGCCAGGTCATGTTCTCCTCTCGGTTCTCGTTTGTTCCGTGTCCTCCGGTACCTTCTAGAATGTTTTAGTCCACTTTTCGGGTTGAATTACTTCACGGTCAAGTCTTGTCATCGTATGGGATGTATATTCGGAACTTTCTCCATTCTTCTCTGCATTTATCTGTTAAGTCCCTGTAAAGTCACAGAATCACCAAAGCTTGTGGAATTATGTTAGTTAGACCCCTAGTCTATGTTGATATTCATATTACGCCCTTATTCCATGTTTAGTTGACTAGTAATATTATGCTATAACAGGTGTCAACAAAGTGTCTCTCAGGTGATAATGTCTAAGATGTCATCCATACAATCAATGGTGGGATACATAGGTTTTTAACACTCTCAAGCCATTGTTATGGGTCTTCTTGGTAGTCTTGATAGTCTTAATGATTCCCATGCTTAGGTTGTTGTGGTAAATTTCTAGGATCATCATGAGTCTCAAAGAAGGAAGCATATGTGGATTCATCGGGGACAAGGATGGGTTTAGAGATGGGTTCGAATAAATCATCTTGTTTAGGCATAGAAGGAAAGAAGATAAGATTGTCTTCTAGATAACTTTTCTCTCCTTCTATGGCAAGATCGAAAATGTCATCCTTGGGTTCTTCCCAATGTCTTTTGAAAGAATAAGCATATTCAAATAGAGACTTCTCCTTAAAAGAATCCGAATTATAATTACTTGGAGATCTCTTATAAACACTTTCAATAAGTGACATCTCCTTAAAGGAATCTGAATTATGGTCACTTAGAGGTCTCTTGTCTGGATGAGAATTTATTGTTCTCCCAAAATCACTAAGGGTAGGTTCATAAGGATCTTCCAAAGGTGGAATTTCTTCTTCCTTTGGGGGATTTTGGGATGATGATGGTTCAGGATGGACAGCTAGGTCTTGGGATGGGAATTGTTGTGAATTAGCTATCGTAGTTTCTTCTTCTTGATCGGAGGGTGATTCTTCCTTGTTCTCGGGAAAGAATCTAGTGGAGGTGGCATATCCACAACATCTGTCAATGACATCTCTTGCTTCTCTAGCAGACAGAGCAAGGAATGCACCTCCCGAAGCTGCACTAAGGTCCCTTGCATCTTTCTTAGTAAGACCAAAATAAAAATGTTGAAGAAGGATTGGGTCTGGAATACCAAGATTTGGGCCAATGTTGATGAGGTCATTAAAATGATCCCATGATGCATTAAGAGACTCTTCTTCATTTTGTTGAAAAGTTAGAAGTTCTATACGAAGACGGACCACTCTGGAGGTAGGAAAGAAATATGTATAAAATTTGGACATTAATGTCTCCCAATCTCCTTTCACTCTCTCTACGTTCAAGTAATACCATTGTTTAGCTTTTTCCGTTAAAGAGAACGGAAAGAACTTCCAGCGTAAGGTATTATCGGATATGCCTTCCAAATGAAAGCAACGCATGATTTCCTCAAACTTTTGTAGGTGTGAGTGTGGGTTAGCCTCACCTTCTCCCGAGAAGGCTAGTTCCTGAACCATTCTTATATAACCCAAGCGTAGCTCATAGGACTTTGCTAGGATAGGCTCTGAAGATTACAGGTTGCCTAAAGCTTCCGCCATGGGTATAAAATATTTATAGATAGGTGTGGAATTCATAATGAAAAGGGAAAGAAAAGAATAGATGAGTTAAAAAAGATAAAAGAATAAAAAGAATAGGATATGATACAAGGATAAGGTAGATTCAAAGTCAACTCAGCAAACCGTTTCCCCGGCAACGGCGCCAGAAATGCTTGTTGGTATTTGCTGAGCCCACAGAAATATTTATAATTTGTATAATCCGCAAGCGCACGGATACCGGTGAGCACTTCACCGGGGAGAGGGTTAAATATCGAATCCACGGGGAAACGGGTGAGGGGAGACTACGATCTAATCTTAACCCGAAGTAGCACAAGACTTAAGAAGGTTGAGGGTATAGAGAGGATTACTAAGATAGCTAAATCTTAATTTGGTAAGTGATGTTGATAGTATTCTTATGGGGATGTACTCAAGGGAAAGAAAGGCCAGAACTTACTATTCCCCCTAGTAATTGGTTCCTACTTAGTCCTATCCAACGGGATGTGGAATCCAAAGGAATCAATGGTACTGTCACTACCACGCTCCGGAAGGTAGGGTGTATCTACGAGATACCCGAGTCCAAACACCATGTTTGCACTGCGAATATTACTCTAATCTAGGTACCAGATTAAAGCACTCAAAAGAGACTCGTAGACCAATAAGAATAACTATAAACAATGTAACTTACTAAAAGAAGAAGAAGATTACCAGAGTAACTCCAAATGTAGATTAACTTCCACCGAGGTACAAGTATGGAGATAGCACCGACAGGCCGGCACTTCCTCCTATTCCTTCCCTCTCTCTATCTCTATTGTTCTAAAGATTAGAACTAATGAGTTCTAATCCTCTTATACTAACTCTTCTAATTATAGTTCTAATCTACTTCTAATTACATTCTAATTCACTAATCCCTTAGAGAGAGGTTATCCTTACATTGGGATACCTCTACAACTGAGAGATAATGAGATAGAATGAATTGATAATGAATTAGGGTTTTAACCACGGGGTCGAGGGGGTCTTCTTATATAGGCCTTGGCGATGAACGATGACCATTGGATCAAACCGACCTTCAATAACGGTGTAGATACAACCTCAAGGTTGGTTACAAACCGACATAAAAAGATGGGCTGGATTGGGCTTAACAGGCTGGCGGCCGCCAGGCCAGTTTAGGCCGGCCGCCAGGCCCCTGTGGCCTCTTGGTCTCCCGTTTGTTCTGGTGTCTTCTGGTATCTTCTAGAGTGTTTTAGTCCACTTTTCGGGTTGAGTTACTTCACGGTCAAGTCTTGCCATCATATGAGATGTATATTCCAGAACTTTCTCCATTCTTCTCTACATTTATCTGTTAAGTCCCTGAAAATATATAAATCACCAAAGCTCATGGAATTATGTTAGTTAAACCCCTAGACTTATGTTGATATTCATTTTAAGTCCTTCTTCATGTTTAGTTGACTAATAATTTTATGCTATAACAGGTGTCAACAGGGCGCCACCAAGACCGACGTCGCCGTTGACGGCGTCGACCTGAGGGTCCTTTTCGGGGACCCCAACTCCGCGGTACATGGTGCACATTCTTTATACCTCTTCGGCATCATCTCAGGGACTGGCGTCAGCATCGTCGTCGACTCGGGAGCTACGCACAACTACATCGACCCTCGTGTGGTGACCACGGTAGGACTACAAACCCGGTCGGTGCGTGTGCGATCACCGCTGGCACGGGCGCTACCTCGGCATGCCGGGCGGCCACCTTCCCGGCGTGCCGCTACGCATCGACGCCAACATCTTCGACATCGACGGCTATGTTATGCACATGGGCAACGACATCGACATCATCCTTGGCATGCCTTGGCTGGCAAGCCTGGGATGGGTGACATGGGACTTCGCCACCAACGAGGCTCAGTACTATCGCGACGGCCATCCGACCATGTTCACGTCGGCACCACCCCACACACGGCGGTGGGGCGCCCTAGACTGGCCTGCTCGGTCGGGCATCTTCAGCGTGGATTGAGAGCTTCCCCTCTAGGGTGGGGAAACGTTCGAGGCATGCAACTTCCTTTGACCTCTACGACACATCGACCTGGGGTCTTCGTGCGGCTCTGACAGGCGACTCTGGAGGACCAACACCTGCGACGGATCGCCCTCGACGTCACTACGGGCGCCGCCGCTGCTGGGCGGTGGAGGACGGCCTACTCCTCTTCGACGGCCCGTTTTACCTTACGGCTTCCTCACCGCTACTTCCGGACCTCTTTGGAGGCCCCCGTCGGGGAGGAGTTCGCGGGATGAACTTCCTCGCCCTGGGCGCCTACACGACTCCGCCAACTACAGCGGCACCAAGCGCCATCTGTTGGGCGGCATATGGCGAGGCGCCACAACGTCGGCCCGGCCGGGTCGTCTTCCTCGACGGCATGGATCGCCTCTTCCTCACCATCGACAACGTCCACATCGGCTACGACACGTAACGAGGTACACATCAGCTATCTCCATCCATGTTTGACGTCGGCTCCTTCATGTACGGTACGATGTTAAATTTGGTCGCTACACCTCCCACTCTGCGACATCAACATCCGGTACCTTACGCCACTCTTCGTCAACGCCCCACCAAACGAGCACTTCTTATTCCTGGAGAGCCCGCCTCGCGACATGGTGCATCAACACCTTGAGGCGGGAGTTCCACGGAGCTCTTGCTCGCAACTCGCCCGACGTGATGGCGTCCACAAAGCGAGGACGCGCCGTTCACCGATACATCTACCCTTTGCTACATCGGGAACCTCCACTATCTCTTGGAATTCGCTCCAAAGAGAACCCGGGAGAAGATGATCCTCGGGAACCCGGTGCATGGCGAGTTGATTCTGCAGGTTGAGCTCATCATGCAAGGTGCGACATGGACCTTTCCCGTGTGTGACCGAATGGACATTCATCCAGCGCGAGGATGCGCCGGTCGGAGAAGGGGGGATGTCATGACCCAGGAAATAGGGCCCAGGAGGATTATCTTAATATTAGGATTATCTTAGGCTTTTTGGTGTGTGAATCCTTATCCTAATATTAGGATTATCTTAGGCTTTTTTGGTGTGCAAGGGGATATTCCATCTATAAGGAAGACCCTTATTAGGAAAATAAATAGGATTTGCTTGTAAAAATGTATTCCAATCTATGAGGAAACCTTTTAGAGAGATTGCTTGCGTTACAAGTCCCACTAGCCGGGCTATAAAAGTAAGGGGTCTGTAATCTTTCGGGGCAACAAGCAATAAAGAAAATCTATCCCAACTCTTCCTCTCTCTCTCTCTCTCGCAAGGCCGCCCCTCCCTCCTCACGGCGTAGCCGCCGCGCCACCCCACGCCGCCGCCACCGCTCGCGGCCACGCCAACACCACCGCCGCCCCATAACCGCCGGCGTTAAAGCCACGTGTCACCCCGGATCAATGCTGGTGCGTGACGATTATATTATTAATTACTTAGTAATTGTGATGGTAGGATTAGTTTTGGTAGTGCTAATAATACATTGATTAGTACATGTTTTCATGTGCTAATTAGGATATTACTAAATTAAAAGCGAGTCAACCATTTTCATCCCGTCTACTTTCATCCATCGAACCAAAACGAAAAAATGGCTCGTCCCCATCCATCAAACTAAACATGTGTCAAGGATATCCTTATCCTAATATTCATGGATCAACATATACCCTACAACTTCTTCATGGAACCAAACGGACCCTAACTTTCTCAAACAGCTAAATCTAGCTTACTGCCTTTGCCCTCAACTATGTGTCCCCATAGGAAGGGCACCGATCAAAGTTTCTTACTTTAGCTAGATTATATTAACAAATTTGTAGCCTTAAATAAACTTATTTTTAAAATAGATTCAAAGATCTATATCGATGATACTAAATATATAATAAAATAATTTTTAATATATATCTCGTCATCAAATTTAAGTAGATTTGATTTCTCAAGAAGTGAGAACGATAAATAAAAAAAGTAGTAGATGTTTAGGTTCATTGTTGTGGGGGTTTGTCGGCCCGGGTTTACATAATCTATAACTCCTATAAATCTAACCCCAACTAGCCTAATTCTCTAGCAAATTGGCCACATCACAAACCAACCAACTCAACATCACTCATGGCTGTCCTTTACGGTTCCATTCATTTGTTTTAGTTAATGTAGTTTGACAAACTTCCATCCATCATCACATCCCACATGGACACCCACTTTGGAGATATAAAATCATGGGGTAGCAATGGGTCGGGACTAAACCTTAACGCGGCGCTAAGCATCCATCTGGGCCCATGAAAGTAGTTTAGCCTATCTAAACCCAAATACGGGGGGCAACTATAGAGGGATCCCAAAAATTTGGGTATTTGATAAGCCTACGTAAATATTTATAGTTTGTATAATCCGCAAGCGAACGGATCTGGGTGAGCACTTCACCCGGGAGAGGGTTTTAATATCGAATCCACGGGGAGAATGATGTGAGGATAAGCGAGGCATATAACTAATCCTCGAGCAGCAATCAAGGACTTGAGAGGATAAAGAGGTAAGAAGATTCCTAAGGTTGTCTAGTTCTCCTTGTAAGCTATGTTGATATTGTCTTAGGGGGACGTACTCAAAGGAAAGCAGGGACGAAACATGCAATCCTCCAGTAACATGGTTGTACTTGGCCTATCCAACGGGATGTGGACTCCAAAGGAATCAATGGTACTGTCACTACCACGAACTACCACGCTCCGGAAGGTAGGGTGCATTCACAAGCAACCTCAGTCTAAGCACCACGCTTAAACCTAAGCCACTCCTCTAATCTATAGATTCCCACAGATTAAAGTACTCAAATAAGAGTTATGAACAATAAGAACAATAATAACACAATTACTTACTCAAACAAGAAGTTGATCCACCATAGAAGTCTCAGGATCGAGTGCCATGAGGCCTTTGATCCCAGAGGTACAAGCGTAGAGGAGTCACCGACATGTCCGGTGCTTCCCCTTCTTCTCCTCCACCCACTCTTTAGCTCTCAAGACTAGATCTAGTCACTCTCTTGGGGTACTATAGATCTAATCTATCAACTCGATGCTTTGCTCTTCAACTCATTCTAGGGTTCTAGTTCTACATGGTGTTCTAGTCTAGATTGGAACTAGAGAGGAGAGGTCAGGCCTCAGCCTGTTGAGTATTGAGTTGAATAATGAATTAGGGTTTCACCCTGGGGTTAGGTGGTCTTCTTATATAGCCCTCGGCGATGAACTATGGCCCTTGGATCAAACGACCTTCAATAACGGTGTAGATACAACCTCAATGTCGGTTACAAACCGATATAACAAGTTGATGCTGATTGGTGACAATTCCCTAGCGACTGCCAGGACTCTGGCTTCCAGTGAGTTCTCCTTCCTCCTGGTGTCTTCTGGTGTCTTCTAGATTGTTTTAGTCCACTTTTTGGATTGAGTTGCCTCACGGTCAAGTCTTGTCATCGTATGAGATGTAAACTTAGGTTTCTCACCGTTCTTATCTGCTTTTATCTGTTTAATCCCTGAAAAGATATAAATCACCAAAGCTCATGGAATTATGTCAGTAAAGCCCCTAGACTTATGTTGATGTTCATTTTATGCCCTTACCATGTTTAGTTGACTAGTAATATTATGCTACAACAGGTGTCAACAAGCTCCCCCAAGCTTACCCTTTGCTAGTCTCTAGCAAAGCCAAACTTAGCAATGGATCAGGAGTTGCTTCAACGCTTTCACACCTCTAAAGTACACATGCTTTCAAACAAAATTTCTCCTCCAGATACGAATAAACTTTTTCAACTTTCAACTTACCCATATTACCTTAACCATGGAGCTTATAGCCTTTTCTTGGGATCTTGGGTAATTGAAAGATAGAACAATCAAGTCAAGCACCATATCTCAAACTCTTTGTTAAAACTGTCATACGGAGTTTTTAAAAGTTTTCAAAATAAAACTCAAAGTTCCTAGTATGACCCTCTCAAGTCTCTCTTTTGTGGTATTGGTGGATCCTCACTAAGGAAGCAAGGTTGTTTTGCCTTTCTCTCATGATATGTGGTATTTTTGGACTAAGGTAGTAGGACACTATGCCTTCTTCTCTCTCACCCTATATCAAAGGCTTATATCCGGAGCTCATAGGTGGGAGAAAAACTACATCTACTTACTAAGCATATATTGTAAGTTCAAGCAATGGATCCAAAGTCACGAGCCACACCGATCAAGTGATGCATTTGTATGGTGGAAAGAATATGATAGATATGATGGTAGGGAATATAGTAAGGTGTATGGAATGAATGAGAGGAAATCCTAATTCTACTTTTTTGCTCCTTGAGGGATCATCTCTCTTTGCAATTTGGAAACTTTGCGAGAACTTGGGTTGCACTTCTTTTTTTTTTTTCTTTTATGGAGATGTAACACCTGGTGTTATATCACTAAAGCTGGCCATGTCATCATATGCACGCAAAGCATTCATTTTGAGAACCATGTCATGCAACCACTAAAATGAGTTTACTTCAATGCAATGTGTGTTAAATGATTTGAAATGCAATTTGAATGATGAAATGTTTAATATTTCATGTGAAAACCCTAGCTTTCCAAAACCCTAGTTTACCCCCTTTTGAATTATTCCAAATTTAGGCAAAATTTGAGAAAACTTTCAACATCAACTTTGTAGATCTTTTTTTGAGAGCTACAATTTTGGTATTTTGAGTTTTTCAAGTTTAGTTCAAGTTTTTGGAGTAATTTCAAATCCCAATTTGAATTTCAAATCTGACTTTTTGAAAAGTCTAACTTAGAGGCCAAATTAGGAAATCTTCCAATTGAGAAAAGTGTAGATCTCGAAAAGTTATGCAAAACTCGTTTTTGGAAATTTTTTTGAGTGTAGTTTTATTTTTTGAGAGTAATTTGATAAATTAGAGTTAGGGTTTTGAATCAAGGAAGAAAAAAAAAAGGGGGGACAGGGCGAGGGCGTATTCTTTGTTGGTGTTTCTTACGCACACAGAGAAATCCGCAAGCGCACGGAAATACCGTTGTAGCACTTCACCCGGTGGTAGCGGTGGTATCGTATTTTTCACTTGGGCCCGGTCGCCTTTTTGGCTTTTCGTGTCTATGTCAACCTAAGGCAAGGGTTTGTTTTCTAAGAGTAGCGAGGTATCTATAGGCTAAGTTTTCCAGGCGGTGATTCCTAAAAGTCATTTGTCTACTTACTTCGGGCACCGCCCACGCCCAAAGGGACGAGTGTCCCAGGCAATTAGCTCTACGACACGGCCCGAACGTGGGGGGGATTTCAAAGGACGGACAAGGCTTGTCACGACCAAGCCGCCTACCCCCCTCAACCGTGGGATGCACCGCAAAAGGTAGGTGAACGCTAGTCCAAACACCACGTTTGCACTATTGGTCACGTTCTTGATGTTGGCCAAGGTTCCCCTGGGTCAAAGAGTTCCTCCACCAAGAACTAACTTTAAACGATCTACCAATCCCGCAAGTCTACAACAGCTAAGAAATATACGATGGAAATTAAGTAGCTGCAAGATAATCACAAGACTCCTTACCAAAGTGTAAGTAGCTTGCAGAGGTACAAGTCGGGCGGGTACCGACAAGTCCGGCACTCCGTCCTCCTAGGAACCGCGGAACACCGAGGGGCTAACCGGCAACTCCAGGTAGAAAGAACCAAGCTTCTTTCTAGCCTTTCCCTCTCTCACTCTCTAGAATTAGAAGATAGAATAGAAGAAGTAGAAGAAGAAGAAGATCTAATTCTACTCTCTTGCACAAGTGGACTGGTTTCTCCTTTAAATTTGTATTGCTTGATTGATGAGAGGGAGAGGGGGTCTATTTATACACAAGGGAGAGGGACCTAAGTGCTAAAAAACACCCAAACCGACCTAGGAAAACCTTCCATGTATGCCAAACCGACCATCCCACGTCGGTTTCACCGGTTTTGGAAGGTAACAAACCGCCTCCTCGACGAAGTTGGGCTCGAACCGCCTCGGCCGAGGGTGCGGCCGCACCGTGTGGTGCGGCGCCCCCTGCGGGGCCGGCCTAGCGGGGCCCCGGCGGCCGGGCTTCCTCGTTACGAAAAGTTGTAAGGTGGACTTGGCCCGGACTGGTTTCGACGCTTTGTTGTGATTTCTATTTGGGCTTGCCATTTGCTCCTTTGGGCCTTTTTTTCTATTTGTTGATTTTATTTCTTTTTCTTTGTCTTTTTGGCCCAAAGTGATCATCCATGAGTTTGTACTGCAAGTCCAAATAAACACCAAAACTTTGGAATATGTTTGTTGAAATTCCTATTTCTAGGTTGTTTTGGTGTTGTGTTGGCGGTATTTAATTTGTCGTTGGTTCCGTCAACAAACTCCCCCCACTTAGCCCTTTACTCATCCTCGAGTGAAGGCACAGGGGACTAAAGTGGTTCAATCTCCAAGATGTAAGCTTGCATACATGTTATTCCAAGCCTTACGCCTTGTGAGCATTTTCTCACCCTTTATTACCTTTCATCGTAGTGGGGCTTCCTAGCTTTTCTCCAAGCCTTGGGTAGTTGCCGGATAGAATGGTTATAAAGAGGTGCTTATCATTCATCCTTTTTGATCAACTTTTTATCAGGGGTTTTATTTAGATAAAATTTTATTTTTCGAGAAAGCATGGGCTTTATTGCTATAATAATTTTTTTTTTTTTGGAGGTGGGCTCTGCTCGCCCTAGACTTTTGTCTTTTATTTCCTCTCTTTTCTTTTTCTCTCTTTTTTTTTTTTTAGAGATGTGGGCTCTACTCGCCCTTGGACACTTGCCCATTTTTCATCTCATTTCTTCTTCTTTTCTCTCTTCTTTTTTTTTTTTTAGAGATGTGGGCTCTACTCGCCCTCGGACACTTGTCCATTTTTCATCTCATTTTTTTAGCATAGCCCAAGACATTTCTCTTTTTCAAAGAATAGATTCCCGGATGTTGAGTTTCTCTTACGGGACGAAGTCATAGCAAATCCATTTGTACCATATCATATTTGGCAACAACTTAGACTAGATAGAGCATATGCAACCCACATGAATCGGGTTTTTTTTCGGGATGAGTAGTTGTTTTAACAGGAAGCTTGGTATTACGCGAGGAATAAAATGTATGCATGCCATGTATCAATTGGTAGATGTAGAGATGGAGTTTTGCTAACTTGGTTCAGGGTTTTAGCATTTAAAGATAAATCACAAGTCAAAATTTAATTTTAATAAATTGCGTACCTTTGACTTGCGAATCCCCCCCACACTTGTTTTTGTACCTATTTTTATTTTCTTTTTGCATAAGGACAAAAACAAGTGGAGACATAGACAATAATATAATAATAAAACTTTATTGAATTTATAAATAATTCAAACTGGGGCGCACACTTGAAGGAATTACAAAGTATTAGGAAGGGAAATACTGAAATTTAAAATTAGTGTGCGCCTAATTATTGATAAAAGAGGTAGAGCACTTCTAAGGCGGCTTGCACGGGCGCTCTCTGCATTAGCCGCTCTAGCGATCCTAGCTAGCTTAGTCTTGAAGTTTAGCGAGAAAGAGTCTAGTTCTTTCCCGATATCGGCGTTCTCTAAATCTGCCCCTTCTACCTCTGCGCTTAAGGTTTTCACTAGCTTGTTTAGAGAGTTAACTCTAGCGTTTAAGGTTGCTAGTGAAGGGACCTTAGGAACCGTGCTACTCCCAGCTGTGTTTAGTGACGGAGTACCCTCGGAACGGCTCTCGAAAACATTAGGAGCCTTCCTAGGTGCAGCACGAGGTACCCTCAAAGGGCCTTCGCTACTCGGCGACTCTCAACAACATTTGGGGCCTTTCTAGGATTCGCCCGAGGGATACGTAGTGGAGCATTTGGACGTCATTTGGAGCGGGGGTTGGCTTCTTCATAAGCCCTTTCCCACATCCTCCTGTGGGCATGTCGACACCGACAACGGTGTACGCAATGTACTGTAGTCGAGGTGTGGAAGGAGGGCGTCTCGTTGAGGAAGTACGGACGCCCGGCTACTTCGGGCTCCTTCCTCTTGATGCCCAGGGTGCCCACCGTAGGGCGAGGTGGGCGCCCAAGGATACTCTTGCGTGTCACGGATGCCCGTGGACACATGGCTGTTCCCTCCTTTGGATGAGTAGCGTCGGGAGGGAGCACGGCAAGAGGGGGCGAGGAGGATGGTTCCACCTCGTCACTAGGGAAGATCAAGTCATCCTCATTGAGAGAGCAAAGTGAGCGAGAGGAGTTGTAGAGGGTAAGGGCATGGTGCGCCATTGCAGCCGTTCTTGGCTTAGAAGAAGAGAATTTGAGAGGAGGAGAAGAGCAAGAAGGAGAGGTGTGAAGAATGGAGAGGAGGAGGGTGGATTTTATAGGACAAATTCTCCTCTCTTTTTAGCAGTCGAAATCTCGCGGAGCGCACCACACTACTGCAGGTTGTGAGAAAGAAGAAAGCGTTGGGCGAAATCGGGGACGGCGGGGGGCCGGCCAGGTGGGGGCGCACCGTGGTGGCTACAAGCACCACCCGTGTGTCCCCCTGGTCGAGTTTTTCGACCACATAGTTTTCCTTTTACGAAAAGTTTTGAACTGGGGGTTTTCTTGAGTGCGAGAAACATTTCCTTTCTTGTGATCTCTAATTGATTCTCAAATTTGAATTTTGAAAATAGTTTATGCTTTGATTTAATTTAGAAAGTTAATATTCTTTGTGTAGCAAATGACCAGCATAAATTTAATAGAATAAAAAAAAAAAAAAAAGCAAATACTTAATTAAAAACTACATAGATAACTTTTTATGTTTTACTATTATTAAATATAATTATTACTATTATTATTATTATTATTTTTTATAAATGCTGATCATTATAAATTAATTCTCAAAGCATAAATCTATTCTATCGAGCTCTTGGTTAAGATCAGGAGGCGGCTCGAAGAAAAGCTTAAGACGTTGACCGTTTACCTTTTGTATCTCACTGCGTCATCTTGAATTGTGATTGCGCCGTGTGGCGATTTGTTGATGACGATTGTGCGGTCCTTTCCATTTGCTTCTCGGCTTCCCTTCGCCGAATAACTTCACCCGGGAATTGAATAGGAGTACTTTGTCTCCCATGGTGAATTCCTTGAGTTTGATCTTGTTGATCATGCCATCTTTTTGTGCGCTCATTGTAGAGCTTTTGCAGCGTAGTACGCCTTCTCTCGCCATTCTTCTAGTTCGGAGATTTGTCTCGACGGTTCTTCCCGGCGAGTCGACGTCCATATTCCACTTTTTGATGGCCCAATGAGCTCGGTGTTCGGCTCAAGCGGTAAATGGCAAGTTTTGCCATAGACCCGGTGGTAAGGTGACATGCCGATGGGGGCTTTGTATCTTTGTCCCGATATGCCCGAGAGAGCATCGGGTAGCTTATTCTTCCGCCCTTCCCCATCTCGTTGACCGTCTTACGTAGGATATTCTTGATTTGTTTGTTGGAGGTTTCGGCTTGCCCATTTGGTTTTGCGGATGATAAGGGGTAGCGATATTGTGCGAGTGCCGAGCTCTTTCAAGAATGCCCTGAATGACTTGTCCTTGAAATGCGATCCTCCGTCACCGATCACCATGCGTGGCATTCCAAAACGGGGAAGATGATTTCATGGAACATCTTGCGTGCGTGCTTGCCATCGGCGGCCGCACGCGGTATTGCCTCTACCCACTTTGACACGTAGTCTCTCGCCACTTAGGGATATATTCGCAATCATGGGACTTCGGAATGGTCCCATGTAATCAATGCCCCACATATCAAATATTTCTATTTGAAGGTTGTAGTGTAGGGGCATTGCATCACGAGCTGTGATGTTCCCGATCTTCGGCGGTTGTAGCATCTTCGATGAACTCTTTTTTGTGTCGTCGTACACATCGTCGGCCGTAAGAATCCGACTTTCGCCAAATTTTGGCTTGTGTGCGAAATACTCCCGGATGTCGGCGTAGGGAGATGCATGACATTTTTGATGATCGCATTCCTTCCTCCCCGGGTGCGCATCTTCTCGGCAACAAGCCGTCCGCACACACCACGTACGGATATGGGTCATCCCATAGGTGCCTTTGCTCTCCATTTGGAGCTTCCGCTTGTTCTCCCGGGTGGTGCGTATCCCGCAACCATGTAATTCACAATGTTTGCGTACCATGGGTTGAAGTGCGACACCTTGAGTAGCATGTCGTCGCGCGGTAGTTGTTAATTGGTGGTTCTGCATGTTAGTTACACGCATACGCGACAAATGATGCAAGCTGTATTTTCTACTCCCTTTTTTATCTTTTATTTCTATATCAAATTCTTGGAGTAGAAGAATCAAATGGATCAGGCGAGGTTTCGCATCCTTTATGGTGAGAAGGTACTTTAAGGGCAGCATGGTCTGTAAAAGCGATTATTTTTGCGCCCACTAAGTAGGATCGAAACTTCTCGATAGCAAAGACTACTTGCCGGGGAGCTCTTTTTACGTCGTGGCGTAATTAAAGCCGGGCTCTGTCGGAGTTTTGCTAGCATATGCGATGGCATGCTGCTTTTTATCCTTGGTTTGGCCTAGGACCGCACCAACGGTGTCGCCGCTAGCATCGCACATGATTTCAAATGGCAACGACCAATCCGGGGGTTGGATGATCGGAGCCGAGATGAGTGCTTTCTTTAGGGGTTTCAAAGCGTGCAAGCACTCATCGTGAAGTCAAAGGGTACATCCTTGGCTAGCGGGGCCGTAAGAGGTCTAGCGATTTGCGAAAAATCTTTTATGAATCTTCTATAAAACGCGTGGCCTAGGAAACTACGGATACCTTTGACGTTCACTGGGGGTGGTAGTTTTTCGATAACTTCTATCTTAGCTTTGTCTACCTCTATCCCCCTCTCGGACACGAGGTGCCCAAGAACGATGCCTTCTCGGACCATAAAGTGGCACTTTTCCCAGTTAAGTACTAGGTCCTTTTCTTGGCATCGCTGCAAGACCCGGTCTAGGTTCTTCAGACAGCTTTCAAAGGTCTTACCATAGACGGAGAAATCGTCCATGAAGACCTCCATGATTTCTTCGATCATGTCTGAGAAGATAGACATCATGCACCGCTGAAAAGAAGCAGGCGCATTACACAGCCCAAATGACATTCTACGGTAGGCATAGGTTCCGTATGGGCATGTGAACGTGGTCTTGCTCTGGTCATCAGGGTGGATCGGGATCTGGTGGTAGCCAGAATACCCGTCAAGGAAACAGAAGAAAGAGTGTTTCGCTAACCGCTCCAACATTTCATCAATAAAGGACGGCGGGAAGTGATCTTTCTTTGTTGCCTTGTTAAGTTTTTTCGTAATCAATACACATTCTCCACCCCGTGACTTGTCTTTGTGGAATGAGTTCCATTTTAGCGTTCTCAACACCGTCATTCCTCCCTTTTTAGGGACCACTTGTAGGGGCTAAGCAATCCTTCGCGTGTGGCGGGATAGATAATCCCGGCGTGAAGAAGCTTGAGAACTTCCTTCTTCACGACTTCACGCATCGCATTATTGAGCCTTATTTGGGGTTCGCATGATGGGGTACCGTCGGGGTCAATAGGTATGTGATGTGTGCATAGTGTTGGGCTTACCCCTTTCGGATCTTGAAGGGAATACCCGAAGACCGATCTATGTTTCTCTAAAACGGCTATGAGCCGGGTAGTCTCCTGGTCACTAAGTTTTTCGCTTATGATGACCGGTGCTTGTGAATCGCCGTTTAGGAAGACATAGCGTAGGCCCGGGGGTAGGGGTTTAAGCTCAACGGAGGCCGAGTTAGCTCTTCTTCCTTGGGAAGTTCTATGAGTTCCCACGAATCGTCCTCTTCTTCAATGAAGAATTGGGCGTCTTTTTCAAGGTCCGTTTTTACGGGTTCTCATATAGCATAACTCCCATGACCTCCTCGGGCATGTCGTACTCAAGGAAGGGTTACATTACCGAGTTTTTAGCTCGAGTAAGCTGGGATAGAAAGCTTTTTCTTCCCGAGTGTGACATCTAAATCCCTGGATGTTGGTAGATCAAGAATCTTCTCCAAGGGATGCCCGATTAGGATGTCGAAGTCTCGGATATTGTTGATGCTCACTAACTCATATTTTTATGCATCAACAATTCATGGAAAAGGACTAAAATATAATTAGATAACCTTATTAGGGGTTTCTATTAATGATTTCCATGAGTTTTGGTAAAGTTGTGATTTGCGGGGACTTAACGAAAAACGGCGAAATGACGTGGCATACGACCGGCGTAAGCATAGCGCAATCCAACTCCAAAACAAGTCTAGAAGGCTCGGATTACTCCCGGCGTGAACCAAACTTGACACCGAAGAAAACATCATCTAGAAGACTCCGGAAGCCCACGACGCATCACGGGCCCAGAGTGGAGCCACCCCGGGCCGATCGGCTAATAATGGGGCCAATCGGCCTGCGTGGCCGCCAAGTTGCCCCTGTTTTCGAGCGTTCCTCCACCGCCTCTAAGACGCAATCTAATCCGGTCGTTTTGATGTCGGTTTGATCCGAGGGCGTCGTTAAGCCACGAAGATTAGTACCACATTGCTGCTTTGAAGCTGAAGAGACATAAGAAGACCCATATATATAGACCCCTAGGCCCCCCTGTCTCAATCAATGATCCAAGCCTCAAGTCATCATCAAGAAGGAGATCAAGAAGAAGCCAAGGCGAGAGTAGAAGAGGAGACACCAAGAGATAGGATAGCTAATTCATAGCTCTAAATCTAGAGCCTAGTTTAGATAGAAAGTCGAGTTTAGAGAAGAGAGAGCATCCGCTCCGGGTTACGGATCTCGTAAGTTACACTATGGATCAATATTATTATTGTTCTCATACACCTTTGTGCTATTTCATTACTATGTATGCAATTAGTCTACTTATACTTTATTCTAGTCATAGCATATTTGATATGATCATTATTCATGATAATTCAACGCGCTTATTAGTAGAGCTCACGGTATATTACATTTGTGTGCTAGGTAGTAGAGAGTATGTAAGCATGGTGCTTAGATATAATTTACTTAGCGGATTCACCTTATATGCTTAGGGTCGTGTGGTAGATCGTAGTGGTGATGACACTATTGAGTCCTTTGCAATCCATCCCCCGTGTATAAGACTAGTCGATAATGGTTCTTGGGATTATCTTGTTTAGTTCTGATTTTCTTAAGTAATCTTGGGTGCACATTCTTATTTATGGTTTTGATATATATATGATCTTATGCTATGCCTGTCTAAACATTTTGTAGATTCTTTGTATGCTACCTAAGAACTGTCCCTTTGTCATAAATCCAATCCTAATCTTACTAGGAATTAATCTTATGCTATGCTCACCACGTGCACCTCTACCTGTCTCAATACCTTATCATTATTAATATTATTATTGGCTCACCTTGTTTAAGTATATGCTAAATACTACAAAATCTCATTAGTATTCTATCAATTGCATCTTTAATCATTTGAACCGCCTATCATATCTTCCTCGTGGATTCGATATTTAAAACCCTTCCTGGGTGAAATGCTCACTTTGGACATCCGTGCGCTTGCGGATCTATTTCTTTGTAAGCTAACAAATACCAATGAGATATCAAAAAACGTGAAAGTCCGGAGACAACTTGACATCCTTATGCGGGAAGATTTGTTCATGTATAACCTCACGGCTTTCAATGGTGGTACGAGGTGCTATGCGCAGGTCCGTCTTTGTGGGGGTCCTAATGGCTTCCTCGACACAAGGCTTGTGCAAAGGTTTGGACATTATGTTTATTCCCACGGTAGGGTTATACATGACTTCCACCAAACTTCCATGATATACGCAATGGATTGGTGTAGAGGGGCCACTTATCCGAATTTCTTCGAAAGAGGGTCCTTCCTCTCGCAACCATTCCGTGCTCATTATATAATTAGCTCCTTAATAGACTCACGGAGGAAAGTTTTATCCAGGGCTGTTCGAGGGCTAGGGGACTGGTGGTTTCTTCCATTGTTCGTACCGAGGTGTCACCGAATTGATCGAGAAGGTCAACCTCGAAGAATGGGAGATCCGTGCACACCGGTCTCCTTGTGTTCTCGTTCAGGCGAGGGTCTCTTTATAGGTTTAACAGGTCCTCCGGTTTTTCGCTTGGGTTCTACTCGGATGGGTTCTAGCGGAGGAGTATTCTCAAGAATACGGTTTAGGAGAGCTTCTCCTTCCGCTGTGGTTTTATGTGAAAATGACCCTCCGGCGGCTAAATCAAGCGGCGAGGCGTCGCCCTGTCCAATCCTAGCCAAAAAAATTTGTAAAAAGCACGTGGTTTGGTATGGACAGTGCGGGGCGGATCGTGTAAGCATGGTAAACCGTCCCCGGGCTGCACCTAAGGTTTCACCCTCTATTTGTCGGAAGTTGAGTATCTCTTGTCGCAGGGCCGCGATTACGGATATCGGGTAGAACGCTACACGAGAATGCGCCGCGAGTTCTTCCCATTCTCCGTTTACCAACCCTACGTTATGGGCGTACCATTGAGTAGCCCTCTCAAGAAGAGAGAACGGAAACAACTTCCACCTCAACGTGTCATGTGTCATGCACGCAATTGTCGGCAGCTACTGAGCTGCTCAAACTCCGTAAGTGATGATAGGGGTTTTCATATTCGAGCCCGAAAAGGCTCGGGCCCGAACCATGGCTATAAAGCCCGGGCGGAGCTCATATTCGGAAGGCGTGATTGGCTTCGCAGATTGGCATGGTTCTACGAGCTCGCCCTTGGGAGCGAGATAGGATTTGGATAGTGGGTTGCTCCATGGGTAACGGGGAACTCTTTTTGGTATTTTTGTTTAAAGGATACTACCGATCCACGTAGGTTGACTCGGCTCGATATATAACTACGACAACCGTCCCGGCGAAGCGGTGCGAAATGCTTGTTGGTGTTTCTTACGCTGAGAGAAATCCGCAAGCGCACGGAAATACCGTTGTAGCACTTCACCCCGTGGTGCGAGGGTATCGTATTTTTCACAGGGGACGGTCGCGCGGTGGCTTTTTCGTGTCTATGTCAACCTAAGGCAAGGGTTTGTTTTCTAAGAGTAGCGAGGTATCTATAGGCTAAGTTTTCCGGCGGTGATTCCTAAAGTCACATTTGTCTACTTACTTCGGGCACCGCCCACGCCCAAAGGCAGTGTCCCGCAATTAGCTCTACGACATAGCCGAACGTGGGGGATTTCAAAGGACGGACAAGGCTTGTCATGACCAAGCCACCTACCCCCTCAACCGTGGGATGCACCGCAAAAAGGTAGGTGAACGCTAGTCCAAACACCACGTTTGCACTATTGGTCACGATTCTTGATGTTGGCCAAGGTTCCCCGGTCAAAAGAGTTCCTCCACCAAGAACTAACGTTAAAACGATCTACCAATCCGCAAGTCTACAACAGCTAAGAAATATACAATGGAAATTAAGTAGCTGCAAGATAATCACAAGACTCCTTACCAAAGTGTAAGTAGCTTGCAGAGGAGGTACAAGCCGAGGCGGGTACCGACAAGTCCGCACTCCCCCCTCCTAGGAACCGCGGAACACCGAGGGGCTTAACCGGCAACTCCGGTAGAAAGAACCAAGCTTCTTTCTAGCCTTTCCCTCTCTCACTCTCTAGAATTAGAAGATAGAATAGAAGAAGTAGAAGAAGAAGAAGATCTAATTCTACTCTCTTGCACAAGTGGATTTGGTTTCTCCTTTGAATTTGTATTGCTTGATGAGAGGAGAGAGGGGGTCTATTTATACACAAGGGAGAGGGACCTAAGTGCTAAAAAAACACCCAAACCGACCTAGGAAAACCTTCCATGTATGCCAAACCGACCATCCCACGTCGGTTTCACCGGTTTGGAAGGTAACAAACCGCCTCCCCGAAGTTGGGCTCGAACCGAACCGCCTCGGCCAGGTGCGGCCGCGACTGTGGTGCGCCGGCGCACACCTCGCCGAGGCCGGCCGGCCGAGGGCTTCGGCGGTTTGGGCTTCCTCGTTCGAAAAGTTGTAAGGTGGACTTGGCCCGGACTGGTTTCGACGCTTTGTTGTGATTTCTATTTGGGCTTGCCATTTGCTCCTTTGGGCCTTTTTCTATTTGTTGATTTTATTTCTTTTTCTTTGTCTTTTTGGCCCAAAGTGATCATCCATGAGTTTGTACCGCAAGTCCAAATAAACACCAAAACTTTGGAATATGTTAGTTGAAATTCCAATTTCTAGGTTGTTTTGGTGTTGTGTTGACGGTATTTAATTTGTCGTTGGTTACCGTCAACACCGCCACGCTTATTTGCTTGCCGGCCGCCCGCCGCCTTTCGGCGTTTCCGCCGTCCCCCCGCTTCGGCCAGCGCCGGCTCTGCTAGGGCGTGTCGGCCATCGCCTCCGTGTACATCGTCGTGTCAACCCCTCGCCCATCCTTATCCAGCGCCGCCGATGAGGAGGACAGGCGAGTGCACGGCTTCGCCGCCGTGGCCGCCTCGCCGTTTCCGGGGCCTCGCCTCGCCGTGCCACCTCCCGCTTCGATGTGGCAATCGAGTCGCCATCGCGGTCACCGCCTCGCCCCATCCCTATCTCTCGGCGACCCGAGGGTCCCGACGTCGTCATTTTGACTTGAAGAGCATCCCGACGACGGTCGGCCGACGCCGCCGTCTCCTATAAATTGAAGCCAACGGCTCCGTCTTTCTTCGCCTTCGCTTTTTGCCGGTGTCGCCGCAATCCCATTGCGCTCCCAACACACCCAAAACCCCAGCCAATCGACCCCGGATTCGCCAGCCAGACGCCGTCGTCCTCATCTCCGGCTGGACAGCCGTGAGACAGGGTCGCCGCCGCTACGCCATTCTGGTGAGCTTCGTCGCCAAGAACCATCTAGCGTTCGTGTTTCACCTTGATGATGTAGTTACGGTGCGCTTGCTTTCGTTCCACAGCCGAGGTCCGCCCGCACAGAACGTCGTCGTGAGCACCGGAGTTTCCGTCGAAGCCGCCGCCGCCGCCGACCACTCTGCTCCGATCCCGCCGCCGACCAAACCATCGTGAGCCCCGTGTTCCCGTACCCTAGCGCGGTGTGGGACCTTTCAATTTGAAGTATGCCGCGTCAGAGCTGGAACGTCAACACCGACGTGGTCCGCCGCGGGCCGTGCCGCCGCGCGCCATCTTTGTGCTCGCGTAGGACACGAGTTAGGGTTAGTTTTAGTGGGGCTCGGGTTCGCCGATCGTCGTGCCGGGTAGTCGGTGCCCTCGTTTCACCGGAGAAGGCTCCGCCGAGCCTCGCCGCCGCCCGCCGCGCCGCCGGGCCGCCATCATCGCCGGTGAGCATGCCCTGGTCCGTTAGCCGCCGTGTTTGAGCTCTAGGTCGGCGCCGTGTCTGGGGGTCACGCGAGGGTCGCTCCGTCGCCGGAAACCCCCCGCCGACGAGGGGAATCGGGCGGGCCCGCGCCGCCGCCGCGGCCAGCGCGAGCGGAGGGGGCCGGCCTGCCTTGCTGGGCCGCGTGTCTTGGCGCGTGCGTCGATGCGAGGGCCAGATTGGGCGGATTCGCCCAATGGCCGAGTCAATTCAAATTTAGTTTTTCAATTTTTCTGTTTTGATGAATAGTGCAGGTTCTTCCAAATTTTGTAGAAAATTATCCAGAGCTTAGAAAATTATGAAAATTTTGTAGAAGCTGTTCATGATGTCTAGAATGTAGGAAAATTTTCATATTTAAATTTTGAACTGTTTTGACCTGATTTAAAATTACCAGCTTTAATTCAAAAGGGATCTTTGGTGAATTTTATAAATTAATCTAGATTTCTAAAATTCTTGAAATTTTATTTTGAACTGTTTTATGATAGGACCTATCTGTAGAAAAAGTTTGAGGTCATTTTGAGATGTTTAAATTATTTTCTATTTTATGCTTTGTTTTATTTAGAAAAAGTAAGTGTTATTTAGTGAAGTAATTTAGGGTTGTTTTATGAGTTAGAATCATACATGAATAAGATGGTCCTTGAGAACTCCTTAGGCAATGGTGATGATATCTTGTAGAGTAGTTCAACAAGTTGGTTTTGTTAGGTTGAAACTTTATCGTGAAGGAAAGTTGTACTCAAGTTAATGTTTATTTCCATGCACTTCTAAGCATCATGTTTATCATTATGGCATCATATTGAAGCATGCATTTTACGTGTAGAGAACGATAGTGTGTGTTTCAAAGTCGAAGAAGTTTTCGAGGAGGTTCAGTGTCCCGTGGAAGTCGGCTTTGATATCTGTGGAACGGATCCCGAGCCTGAGTGCTACTTCGCTGAAGGCAAGCCCCGGATACATTTAAACCTTTCCTTGTTATTTTACAAAGTTTATTATCACTTATGTTGATGATATGATGCATTAGGTGAATAGGAGTTGAGTGATAACCTACTTGCCGCATGACCAACCTTGTTATCGATTTATCATTATTGATAACCTGTTTTATTTGAAAATGCGTAGATGTTATGCCTTGCTTAAAGTTAGGGTGCTTTTAAATGGTTTTACAAAGTTCTTCAATGATGTTTCACAATAGAGTATGGAAGATATGTTAATTTGAGACCGGTCGGGTAACTTGCATTGAGAAGGGAGTCTCTCAGTAGCGTTCCTACCGTGTGTCGGTTAAGGACCGTCCGTGGATCGGATTGAGTCTATCGGGACTATTGAACACATCTTCGCGCCGAGACCGTTGGGTCAAAGGCACGATTATCCGGTTGTCACCCCGGATAAGTCGAAGCAAGTACCGACCACATGCTTTGGGTAAGCCGATCTCGGGGTGTGTCAAATCGGGAATGGCAACCACGCGACCGGGAGTGGAGAGATGGCGGGATTACAAGATACCCTCAGTGGGTTAAAGTCCTAGGATGGAGGCGTACTGTATTCTCGGGTGGCGTAGGCCTCGTTCCCGTTTTGAACTTAACGGGAGATGGTTGATATATGCAAGCTTCGATTGCTACATATATCGTGTGGAAGGGAATCCCCAGCTGGGTGTTGAATCGATTCGCGAGTCGCCGTTGCTTCTCGGTGAAGGAGACCCGATACTCTGTCTCTTTCTTCATAGTTATGAAGGGAAACTAATGAGTAAGAAAGAGGATGGATTGAGAAGTGTTTGTATTAGTAAATGATCACTTAGAAGAGAGGTTTCACTAAAATTGAAATAAAACTTGAAAGTAAGGATCTACCCTTAGTAAGCTTTTATGCAAAATAAGTCCTTGGTATTGCTAAGACCTTTCCTTGATTCCTATAACCAGCATTCCTGAGTCTTCGTCTCTTTTCTTTAGTCGGTTAAGTCTTGTTGAGTACTCCCGTACTCAGGGTTCTTTAACCCTTGTTGCAGGTGAGAGTCAGGGTCAAATGTGCGTTGGCCCTTGTTGCATGACGGTATTCCAGGTGGATGCCGAGGAGGAGTAGATGTTGACCCTTGGGCAGGGTCTAAGCTTTTGTTGTAGTTTGTTACTCTACTCTACATATGGTTTGTAATAATACTTAAATTTAAGTTTGAACAAGGTTTGTAAAATTATGTTATGTAATCCTTCCGCCGTTTACTCTGATGTTTATTTGAATAGAGTGTTGTAATGCTGTAATGACACGTTAATGATGAGATCCTGAGGAGAAACAATAGTACTTCCTAGATCATTTGGTACACATGCATTCTATCAGAGGTCTTTGGGACAATGATATATGTATGTGGGCCCTATAATCTAGAAGATATCTTTACATATAGTGATATCGAGCAATGATCATTAACAAGTTTCTGTAGCATTACTTTTTCAAAAACTTCAAAATAATTTGAGTCAAAGTAATTTAATCTCTTATTTGGTCCAAATTGCTTATTACTCATCCTAATCCATATTTAAGTTCTTTCTTTCACTTCAAAAGGTAGTGGTGGAGTAACTCATATATTGCCCTATGTTATAGGTTTAATTAATATTTCTCGTAAGTTCGAATCATGCATCATGCTTAATTAACCATGATAAACTTTCCCCTTTATTGTGGTTTGGGTTAAGAATAACAATCCTATTCTTGCTAACCTTTAGATCCTCCTACCTGAATCTTGGTAATCTTATCATAACTATTCTACAGGATGACCCGTACTAAAATGACTCCTAGAAAGAAGACAGGACCAAAAGGCGTCCCTCGTCACCAGCTTGCAGCAAGAGATGATCCTGAAGCAAGCACCAGTCAAACTAAAACTCATGAAGGAAGCAGCAGCAAGCACAAGAAAGATCTTCGAGAAGAGATTGAGCGCCTGACCAAAGAATTGGATCAAGCTACCAGAGATAGATGTCATGATGCAATTCAAATTGGAAAACTGCAAGTCGAGTTGGATCGACGCGCTCAAAACTACGGAAATGTAGTCGGGCATTGATTGAGACGGTCCACAAGAAGACAACGCTTCAAAGATCGGTGTGATCATCTAATTCAAGATAATCAGAATCTGGTGGCCTACGCGATTCAACTGGAAGCTCAAGAAGTCAATCTGAATATACACATTCAGCATATGAATAATCTTCTCAACCCAAATCACCAACCCCAGGCAAGTACAAGATGATTTGGGTGTAGTAATCCAAGAAAAAGTGGAAGAAGAGGAGAATCCAGAAGAAATGGAGCCTCACGTTAGTGACAATGAGTCAGAGAATGATCCTTAAGTAGGAATGAGATTTTGTAGAATATGTAATATAGCCCCGTTTAATAGTAAGCTACTTAGATAAGCCCTGGGTAGACGTAGAACGGGAACCTTGTTTTAAGAATAAGCTATAGGTGTTGTTTCTGTTTGTATTTCTTTTGAAGTTCAACAAATCCTGGATGAGGCCCATCTGGCCAGATATTCTAATCATCCCGGAAGTACCAAGATGTATCAGGATTCGAAGCAGAGATTCTGGTGGACCAAAATGAAAATTGAAATAGCCGGTATGTAGCCAGATGTGATACATGTCAACGAGTAAAAGCCGTACACATGAAGCCTGCAGGACTATTAAATCCTTTGCCTGTTCCTTCTTGGAAATGGGAAGAAATCAGTATGGATTTTATTGTCGGTTTACCCCAAAGGGCTCAACTCTATTTGGGTTATAGTTGATCGTCTCACTAAAATAGCTCATTTCCTTCCTGTCAAGGATGTTTATAGAGCCCCAGACTATGCTAGACTTTATATTCAACGAATCTTTAGTCTTCATGGTGCACCAAAGAAAATCGTGTCAGATAGAGGTTCGGTGTTTATGGATAAATTTTGGAAGAAATTGCAAGAGTCTTTGGGTACTCAGCTTACTCATAGCACTGCTTATCACCCACAGACTGGAGGACAGACCGAAAGAGTTAATCAGATATTAGAGGATATGTTGAGAGCTTGTGTTCTTACTTATCCTGCTAAGTGGGATGAATGCTTGCCTTTGGCAGAATTCTCTTACAATAACAGCTATTAAGAGAGCATCAAGATGGCACCTTTTGAAGCTCTATATGGTCGTAGATGTAGAACTCCTTTAAACTGGTCTGAATCTGGAGAAAGATGGTTCTTTGGTGTGGACTTAGTAAAGGATGCAGAAGAGAAGGTTCGAATTATACGAGCCAATATGAAAGCAGCCCAGTCCCGACAAAAGTGTTATGCGGATAAGAGACGTCAGCCTTTGAAATTCTCAGTAAATGATTATGTCTACCTGAAAGTATCTCCAATGAAAGGTGTGAAACGTTTTGGGGTCAAAGGGAAATTAGCACCCCGTTATATTGGACCCTTTCAGATTACGAAACGATGTGGGAAAGTGGCATACCAATTGAGGTTGCCAGAACAGCTTTCAGCAGTACACAATGTGTTCCATGTGTCGCAGTTAAAGAAATGTCTTCGAGTGCCAGATCAGGTAGTTGACTTTGAAGGAGTTGAACTTGAGCCTGATTTGACCTATTCAGAATACCCTGTTAGAATCCTTGATCAAAAAGATCGTGTTACTCGAAGAAGAACAACCAGATGGTATAAAGTTCAGTGGAATCAGCATTCTGAAGAAGAAGCCACTTGGGAATCAGAAGAGTTTTTGCAAGAACACTTTCCGGAGTTCTATGCTTCTATCTAGCCTGTAGTTCCTTTTAAGTGTAGTAGCTTGTTTCTTTTGGGTTTAGTAGAGTGAGTTTTGTAAACCTCTAGTTGTTTTATGAACAAGTTTAGGGTGTGTCTTCCTGACACATTTCCTTTGCCGTTATGTGGTTTAAGTGTTCCTAAATCTCGGGACGAGATTTTTTTTAAGGGGGAAAGAGCTGTAACACCCTGGTGTTATATCACTAAAAGCGGCCATGTCATCATATGCACTGCAAAGCATTCATTTTGAGAACCATGTCATGCAACCACTAAAATGAGTTTACTTCAATGTAATGTGTGTGTGTGAGAACCTCCTAATTATTTGGGCCCACGCTTTTGTTATTGTCCCAAAGACCTCTAACAGCAGTGCAGATACACCCAATAACTTAAGAAGCCTGTCGGTGTCATCGGAAACTCCGATTACACCTCACACCAGGATCAACAAAGGAGTAGCTACAACATTACAACATTTGTTACAAAAATATAGATCGAGTCTTGGAAGAATTATAACATAAATTTTACAAAATGGGAGTAAGTTACATTTGAGTAAACTTAACTTAATTGCAGAAGTAGAACATAGGAAATAACTAGATCATGTCGAGCCCAACCGACATAACCTCGGTTAAAGACGAGTCAAGACACGCAACAAGGGTCAAAGAACCCCGAGTATGCGGGGAGTACTCAACAAGACTTAACCGACTAAAGAAAAATAGGAGAAGACTCGAGGGAATGCAGGCTATAGGAATCAAGGTAAGGTCTTAGGAAGATCAAGGACTCTTTTGCATAAAAGCTTACTAAGAGTAGATCCTTACTTTCAAGTTTTATTTCAAATTTAGTGAAACCTCTCTTCTAAGTGATCATCTACTAAAGCAATCACTTTCCATCCAAACCATCATTATTACTAGCTTCAAGGTTCCATATGTTAACTACGATGGAGGTGCGAGGATCAAGTCTCCTTTTATCGTGGAGCAACGACGATTCGAATCACTTGTAACCCAGTGGGGATACCTCACCACACGATATATGTAGCACTTAAGCTTGCATATATCAACCATCTCTCGTTCGTCAAAAAACGGGACCGCGCCCCACGCCACCCCGAGAATACTGATGCGCCTCCGTCCTGGGACTTTAACCCACCGAGGGTATCTTGTACTCCCGCCATCTCTCCACTCCCAGTGCGCGGTTGTACGTTCCCGATTTGACACACCCCCGAGATCAGGCTTACCCAAAGTATGTGGCCAGTATACAAAGTTCATGATCCAAGGGCCAACCAACGAACGGTGCTTAACCGACACGGTAGGAAACACTACAAAGAGACTCCCTTCTCAATGCAAGTTACCCGACCGGTCTCAAATTAATTTATCTCTCACATTCTAAGTGTGAATCATCATTGAAGAACTTTGTAAACATTGTAAAAGCATTCTAACTTTTAAGCAAAGCATAGCATCTAGCTCTTTTTGAAATAAAACAGGTTATCAAAGATGATAATTCAATAACAAGGATGGTTATGCATCAAATAGGTAATCACTCAACTCCTATTCACCTAATGCATCATATCATCAACGAAGTGATAATAAACTTTGTAAAATAACAAGGAAAGGTTTAAATGCATCCGGGGCTTGCCTGTGTTGCGGGGAAAGTTAGATTCGAAGTCGGATCACCGAGTCAAAATTTGACATTATCCTTGTCGACGGACGGATCTTCTCTGAAGTTTGATCACCACGAACCATAACTACACCTTCTCCAAAACTTCATCAACACGATCCGACTTATTCTCGTATACTCTACACGTAGATGATGATGCATGCTTTAGCATGATGGAATGGTAAACATGATGCTTGATGAATGCATAAAAAAAACAAACAACTTGAGTACAATTTTCCTTCACGATAAAGTTACAACCCAACAAAACCAACTTGTTGAACTACTCTACAAGATATCATCACCATTGTCTAAGAAGTTCTCAAGGACCATTTGATTGTGGTGTGATCCAAGATCCACAAAAACAACCCAAAAGTCACCCAAAACCTAAGTCATTTTACCTAAAACACTTATTTTTCTAATAAAACAAATAAAGCATAAAATAATAAATAAATTGAACATCTCAAAAAAGACTCCAAACTTTTTCTACAAGAAGGTCATAGCATAAAACAGCACCAAATAAAATTTCATGAATTTTGGAAATATATTTTATTTTCTAAAAAACATGGAAGATGCATTTTTAATTAAAGATGGTAATTTTAAATTATGCAAAAACTATTCTAAACTCAAGTTTCACAAATTTCATACATACACATACTCATAGGGAGGTCCTACAAAAAGTTTCAGAATTTTCCAAGCTATAAATCTTTTTCTATGAATTAAACAAGGAACGTCACATATTAGCATTTTCTGAAAATGAAAAACTCTTTCTCTCTCTCTTCTTCACGCTGACGGGCGGGCCCAACAGTCAGCCCGAGCTGACCCGGCGACCGCCCGGTGTTGACCGGCAAAAGCTCGCCCGACGGTGAGGTCTCCGGCCACGCAGCTTGGCTCAACTGACTCCCCTCACTCATCCATGGCGTCCTGACCCACTTATCCCTTCTCCTAGCACAGCAGCAAGCACGCCGACAGCCATGGCGGCCCGGGCGGCGCGGGCGAACGGCGAAGCGGCTCACTGGAGCCAGCTCCGCAGCGGCGAGGGTACTGGCGACTCCAGCACGATCGGGCGAACCCGAACCCTCGACTAGCGACCCTAAACCAGCCCTATGCGCGAACAGCAACAGCGCGCGGTGGGCGGCCACGGCGGACCTCGTCGGCGTCGACGTTCCGATGACTACGACACGATAGAGTTCAAAAATAAAAGGTGCTACGGCTACACTAGAGCTCAGGGAACACGATGCTCACGATGGTTTGCGAGAAGACGGCGGAGCAGGGTCGTCGACGGTGACAGCGGCTACGGCGAGGAACTCCGGTGGTCACGGCGGCGTTCCGGTGCTCAACTACCAAAACAGAAGAGCCGATCATGATAAAGGAATCAAGGAGAAGCCAGTGCAAGTAACACGACGACCTGTGGTGCGCCACAGAGGGCTGACCACACCACGGCGAGGTGGCCACGGCAGCCATGACAACTTGACCATGACGGGAACCGACGATGAGGGCGATTGCGACGGCGAGGGGCAAGGCTAGCGGGTCAGCGAAGTTCGCAAGAACGTGTCAAAGCGGTGATGGTGTGGAGTTGGGCGGTGGCAGCACAAAGGCGACTAATTTGCCGGTGGACTGGTGGTGCTTGGCGACGGCGAATGAAAAGAAAGACACGACGGCTGGCTTGGCAACTTAAGGACGACACGCGCGGCTTCTGGGTGTCCAGCTCCTGCTTTGGCTTGGCCACGCGAGCAACTACGTGCCCGTGCGTGAGGCAGTGGCGGAAACAGCGAAGCAAGAGGTGGCGCTGGGACTCGACTGGAAAGGGATCGAAGAACGACGACGATATACGGTGCGGCGCTGGTGCTTCGTCGGTAAGCAGGAGGTGGCAACGGCAGGCAAGCAAGCAGCTTGGTGGCAGTACGGCTGTTTCTAGTGTACTAGTTCATCTTCCACTCTTCTGCTTCAAAAATCTCCCAAAATTTGAATAGAAGTTGAAAATCTCTAAGAACAAAATTTTCTTACTTCAATAAGATCTACATTTCATGTATAGAAACTTTTTTGAAAAACAGCCTCCAAAAAAAAAAAGACTTTTGAAATAGGGTCAAAATAGGATTTAAAAGAATTTGAAATTACTTTAAATTTTATATAAAAACTTGAAAAACTTAAAACATCCTCTTGGTACATAAAAACAATCTCTAAACAAAAGACTTTTGGAACTTTCATCAAATTATGAATAGCTTTGAAGTTATAGAAAAAGGAATAAAAAGAAGATATAGAAATTAGGGTTTTTGTTTATTTTAAAATCCAAATAAAAAGCATCCAATCACGTTCTTTCACTTAAGCACAATCAAGCCTATGAATTAAACTTGTTTTAGTGAATGCATATCAAGATTGACTAATATGAATGCATTGCAATGCTTATGATACATGATTAACATTTTAATTGTATATTAACATCCGGGATGTTATAATCATTCCCCTTAAAAGAAATCTCGCCCGAGATTTCAAAGACAAAACCCGTGGGGCAAATAGCGGGTAAGGAGAAGTGTCAACACAATGACTTACAAGGAGTTTATATGATAACAAGGGATCGATTCAAAGGTTGCAAGCGAAATGAAAAAGATGGTTGCAACAACAAGGGATTTTGGAAATTCACGAAAAGACATGGATATGAATTTTCAAAAAGAGTTTACAAAGAAGGAGAGAACACATTAATTATGGACTATAGTGAATCATGACCATAGACCCTGACATGAGCGATCGCCCGGCAGTATTTCCTTATGGTCGCGGTCCATAGGAGACCCCAGGTTTCGACGCTATTTTCGGATCACGGATCATGGTTCTATCATAGGACATAATGAATTGCGAGGAGTTTATGATTAAGCAATGATTGATTCAAAAGTTGCAACCAAAATGAAAACATGATTACAATCAACAAGGGATTTTGGAAAATTCACGTCGGTATGAACATTTTTTTTTTTCCAAATGAGTTCAAAATGGAAGAGAGCACATGAGTCGTGGGACTAAAATGGATCATAACAACGGACCCTCGATACTGCGGCGCCTAGCGTAATCATGTGTGCCTAGGTCACACAAGAAACCCTAGGTTCCGTCGCGGCACCGTGGTCATGGATCATGGCCACCATAATAGGGGCACAATCGTATTAACTCTCGTATTACAATGCCAAGATTTATAACCAAGATTCGAATTTGGTTATAATAACAAGGAATTTAGGAATGTCGAATTTCCCGTAGAGCGTTCAAAAACAAACAACACTTTGATTGTATACTATAAGGGATCACGATCATATACTTGGGTAACGGCGAATACCACGGAGTAACACCACACAAGCGACCCCAAGTTTCGACGATGTTTCCAAGTCGTTGGTCATGGTACACGAGAGGACTCAATCAAAGTGATATTTGAGCAAGATATTTGTCGTCACACACGACGTCAAGGAGGTAGCATGTGTCGGGGTTGAAAGGAATCAAGGTGTGGCACATACGTAATGAAAGAATCAAGGATTGGTACCAAGTTTGGGTTTAAAGGTAATGGTGCATCTTAAGGTAGATGTATATTCCACAAATCTCCAAGGATCCGAAACTTATGGAATAAAAGATTTTTAATTGATAAACAAAACTTGGTATAGGACAAGATCCATCAATGGAACAACTATAAGGAACCATAGCTGTTCTCAATGAACACATTTCGATAATCAAAAGGAAAGATTGGCATGTGTCGGGATTGAACGAATCGAAACTTCGACACATGCATGAATTGAGAAATCAAGGAATAATCTCGGCTTTTAAATAAAATTATCAAGGCAAGATAGAAGCTCCCAAAGATTAGGAACTTTTTGAAACAATGATTATCAAATGGAGGTTCATTATCACAAGGCATGGGACGAAATTCACCGACAAACAACTAAGAAGTAGAATAGTTGTGCGGAGAATAGTTGTCTAGTTGAAAGGAGGAAGTCGTAACATTATATGGATGACATGATGCATGCTCGTCTTATACGTCTTCACGACGTTAGCACTCTGCCTTCATCATGTTAGATGTTAGTAGGTATAGGGCTTTACTTCACATACTATCTTTCTCGATCTTGGCGAGCGGCGAAATGACTCTTACCGTAACTTTGTCGGCGATATTCGACTCTTTAGTTGTTCTTCATAAGAAGAATTGAAAACTTCTTGAAGCCTCTTATTTATCCCATCAAGACGTCTTCTTAAAGCCTTCCGGCAAGCATAAGGAAAGATAGGACATCATTTTCAATTTGTTACTTTCAAAAACTTTTAGATTACAAAATCATTTTGAAGTTTTCAAAAGTAATGTCGTAGCTGATCCTGAGTATGAGCTCTGATACCAAAGCGTGACAGAACCTCCTAATTCTTGGGCCCACACGCTTTTTGTTATTGTCCCAAAGACCTCTACTTGGCAGGTGCGAGATACACCCAATAACTTAAGAAGCACGTCGGTGTCATCGAAACTCCGATTACACCTCACACCGAGATCAACAAAGGAGTAGCTACAACATTACAACATTTGTTACAAAAATATAGATCGAGTGCGGAAGAATTATAACATAAATTTTACAAAATGGGAGTAAGTTATATTTGAGTAAACTTAACTTAATTGCAGAAGTAGAACATAGGAAATAACTAGATCATGTCGAGCCCACCGACATAACCTCGGTTAACAAAGACGAGTCGGCACTGCGCAACAAGGGTCAAAAGAACCCCGAGTGCGGGAGTACTCAACAAGACTTAACCGACTAAAGAAAAATAGGAGAAGACTCGGGAATGCAGGCTATAGGAATCAAGGTAAGGTCTTAGGAAGATCAAGGACTCTTTTTGCATAAAAGCTTACTAAGAGTAGATCCTTACTTTCAAGTTTTATTTCAAATTTAGTGAAACCTCTCTTCTAAGTGATCATCTACTAAAGCAATCACTTTCCATCCAAACCATCATTATTACTAGCTTCAAGGTTCCATATGTTAACTTACGATGGAGGTGCGAGGATCAAGTCTCCTTTTATCGTGGAGCAACGGCGATTCGAATCACTTGTAACCCGGTGGGGATACCTCACCACACGATATATGTAGCACTTAAGCTTGCATATATCAACCATCTCGTTTCGTCCAAAACGGGACCGCCCCACGCCACCCGAGAATACGATGCGCCTCCGTCCCGGGACTTTAACCCACCGAGGGTATCTTGTACTCCCGCCATCTCTCCACTCCCGGGCGCGGTTTATGCGTTCCCGATTTGACACACCCCGAGATCGGGCTTACTCAAAGTATGTGGCGGTATACAAAGTTCATGATCCAAGGGGCCAACCAACGAGCGGTGCTTAACAGGCACGGTAGGAAACACTACAAAGAGACTCCCTTCTCAATGCAAGTTACCCGACCAGGTCTCAAATTAATTTATCTCTCACATTCTAAGTGTGAATCATCATTGAAGAACTTTGTAAACATTGTAAAAGCATTCTAACTTTTAAGCAAAGCATAGCATCTAGCTCTTTTTGAAATAAAACAAGGTTATCAAAGATGATAATTCAATAACAAGGATGGTTATGCATCAAATAGGTAATCACTCAACTCCTATTCACCTAATGCATCATATCATCAATGAAGTGATAATAAACTTTGTAAAATAACAAGGAAAGGTTTAAATGCATCGGGGCTTGCACGTGTTGCGGGGAAAGTTAGATTCGAAGTCGGATCACCGAGTCAAAATTTGACATTATCCTTGTCGACGGACGGATCTTCTACGAAGTTTGATCACCACGAACCATAACTACACCTTCTCCAAAACTTCATCAACACGATCCGACTTATTCTCGTATACTCTACACGTAGATGATGATGCATGCTTTAGCATGATGGAATGGTAAACATGATGCTTGATGAATGCATAAAAAAAACAAACAACTTGAGTACAATTTTCCTTCACGATAAAGTTACAACCCAACAAAACCAACTTGTTGAACTACTCTACAAGATATCATCACCATTGTCTAAGAAGTTCTCAAGGACCATTTGATTGTGGTGTGATCCAAGATCCACAAAACAACCCAAAAGTCACCCAAAACCTAAGTCATTTTACCTAAAACACTTATTTTTCTAATAAAACAAATAAAGCATAAAATAATAAATAAATTGAACATCTCAAAAAGACTCCAAACTTTTTCTACAAGAAGGTCATAGCATAAAACAGCACCAAATAAAATTTCATGAATTTTGGAAATATATTTTATTTTCTAAAAAAAACATGGAAGATGCATTTTTAATTAAAGATGGTAATTTTAAATTATGCAAAAACTATTCTAAACTCAAGTTTCACAAAATTTCATACATACACATACTCATAGGGAGGTCCTACAAAAGTTTCAGAATTTTCCAAGCTATAAATCTTTTCTATGAATTAAACAAGGAACGTCACATATTAGCATTTTTCTGAAAATGAAAAACTCTTTCTCTCTCTCTTCTTCACGCTGACGGGCGGGCCCAACAGTCAGCCCGAGCTGACCGGCGGCCGCCGGTGTTGACCGGCAAAAGCTTCGCCGACGGTGAGGTCTCGGCCACGCAGCTTGGCTCAACTGACTCCCCTCACTCATCCGGCGTCCTGACCCACTTATCCCCTTCTCCCTAGCACAGCAGCAAGCACGCCGACAGCCATGGCGGCCGGGCGGGGCGGCGAACGGCGAAGCGGCTCACTGGAGCCAGCTCCGGCAACGGCGAGGGTACTGGCGACTCCAGCACGATCGGGCGAACCCGAACCCTCGACTAAGCGACCCTAAACCAGCCCTATCGCGAACAGCAACGCGCGCGCGGTGGCGCGCCACGGCGGACCTCGTCGGCGTCGGCGTTCGATGACTACGACACGATAGAGTTCAAAAATAAAAGGTGCTACGGCTACACTAGAGCTCAGGGAACACGATGCTCACGATGGTTTGCGAGAAGACGAAGCGGAGCAGGGTCGTCGACGGTGACAGCGGCTACGGCGAGGAACTCCGGTGGTCACGGCGGCGTTCCGGTGCTCAACTACCAAAACAGAAGAGCCGATCATGATAAAGGAATCAAGGAGAAGCCAGTGCAAGTAACACGACGACCTGTGGTGCGCCACAGAGGGCTGACCACACCACGGCGAGGTGGCCACGGCAGCCATGACAACTTGACCATGACGGGAACCGACGATGAGGGCGATTGCGACGGCGAGGGGCAAGGCTAGCGGGTCAGCGAAGTTCGCAAGAACGTGTCAAAGCGGTGATGGTGTGGAGTTGGGCGGTGGCAGCACAAAGGCGACTAATTTGCCGGTGGACTGGTGGTGCTTGGCGACGGCGAATGAAAAGAAAGACACGACGGCTGGCTTGGCAACTTAAGGACGACACGCGCGGCTTCTGGGTGTCCAGCTCCTGCTTTGGCTTGGCCACGCGAGCAACTACGTGCCCGTGCGTGAGGCAGTGGCGGAAACAGCGAAGCAAGAGGTGGCGCTGGGACTCGACTGGAAAGGGATCGAAGAACGACGACGATATACGGTGCGGCGCTGGTGCTTCGTCGGTAAGCAGGAGGTGGCAACGGCAGGCAAGCAAGCAGCTTGGTGGCAGTACGGCTGTTTCTAGTGTACTAGTTCATCTTCCACTCTTCTGCTTCAAAAATCTCCCAAAATTTGAATAGAAGTTGAAAATCTCTAAGAACAAAATTTTCTTACTTCAATAAGATCTACATTTCATGTATAGAAACTTTTTGAAAAACAGCCTCCAAAAAAAAAGACTTTTGAAATAGGGTCAAAATAGGATTTAAAAGAATTTGAAATTACTTTAAATTTTATATAAAAACTTGAAAAACTTAAAACATCCTCTTGGTACATAAAAACAATCTCTAAACAAAAAAGACTTTTGGAACTTTCATCAAATTATGAATAGCTTTGAAGTTATAGAAAAAGGAATAAAAAGAAGATATAGAAATTAGGGTTTTGTTTATTTTAAAATCCAAATAAAAAGCATCCAATCACGTCATTTCACTTAAGCACAATCAAGCCTATGAATTAAACTTGTTTTAGTGAATGCATATCAAGATTGACTAATATGAATGCATTGCAATGCTTATGATACATGATTAACATTTTAATTGTATATTAACATCCGGGATGTTATAGTGTGTTAAATGATTTGAAATGCAATTTGAATGATGAAATGTTTAATATTTCATGTGAAAACCCTAGCTTTCCAAAACCCTAGTTTACCCCTTTTGACTTATTCCAAATTTAGGCAAAATTTGAGAAAACTTTCAACATCAACTTTGTAGATCTTTTTGAGAGCTACAATTTTGGTATTTTGAGTTTTTAAGTTTAGTTCAAGTTTTTGGAGTAATTTCAAATCCCAATTTGAATTTCAAATCTGACTTTTTGAAAAGTCTAACTTAGAGGCGAATTAGGAAATCTTCCAATTGAGAAAAGTGTAGATCTCGAAAAGTTATGCAAAAACTCGTTTTTGGAAATTTTTGAGTGTAGTTCATTTTTTGAGAGTAATTTGATAAATTAGAGTTAGGGTTTTGAATCAAGGAAGAAAGAAAAGGGGGAGGGGAAACACGAGGCAGCCGGCCGCCGCACGCTTGCGCTGCCGGCCGCCCTTCTCGGCGTTTCTGCCGGTCCCCGCCGCTCAGCCGCGCCCGGCTTCGCTAGGGCGTGTCGAAGCCATCGCCTCCGGTATGCGTCGTCGTGTCAACCCCTCGCCCATCCTTATCCCGCCGCCGACGGGGAGGGAGTAGCAGCGGCGCCTTCGCCGCCGTGGCCGCCTCGCCCGTTTTCGACTACCTCGCCGTGCCACCTCCCCCGCTTCGATGTGGCAATCGAAGTCGCCATCGTGTCTTTGCCTCGCCCCATCCCTATCTCCGGCGGCCGAGGGTCCCGACGCCGTCATTTTCGACTTGAAGAGCATCCCGATGACGGTCGACCGACGCCGCCGTCTCCTATAAATTGAAGCCAACGGCTCCGTCTTTCGCCCTTCGCTTTTGCCAAGATCGTCGCAATCCCATTGCGCTCCCAACGCACACCCAAAACCCCACCAATCGACCCCGGATTCGCCGACCCCGCGACGCCGTCGTCCCTCATCTCCATTTGGACCCCGCCATAGACCGGTGGTCGCCGGGCTCACGCCATTCTCGTGAGCTTCACAAGAACCATCTAGCGTTGTGTTTCACCTTGATGATGTATTTACGGTGCGCTTGCTCGCTTCCACGCCGAGGTCCCGCCATCGGAACGTCGCCGTGAGCACCGGAGTTTCCAGCGAAGCCGCCGTCGCCGCCGACCACTCTGCTCCGTCCCCCGCCCCGACCAAACCATCGTGAGCCCCGTGTTCCATTGCCTCAGCGTTGTAGGACCTTTCAATTTGAAGTATGCCGCGTCGTGGCCGCCGAACGCCAACGCCGACGTGGTCGGCCGTGGCGCCGCCCGCCGCGGCGCCATCTGCCGTGCTCTCGTGGGACAAAGTTAGGGTTAGTTTTAGTGGGGGCTCGGGTTCGCCGTCGTGAAAGTAGTCGGTGCCCTCTCTTTCACCGGAGAAGGCTCCAGCGAGCCTCGCCGCCGCCGGGCCGCCGGTGAGCATGCCGTCGTCCGTTAGCTCGCCGGTGTTTGAGCTCTAGGTCGGCGCCGTGTCCCAGGGTCACGTAGGTCGCTCCGCGTCGCCGAAACCCGCCCGCCGCTAGGAATCGCGGTCGTAGCCGGCGCCGCCTGGTGGTCGGCCAGCGGGCGGGGAGTGGGCCGGCCTGCTCGCTTTGGGCGTAGCGTGGCACGCGGCGTCGCGTCGATGCCGAGGGCCGGATTGGGCGGATTCGGCCCAATGGCGAGTCAATTCAAGTTTAGTTTTCAATTTTTCATTTTTGATGAATAGTGCGGGTTCTTCAAAATTTTGTAGAAAATTATCGAGTTTAGAAAATTATGAAAATTTTTGTAGAAGCTGTTCATGATGTCCAGAATGTAGGAAAATTTTCATATTTAAATTTTGAACTGTTTTGACCTGATTTAAAATTACCAGCTTTAATTCAAAAAGGGATCTTTGGTGAATTTTATAAATTAATCTAGATTTCCAAAATTCTTGAAATTTTATTTTGAACTGTTTTTATGATAGGACCTATCTGTAGAAAAAGTTTGAGGTCATTTTGAGATGTTTAAATTATTTTCTATTTTATGCTTTGTTTTATTTAGAAAAAAAAAAAGCGTTATTTAGTGAAGTAATTTAGGGTTGTTTTATGAGTTAGAATCATACATGAATAAGATGGTCCTTGAGAACTCCTTAGGCAATGGTGATGATATCTTGTAGAGTAGTTCAACAAGTTGGTTTTGTTAGGTTGTAACTTTATCGTGAAGGAAAGTTGTACTCAAGTTAATGTTTATTTCCATGCACTTCTAAGCATCATGTTTGTCATTATGGCATCATATTGAAGCATGCATTTTACGTGTAGAGAACGATAGTGTGGGTTTCAAAGTCGAAGAAGTTTTCGAGGAGGTTCGGTGTCCCGTGGAAGTCGGCTTTGATATCTCGTGGAACGGATCCCGAGCACGAGTGCTACTTATTTGAAGGCAAGCCCGGATGCATTTAAACCTTTCCTTGTTATTTTACAAAGTTTATTATCACTTATGTTGATGATATGATGCATTAGGTGAATAGGAGTTGAGTGATAACCTATTTGCCGCATGACCAACCTTGTTATCGATTTATCATTATTGATAACTGTTTTATTTGAAAATGCGTAGATGTTATGCCTTGCTTAAAGTTAGGGTGCTTTTAAATGGTTTTACAAAGTTCTTCAATGATGTTTCACAATAGAGTATGGAAGATATGTTAATTTGAGACCGGTCGGGTAACTTGCATTGAGAAGGGAGTCTCTCGTAGTGTTTTTCCTGTGTCGGTTAAGGACCGTCCGTGGATCGGATTGAGTCTATCGGGACTATTGAACGCATCTTTTGCGCCGGAGACCGTTGGGTCAAAGGCACGATTATCCGGTTGTCACCCCGAGATAAGTCGAAGCAAGTACCCGACCACATGCTTTGGGTAAGCCCGATCTGGGGTGTGTCAAATCGGGAATGGCAACCACGCGACCGGGAGTGGAGAGATGGCGGGATTACAAGATACCCTCGGTGGGTTAAAGTCGGGATGGAGGCGCATTGTATTCTCGGGTGGCGTAGGCCTCGTTCCGTTTTGAACGGGCGGGAGATGGTTGATATATGCAAGCTTCGGTGCTACATATATCGTGTGGAAGGAATCCCGGTGGGTGTTGAATCGATTCGCGAGTCACCGTTGCTTCTCGGTGAAGGAGACCCGATACTCTGTCTCTTTCTTCGTAGTTATGAAGGGAAACTAATGAGTAAGAAAGAGGATGGATTGAGAAGTGTTTGTATTAGTAAATGATCACTTAGAAGAGAGGTTTCACTAAAATTGAAATAAAACTTGAAAGTAAGGATCTACCCTTAGTAAGCTTTTATGCAAAATAAGTCCTTGGTATTGCTAAGACCTTTCCTTGATTCCTATAACCGGCATTCACGAGTCTTCGTCTTTTTTTTTCTTTAGTCGGTTAAGTCTTGTTGAGTACTCCCGTACTCGGGGTTCTTTAACCCTTGTTGCGAGGTGAGAGTCGGGGTCAAATGTGCGTTGGCCCTTGTTGCATGACGGTATTCCAGGTGGATGCCGAGGAGGAGTAGATGTTGACCCTTGGGCGGGGTCTAAGCTTTTGTTATAGTTTGTTACTCTACTCTACATATGGTTTGTAATAATACTTAAATTTAAGTTTGAACAAGGTTTGTAAAATTATGTTATGTAATCCTTCCGCCGTTTACTCGATGTTTATTTGAATAAAGTGTTGTAATGCTTTTGCAATGACACGTTAATGATGAGATCCCGAGGAGAAACAATAGTACTTTCTAGATCATTTGGTACACATGCATTCTATCGAGGTCTTTGGGACAATGATATATGTATGTGGGCCCTATAATCTAGAAGATACTGTTACAGGTGAGGCGAGCATCTAAGTACTCATTGTTTTCAGCGGACACTTGTCCATTTTTTTTAACTCTCCTTTATTCTTTTTTTTTTTTCTTATGGAGGTAGACTCTACTCGCCCGTAGGACACTTGTCCATTTTTCATCTCCTTTTTTTTTTAAATACAACCCAAATCTCTTTTTTGCAATAACTTTTGAGAGATGGATAAAAGTAATGGAGCTTCTGTAAGACATTGGCTAGATATGTATAGATGGGTATAGGGAATGTTTTTGGTTGCTCTCTCCCAAGATAGGAGTAGAACATTTTTGGTGACTATAGTGAATGGGTATATATGGTGGATATATGTATGGTGGATGCGTACTTCCAGGGTGGAAATAGCATATGCATGAATGGAGTCGAGTGGAGTGGAATGATATGGAATGGTGGTGGAGCGTACATGATCAGCATGACAAGTTTCTAAGGGTCGACAAAGATTGAACAAACTCAATGCAAAGCAAGCACCTATACATATGTCAAAAGGTTTTCCTAATCTAGGGAGCATGTATATATGGCTGTGGTAGGAGGTTCAACACTTTTGTCACACAAGAACTTATCATGTGCACTTTTAAATTTTGAAAATAAATCTCCAGAAATCTAGTATCACTAGGAGTAAGATCAAAAGCGACTCGAGACTTTCATATATCATATTTGTCAATTACCTAGACTTTAGAGCAAGCAATTTGCAACCCACAGATTTTTAGGTTCAAAGTAAGTCTCAAGTCAAAGCAATTTTGCATTTAAGGCTCAAGAGAAATTAAGCTTGAAAGCTAGGTAATTGAAAAGGAATTACGACGGAGACAACTATTCATCATCTCCAAGTTGTCAATTTTAGGGTTCATTTTATCTTGGCGTAAAACAACTTCTTGTACACTCTCTATACTTATTTATCCTCACATTCTAAAGATCACACTCAACTAACGACTCTTTTAACCACTTTATGAACTAGACTCTTAGCAAACTAAGCAAACCAAAATCTTAGCTAATAATAATATATAGTATAGATACTTATCAATATAGCGGGGTGCTCTCCCCAAGCCTGGATTGAAGTGTTGGGTTTGTTGATGTGGAAGTTAAGGTAGACAAAGATGACGAGAGTATAAGCCCTATCATGTTTCTCTCCCTTGAATCCCCTGAACTCTCAAATAGACAACAAAGCTAGTGGAACTTGATTAGGCGTTAGTGGTTTGCCACATAGGCTTCATGTGTCTAGAGATTTTCAAGATGGATGATTATTCTAGATAGAACTTCAAGATTTTCGTCTAAATGCTTTTGGAGTTTTATAATTTTATATGCATGCAAAGAACTATGATGCAAATGCGGTTAGATGAATGCATAATTATTTTTATGCCACCACGGTGAGTATCCTCATGGGTTGTTACACTCCACAAGATTATTCACATGGGGCTTGAGAATTTTTCAATGCAATGGTAATGCAGAAATTTAAATATGCTAAAAAGAAAATGATTGTGCAATGCAAGGAAATAAATATGCTATGCATGATAACTACCGATCTTCCCTTTCGGTGAGGGTTCAGTGTTTTAAGTCCTCTGAACAAGACTTCTTACATTACTCACTCCTCAAGTACATCATCTAATCTTGGTGGTCGTGTTTCCCGAGATAGTGATCCCCGAGGATGGCATCACCCATGTTGCATGCTTGTCCCATGGTTTGAAGTGAAGCTTTGACAGTGGAAGCAGGCAACATCTTGTTTAGTGTGCGTACTTGTGGGTTTAGGACATTTCCTTGTAGAATTTTGGGAGAGTGACATACTCCTCCACATTGTGCTCAAAGTATGTCCCGCTTGTAAAGACAAGGTAGAGATCAAGTGCATGGGCCTTTTGTTGGTGGGGAAAACACCAACAGAACCAAAACTTTATTCATTCTATTCTAACCTTAGGCACATTAAACAAAGGCAGAGTTAATGTTTATTTATTTCTTTCATTTATGATGAGGATGATAAGATCAAGAGATTAAACATCAACGGTTTAATGATTATAACTATCTTCCAAAGCAGGATGAGCAACATTTTAATTTACATTAGGGACTATGAGATCAAGAGATCTAGTGGTGTTTAGGAACAAAGAACTAAACATGCAAGCTAAGCAAGATGGATAAGGTTAGGTTTTGACTCCAGCATGTTTGATTCTTTATTTATGAGCATTCCATAGTTAGGCAAAAGCTTAGTTAATGATAGCATACCTCAAGATGTTACCTTTTATTAGAGTGTGATGGCACCGTAACACCTTATGATGGTTCTTTCCCTACGCTTGGAGCTTTTCCTCATTTGGCCTCTTGTATATCTTGCTCCTAACTTATTTCCTTTATTGCATCATCTTTTCTTTCTTCTCTTTTGAATTGTGCTAGGACCTTTTTGCTCCTCTCATGGTTTTATTCTGCATCATTAGTGGACAACATATACCCGAAAGGAGTTTACAAGTAGTAACGAAGATAGTATTATCACAGAGCTAAAGGTCACTCTCTATGCTATAAGAAAGTTTGGTTGAAAATTTTAGCATAGATCTTGTATCTCATGTTTCACCTTGCTTTTCTAAAGGAATGATTTTATTAAACCTTAAGTTTGATTTTCATGCATCGAAATCATTCAAACTTGTAGAAAAGAGCAATAGGGAATAGAGAGATTGCAAACCAAAGCATGTGGAGTGATGGGGCATGTGAGGGAAGAAGAGCACGATTGGATTATCTGATGAAGTTGGTCTTTCCTCTTCCATGTGTCGATCACTCTTGAGTTCATCCTTGAGCAAGTGCTTTTGTTTGTAGACTTTATTTGTGGCACTCCTCTTCTTTCTCTTGCTTCATCTCTAATGTGAGTTCATCTCGGGACTTCCCCAAGCTTGTTTGAAACCTTTTCTTTTCTCGAGGGTTAGTCCAACAAAATATATCAATGTCTACACAAGTAATATTTAGTTCAATAACCAAACTAGACTCCATGTCTAATTTAATTAAGGAAGACATTTTAACCTAAGCACCATGCTTACTTTAAAAGCCTTTGAAAATACCCTATATGCCTATAGAGTAATTTCAAACTAAAGCATACTATGGTAAACAAAGGGTAGCATGAAGGCATTATAGGGATTTACTCAAATGGAGATGAAATGGTGTAGCAACTTGAGCATGTCTTAAAGGTAGAGACAACTAAGATAAGGTAGCAACATGGCAAGAATTATATGAGTGATTCAATGTTGCTCAATAATTGGTTGGACATACCTTTACATTGTCATCCTCCATTCTCTTTGTTCTAAACCTGAAATGGTTAGTAACAAAAATACCCGAAGGAATATTCTCACAATTATATCTCTATGCTCCCTACAGGGGGTATTATGGTAAAAGATCTACACCGATATTCTTTCCCCTAGAGTGCTTGTTTTAGGACAAAAGCTCGTCCTTGGGAAACCTTCAAATATGATTCAATATGATGAAGAGGTTTTCCCTTATATCACCAATCTTAAAATTTCAAACCAATGAGATCAACAACCACCCTTTTCTAAATCTTTTACGAACAGTTATCACAAGGAGGTTTGAGATCTTATAAGTGGTGATTAGAAATGACAATTAATTCAGGAGTTTGCTCTCATGAGCAAGGATTTGATAAAATACTTAGGATGTAACTCCTATGCTCATGGATGTTCTCCAGCTATTGATAATGCTCTTCTTGGTCTTCCTTAGATCCTTCATGATGTCTATACTTGAGATTTCTAAGATCGTAGGTAGAATCAAGAAAAAGGACACTAGAGGATTCATTGGGGTCAAGGATGAGGTTGAAGATGGGTTTGGATAAGTTATCTAGTCTGAAAAAGAAGGGAAGAAGACATAAATGGATTCTTGATAGCTTCGCTCTCCTTCTATGGCGTCATTAGATATGCCATCCTTGGGCTCCCAACGTCCTTTGTAAGAATAAAGATGCTTTCTAAGAGACTCTTCTTTAAGAGAATTTGGTTTATAGGTACTCAAAGGTCTCCTGTGAAGCTAGAAGTTTGTAAAAAAAGTCATCACCATAAAAGATTCAAGGGTAGAATTACCTCTTCTCTTGGAGGGGTTTAGAGTATTGATGATTTAGGATTGGTAGCTAAATCATGGGATTGGAATGATTGTGATCTGGCTATCAAAAACTTCTTCTTTGCTCTAGAGGATGATTTATTCTCTTCCTTTGGGTGTTCATGAAAAATTCTAAGAAAAAGATCACACTTTGAGTTTGTCAAGGACAAACCTTTGCTTTAGAAAAGGAAAGAAAAGTTCTCTAGAAAATTGCATGATGGTCATGCGAACAACTTTTCTAGGATGAGATTCAAATACATTATCCTTTTCAAAAGATAGGATTTGGCCTGAGGTTAACTATAGAATTCTCTCCTATAATGGGTTGTTTCATGATCATTTAGATCAATCGTAGACACAGCTCATAGCCAAGGGGTAGGATAGGTTCTAAAGATTCTAGTGGCCTGAACTTGTGTTTATGGGTGCAGCATAAGGATAGGTGTGGAATCGAGGATCCCAAAAAGATATAAAAAGAAGAGAAAATATAAAAAGAAAAAACTACACTAAGGTATGGTACAAGATTAGTTATACTCAATGTTTTCTCGGCAACCATTCTCCCAAACAACGGCCGTAAATGCTTGTTGGTATTTGATAAGCCTACGTAAATATTTATAGTTTGTATAATCCGTAGTTTAACGGATACCGGTGAGCACTTACCCGGGAGAGGGTTTTAATATTGAATCCACAGAGAGAATGATGTGAGGATAACTGAGGCATGTAACTAGGGAACATATCTGTGCAACCAAGCTTCGTGTGCAACATATGCAACCACCAATTGAGACCACAGGATCTAGATCCAACGTCTGAGGTTTTTTTCACTTAAACCCTCCCACCTGGATACACACGGGTTAGATTTAAACACCACGGGTGGAGGGGTTTAAGTGAAAAACACTGCAGACGTTGGATCCAGATCTTGTGGCCCTAATTGATGGTTGCATAGATTGCACACCTAAGCTTGATTGCATATGATACGTTGCCATGTAACTAATCCCTGAGCAGCAATCAATGACTTGAGAGGATAAAGAGGTAAGAAGATTCCTACGGTTGTCTAGTTCTTCTCCTTGTAAGCTATGTTGATATTGTCTTAGGGGGACGTACTCAAAGGAAAGCAGGGATGAAACATGCAATCCTCCAGTAACATGGTCCTACTTGGCCTATCCAACGGGATGTGGACTCCAGAGGAATCAATGGTACTGTCACTACCACGAACTAGTACGCTCCGGAAGGTAGGGTGCATTCACAAGCAACCTCAGTCTAAGCACCACGCCTAAACCTAAGCCACTCCTCTAATCTATAGATTCCCACAGATTAAAGTACTCAAATAAGAGTTATGAACAATAAGAACAATAATAACACAATTACTTACTCAAACAAGAAGTTGATCCACCATAGAAGTCTCAGGATCGAGTGCCATGAGGCCTTTGATCCCAGAGGTACAAGTGTACAAGAGTCACCAATAGGTCCGGTGCTTCCCCTTCTTCTCCTCCACCCACTCTTTAGATCTCAAGACTAGATCTAGTCACTCTCTTGGGGTACTACAGATCTAATCTATCAACTCGATGCTTTGCTCTTCAACTCATTCTAGGGCTTCTAGTTCTACATGGTGTTCTAGTCATTGGAACTAGAGAGGAGAGGTCAGGCCTCAGCCTGTTGAGTATTGAGTTGAATAATGAATTATGGTTTCACCCTGGGGTCAGGTGGTCTTCTTATATAGCCCTCGGCGATGAACGATGGCCGTTGGATTAAACCAACCTTCAATAACGGTGTAGATACAACCTCAATGTCGGTTACAAACCGACATAAAAAGTTGATGCTGATTGGTGACAATTCCCTGGCGACCGCTAGGAATCATCTGGTGATTTGCCGGGACTGCGGCTCCCAGTGAGTTCTCCTTCCTCCTGGTGTCTTACGGTGTCTTCTAGATTGTTTTAGTCCACTTTTTGGATTGAGTTGCCTCACGGTCAAGTCTTATCATTGTATGAGATGTAAACTCTTAGGTTTCTCACCGTTCTTATCTGCTTTTATCTGTTTAATCCACGAAAAGATATAAATCACCAAAGCTCATGGAATTATGTCAGTAAAGCCCCTAGAGTTATGTTGATATTCATTTTATAGGATCGTCCTAGACATAGATAACAAGTAGGGTTTTCGAAATCTTTTCTGGATGGACATGATCTTGATGTTTGAATGAGAAGAAGATATACCTTAGCGTGGAGAACCCGAAGAGGATCCTTCTCCCGTCATGGCGATGTCGACGACGGCGAGGGAAGTGGCGACGAACGGCGTGTGTTGACGAAGGGGAACACCGGTGGCGCTTCCCGCTACTCTGCGTTCTCCCTCGAGATCGGATTAGGGTTGTGGGTTGGAGAGTGGCGGCTCAAGTGAACCTCGTCTTGAGAGCCGTGGCCCCCATCCCTCTTTTATATCGCAGTGCGAGAGGGGCCCACCAGCCATGTAACGGGCCGGACGGCCCGGATCGGGCGTTGATCAAGGCCCATGGCCGTTGGGCCTTTTGGGACTGGGGAGATCAACCTAACAATCTCCCCTTGATCTCTTTTATCTTTTTCTTTTCTTTTATCTCTCTTGTTCCATCATAGATTAGTGCGTAGAGCATGTTTCATCGTCACGGTCAAGCTAGATAGACTTAACGGCTACAAGGCACGCCTCCAATCGTAAAACGATTCTATTATCTTTTTGGGCCTTTAGTCACGAGATCACGAGGCTATCCCTCATCCCCATGCCGGCCGTGCGTGCTCCTTGAACACGTTGGGAGGTAAGCCTTTCGTTAGCGGATCCTTGAGCATCTTTCTTTGTGTTTATGTGCTCGAGACTTATCATCGATCTCGGACTCTATCTTTCACAGCGTAATACTTTATGTCAATGTGTTTGGCAGCACCACTTGACTTATTGTTGTGAGTATATCTTTGCCACAATTTGGATAGTTGTCACAATATAACTTTAGTGGTCTCGTATAGAATCTACCACTTTCAACACGGGTACAAATTTCTTTAGCCAATTCACGCCCTAAGGCCTCATAGCATGCCACAGTGCATACATCGTTGAAGATGTAGTAATCATTTTACGTTTGGTGCTTTTCCACGAAATGGCACCACTGCGAGAGTGAATATATATCCGGATGTGGATTTTTCTGTCATCTCCCGCATAGTTCGAATCTGAATACCCCACAATCTGCGGGGAATGCTTTTTTACGTATGTGAGCATGAGACCCCTTCGTACCTTGCAAATAGCGCAAGACTTTCTTTACTAATTTCACGTGTTCTATTCTCGGATTACTCGGAATCGCCAAGCAACCCGGTGACAAAAGCCAAGTCGGGCGTGTGCACACTTGTGCATACTGTAAGCTCCCAATAGCTGAAGCATACGGTACCGATTTCATCTGTTCTTTCTCATATTCGTTCTTGGGGCACTGGAAATCCCCATATCTATCGCCCTTGTATATAGGAGCAGGTGAGGAGGAGCATCTGTGCATACCATATCTCTCTAGAAATTTTTCTATGTATGCCTTCTGTGATAATCCTAAAACCCCCTTTAGCTCTGTCTCGGTGAATTTCAATTCCCAGGCCAAAATTAGCTTCACCAAGATCTTTCATCTCGAAATGTGAGGGTAAAAACTTTTTCGTTTCCAGTAGCAGACTGACATCACTACTCGCAAGCAAGATGTCATCCACATAGAGGATTAGGAAGATATACTTCCCATTCTTAAACTTTTGCGTAAATGCAATTGTCCTCCACATTTTCTCAAACCCGAAACCTTTGATCGTTCTGTCAAACTTCAAGTTCCATTGTCTTGAAGCCTGCTTTAGCCCATAAATCGAGCTCTTTAGGCGGCATCCCATCTTTTCTTTTCCTTCCACGACAAAACCTTTCGGTTGTGTCATGTAAACGATCTCCTCTAGATCCCCATTTAGGAATGCCGTCTTCACATCCATCTGATGTAATTCTAAATCATAATGTGCCACAAGGGCCATTATTATTCTGAAGGAATCCTTACATGAGACTGGAGAAAACGTCTCATTGTAATCAATCCCTTCTCTTTGAAAGTAACCTTTTTGCCACAAGTCGAGCTTTGAATTTTTCTATATTCCCTTTGGAGCCATATTTGGTTTTATAGACCCATTTCTGACCCTCTTGTCTTGGCTCCTTTAGGAATTTCTTCTAATTCCCAAACATCGTTGGTACTCATTGATCTCATTTCATCTTCCATGGCTTCAAGCCACTTGGATGAATGTTTGCTTCTCATGGCTTCTTCAAATGAGGTGGGGTCATCCTCCATTTGAAATTCTTGATGATGTTATATAATTCATAATCATCACTTGAGATCGTCGGCTTTCTTGATCTTTGAGACCTCCTAGGGGCCTCAATAGCGGAACATTTTTTCTCGTTGGAGGCTGCTCCCCTCCCCCCTCATCCGTGGTAATAGTCTCTGTTTTTTAGTAGTTTCTATTGGATCTCGAAGGACGGGTTCCAATTCATCATTCCTTGTTACCACAGGAGGAACAATCGCAGGGGCTGGCCTCACAGTGTCTGGCACTGGGAGTACAGCCACAACGGGCAGTGAGAAATAAGGCTCTTGAGTCATTGGAGTAGGTGCATACACACATTTCTCCTCAAGATCAATCTTTTCGCCTTTGTCACGCTGCCTCTTATCATCTCTTCTTCAAAGAAATGGGCATGTCTTGTTTCTACAAACTTTGTAAAATTCTTTGGGCAGTAGAACCTAAATCCTTTTGATCTTTCTGGATAGCCAATAAAATGGCAACTCACTATCTTAGGCTCTAGCTTCCCAATCGTCGGGTTAAATATCTTTGCCTCGCCAGGCTCCCTGCACCCGTAGGTGATTTAATGAGGGCACCCTTCTCGTCCCACGTTCATACGGTGTTTTCGGCACCGATTTACTGGGAACTCTGTTGAGAATATGGATGGCGGTTTTTAACGCCTCCATCCATAAACTCACTGGTAAAGTGGAATAGCTTATCATACTTCGCACCATATCCATCAGGGTATGGTTGCGTCTTTCAGCTACCCCATTTTGCTGAGGTTCGCCCGGCATCGAGTCTTGGGCAACTATGCCATGTTCTGAAGGAACTTTGCAAAAGGTCCGGAACTTGGCCATACGGGTGTGCCGACCGTAGTATTCCCCTCCACGGTCGGATCGACTATCTTTATTTTTAAACTATGCTGATTTTCAACTTCAGCCTTAAATATCTTGAATTTATCCAATGCTTCTAATCTTTCTTTGATTGGATAAATATAACCATAGCGGAATAATCATCTCGTGAATGTTATGAACATATCATAGCCATCCACACTCTTTACTGAAACGGTCCACAAAAATGTCGTATGTATAACTGTAAGACACATGTGCTCCGTTTAGCATCTTTTCTTTATTTTCTTTACATATTTTCCTTTTATGCAATCAATGCATTGTTCTAAGTCTGAGAACTCTAATGGAGGAAGAATTTCATTCTTAACAAGTCGCTCTATTCTCCCCCTCGAAATGTGGCCCAAACGAATGATTGCCACATTTTCGATGTGTCCGAGTTCTCTTTCTTTTTCGTTTGTATCTCGTACTCGATGGTACAGTTGCATTCACATCGCGTACGGATTTCTCATGGTCACGTAACGATAACAAGTAAAGATCTGTAATCTTAAATGCAACAGTAACCAATAAATCTTTATAATAAATCACACATCTGCCATTACCAAAATGACAGTCAAATCCATCATCGTCTAAATGAGACACGCTTATCAAATTTCTCTGTAATGTCGGAACATAAAAAACATCTTTAAGAATTAAAACATAGCCAGTAGTAAGCGTCAAGGCAAGCTCTCCGACCGCTTCTACGTCCGCGAGGACTCCATTGGCTACTTTAATCTTGTCTTCGTTTCTTTGCGTGGTTCTCGTTGTACGGAATCCCTGTAAAGAGTTTGCAACATGAATAGTTGCTCCTGAATCAATCCACCAAGTGGTTCTAGTATAATCTGTATACAGGGTTTCATCTATAAATGAAATAATGTTCTCACCTTTCTTTGCCATGATGTTCTTCAAGTGTTGTGGACAATCATCCTTGTAGTGTCCTCTTTCTTTACAGACAAGACACTGATCTTTCTCCACAACAAGCTTTCCTTCTTTAGGCCTATGCTGCTGTGCTGGAGCTTTTCTTTTGAGATCACCCTTGGAAGGGGAGGGTTGATTTCTCTGAGGCTGAGGATTCTTTTTCTTGGTGTTCACATAGTTAATGGAACCACCATGCGCAGCCTTGATTCTGTTCTTACGCAACACACATGTTCACAGATCTTGTCAATGTTCCACCCTTCGGGGTTTGCATTGTAGTTGACCACAAAGGGCTCAAACTCTTTTGGCAATGAAGCAAAATTCAAATGGACAACATGGCTTTCCTTGAAATCAGGTCCATAGGTTTGAGCTTATTGTTCATCTCAATCAATTTGTTGATGTGTGTTACGAGGCCCCCTTTTGTGTACCTTTAAAAAATTTTCTTGAATCGGTTTGTGTAGCATAAGTCTTTGAAGAGCCAAGAACCGACTCTTTATTTTCTCTAGGTACTCCATGACAGAGGGACACTCACCAAGTGAGCTCTCAATGGAAGGGTCAATTGTGTTCTTGACCAATGCCATTGCTTTCTTGTTTGCACTTTCCCACTTGGGCAGATCTTTTCATATTTCGTTTTGTCGACCACATGGGCGCTCTTTTTTTTGGAATACATCATCGTGTGCGTGGACTCCATAACAGTGCCACAGGCTCGTAGGACATGGCGCAGAGAGGATCCAATCCGCTCCAGCCATGACGAAAAACAACCACAGCTTTTTCTTCCATTCTGAGTAGTTCTCTCCCGTTAGTATCGGGATATCTTTCATGTTCATCATCATGGAGAAACCTCCTGAAATCGGTCAATTCAAGTGAGAACATGTGATGATGATAATAACATTGCATGCCTTAATTCCAACGTTGGTCAAAATAAAACATACAATACTTTGTGCATTAAATCTATATCACCGTTGGCAGAAAATAGACATAATACATATAAAATATCTGTAAATAAAATTCTAGAATAAATCTTTATTAAATTCTCCCGTTGGTTCGAATTTAATAATTTCTCTATTATTAACTTGCAAAACAAATTCTCCCGTTGGTTCAATTTAAAATGCAAGACAAAAAATCAATCTCTGTTTTCTTTGCAGCGGAAACATGAATATTCTATATTCAGAAGCATATCTGTAAATTAATCTTTCTCCAAACAATTTATCTCGTTGGTTCAAAATTGAAAGGAGATCAAATCTATTCGAAATATATCAAAATCAATTGGAATTGCTTCTGCGAGCAGAACGACTGCGGGAGTGGGCGGTATGCCGGCTTGAGTACGCCTCTGTGCGAGTTTCACTGTAGCTTCAGCCATCTTTCCTCCCTTCTCGATTTCCTCCAATTGCAATCCAATAATTTCTTCCCTGCCATCGATCGATTCATCCTCACCTGATCTATCGATCCATCCAGTTATTTCGGTGCAATTTCCTTCCGTTCCAAACTTCTCGTTGGTCAAAGTCCCAATATCTTCGTCGTTCACTGTTCATCCGCCATCGTCAGTTTGCTTCGCGAGCAGCCAGGTGCTTGCCGCTCAGAAGCAGTGCCGACCTGCAACCAAGCTGCTGCAGCGGGCGTTCAAGTAATAGCTGATTGCAGGTCTCCTTGATTCAAGCCGTGTTCCTGTGTTCCTTTGTTGCAGTTTCGTCTCGCCACCACCTACATCATTGCATCTCCTGCTTTGGCTCCGCCGCCGGCGTTTCTTTCTCGCCTAACCTTTCTTCTGTCCCGGCTTTGCTAATCACCGCCCATCAAGCTAGCCTGCTTGTCACCGCCCCAAACTGTCGCCCCCTCTGTTTCCCTGTTCCGCACACCGCTGCTCGTCTTTCCATCGCCATCGCGCCGACGCAGCTGTTCCTAGCCAAAGCCAGCAGGTCTTTTTCCCGTTTTCTTCTCGCTTGTGCAGTCGTAGCTCCTCTCCTATTCCATGTGCCTGTACGCCGCTCGCTGCTGATTATCCGCCTCCCACTCCGCCAGTCAACTGCTAACTATCCGCTCGCCGCTAATTGCCGCACGTCTACCTGCTATACATTCCGTGTATTCTCGCCTCACTTTGCTTTGTCCCGGATCCGTCCGCAACCGCCTTTCATGCCAGTCTGCTTGCCACTGGTCTAGACTACCAGTCCGCGAGCCACTATTCTCCACTGCCAAATCGCAAACCACTGTTCTACTGCCTCCAATTTTTGGTAAGAAACGAATTAGTTCGGGGCGATTAAGGGGATCCCTTTAGCGGATCTGCCCGCCCTTGGCTGCAGTTTCTTGCCGGAATTTGGAGCAGAAGGTTCTCATGGGATTCATATAGCAAGTCAATGAAGATTCTTTTGTCTGAATTGCCGAGGCTGTGGACAGCCTGCTTGGCAGTTCATGAGCTACGTTTGCTAGTGGAGCAACACCGCCCGGAGGTAATATTTCTTTTCGAAACAAAAGTGGATGCACAAAAGTCTGAGAATTTGAGGTTCAGATTGGGCTTCGAAAATGCCATTGGTGTGAGTTCTGATGGTTTAAGTGGTGGTCTAGTATTGATGTGGAGGAAAGGTACAATAATATGGCGTAATTCTTTAAACCCTTCTCATATAGATATTTGCATAAGCAATGAGGACACTGGAGTGCAGGAATGGAGATTTACTGGATTATATGGACAACCGAACAGGAATCGGAGGGAAGAGTCATGGCATTTGTTAAGATTTCTTAGCTGCACTAGTACCCTCCCATGGTTGTGTGCGGGGATTTTAATGAGATTTTATCGGAGGAGGAACATTTTGGTACAAAAGAACGTGAGGAGTGGACAATGAGGGGGTTCAGGGAGGCCGTCGACTATTGCAGATTATTTGATTTGGGCTTTAATGGTTTACCATATACATGGGACAATAGACAAATAGGTGAACGGAACGTTAAAGTCGAGACTAGATAGAGGATTGGCAAATGGAAATTTCTTGGACAAATTCCCTACACAGAGGTAACTCATATTCGGACAATGAATCTAATCATTGTGCTTTGTTGATTGAAATTGTACGTCAAGCAAAAAACTATTCAAAGAGGAAATTCTCGTATTTTTAGATATGAGAACATGTGGACTAGAGATAATACCTATGATGATCTAGTTAACAGTAGTTGGAGTTGTAGTACAAAAAATTTAGAAGGCATAAGATCCTCTCTTTTAAATATGCAAAGGTCTTTACAGAGTTGGAGCTATAATGTGTTTGGATCTGTCAAGGGAATCTTAACAAACTAAGGAAGGAACTTGAAGAGGTTCATAATGAGATCATGGCGTGAAGGGATAACAAATGAAGAAAAAGCTCTTCTTAATAAAATCTCAGAATTATCGGCCCGAGAGGAGATAATGTTTAGACAAAGATCTCGGGTACAATGGTTATCGAAGGGGATAGGAATACGTCCTTTTTTCATGCTAGATGTCGAGATCGGGCTAGACAAAACAAAATTGCCTTTTAAGAAAAGAGGATGGAACAGTCTGTCATCAACAAAAAGACCTAGAAAATGTGGCTATTGAGTATTATATCAGGCTGTTTTCTCGCACAAGAATTTTAGACCCAAATGAAGTGGTCGTTTGTACCTCGGAAAGTGACAAATGATATGAATCAGAGACTCAGTAGTCCTTTTAGTGCAGATGAGGTAGAAAAGGCATTATTTATGATGAAACCAAATAAATCTCCAGGACCCGATGGCTTTATTGCGCAGGCTTCTATCAAAAACATTGGGCCTTATTGAAGAATGACATTTGTCGAGGCAGTTCTAAATTTTTAGGAGGAGGTGATCTTCCAACAGAGGTAAATAAAACAATCCTGGTGCTAATTCCAAAAGTTAAAATGACCTCAAGACACATCCGCAGTTTAGACCTATTTCGCTATGTAATGTTCTTTATAAAATATGCTCAAAAAGTGCTAGCGAATAGGTTGAGAGAGATTTTGAATGATATTATATCGAAGAACAAAGTGCTTTTGTTCTGGAAGATTGATTCTTGATAATGTCTTGATGGCCTATGAATGTATTCATTATTTGAAGAGGAAGAAAGGTAAGACAGGTCTATGTGCAATAAAGCTAGACATGATAAAGGCCTATGACAGAGTGGAATGGGATTATCTAAGAAGCATTATGACGAAATTGGGTTTCTCGAGACTCTTGGGTCTCAATTATTATGAAATGTGTTGAAACAAAGTAAGTTTCTCGGTTCGAGTGAATGGTCAACTATCTCAATTCTTCACACCTTCGAGGTATTAGACAAGGAGATCCTATATCACCCTATCTTTTTTCTCCTATGTGCGAGAGGGTTTGTCATGTTTATTAAGGTTTTCGGGACCCCAATTTTTATCGAGAGGCATAAGGGTTGGAATACACACGCCCTCGGATCTCACACCTCTTTTTGCAGTTGATTGCATTATATTTACACAGGCTTCAAAAAGGGGTGCAGAGAGATTGAATAACATTCTTGAAGCCTACAACAGAGGTTCAGGACAATGCATTAATAGGTTGAAATCTGCAATTTTTTTCAGCGTAAACTGTTCAGATGAGACTAAAAGAGAAGTTATACAAGTTTTAAACATTCAAAGAGAAACACTTGAGGAAAAATATTTGGGTCTTCCCACGCGGTAGGTCGTTCTACTACAAAGGCCTTTGAGAAACTCCCTACAAGCATTTATAAACTAGTAAATGGCTGGAGCGAGAGGAATTTAAGTTCTGCTGGAAGAGAAGTTCTAATCAAGGCCTGTGGCACAATCAATTCCCACATATTCTATGAGTTGTTTTGAATTGTCCAAGAATGGGTTTTAGAGATTTGCACCTTTTTAACTTGTCAATGTTAGCAAAACAATTTTGGAGATTATTAACAAAACCTGATTCTCTTTTGTGCTCGCATCTTTGAGGGGCAAATATTATCACAACTCATCCTTCTTGTGCGTCAAAAGGAAGAGTAATAGTTCTCATACATGGCGGGCTATTTTGAAAGGTCGACAAGTATTAGAGAAGGGGTTAATCAAATTGATTGGTGATGGTACTTCCACACATGTATGGACTGATCAATGGATTCCAGGTATTCCAGGTTTTAAACCTTTATATAAAAAACCTGATACTACAATAGAGAGGGTCAATGAATTACTCAACTCTGATGGATCTTCCTGGAATGAGGAAATTTTGAAAGAAACTTTTTTAGAAGCTGATGCCAAGGAAATTCAGAAGATTCCACTTGGAAAATTAAAGGAGGATATGTGGGCATGGAGTGGAGAGAAAAGTGGATTATTTTTCTGTCAAATCTGCATACAGATTAATTTCCTTCTCAAATCGAATATTGCAGCAAAATAAAACAAATTGTGCAAGTTCGTCGCAAGTGAGGAGAATCAATATTGAGAAGACTTTGGAAACTAAAAATTCCTCCTAAAGTGAAAGTGTTTTGGTGGCGGGTGATGCATAATTTTGTGCCTGTTAAAGCTAATCGATGCAAAGGCATATGGAAAAGCAAGGTACATGCCCCGACTTTGTGGTTCTCAAATTGAAACTGTTTATCATGCTTTAGTTGAGTGCACCTTTGCTACCATGTTCGCACTCGTTCTATGAACTTTTTAATATTAAATTGCCTAAAATGCATCCAACAACATGGTCCTTTGATTTATTAGACAAATCTTTTTGTCCTGATGCAAATTGTGGGGCCATTTTATGTGGTATGTGGGCAATTTGGACAGTTCAAAATAAAAGACGCCATGGAGAGACAAATATGAACCATGTACAAGCTTGTAGATGGGCGCGAGAATTATCTTCGATTTAGTTCTTTGCGGATAAAAGTTTGGCATGGTCCAAGGATAATGCATGATTATGAAATGGACTCCTCCTCCTCCGTGATTTATAAAGGTTAATGTAGATGCTGCTTTTAAAGAGGAAAAATCAACATGGTGCCTTTGGGGTAATAGTTCGTGATGAAAAAGGTCATGTTGTAGCGGCCAAATGCAAATGGTAACGATTCAATTCCAAATGTTCTCGATTCTTTGAAGCCTATATGCAAAGACGTGATGGAGCTTTTTGATGAGCTTGATAAATCATCCAAAAGTAATTGTGGAGACTGATAATTTAGAGCTTTTAGCCTTGTGGAAAAGTAAAACCAAGAATGTGTCTTCTATCTTGCCATTGTTTTTTGGAAATTCAAGAGCTTATTGGGAGATGTACATCCTTTGACTTATCTCATACCAAAAGTGAAGCAAATAGTGAAGCCCATGATCTAGCTAGAATTGCTTTTTTCTTCTCATTTAAACCGTACATGGATGTATGAGAATCTAGGATGTAATCTTCCAAAAATCTATCCAGATCGTAATTGTGACAATTATTGAAGTAATATAAGCTCTTGATTTTCTTTCTCAAAAAAAAAAAAAATTGGAATTGCTTCTGAAATAAAAGAAAAACGATATTGTGCATCTTGGGCGCGGCGAACGATTCAGCCCACGGACGCTTATGCCCAAGGCCGCCATGGCCGCCGCGGCGCTCCGCCCGCTGGGCCTCTTTCGTCTCGGGGCCATCAAGGCGCCGAGGAATCCGAGCCCTCCATCCCCGATCGGACGGTCGAGCGGAGGTCAAGAAGCAACAAAACACCCGTCCATTCTCGAAACCCTAATCATCCATTGCTCGCTGCTCGAGCGCCACAACGCGAGTGAATCACCCCGCAGGCCCGGCAGCAACGCCGGAGATGCCGCCGCTCCCCGGCCTCGCCCTTTCTTGCTTCTTTTTCTCTCCGGGCCGCTAAAACCGACGACGGCGGTGGCCGGGTGCAACCGAGGCGCGACGGCGCCGCCGGCGGCCGAGCATTCACGCCCACATCGGCCGTCCGCACGACTCCCGCCTCTCTCTTCGCTCGATTTGTGCGGCGCGGCGCCCGCGTTTTTCCTATCGGCCGCCGCGCCATCGGAAGATGAACGTGCCGCCGCCGATCGGCTCCACGGTGGTAATTTCTTGCCGGCACGACGCGGTCTCGGCGCCCCGAGGCGCGTCGCTGGTGGCATTCAGCATGGGCATGCGCCCGCCTGCCGGCGTCCCGGCAGCGCGCGAGGCCCGATCTGTGATGAGCGGCGCACCGACGGCGGCGCCCGGTCCCACCTCCGTGCCGCGTTCGTCGTGATTTGGGTAGAAAATGTAAATCCCCTCCCGATCCAGATCTTTGTTAGGGTTACGAGTAAATTCGTGATGAAAAATAAAATTCATCTCGTCTCCCCCTACCGAAACTACGATCTAGGTAGGCCGATACCATTGTTATATCTATAGGATCGTCCTAGACATAGATACTTGATAGGGTACTCGAAATCTTTTTCGGATGGACATGATCTTGATGTTTGGAATGAGAAGAAGATATACCTTCGCGTGGAGAACCCGAAGAGGAGCCTTCTCCGTCATGGCGATGTCGACGACGGCGAGGGAAGTGGCGACGGACGACGCGTGTTGACGAAGGGGAACACGGTGGCCCTTCCCGCTACTCCTACGTTCTCCCTCGAGATCGGATTAGGGTTGTGGGGTGGAGAGTGGCGGCTCAAGTGAACCTCGTACTGAGAGCCGTGGCCCCCACCCCTCTTTTATATACGCAGTGCAGCAGGGGCCCACCAGCCATGTAACGGGCCGGACGCCCCCGATCAGGGCGTTGATCAAGGCCCATGGCCGTTGGGCCTTTTGGGACTGGGGAGATCAACCTAACAGAGACCCCTACCGGTTGTAAACATTCCATGGATATATAACACAACTGTTATGTGTTGGAATAAGAACGTCAGGACGTTGGTGCAGGACCTGCGCCCACATGTTGTTTGCCTTGTAGAAACTAAACTCATCTGAAAACAATCCCGCCCAAGCTTGTATCTTATGCTCGGCATAAATTTTATTGTGCTAGCTGAAGTGTAGTGTAGTCGACTCTTTTTTCCTCTACAAAACAAACATTAACATTTCTTTACACCAACATATTACAGTATGGAACAATAATGTTATTTTCCCACATATATCGACATCCAAACGAAAAGAGAGCACACGCATGAATCTCCCGACATTTTCCACAACTGCAACGCCAACATCTGTGATCCACTGAAACCTTGAATATACTGTGTTTCCACACTAACCAACACATGAAAGACCTTCAAATTCGGACAGGAACGTCATAAGCAGTGGCCACAAGGTGCAGCTGGTTGCGTCTCTTGGCTGTCGCGCCAACTTCTGTCTCCATGTCGAGCTCCTCCGGCCGCATCTTCCCCGGCAGGCTCCAATCGAAGTAGTAGAGGAGCCTTGCCACGATGAGCTCCAGCGTGGCAATCCCGAACGCCGAGCCAGGGCACATCCTCCTCCCGCCGCCGAACGGCAGGTACTGGAACGCCGTGCCCTTGTAGTCGGCCTCACTGTCCACGAATCTCGCCGGCCTGAACTCCTCCGCATCGTCGCCCCAGTACTCGGGGCTTCTCGCTATCGCCCACGCGTTGACCATCACCCTGCAGCCCTGGGTGACCTCGAAGCCGCCGATGTCGCAGGTCTCCCGGCAGACACGGGGCAGGAGCAGGGGAACGGACGGGTGGAGCCTCAGTGTCTCCTTGATCACCAGCCTCGTGTAGTGTAGCGCGTCCATGCGAGACTCGTGGTGCTGTGGTGTGACGTCGTTGAAGGCTGTCCGAACCTCTGCCTGTGCCCTCGCCATGGCTTCTGGATTTCTGATTAGCTCCGACATGATCCACTCGGCAGTGGACGAAATTGTGTCTGTCCCTGCTGTGAATAAATCCTGCGGATAATTGATAAAAAATCATCAACTTGTATTTTGCAGGGATGCTAAAACACACTCATGTAACACACTGAGGCGTTTCAGCTTCTGGCCACATGGAGTTTCAGATCTGCGCGGCGAGGTGTCGGTGGCCGTCCGATGGCGGCCTCCTCCTCTTCCTCCAGAGATGAAGACGACGACAATGGTGGCTAGGGTTTCGGGAGCCTCTCCCCACTTTCTTTTCCAACTTTGGTAGATATAAATGGAGCCGGCCGGGGTGTAAGTTAAATTTGCTCCTAAGAGCATGTGCTCCCACCCTCTGGACCACAGGATACGCATTGTGATCCGTGCTAGCACACTTCTTAATGCACATTGCTCTGAGAAGTGTGCTAGCACGGATCACAATGCGTATCCTGTGGTCCAGAGGGTGGGAGCATATCCTCCTAAGAGCAGAAAACCGCTTCCGCCGACCGGGGGAGGCAGGCAGACCAGGGCGCTTGGCGGTGGGGACGATGGTTGAACGGTTTACGGGAGTTATCGGCGAGAAGATGCACTGATGCAGTGTTGGAAGAAGGGGAAAAGGGAGGCTGCCACGGGCGCTAGCTTTGCCAATGCTCCGGCGTGCTAGGGCCGTGGCGGTACGCCTCCAGTGAACCTTATCGCCCGTGGCGCGGTGGGTGGTGGCAAGGGCAAGAGAGGAAGCATATGAGAACAGTAGATCGAGAGGAAGAAGATGAGGTACGCGTTTTGGAAATAGCTAGCTATTTAAAGCGCTAAGCTATGCAACTTAGCGCAGCTATAGCGCAAATTGTGGGGAAAAATTGTCATAGCGGAAAAGAAAACGAATAACTTAGCGCCGTGTCTCTAGAAAAATTGTGTAGACAGACTCTAATTTTGTAGAAAGTTTTTTAGTGGGCAGAACAGGAGCAGGACCGTACCACTATGATGGCCTTGATGTTTGCGTTCCCGAAGGGGAAGTCGAACTCCTGATTGTCCCGGACCCTCAGCATGACGCTCAGAAGATTATCTCCCGCAGGCGCAGCTGAAGACTCATCCTTCCACCTCGCCTCGCACTCGTCGATGATCTTGTCGAACAGCTCATCGAGCTGCCGGTGCGCCCTCCACATTCGGCGTCTCGTCCCGGTCAAGACGTCCAGGAACCACAGCGACGGGAAGAGGTCGGCGACGCAGAAACCCATGCTGTGGCTCAGCATCGTGGCCACCGCCGACAGGAACTGCTCCTTTGCGCTCGCCGCTGCAGACGTCGCCGAAGGTCGCCAGCCCGCCATGGAGTTGGCGCACGACACCAGCAGCCTGCCGAGGGTTCACAGTTCGGCGGCGCCGCGGGATCTGTGCGACCAGGGACATGGTCTCGCTGTCCCTGATGGGCGCGAGCTGCCTGACCTTGCGCGGGCTGAGAAGCTCCAGCACGCAGAGCTTGCGCGGAGCGCGCGCCAGTAGTCGCCGTAGGGCGCGAAGGCGACGTCCAGGCCGCCGTAGCAGCTGATCTCCGAGGCGACGAGGCTCGCCGCGACGACGAAGCTGAGGTCGTTGGCCTGGAGAACCTCCTGCGCCGCTGCAGGGGACGAGATCACCACGGTGTCCACCTGCCCCAGCCGCGGGAGCATCACCGGACCGTGCCTCACGGCGAGGTCCCGGAGGGCGACCTGTGGCTGCGAGGTGAGCATGTGGTGGATGCTGCCCACCAAAGGGAACGCCCATGGACCCGGGCCGCCTCTTCTTGGAGTTGGAGTTGGCTCTCAAGGATGATACCACGATCAGCAGTGAAACGAGGAACAGGAAGACGGTCAGGGCGGCGCTTCCGCTGATCTCCATGATTGCTGGTAGAATGGGAGGATCAGATTCACAGTTTCACACAAACTGTGGCGTCGTTCAAGTCACAAAGGTAGCATATATCTCCTCATCTCTCTCGTAGATGGAAAATTATTTTTCCTAATAAAAGTTGTAGCAGTTGAAGCTCTCTCGTAAAAAAACAAACCATCGCCGAACCTGTGTTTGACAATTATCATATATAATAATATAATAATTAAGACATGAGGTCAGTTGCCGAATGGTAGCTTTAGTTTATATCGTCTCGTGCTCACATACAGAGCATTATAGTAGTGAGCAATTTTTTCTTAATAAAGATGCCGTAGTGAAATGGAACCAACAGATTCTCTGTACTCCTCTGTCATGATTTAGTGTTTGTACAGATTATGTGAAGAATCAATGGATCGAATGACTGAATGATTCTCTGTTAATGATTGTACAGTGATTTACAACATATATACAAGGCCTCATAGGCCGAATCGGTGCCTGCAAACCGGTGGCTTGCTACCGACACAAATGCCCCAAAGGGCCGTTGGTAATTATCTATTGATCACCAATTAATTAATCTAATAATCCTAACAGAATACATTACATCAAGTATAAGAGCAGGTTTAATGTTTCGCCGGCAGTTGGCTGGGAGCCGCGGTGAGGTGGCGCGCGTTTGTGGTAGGTCCTGCTGAAATTTAATGCACTGCAACCCATTTAGCCAATAGCAGCCCGAGCTCGCGCATCTCGCCGGCGTGGAGCGGGCACATCGTGGGACGCCGGTGCTGTTCTCTCTCCTTGTTTCTCTGTGTTCCACGTCGGAGACCGCCGGCCTAACGTCGACTATAATACTTCTAAGGTATACAACTCACAGTTGACTGGAATGGTAGCAACCAGACACGCTGGGTGAGTGTGTGGTCACCATATGGCAACTACCCGCTGCAGACGCCGGAACTAAACGCCGTAGGCACCTGTCCTCAACACTCCCCGCCCCGGCGGCAGTCCCAAGTGTGGTGGGAATGACACCAAGACTCGAGCGGATCACCCCGAACGTCCTCGTCAAGATTGAATGTTAAGTTTGGTCGAAAACATTAATCGATCTTGACCAAAATGATACAAAGAGTTATGCATATTTTCATTAGATATACTATGAAAATATAATTAATTTGTTGCCAACTGCCTAGGCTGCATTCACTCATCGGTCTCTGCTTCAACTGTTTGGCGGCCCACCACATCGCCAACCAGTGTGCACCTCTTTGTCACGCTAGCTGCCCACATCCTCGACCAGTGCACCTCTTCGTCCACGCAGCCCACATCGCCGACCAGTGCACCTCTTTATCGCGCTGCCTCTTGTGCCTCAGTGTGAAACATCGGGCAAAGAATATGAAAATGGTGGAGTCTCCATGGTCAAAGGACACCAGAATTGAAATCATTAGCACTGAAGTTACTTGTGCGCATCTTCTTCAGCATATGGATTTATTGATAGCGTACTCAGAATAAGCTTACTCCTCCACGTGTTGGGGATCTAGTGTTTGTCCACAGCAACATGCGTCTTCTGTGAAAGAAGTCTGATGATTATATGAAGGGGCCAACTGAGATGTGGGATGCTGGGGCAGACAATCATGAGACCTTTAGCGGTGCTGGCATTCTTGAACATGCTATCTCTCACTAGATGAGCCAGAACTTGAAGAGGGCATTATTTGAAGATGAAGGCGGCGTATCTAGCACTGAGCTTTAAATTTAGCCATGTCTGTTGTATCCTAATATTTATTATTGTGTTGTTACCTTGCGCCGCCGCCGGTCCAGCCTTCCACCACCGCTGGTCCCTTCCCTTCTCCTCCAGCATCACGCCGGAGGTTGAAGGAGTGGAGATCCATCGTTTTTAATAAGTTTTTTCCTACTAGATCGAAGTCTTCAAGGTTCAAGATTTCTCCGGAGATCCAATCGAAGATATTGGCCAGGGGTAAGGCGCCATCAAGATCATCGATGGAGCAATGGAGCATGTCGTTCCTCGGCGATGATGGCAAGACGAATACATCACCATTGATGGAGAATAAGGTACTCGACCATTCCTTTGTCTCGTTGTGGTTCTATGCAGCCATGGCGATGGGCTAGTGAGATTTAGTTTTCCAACGATATCTATCGGATGTCGGTTGGACTTGTGTTTTCTCATGACGAATCTGGTGAAGGCAATGGCGATGAGTTCGACGACGTAATCGGCGGCGCCAATTTCATTATGTTTGCATGTGGAGTTTTAGCAGTTTACTCTTTTGCAAAAGTGATGGGTATGAAGATGACAAGCAGTGGATGGTGAGATGACCCTATTCGTTCAGATTTGAGCTTGCGTGGCATATCCGTTTGGGATGATGATCCTAAATGATGGAATTTATGGCATTTTCAAGGTTTCTTATCTCCCATCAATAGAGGTGGAGTAATTTGGTTTACTTTTATAATGAGACAATGTAACTTGCTTTAGTATCAATGGAATTTTTCCTTATCACAAAAAAAAACCTAAAACCAATATATATTTATCGTTGTGCTGTATAAGAATCTTTAAACCAAGTACCATGATATATGTTTCATGTCATTTGCCTTTTTTATTTATTGATTGTTCTTCTAAAATATATTCTGATTTTTTATATATTTATATACTTGGCCGTATCGGCGTATCCTTTTTTTTTGAAAATGTCGTACCAACGTATCTCTGTATCTGTATCGCTGTATCAGCTTGCAGTATCGGTGCAACGTAATAGTAGGAGCCAAGCCGCTAACCGAGCTAGACGAGATCGTTGCTAGACAGCTAGGCGTCCGCGAACCGCGCTTCACATGAGCCACACCTTCTGCTCCTGCGTGCGTTGATTTCTTTCCCCAACACACGTCATAGATGGAGTGCAGGGGCGCATCGCTGGCTCAATGAGCCTATTGCCCACCTTTTGCCCCAAAAAAGTCTTACTCTATTTGGTTTGTTAGTGACTTTTCAATACTATAGATTCACACATCACTTTGCCGCCGGCATCGCATTACCATTTGAGGGAACCACCGGTGATTGTCCATTCCTAACTTTAAAATCGAAAAACAACGAGAGTGGCACACAACCGATACTGAAAGTCCACCTCACTATCGGTTGGTATAAAAATCCGGCAGTGAAATCTATTACTGTCGGGTGTATTATAAAACCCAACATTGAAGTAGGGATCGGACCGAAATTTCTATTGTTCCTAGTTTACTCCACACTCACGCCCGTCCACTCTCCCCCTCTCTCTCCACCTCGCACTGCAGCCCCCATAATCCAACCAAATCGCTCCACCCCTTTCGGTTGGCAAGGGCGAGAGCGCCCTCCCCTCCTCCTGCAGGCTCCACCACGGAAGCAAGGAGCTGCGCCTTGAAGACCGGCGAGCCATATGGTGCTCTCCCCCGCAAGCTTCACCACAGCGCGGCCGGGCGGGCGGACCGCTGGGCCACCGGGCGTGAGGGCAAGCGACCCCGGCAGCACAAGTGCGGGCGACCCCGGCTGCCGGCACCGGGCGCGAAAGCACGGCGACACCCCGAGGCGCTATTGCGCTGAGCTCGAGCGCCGGCCAGCCTGCCCCTCCCTCCTTCTCTTGCTTGAGTGCGGCTTTGCGGCTCCATCCCTGCGCGAGCAGACCACGGGTGTCCCGTTCGGCATCCGACTCCTGCTCCTCGTCGAGATCCAGCAGCTACAAGGTGTGGAAGGTGTCCCAGATCCAGATCCATGTCCAGATGTATTCTTTCCTCCCTTCCTAATCCCATGAACTCCTTCATCGTTTTTCTATGTGATGTAGAAATCTTTGTGACCAGGTGCATGCTCCACCGAGCAACCATGGGGCTTGTGGGCGGAGCACTGGCGTCTTGAGGGGACGGGGGTAGCGCACGGGCTCGCGGTGGATTCGAGCTCGTCGGATGGTGGCGGATTCAGAGCTCGTCTGATGGTGATTCAGAGCGTTCCTCGTTGGATGGTGGCGGACTCGGAGCGTTCCTCATCGAGATCCAGCGGTCCTCGTCGAGCATGGGAGCGGCGGCGGTGGCGGTGTTTGGATTCTTTTTTTTTTTTTTGTTGGTTTTTTAAGAGGATAACACTGCTGGGTGAGCAACCGGGATTGATACTCAGAGCACATCACTACCGCTTATCTACTGTCAGTTCAAAATCCGGTCGGCAGTAATATAAAGATCTGTGGTAGTGTTTAGGGACTTTCTTTAGTCCCAACACCAAAAAATCTATGAAACCAAATACCCCCATAGTTTGCATGCAGAAATAATAAAATGTGTTTCTAGTATGCACTTTTGTTCCTACTGCACAAGTTTAACTGAAGTGTAGTGGAGTCTTTTTTTTTTATTCACAAAACATGTCACTACCACATAGACATACAAACGAAGAGATCACATGCATGCATCTCTGGTTATTTTTCAGAACTGCAACGCCAATGCACTGAAACCCTGAATATGATGTGTTTCCACACTAACCAAAACATGAATGAAAGAGCTTCAACCTTGGACAGAAATATCATAAGGAGTCGCCACAAGGTGCAGCTGGTTGCGTCTCTTGGCTGTCGCGCCAACTTCCGTCTCCATGTCGAGCTCCTCCGGCCGCATCTTCCCCGGCAGGCTCCAATCGAAGTAGTAGAGGAGCCGCGCCACGATGAGCTCGAGTGTTGCCATCCCGAACGCCAAGCCAGGGCACATCCTCCTCCCGCTGCCGAACGGCAGGTACTGGAACGCCGTGCCCTTGTAGTCGGCCTCGCTGTCCTCGAACCTCGTCGGCCTGAACTCCTCCGCATCGTTGCCCCAGTACTCGGGGCTTCTCGCCACCGCCCACGCGTTGACCATCACCCTGCAGCCCTGGGTGACCTCGAAGCCGCCGATGTCGCAGGTCTCCCGGCAGACACGGGGCAGGAGCAGGGGAAGGGACGGGTGGAGCCTCAGTGTCTCCTTGATCACCAGCCTCGTGTAGTGTAGCGCGTCCATGCGAGACTCGTGGTGCTGTGGGGTGACGTCGTTGAAGGCTGTCCGAACCTCTGCCTGTGCCGTCGCCATGGCTTCTGGATTTCTGATTAGCTCCGACATCACCCACTCGGCAGTGGACGAGGTTGTATCTGTCCCTGCTGTGAATAGATCCTACACATACATACATGATTGATATAGGAAAAAAAAAAAAAACAGCAGTCACAATGATGAAACCCTGTTGGCTTGGACTTATCAGCCGCAGAAATCATGAGCCAAATTAACAGGGATATTACCGCTATGATGGCCTTGATGTTTGCGTTGCCGAAGGGGAAGCCGAACTCCTGGTTGTCCCGGACCCTGAGCATGATGCTCAGAAGGTTATCTTCTCCTGCAGCTGGAGACTCATCCTTCCACCTCGCCTCGCACTCGTCGATGATCCTGTCGAACAGCTCATCGAGCTGCCGGTGCGCCCTCCACAGCCGGCGTCTCGTCCCTGCCAGGACGTCGATGAAAGACAGCGACGGGAAGAGGTCCGAGACGCAGAATCCCGAGGCGTGGCTCAATCCCACGGCGACTGCCGACAGGAACTGCTCCTTGCGCTCGCCGCTGCAGCCGTCGCCGAACGTCGCCAGACCCGTGATGGAGTTGGTGCACGACACCAGCAGCCTGCCGATGTTCACAGCAGGAGCACGGTCTGCGCGGATCTGCGCGACCAGGGACATGGTCTCGATGTCCCTGATGGGCGCGAGCTGCCTGACCTTGCGCGCGCTGAGGAGTTCCAGCACGCAGAGCTTGCGCAGCGCACGCCAGTAGTCGCCGTAGGGAGCGAAGGCAAGGTCCCGGTTGCCGTAACACATTACCTCCGTGGCGACGAGGCTCGGGCGCGACGCAAAGCTGAGGTCATGCGCCTGGAGGACCTCCTGCGCCGCGGCAGGGGACGAGATCACCACGGTATCCACCTGCCCCAGCCGCAGGAGCATCACCGGACCGTGCCTCACGGCGAGGTCCCGGAGGGCGACCTGTGGCTGCGAGGTGAGCATGTGGTGGATGCTGCCCACCAAGGGGAACGCCCGTGGACCCGGCGGCCGCCTCTTCTTCGAGCTGGAGCTGGAGTTGGCTCTCAAGGATGATACCAGGATCATCAGTGAAACGAGGAACAGGAAGACGGTCAGGGGAGGCGCTTCCGCTGGTCTCCATGATTGCTGGTGGAATGGGAGGATCAGATTCACAGTTTCACACAAACTGTGGCGTCGTTCAAGTCACAGAGGTAGCATATATCTCCTCTCTTCTCATAGGCATACACCACTAGATGGAAAATTATCTTACTATTACTAATTGGAGGCTCCAACGAAGGCTCCACGTTAATTCTCACCAGATGCGCTAATAAAAAGATAAAAGATAGAAATTCTCACGTTAATCAGAAACATCCGACCATCAAAACAGAAATCTATAACCAATAATAACCATTGGATCTATTTTATTGTCCAAGAATTACCCACCTCTGCCATTATGTATAGATTAAAAAACATATAAATATATTTTTTTCAAGAGAAAAATAGAAAATGCATCCAACGACCAATGAGTACAGATAACTATATACGACAATTGCCGACTTAACAAATATTCTTCTCTCCATAGAAGATATCGTTGGCTACCTAATCTAATCTATCAACGCCAACAAATTCTTCATCGATCATGCCCCTCTACGTCGCCGTTGAGGACAGGTTCGCTGTGGCCCTGGATGCCGCCAGCTGGACGTCATACTCAACAGCACCGGCGTCATGGGCCAGCCGGCCCCCGCACGTTACTATTACTAATTGGAGGCTCCAACGAAGGCTCCACGTTAATTCTCACCAGATGCGCTTAATAAAAAGATAAAAGATAGAAATTCTCACGTTAATCGAAACATCCGACCATCAAAACAGAAATCTATAACCAACCATTGGATCTATCTTATTGTCCAAGAATTACCCACCTCTGCCATTATGTATAGATTAAAAACATATAAATATATTTTTTTCAAGAGAAGAATAGAAAATGCATCCAACGACCAACGAGTACAGATAACTATATACGACAATTGCCGACTTAACAAATATTCTTCTCTCCATAGAAGATATCGTTGGCTACCTAATCTAATCTATCAACGCCAACAAATTCTTCATCGATCATGCCCCTCTACGTCGCCGTTGAGGACAGGTTCGCTGTGGGCCCTGGATGCCGCCAGCTGGACGTCATACTCAACAGCACCGGCGTCATGGGCCAGCTGTCCCCCGGCACATCGCAAATGGCAAGCCTGGACTTCTGCGAGCACTGTCTCCGGCCGAGGGTTCAGTCTATCCTCGGCGGGCTCAGGACGTACCCGTACTCGGTGTCGAAGTCCATCATCCCCAGGATTGTTAAGGCCACCGTGGCCGAGCTCGCGCCACACGGGCGTCCAGGCGTATCAACTGCATCTCGCCTTGCGTGGTGCTGACGCCGTTGGTGGTGGACATGAGCGGAGCCGCGGCCGAGGCATTAGGCTGCCGTTTTCCTGTCCTCCGATGACATCAAACACGTGCGTGGACACAAAATTGTGGTTGACCACGGATTCACGAGCTACATGCAGATGAACCTGTCTTTCCCTACCAAACTATAGAAGTTAGCTGCAGCTTGTGATTCAAGGGTTCTGGATTTCATTCTGCTCTGTTGCTAATTTGTACTACGGAAATTCAGATGCTTAATCTGAAGGTTATGTTGCACCACTAAGGATTGCATCGATATGATGTCAACCTCCATGATGGCCAAGATGCATCATCCAACAATGATGAGTAGTCGTGCAAATAACAGTTAGCAAGGTTGGATTGACTGAGAAAAATCATCCATACCAATAGACGATGGCAATTTTTTGGCGACCTTCCTCTATCTGTAAAATTTTTTTATATATAAATAATATGCTTGGTTCCCTGTCTTATGCTTACTTTTCCTATTACAGGCAATATAGGATGCAAACCTGATGTAAGTAGAAACATTGGAGGGTGGACCTAGAATATACAATGGCTGATTTGCAATGAGTGTATAAAGTCCCATTCATGAAGGTAATGCATCGACATAACTCTATTTAAACAATATAACTAAAGTATTAGTTTTTTAAAACTTTTTCTCTAATTGAACAATGTAACTAAAGTATTTTTTTTTTTTTAACTTTTTGTGGGAAAAAAAAAGCGGTATGTATGAGTTATTTGTAAGCAAATACAATCACTTTAGAAGTTAAACAACATAGCAAGAAAGTACAACACCGATCCGTCGCCCAAAAAATAGTTCAGTACAGTCCTAGAACAAAGAATGCGTGCAGAACATCTTGAATAATAATTTCCCTATCCAACCACTTAAAGGTATGCAAAATCACCATCCAACAGTTTCCTCCATCAACATACTATATTTAATGGTATGCTAAATATCACTTTATGTCCTAATTTACAGAAATGGAGATTTTGGGGACAAAATTTGCCTGTATCCGCCTTTTTAAATTGGATCTCCAAATATAGACATTCTGTGTTCTACATTTTCGCTATCCAAACATGGAGTAAGAGAATGACCCTCAAGAGTGCACACAAGTTTTACACAAGATGTACAAAAGTTGTTGCAGGGTACAAAATAATTTTGCCAAAGATCTTCAAATAATGATTTAGTGAGTAAACTTTAGAGGGACCCTTGGAGATGCTCTTATATTCAGTCTAAGTTACAAAATTTAGATGCTCGGTTTCTTGGGTGTTTTATATCTATGAAGTGCGCACGTTTCTACTACCACAACAAGAAATTGGTCAACTCAAGTACATCTTCTTGATTTGTGAGTCAACAGTTTCGATTTCATCTTCTTGATTTGTGAGTCAACAGTTTCGATTTCCATTTAGATCTATATGTTTCTTGATTTGTATGGTTTGTAGAATGCTAATAATTTGCATATTTTTCTTATGATTCTAATACATTTTTCATCATTCAAAAGATACAATAAACCTAATCACATAGTTTGTGGGCACTCTATGGGAACAAATGTACATGTTTGTACATATACCTTTTTCCTAAATTAAAAATGTACTAAAACTTAGAGCAAGAGATAGAATAGGGTTTTAATGATTGAGGGGCTTATTTTATATAGTTTCTACATGATGCCACAAAATTCTAAATAGTATATACCCATTTTTAGTAAAAACTTTATTTGTCCATGGCCTATTTAGTAAATTGTTTTTAAATAGGAAAAAGAAATTTAAATTCGCGTATCGTTAGCCTGTGTTACAAAATGAACCATGAAAAAAAGAATAATTTAATAGTAGTTAAATGTATAACACAGTAGCAACTAATGATTATGTCTTCTTAAACTCTTCCCGTGCGGGGAGCACGGGTTGATGGACTAGTTTTTCCTAATAAGAGTTGTAGCAGTTGAAGCTCTCTCGTAAAAAAAAAACAACCATCGCCGAACCTGTGTTTGACAATTATCATATATAATAATATAATAATTATGACATGAGGTCAGTTGCCGAATGGTAGCTTTAGTTTATATCGTCTCGTGCTCACATACAGAGCATTATAGTAGTGAGCAACTTTTTCTTAATAAAGATGCCGTAGTGAAATGGAACCAACAGATTCTCTGTACTCCTCTCTCATGATTTAGTGTTTGTACAGATTATGTGAAGAATCAATGGATCGAATGACTGAATGATTCTCTGTTAATGATTGTACAGTGATTTACAATATATATACAAGGCCTCATAGGCCGAATCGGTGCCTGCAAACCGGTGGCTTGCTACCGACAGAAATGCCCCAAAGGGCCTAAGCGGTTGGTAATTATCTATTGATCACCAATTAATTAATCTAATAATCCTAACAGAATACATTACATCAAGTATAAGAGCAGGTTTAATGATTTTGCCGGCAGTTGGCTGGGAGCCGCGGTGACGTGGCGCACGTTTGTGGTAGGTCCCGCTGGAATTTAATGCACTGCAACCCATTTAGCCAATAGCAGCCCAAGCTCGCGCATCTCCCCGGCGTGGAGCGGGCACATCGCGAGACGCCCGGGCTGTTCTCTCTCCTCGTTTCTCTATGTTCCACGTCGGACACCGCCGGCCTAACGTCGACTATAATACTTGCTCTAAGGTATACAACTCACAGTTGACTGGAATGGTAGCAACCAGACACGCTGGTGAGTGTATGGTCACCATATGGAAACTACCCGCTGCAGACGCCGAAACTAAACGCCGTAGGCACCTGTCCTCAACACTCCCTCCCCGGCGGCAGTCCCAAGTGTGGTGGGAATGACACCAAGACTCGAGCGGAACACCTCGAACGTCCTCGTCGAGATTGAATGTTAAGTTTGGTCGAAAACATTAATCGATCTTGACCAAAATGATACAAAGAGTTATACGTATTTTTATTAGATATACTATGAAAATATAATTAATTCATTGCCAACTGCCTAGGCTGCATTCACTCATCGGTCTCTGCTTCAACTGTTTGGTGGCCGACCACAACGCCAACCAGTGTGCACCTCTTCGTCACGCTGCCCACATCGTCGACTAGTGCACCTCTTCGTCATGCAGCCCACATCGCCGACCAGTGCACCTCTTTGTCGCGCTGCCTCTTGTGCCTCAGTGAGAAACATCGGGCAAAGAATATGAAAATGGTGGAGTCTCCATGGTCAAAGGACACCAGAATTGAAATCATTAGCACTGAAGTTACTTGTGATTCTGTGAAGCCAGCATCTTCTTCAGCATATGGATTTATTGATAGCGTACTCAGAATAAGCTTACTCCTCCACGTGTTGGGGATCTAGTGTTTGTCCACAGCAACATGCGTCTTCTGTGAAAGAAGTCTGATGATTATATGAAGGGGCCAACTGAGATGTGGGATGTTGGGGCAGACAATCATGAGACCTTTAGGCCCTGTTTGGAAGACATGTATTCTATCTAAAACCGGGATAAATTACCGGGGCTATTTTTTTTCCGAGCGGAATGCCAAATCTCTGCTTGGATGCCCGGTCATGCTAATTTTTTAGAGAAATGCTATACGACACCCGGGTGTTTTGTCAGCATGTAACACCCAGTTTTTGGGCCGTTGATTCGTTTGGCGTGGCTGTGTTTGAGCTGTGCGATCTGGTGTTTCGTTTTGATGGTCTGGTGACTTTTCTGTTTGTCTCTATCTGGTGGGTCCCCACGTGTCGGTGTGATTTGTTTAATTTTTGGATTCCGCGCCCCGTTGTCTCGTTCCTCATTTTCCATTTTTGTCCGTTGTGCTTCACCTTCTTCCTTGCGAAGGGGACAGAAGGAGTGGGAGGGCTGCTGTGGCGATTCTCGGTGCGCCGTTTAGGGTTTGGCTAGGTTTGTGGCTTCCGATCCTGTCTATGATTTGTTGTTGTTTCCTGTGCCCTGATTTCTGTTCGGTTGTTGGATTTTGTGTTGTTTTTCGCTCTCCCCTCAATGGAATCGGGTTCGTCGGACGCATTTTCTCTGGGGTAGTGCATCTGGGCGCCTGCCGCCGCCGCATGGCGGTGGATTGGTGGTGCTCGTTTGTCGCATGGCTCCATGCTCCTTCTCGCCGCATGGCGGTGGATTTGTGGTGGTCGTTTTGTCGCATGGCTCCCCCCTATTTTTGGTGTTTCTCCGGGCTATGCTTCCACGCTGTGCGCTGGTGGTGGTGGTCAACCGTCTTCTTCGGCCGACGGCGACTTTGGATCCTTGTGCTCAGGTATGATCCTTGTGCTCTGATGGTTAATGGTAGGGTAGTTGCCAATCTACCCGCACATGTATGTTGTTGGTTGGTTTGGGGATGCTTCATTTTGGTCGAATTTTTCCTGAAGGATCTACTATTCCTCGGGATTGGAGGTTGGGGTTGGTGATTGATAGGTTGCTGTTGGTTGCTCCGGTTGATTGAAGCTCCTATTAGTTGAGGAGTATGTATTTGTCCAGTTGCGGACCTAGGAACAACTTAAAGGGGTGGTTAAAAATAGTCTAAGTGACTTTTTCAGCCTCATGATGTATGGCTAACTCTATTTTTTTGCATGTAATATGTAGCTAAATATAGTCATTGCTTATGAGAACTTTTGCAGCGCGGGGTGTACATTTTGTTGTATATTTGTTGATGCAAAACTGCTTAAAAATAGGAGTAAGCCTGTTTTGTTACCCTGTTGTAATTGAAATCTGGGTTGTGTTTGTTTAGTGAAGTGTATTTTGCAACTCGTCTTTGTATCTGTCCCTGTTTTGTTCATTTTTTTTATCAATACCTTGTTGTGGGTTGCTCTTATTAGAATAGGGTTTTAATTATAGATTCCAAGTGCTTCAATTGGAGTATATTTATTGCTGATAGTACTAGTTTTTTATTTTTGCTAGTAGTTGGGGAATAATGCATGCTTGCTATATTTGTGTGATGGCGATGGTACCAGACTCATGAGGTTAAGAAAATAAGAAGTCATGATTTTGTTTCAGTTGTTGTGGGGAACAGCTGGTTGTAGAAGCATGTGAAATAGGCCCCTTTTTTTTTTTATGTATATATGCCAACCATGTCCCTAAATTCAGCACATCATGTTCTGCTTTCAGTCTAAGTTCATGCTATTTCCTTCTTCCTTGAGAATGTTTGCTTGGGGACCGGGGCTGCATCTTAGTTCTGTTCAGACTCAGTATGAATGATATGAAATTGCTGCCCCGGCCTTATTAAGGTCCGCTTTTATGGCGGTTCTTTACTGATTGACATAGCAGTGACTCGGACTAATGCTTGGGGTTCGGGGCTGCATCTTAGTTTTTTTTTTAATCATTGCATTTGGGTGTTAGACGTACCTTTTCCTATGTTTGTGTACATAAGTTTTTCCACTATCTTTTTAAGTGTAGTGTCAGGTGACTGTAGTGTCAGGTGCATCCTCGCAGTGCTGGTGCTATGCATTGTTAACTATTCCACTTTTGATATTTGATTTTTAATAGTTCTTGAGATGCACCTTGCTTGTTTTTAAATTTTTTTTTGTCATATTCTGTTAGTGTAGCGATGTATACAAATAGTATCATTGTTTTTACTAAGGACATGTTGTTTCTTTAATTTTTTTTCAGTGATGGGGCGCAAGAGGGCTCGTGGGTTGAGTTATGGTCCTTCTGATAGTGACAGTATGGAAGGTATCCAATGCACACAGGCTGATTATGTGGATTCTGATGCACATGATGATGTCTCTGATAGTCAATCTTTATCAGACGTGAGTAATTTTTTTATTTGTTATCCATTTAGTTTCTGTATATTACATGATTTCATCAATTCTTATTCATAATGCATAGTTAATGGTCTCACATTTTTTTTTTCACCTTACTGCCCTTTTTTTTTTTTAATTTTGTGCAGGATGAATCTCCAAGTGTTAATTCTAGTTCTGATGATAATCCTTATGAAAAGTGCTTGATTGAACTTGAGAAGATAAAGAATTTGAAGAAAAATCTGGAAAAGGCTATGAGGCATAAGGTATATTTTAATTTTAGACATGAAGCTGTGTTATTAGGTTGTTGATATAGTTTTAAAAATTTTGTTAATTAAAAACAGCTATATTCCATTGTTCTGTTGTAGGTTTGTATAGATTCTGGATATTTTGATTATATAGTTTCTTTTTAAAGGTATGTATAAACTGTTTTTTTTTTCCTGATTTTATGATTTTTCCAATTTGCAGTCAAAAAAGAAGAAATCTGTTTGCAAGTCAAAGGATGGTTTCAAAAGGTTATCTGCGGATCGCTTTTACCAAGGTTATCTCTTCTTTGAGCAAGGAAGGAAGAAGGATGTAATCACTAAGCATGGTTTTGTATCTCTGCTTTTGTTTGATAATTGCTATGTCCCTCATAGTTTTGCAAAGTGGGTTTCTCGTTTAGTTGACTCCAAGTCAGGTGATATTATTCATGATGGAAAGATCATATCTCTAATCGAAGATCTGAGTTCATCTTGTAATTGGACCTTCCTCTTGGTTCAAGACCGTTCCCTTCGATCCAACTCTTGGCATAGATGTTGTTCTATCAAAGTTTGGAAAGTCAAAGATTCCTCCAGTTGACTTTTTTGCTGACAAGATTGTAAATCATGAAGTTTTGTCAGACGAGGATCTGTTGGTTTGCTTTTTGGTTGTTGCTTTGAGCGGTTTCTTGTGCTCTAATACCAATATTGTACCAAGCCCAAAGTATTTTGGAATTTTTGAAGACATCAATCACATAAAGGATTTCAAGTGGTGTGCTTATGTATTGCAAAGTGGTTACTTGATCATGTCAAGTCATTTAATAAGAGTGCCGATCATAGAGCAAAGCGGGTTATAGGCTTTGGTGGATGCCTATACTATCTTGCGGTAAGTATTTTTTTGAATACATTGATCATATCAAGGATTACCGATTATATATAAGTTTGCTTTATCCGGGTTTTCTGTTATTTGTCTTGAAATGAGTAATTTTATATATTTTTTTCCTAGGTTGTGTATTTGGACCATATTGATTTTAGGCATCGCCAACCTTCTCAATCCATCCCACATATCTCGGTTTGGAAAGGTGATTTGATCAAGATTTATTCCAAGCTTGACAAGCAATCTTTTGGAGTGTATGGTTCTGAGACCTTTGCTTGAATTTGAAGGCACTTTTTACTTTAAGGTATGTTTCTTTCATTATAGATGATGTTGCCATATTAAAGTTTTCTTTCATTGAAGACATCTTGTTAAATTTTTGCACATTTCCTTTTTGTTCCTTGTTATAGTGTGGTCGCGTCTTAAATCAATCTCTTCGAAGAGGACCTTGATCATGATTTTTGTCGGCGCATGGAGGCCGTTATTCTTGGCTGCAAATTACCTTTAGGTCTCAAGTTGAAGATTTATCAGTTGATAGAGAAGCATTCTTTTGACCGTGGGTTGTCTTTCAATGTTGATGTTCTTTCTCTATCCAATGTCTCCAAGGAGTTTCAAAATATGTTTGCTAAGTTTGCTAAATCATGTGTGTAATCACGGATTTAAAAGCAAAGCAATTAGTTGTTGATGTATTCAAAGCTATCTCCTATTGATGAGGATGACCGGTCTAGGTGATGGACATGATGTTGGTTTGGGTGTTAATGGAATGTCTAAAGGTGCCTTCAGTGGTGAGTTTTCTTTTTTTCATATTTCAAAGTTCTCTTTTTTTTATATATATTTCCTATTTTCATTCTTTAATTATTTGTTTCTTTTCAAAGGTTACGTACCAAAAGTTCTCTCTAAAAGGCACATTTGCTAATAGGGATTACATTGATGTTGACAATGTTGAAAAGTCCAAATGCAGTGAGTGCCATGGTCTTCCTCCTTTGTATCTTTTCCTTTCTTTTTAATCTTGTTACTCATCTATGGTTGTTTCTCAATAATTCCCTATTATTCATAATACGTTTTTTTACTTTTCATCCTTTGTGTATATATACATTATTTTTTTCGGGTAACACAAGTGGTTTACGCCCATGGTTTGAAAGTAAAGAAGTCTAATGGTCTTATTGGTGAACCCTCCTTTGTCAATTCTTCGTCCGATCTACGTTGGTGATAAAACTAATGTTGTATCTCATTCTCGTGGTCGCCCACTTGGTTTTTGCGCCAAATGAAGATGTTATCTTCATTGACAAAGAGAACTTTGTTTCGCTTCGCTTACGTATCCCCATCTCATTATGAGCGCCGTAGAAAGAATGCCGTTTCTAAGGTTTGTATCCCCATTCCTTTTATATTTTGATTAGTTTTGAGATTTGTGTTGGTGTTTGCTTAGTTCGGGATAATGCAAGATAGCATCTTTGAGTAGGTTCTTGTAATTCTTTTTTTTTTTTTTTGCGTGTTGAAAGTATGTTGAGTAGGATAGTTCAAGATAGCATCTTTGAGTAGGATAGTTGTTGAGTATGTTTTTTTTAAGTATGTGCAATATTTTTTCTCATCTTCTCCTTGTTTTCCGTCATGTATAATATTTTTTTTTCTCACCCGTAATGTAGGTTGGTCAACATGCCCCCTGTTATCTCTATTGATTGCTCCTTACAGTTACTCAAAATGTTGCATTAAAGTCATCATTTTTGCACGGGATCCAAGTTACGTTTAAAAATCCAATGGATCTAGCTCCAAAGGAAATGTTAGTGTTTTTTTCTATTGTTCTATATATTTTTTTAAAAAAAAAATTATATATATGTTTATTCATATTTTGATTTCTTATTTACTATGGTTTTATCTTTTTCGGGATAATTCTCCAGTTGTTCCGTAATTGGTTCGGTGACTTTTTGCCGAGAAACTTAGGCGTCGACCGAGAAAATGGATGAGATGTATAATTCTAATGTGTGCAATGCAACTATTCGTTTTGAATCTCCTTTGTCTCGAGTAAGACTCATGGGTTTCAGTAGATTCTTCTATTGATCGAGAGTTTGGAGGTTGTTATTCTAGTCTTTGGTAAAGTCCCTTTGCATGGCAATAGGAGAATGGTGCGCCCTAGTCGTATTCTTGGTGATGAATTTGAAAATCATCTAAGCAGTTTAAAGTTTCTAAATCTCAAGTATCAAACTATAAGGCTGTACTTGGGTTGTACGTTTCCGAAGTCTAGCAGGTATTTTTTTTTTTTATTTTTTTCCTCATAATACTCTACCTTGCTTGTGTATCTCACTTTTTCTTCTATTTTTCCCCTTTTTACCTGTTTTCATCGGTGAAAATGCCCTCTATTTTGGATCAAATAGCAAGGGTGTTCGTTCTACCTTCCGGTCTCTTGGTGAATCTTTGAAACCCGTGGTGAAGTCAACAACTTTCTAGTTCTTTGCATTCTCGTTACCATCTGTATTGTCAACCCGATGGGCATCAAGATGTATCCAAGTGCCATTACTTCTTTTCTAATATTTACGCCAGTTCCTTTTTATCCCTTTTTTATTTTTGCTACTTTCTTGGTTTTAAATTTATGTCCTCAATATTTATTTTTATTATTTTGATAGGATAATCTTCTCAAAGATCACGCCGAAGTGGATGTTAGTGTAATGAAGAAAGCATTTGATCGTTCCGGCAAAGCACTAGACCTCTTCATCGTTGTGACTTGTTAATTTTTTTGATGCTAGTACATTCATATTCTTTTCTATTTTTTTTATATATATATCGAGAGAGTCTCATTTTTTGGATGAGAATGCTAGTACATTCATATTCTTTGCTATTCTTTTTTTTTTTTTCAAAGCTCTTCTTCCCGACTTCGTATATGGAGCATTGGTTTGTTTTCGCTCATTGATATTAAGGACCACAAGTGGGTGTTCTCGGACCGCATGTATTCGAGTATGATCAAGTACCACCTTTTTGTTAAGCAAAAGATGGTATGTCTTATGTCTTTTTGTTTTCATGTTTTCCTTTTTTCCTTCATGTTAAAAATTCTTGTTAGTATATGTAGAATAATTGTTTGATGTTATATGACTTATGTTTGATTCGGATCCCGTAATTCAAATTTCGTGGGACCATTATGTCAAGTCCGAATTCAGCTTTGATGATTTTGAAGCAATATATCCTCCAAGTACCTAAACTACACCCTCAAAATGAGTACATTTTTGTGTGGTTCATTTATATCAATTTTTGTCAAATAAGATCTAAGGCTTACCCGATACGTATTGATTCAGGAATTTATGCTATGATGTGTATGGAGTATTGGTCATCTCCCCGCACATCTTTGATGTCCGTCTTTGACAAGATAGTGATATTCCCTGTTCTTAGGATCAAGTTCTCGCAATGATATGTTGTTCAATCCAAGGAACAAGTGGGCGTAAGGATCTTGTTACGTCATATAAGATTGATGATGTATGTTTGGGAAGTTATTTTTCATTTTTTTTTCTTGTCTATCTTTTTAATGTATAATTTATGCAACTTTCAAATTGAATTGTATCCACCGATGTGTGGTTTTTTTTTTTTGATGACATTAGGTTATTTTTTGAAGGAGGAAGAGTTACTCTATGCTTAAGGATGCCCTGTCGTTTCTTTTCTTTTGTTGTCCTATGTTTTCATAGTTGTACTCCCGCAGCTAAAAAAAAGAGATGCATTTTGCTTCAATGTAATAGTGTACTAGTTCTTTGAAACGAATTGTTCTTGGAATTGGGCATCGTTTGTCCAAAAATGTAATATCAAAAAAAAAACCCTAGTTTGCAAAGTGGATAATGCAACAATTGATCAAGTCTATTACATCATTACAATATTTTTTTTTTGCTTGTCGACACATTTTTGCTTTTTCGATTACACTTGGGCTCCTCTCGCATTTTTGTCAAGAACATGAGATCTCCTCTTCCTCTTTTTATGTCCTCTTTTTTGCTGGTCTCCATATATTTCGGGTTTGCATGTCTCTCGCCATTGGTCTTCCCGGTATTTTGCTTGACCCTCTTTGACTTTGGTTTTCCCGGTAACCCTGTTTCAATTTAAATTTTAGTCACGCTTATTTTTTTTCCCAAATCATAAATATGTGTGTCAATTGATATGATATAGAAATTTTAGGAGTAAAAAATAAAGCAATATATGTACACTCAATATGTTTTCTAACATTTTAATATACGACATCGATGGTGCCGGAGACCGCTAAGGTGATTAATGCTACTTTTCACATATATGGTTATATCATATTGTTGATATGAATCTTACCTGAATTTTCATTTGATGTCTCGTTTTTCTTTTTCTTGCTCTTAGCTTTCTTCATTTTCTATTTGACTTGCTCTATGTGTGTCTTCATCCTCTTTGGTTCTCGTGGCCGGCCTTTGTTTTCGTTGATTACGGATCTTGAATTTCTTCAACTGTTTCATTCGTTTCATGTCCGCTACGTCTTGGCTTTGAGGTTGCCGTGATTCTCGCATGTCTCGAGGTGCTATTATGGTATCTAGGTGTGAGTTGATCCTTTCCATTTCTGCATAAAGGTAATCAGTAGCTTCCTCTTTTTGAGCAGCCTTTGAATTCAGAGTTGTTGATTTCATTGACAGCATGTTGTATCTTAGCAAAGGAACTAGTTGCTACAGTTTCATCTAGTCTTGTTTCCACGATCACCCTCTGTCCTTTTTTTTTCCTCCACTGCCAATAATGTACTTGTGCGGTATTCTATTGATCTCTTTCTCAATTATATTTTCAAGATGTGCGAGCATAGGATGCCATCTTTGCTGAATTTTGCACAAATGCAAGTGAATTCTTCGCACCCTTCTCTCGAGGTTAGTCCGCACCACATAGGTCCTTATCCCGTGTACTTTTTGTACTTGGTTGCTTCTCGCCAAACATGATATTCTCGCCTTTGTTCTATCTCTTTGTAATTCGGTGTTGTTGTCTGTGAGAATCAATCTGAAATTTCTTATAAATGTTTCTCGTGTACAACTCTTGTGCTTGTTCCTCAAAAGTGTATCCAAAGAGTAGGTCCTTTTGTCTCTTTTGGTCTTTGTAGCGTCCTCCGGATTTTCTCGCTTTGTCTATGACTTGAATAATTTACGTCATACTCTCGCAAGAAGCCGATAACACTATAGGTTGGTCCGACATTATCTTTGAATCTAGAATTAGTAGCCTCACTTCTTGATGTTGTTTGTATGAAAGGAAAGAAATCGCTCTTGTAATACACGGGATAAATCTTTTTCTTGTATCCCACATCTTTGTGAAGTATTTGTTTACATTTGCAGCTCATTACTCTCTATCATTTTCCCCACAAATCCTCAAACTCATCTCCCCGTGATGCGCTTGTTAACTATGTCCTCAAACTCATTATATAGGTCATCATCTTCTCCTGATTTTGCTGAAAACGCTTTTAGGTTCTTGTTATAACATTTGTTCTTTATGTGGAAAAGGCAGTTCCTGTGCCTTGTGTTTGGCATTACTTCTTCTATAGCACCCTTCATTGCTTTGTCTTGATCCGTGATTATGCTTTGTGGATGCTTTCCTCCCATCGACTCTATGAATGTTTCAAAGAGCCATTTGAAAGTTTCCTTTGTTTCATCATGCAGGAAAGCACAACCAAAAATGCATGTTTGGGAATGACCCGTGATGCCGACAAAAGGTGCAAAGGGTAACCTGTATCTATTTGTCATATATGTCGTATCAAAGCTAACACGTCTCCAAACTCAAAGATAGTATCGTAGTGATGATCCATCTCTCGGAAGATATTTTTGACTCTCTTATCATCATCGAGATCAAATCTGTAGAAGAATGTTGGATCGTCACTCTTCTTTTTCTAAAGGTTTCTAGCAGCTTGTTCATATCTCGTCCCCTTAACTTCTCTCGTTTATCTTTGTCCCGTAGTTGCCGACATCCTTTTTGTTGATAGGCATTCTTTGTGGGTCCTCCTCTCGATATGATAAGATAGAAACCATCTTCCTTGTAGGTACGTTGTTGTCATTTAAGGTTCTTATTAGGATCTTTTCCATGTCAGTCATGTTCTTGCGTCCACGCATTGCCTTGCCTGGTTCCAGGGCATGGTTGTGATGCAAATCTAGCCTTATTACCTTCCATATCCCATGATCCTCCCTAGCAACAAATACACAAGGACAGTCTATCTTCTCAATTACAGTTGTTTTTCTCTTTCCACCTTTCTTCTTGCCAACATCTTTATCTACCTCAGCTTCTTTCTGAGGTACTGTTTTCTGAGGCTATTGCTTTCCATACTTGTTGCATTTCATTGTTGTTTTTGTCACCTCACCTTTCCTTTTGATGCTTCCAGTTCGGTAAACCTTTGCTACTGCAGCTTCAAACCCAGCAATGGATGCGTAGTTGTTGAAAAAGTTTTGTGCATGTTCTTTGTCCTTGAAGTGCTGCCCTAGTTTGGGTGTGTATATGCCGTCTATACTCTCGTTGATAGTTTGTGACCCCCTCCCTCGTTCATCCGCAATGAATTCTTTGTATTTCTAGTTCTATTTTGCTCTTCTTCCTCATTGCCTTCCGTAACTTGTATCTGTTCGTAATTTGTAGCTCCGTGTATTGAATTTTTCGAGCTTGTGTGTGCAGTGTGAACTACTTCTGGCGCGACACCCGAAGGCTCTCTCGGTCCGGTCATCTATTTCTTCAAGTTGGATGCTTTCGAAGATATTTGTGCGCGGTGTTCTTCATGATTATCGATAAGTCATGTGGATCCCGGTAGGTGTAGTCATTTTCTCGCATTTGGCATCATTCCATAATGATTATCAGATAAGTCATCTGCATTTGGCATCATTCCATAATTGCATTTGGCTTAATGATTATCAGATAAGTCATCTGAATTTTTAGGTTCACATTGATTTTTTTTCCTAATGACAAAACTGTGCTACTCGATGCTTGTTTCACTTTTTTTTCAAAGATTGTTACCCGCCATTCAAGACTTGAGTAGTTGATATTGTCAAATGGTTCAGGTATTCTTACATTTGTCGTTCTCGACCATCCGCCATGCTTGTGCGGGTAGCGAGGCCGAAAGTGGTGTAGTTGTGTGCACACTTAACATAATTTTCTTTGAGATTAGGGTTGAGACATTTTGTTGAGATTAGGGTTGGCGCATTTTGTTGTGATTAGGGTTGGCACATTCTGCTGAGGTTAGGGTAGCGAGGCCGAGTGGTGAAGTTTTGTGCACACTTAAGGCATTTTTGCTGAGATTAGGGTTCAGACATTCTGCTGAGATTAGGGTAGCGAGGCCGAGAGGGCCGGTAGGCCCTCGAGGCCGAGTGGTGAAGTTGTGTGCACAGTTAAGTCAATGTTGCTGTGATTAGGGTTGGCACATTTTGCTGAGGTTAGGGTAGCGAGGCCGAGTGGTGAAGTTTTGTGCACACTTAACACAATTTTTCTGAGATTAGGGTTGGCACATTTTGCTGTGATTGGGGTTGGCACATTCTGCTGAGGTTCTGGTAGCGAGGCCGAGAGGGCCGGTAGGCCCTCGAGGCCGAGTGGTGAAGTATTTTGCACACTTAAGTCAATGTTGCCGTGATTAGGTTGGCACATTTTTTTGAGATTAGGGTTGGCCCATTCCGATGAGATTGGGGTAGCGAGGCCGAGAGGGCGGAGGCCCCTCGAGGCCGAGTGGTGTAGTTGTGTGCACACTTAAGTCAATGTTGTTGTGATTAGGGTTGGCACATTTTGCTGAGATTAGGGTTGGCCCATTCTGCTGAGATTAGGGTAGCGAGGCTGAGAGGGCCGGTAGGCCCTCGAGGCCGAGTGGTGAAGTTGTGTGCACACTGAAGGCAATTTTGCTGAGATTAGGGTTGGCACATTTTGCTGAGATTAGGGTTGACACATTCTGTTGAGATTAGGGTAGCGAGGCCGAGAGGGCCGGTAGGCCCTCGAGGCGCCCCGGTGAAGTTGTGTGCACACTTAACATAATTTTTTTAAGTTTAGGGTCCACACATTTTGCCTAGTTTAGGGTTTGTGACGTTTGCAGAGTTTAGGGTTCACACATTCTGCCGAGATTAGGGTAGCGAGGCCGAGAGGGGCGGTAGGCCCTCGAGGCCGAAGTGGTGATTTTGTGTGCACACTTAACACAATTTCTTTGTGATTAGGGTTGACACATTTTGCTGAGATTAGGGTTGGGACATTCTGCTGAGTGTAGGGTTCACACATTCTCGGCGAGATTAGGGTAGCGAGGCCGAGAGGGGCGGTAGGCCCTCGAGGCCCAGTGGTGAAGTTGTGTGCACACTCAAGGCAATTTTTTGAGATTAGAGTCCACACATTTTCTTTGAGATTAGGGTTGACACATTTTCTTTGAGATTAGGGTTGCCATATTTTTTTGAGATTAGGGTTCACACATTTCTTTGAGATTAGGGTAGCAAGGCCGAGAGGGCCGGTAGGCCCTCGAGGCCGAGTGGTGAAGTTGTGTGCTCACTTAAGGCAATTTTCTTTGAGATTAGGGTTGCGAGGCCGAGAGGGCCGGTAGGCCCTCGAGGCCTAGCGTGAAGTTGTGTGCCGAAGTTTAGGGTTTGTGACGTTTGCGCGGACTTTTGCCTTTGACTTTGAATTTGAGTTTGGATTTGAATTAGGATTTTATTTTTGATTTGGAATTTGAATTTTGCTTAGCGTTTGCATTTGGCTTTGCATTTGGCTTTGACTTTTTTTTTTGACAAGAAATTTGGCTTTGACTTTGAATTTGGCATCGCTTTTGGCTTTGAATTTGAATTTGGCATAGCTTTTGGTTTTCACTTTGAATTTGAGTTTGGATTTGAATTAGGATTTTATTTTTGATATGGAATTTGAATTTTGCTTAGCGTTTGCATTTGTCTTTGCCTTTGGCTTTGGTTTAGCTTTTGCATTTGGCCTTGGTTTAGGTTTTGCCTTTGGCTTTGACTATTTATTTGGCATAACTTTAGGTTTTGAATTTGAATTTCGCCTAGCTTTTGACTTTGATTTTGGCTTTGACTTTGAATTTGGCATAGCTTTTGGTTTTGACTTTGAATTTGGCCTAGCTTTTGGCTTTGAATTTGAATTTGGCATAGCTTTTGGTTTTGACTTTGTATTTTGTTTTAAAAAGTTTTTAACCCCGCCTATGTTTGTGCACATTTCATGTTTGTTATTGCACATCATAGCAGGTCCAAAGCCCCGGTAAAGGGTGATGGAAAACTTTTTATAATTTTTTCAGGATTATTTCTTCGTGTATTCAAGGGGTAAAGAGTCATATAATTTGGTAAGTTATCTAGTCACATTACTTCGATACATGCTTTCTTTGGTGCAGCACTATTTTTTAACCCGCCTATTTTTATGTTTTTTTGCAAAATGGCTTTGCGAGGAGTGTTTGTACCTCATCGGAGAAGCCTAAGGAGTGTTTTTTCAACAAAGGGATATGGGGTTGGATGTCTCTATGCGCTCTTGCTTAAGGTTAAAGACTCTAATGTTTGTTTTCCTGATTTTTACATTCTTTTTTTTCAAGTCCACTTTTGTTTAAGGCTGAGTACAGTTAGACTTAATATGATTATTTGACCATTCTTATATTTTAGTATTTGGATATGCAGTCTCTTGAACATTAGGGGCAATAGTAGCATCGGGAATGCCCTACTGAATGTTTGTTTCATTCTGAATTTGGCCAATACCATTCTGAATTTGGCTTACTGTATGTACTGAATTTTCCTGTAGAGTCAACCCAGCTGTTGGTTTCATGAGTTTCTGAATTTTCTATCTGAATTTTACTCAATGCTTTTGCTGAATGGTATTTGTTGAATGCTATCTAAATTTTCCCTGAATGGTTCCTCTGAGTTTTTTCTGAATTTTGCTTAATGATATCTGAATGGCTATTTGGATGGTTCCTTTGAATGCTATGCTATCCCGTGTAGGGACAAAACCTGATGATGATTGTTGTAACTAATCAATGTGGCTGACCATGTGTTGACAAAAAGCCAAGCCTGCTGCTGTATACTCTTTTGAACTTTGAGGTGAGCTGCTGCTGTATACTAATCAAGGTGGCTGACCAAGTTAGCAGGTTAGAAATGCATTTTGTGTTTTTTAAAATACTTTTCATCTGACTTGGCTGACCAAGTTAATTTATTTGTTATTTTCTCTTCATCTAATTTTTCTTTGCCTGCTAAGTTCACTCTAGACAATTTTTTTTTTTTTTTTTTTTTTTGCTTTTCTAGTATGTGTGCAAAAATCATGCATTGTGAAATTTGGTGGAGGGAGAAGCTGCCAAGTGCATCAGTTGATGTGCCTGATGACCACTGATGTGCATATCACAGTCAGGCATGTCAGAAACATCCAGGTGGGTATCTTCATAGATTTTGTATTGCAGCCGATGTGCCATTCAGAGTTTTTAGCAGAAACATTCAGATTTTTAGTGTTATTAAAATCTGGGTGTTTCTATATGAGAAAACACCGGATGTTTTTGGATGGCAAAACACCCATATTTTTAGTCTCCTGGGATTTGGGTGTTTTTCTATGACAAATCACCCAGGTGTTTTTGGTGCCAAAACACCCGGCTGCCAAATAGACAGCCCCCAAAAACACCCGCTTTGGTCTAAAACGCCCGGAAAATAATAATCGTCTCAAGAGGTCCCACTATTTTTCCGATGTTTATCGAAGAGGTCATGCTCGAGACCTCGGTGGCCGGCGTGGTGGCCGGCGTCGATCGGTCTCCAGTTGCCCATCCGTTAAATACGCCGCACCCCTCTCCTGATTTCTCCATCGAAATCGACCGAGCGAAACCGAATCTCTTGCAGCCGCAGCCTCCCATCGCAAACCACCGCGCAATCTCAGCAGCCGCATCGATGGCCCCCAAGGCGGAGAAGAAGCCGGCGGCGAAGAAGCCCGTGGCGGAGGAGCCCGCGGCTGAGAAGGCCCTGGCGGGGAAGAAAGCCCAAGGCGGAGGCGCCGGCGAGGCCGCCAAGCTCGCGCGCTACAACAAGAAGCCCACCATCACGTCCAGGGAGATCCAGACGTCCCCGGCGAGCTCGCCAAGCTTGCACAGACCTATCGCGGCGGCTCCACATCTTACCCAAACAAGTATTTAACAGTTGAAAAAAAAGTTACAGCTGTATTCTAGTGCACTAGATATTACACTCGGATGCTAATTACGAGTGAATGAAATTACAAAGCTTCCAAACAGGGCAGCGGTGCGGTGCTGGCATACTTGAACATGCTAATCTCTCACTAGATGAGCCAGAACTTGAAGGGGGCATTATTTGAAGATGAAGGCGGCTTATCTAGCACTGAGCTTTAAATTTAGCCATGTCTCTTGTATCCTAATATTTATTATGGTGTTGTTACCTTGCGCCGCCGCCCCCAAATCCTAGGGGCGCCGCCACCGGTCCCGCCTTCTACCACCATCTGGTCCCTCTCCCTTCTCCTCCAGCATCACGCCGGAGGTTGAAGGGAGTGGGGATCCATCGTTTTAATACGTTTTTTCCTACTAGATCGAAGTCTTCAAGGTTCAAGATTTCTCCGGAGATCCAATCGAAGAGATTGGCCATGGCGTAAGGCGCCGTCAAGATCATCGATGGCGTAAAGGCGCCGTCAAGATCATCGATGGAGCAATGGAGCATGTCGTTCCTCGGCGGTGATGGCAAGACGAAGACATCACCATTGATGGAGAATAAGGTACTCTCGACCATTCCTTTGTCTCGCTGTGGTTCTATGCAGCCATGGCGATAGGCTAGTGAGATTTAGTTTTCCAACGATATCTATCTGGATGTCGGTTGTACTTGTGTTCTTTCATGACAAATCGGTGAAGGCAACGACGATGAGTTCGACGACGTAATTGGCGGCGCCTAATTTCATTATGTTTGCATGTGGAGTATTAGCAGTTTACTCCTCTTTTGCAAAAAGTGATGGGTATGAGGATGACAAAGAAAGTGGATGGTGAGATGACCCTATTCGCTCAGATTTGAGCTTTGCGTGACGTGGCATATCCGTTTGGGATGATGATCCTAGATGATGGAATTTATGACTTTTTCAAGGTTTCTTATCTCCCATCAATGGAGGTGGAGTAATTTGGTTTACTTTTATAATGAGAGGATGTAACTTGCTTTAGTATGGAATTTTTCCTTATTGCAAAAAAAAACCTAAAAACCAATACTCCCTCCATATTGAAAAGGAAGTCCTTTAGGACATCGACACGGTCTCCAAAGTGCAACTTTGACTTATCTTTTCTATCAAAATATTTATTAAAAAATTATATATGTATACTTTTATGAAAGTATTTTTCAAGACAAATCTATTGATATGATTTTCACATTTCAAAACTCAACGACTTAAAAGTTATTAATGATTTATGTTCCCAATGTTTGACCGAAGCCTTTTCCAAATGGACTTCCTTTTCAATATGGAGGGAGTATATATTTATCGTTGTGCTGTATAAGAATATTTAAACCAAGTACCATGATATATGTTTCATGTCATTTGCATTTTGTATTTATTGATTGTTCTTCTAAAATATATTCTGATTTTTTTATATATTTATATACTTGCCCGTATCGGCGTATCCTTTTTTTTTAGAGATGTCGTACCAACGTATCTCTGTATCCGTATTGCCGTATCAGCTTGCCGTATCGGTGCAACGTAGGCGCTGATAGTAGGAGCCAAGCCGCTAACCGAGCTAGACGAGATCGTTGCTAGACAGCTAGGCGTCCGCGAACCGCGCTTCACATGAACCACACCTTCCGCTCCTGCGTGCGTTGATTTCTTTCCCCAACACACGTCATAGATGGAGTGCAGGGGCGCATCGCTCGCTCAATGAGCCTATCGCCCACCTTCCCCGAAAAAAAAAAAAAGTCTCACTTTATTTGGTTTGTTAGTGACTTTTTCAGTACTATAGGTTCACACATCACTGCCGCCGGCATCACTACCAGATTTGAGGGAACCACCGGTGTGATTGTCCATTACTAACTTTAAAATCTAGAAACAACTGAGAGTGGCACACAACCGATACTGAAAGTCCACCTCACTATCGGTTGGTATAAAAAAATCCGGCGGTGAAATCTATTACTGTCGGGTGTATTATAAAACCCAACATTGAAGTAGGGATCCGGACCGAAATTTCTATTGTTTCTAGTTTTACTCCACACTCATGTCCGTCCACTCTCCCCCCTCTCTCCACCTCGCACTGCAGCCCCTAATCGAACCAAATCGATCCACCCCTTTCGGTTGGTAAGGACGAGCGCCCTGCTTCCTCCTGCAGGCTCCACCACGGAAGCAAGGAGCTGCGCCGTGAAGACCGGCGAGCCATATGGTGCTCTCCCCCCCCCCACCCGGCAGGCTTCACCACAGCGCGGCTGGACGGGCGAGCGCGAGGCGACCCCGGCAGCCACCGGCGTGAGGGCAGGCGACCCGGCAGCACAAGTGTGGGCGACCCGGCTGCCGGTACCGGCGCTGGCGACACCCCGAGGAGCTACTGCACGGAGCTCGAGCGCGGCCAGCCTGCCCCTCCCTCCTTCTCTTGCTTGAGCACGGGCGTGTGCGGCTCCGTCCCCTGCGTGAGCGGACCACGGGTGTCCCGTCCGGCATCCGGCTCCTGCTCCCCGTCGAGATCCAAAGCAGCAGCAAGGGGTGGAAGGTGTCCTGCATCCAGATCCATGTCCAGATGTATTCCTTCCTCCCTTCCTAATCCCATGAACTCCTTCATCGTTTTTCTCTGTGATGTAGAAATCATTGTGTCAGGTGCATGCTCCACCGAGCAACCATGGGGCCTGTGGGTGGAGCATTTGCGTGCGGGGATGGCGTAGCGCCACGGGCTCGCGGTGGATTCGGAGCTCGCCGGATGGTGGCGGATTGAGCTCGTCTGATGGTGATTCAGAGCGTTCCTCATTGGATGGTGGCGGATTCGGAGCGTTCCTCATTGGATGGTGGCGGATTCGGAGCGTTCCTCATCGAGATCTAGCAGTCCTCGTCGAGCATGGGAGCGGCGGCGGTGGCGGTGTCTGGATTCTTTGTTTTTGTTGGTTTTTAAGAGGATTGATACTCAGAGCACATCACTACCGCTTACCTAGTGTCAGTTCAAAATCCGCAGTGAAAGGGTATTTTATACCGGCAGTGATATAAAGATTTGTAGTAGTGTTTAGGGACTTTTTTTTAGTCCCAACACCAAAAAGTCTGTGAAACCAAACACCCCCTTAGTTTGGATGCAAAAAATGATAAAATGTGTTGTGTTCCTACTGCACAAGTTTAACTGAAGTGTAGTGGACTCTTCTTTTTTTAATTTCACAAAACATGTCACTACCACATAGACATACAAACGAAAAGAGATCACATGCTTATTTTTCAGAACTGCAACGCCAACGTCTGTGATGCACTGAAACCTTGAATATGATGTGTTTCCACACTAACCAACACACGAATGAAAACCTTGGACAGAAACATCATAAGGAGTCGCCACAAGGTGCAGCGGGTTGCGTCTCTTGGCTGTCCCGCCAACTATCGTCTCCATGTCGAGCTCCTCCGGCCGCATCTTCCCTGGCAGGCTCCAGTGGAAATAGTAGAGGAGCCTTGCCACGATGAGCTCAACCGAGACCATCCCGAACGCTATGCCCGGACACATCCTCCTCCCGGCGCCGAACGGCAGGTACTGAAACTCTGTGCCCTTATAGTCGGCGGCCACGCTGTCCTCAAACCTTGTCGGCCTGAACTCCTCGGCGTCATCACCCCAGTACTCGGGGCTTCTCGCCATCGCCCAGGCATTGATCATCACCCTGCTGCCTTTGGTGACCTCGAAGCCGCCAATGTCGCACGTCTCCCGGCAAAGACGGGGCAGGAGGAGGGGATTGAACGGGTGAAGCCTCAGTGTCTCCTTGATCACCATCCTCGTGTAGAGTAGCCCGTCCATGTGAGACTCGTGATGCTGTGGGACTATGTTTTTGAAGGCTGTCCGAACCTCTGCCTGTGCCTTGGCCATGGATTCTCGATGTCTGATTAGCTCCGACATGACCCACTCAGCAACGGTCGAAATAGTTTCTGTCCCTGCTGTGAATAAATCCTACAGATAGATAATTGATAGAAAAACAGCAGTCAAAATGATAATTTTGCTTCTTTGCTGCTTGTTGGTGAATGGTGATCCTCTCGTGTTTTGTATATACACGAACGAAGGCAGTTTTTTTTTTTTTTACTCTTAGGAGCATAGGCTCCCATGCTCTGGACCACACGATATGCCGTGGTAGCATACTTTTCAAAGCAATACGCATTGAGAAGTGTGATAGCACAGATCACAATATGTATCGTGTGGTCCAGAGAGTGGGAGCATATGCGCTCCTAAGAGCAAATTTAACTTTATCGTACACGAAACCAAAGCAGAACTTACCACTATGGTGGCCTTGATGTTTGTGTTGCCGAAGGTGAAGGCGAACTCGTTGTTGTCCCGTACCCTGAGCATGATGCTCAGAAGGTTGTCTCCTGCAGCTGCAGATTCATCCTTCCACCTCGCCTCGCACTCCTCGATGATCTTGTCGAACAGCTCATCGAGCTGCTGGTGCGCCCTCCACAGCCGGGCGTCTCGTCCCGGTAAGGGACGTCCAGGAACCACAGAGACGGGAAGAGGTCCGAGACGGTGAAACCCGAGGCGTGGCTCAGCGCCACGACGACCGCAGACAGGAACTGCTCTTGCGCCGCCGCTGCAGCCGTCACCGAAGGTCGCCAGCCCGGTGATTGAGTTGGTGCACGACACCAGCAGACTGCCGAGGTCCACATTAGCTTCCGCCTGACCTCTAGCGGCGATTTTGCGGATCTGGCGCAACAAGGGACATGGTCGCTGTCCCTGATGGCCGCGAACTGCCTGACCTTGCGCGCGCTGAGGAGCTCGAGAACGCAGAGCTTGCGTAGCGCGCCAGTAGTCGCCGTGGGGGGCGCGAAGGCGAGGTCCAGGCCGCCGTAGCAGATGATCTCTGCGGCGACGATGCTCGGCCGTGACGCGAAGCTGAGGTCGTGCGCCTGGAGGACCTCCTGCGCCGCGGCAGGCGAGGAGACCACCACGGTGTCCACCTGCCCCAGCCGCAGGTACATCACCGGCCCATGCCTCGCGGCGAGGTCCCGGAGGACGGCCTGTGGCTGTGAGGTGAGCAGCATGTGGTGGATGCTGCCCACCAAGGGGAACATCCACGGACCCGGCGGCCGCCTCTTCTTGGAGTTGGCTCTCAAGGATGATACCAGGATGAGCAGTGAAACGATGAACAGGAAGACGGCGGTCAGGGCGTCAGTTCTGATCTCCATGATTAATTGCTGAATAGGACGATCACATTCACAGTTTCACACAACTGTGTCGTCGTTCAAGTCACATGGTAGCATATATCTCTCTCTCTAGCTAGGCGTACTCCACTAGATGGAAAATTATTTCCTAATAAAAGTTGTAGCAGTTGAAGCTCTCTCGTAAAAAACAACCATCGCTGAACATGTGTTTGACAATTATCATATATAATAACCAAGACACGAGGTCAAGTTGCCGAATGGTAGCTTTAGTTTAGATCATCTCGTGCTGCACATAGAGCCTTATAGTACTGAGCAATTATGATATCTTAAATATTAGTGATGCCCAGTGTCACATGAATGTTTATATAGATTATGTACATCAAGCATACAACTCAGAGTTGACTGGAATGACTACAACCAACGCATTGGTGACCACACAATCACCAAAGTGTCAGTTGCTGCCATTCCAGTCAACTCTGAGTTGTACTATACTTGATGTACATACGTAATCTGTGGCGGGGCAGAGACGACCGTGCCACCACGGACGCCAGCCGTGGCGGTGGCGACCGCCGGGCGAAGAAGGGCAGGCCAGACGCTGAGTTTGCCTCCCTCTCGGCTGCACCTAGTACTGTCAACCACGGGCCATTGGAGGACGGCGACTCACCGCCTCGGTCGCCCACACCAACGCTTCGACAAGGCAATTCCCCACCCGCACCCGGTCAACCTGCAGCACCGGACCTGGGTGTTGAGACGCTGGAGAGCCATGCAGGTGGGTAGCATCAAGCTACCGGCGGTGGCTAGGATAGTCATCTTCGAGCTTGATGCGGCACAAGAGTCACGTTCGTTATCCACGGGCGCGGCGGGCACTCCATCGCGACCTCAAGGCACACTCCCTTGCCCTCGGCCTCTCTCGACAGGACCATGGCTACCATGGCTAGGCGGCAGAGTGCGCACGAGGCATCTTCGCAAGGGTGATGCATCAATGCGCACTTCCACCTCCGGGCTTGTCAAAAGAGGCGGAAGAACTTCATGTTGTCCTTCCAAAGACGGCGGACATACTTTCGACGAGGGAGCGCCAAGGCGGATGCCATTTACGAATTCTACAACAACCTCATTGGGACGTCGTTCTGGCGTGCACCTTTGCATCGACCTCGACCGGTTTGGACCTTCGCGACTCGACCTGGCCTCCATCGCTTTGTCGTTCTCGACAACGGAGGTAGCCAAAGCGGTAAAGGAATCCCCCTCCCGGTCGCTCCCCGGCCCCTGTGGCTTTGGAGCATCGTTCTTCAAGGCAACTTGGTCCATTGTTGGCCCCGAAATCATGCATGTGTTCCAAGCTCTATGGGACACGGACTTCCATGACTTCAGTCACCTCAACGAAGCCCTCATGGTGCTCCTGCAGAAGAATAACAATCTGGCTAGTTTGCGCGACTACCGCCCCATCAACCTCATGCATTCCTTCGGCAAGCTCTTCGCTAAGTGCCTGGCATTGCGCCTCGCCCCCCACATGTCGGACATTGTGCGAGACAACCAGACAGCCTTCATCAAGGGATGTCGAATCCATGAGAACTTTCGCTCGGTGCTGGAAATATGATGTTATTTGTGCTCTTTTGAGTGCACGGAGCTATGTGACAAGCTTCAAGGGGTTGAGCTACGGCCGGGCGCCAGACCGTTCGCGGTGTGGAAGTGGACGGGCGAGCGGTGAGTACTCTATCTCGTTGGCCTTGGGCTCCTCCAAAGTCAAGCTCTTCTTCTAGATCACCATCCATGGTCGGCTTTGGACAAGTAGAAAGGAGGATGAGGCACGGACTGCAGCCAACGGCGGACTGCGCCCTCTGTTCACAGGAGGTGGAGACACATAACCACCTCCTCACTTCTTGTGTTTTCTCCAAGGAGGTGTGGTTCCGACTTCTTCGCCTCACGGGCCTACAAGGGTTATGCCCTCAGCCAGGAGACATCTTGTAGATTGGTGGCTTCGCTCTTCGCCACAAATCCCGAAGCCATTGAGCAAAGGCTTTGACACCCTCGTACTGCTTGTCACCGAGGAGGTGTGGAAAGAACATAACCAGCGAACCTTTGACAACATCTCCTCTACACCGGCCCAGCTACAGGAGCGGATCAAGAACCATGCGTAAGAGGGGTGGGCGGCGGGGCTTCGTGATTTGTGCACCGTTGCTCACCACGATCCAAAGAGCCTACTCACTTTCTAATCGCACAATAGTTCTTGTTTGAGTAAAACCTTGCTTGTTGCGCCACTTAAGCCGGCGATCTGTGTCCGTGTGTGGCCACCCCACTCGATGGCACCCCATCAAAGAGTGAAGTGGATGTATCAAAACTCGATTTCCCTTATTGCAAAGATGCGTGCACAATGCACGCTTCAGGGGGTGTCGAAGTGGAATCTCCAATAGTCCTCGGGGTCATCCCCGAGGTAGATCGGTTCGAGGGCGGTGCGTGAGATCGAGATCTAGATGATTGTTTAAAGATGCAAGACACACGTTGTATCTAGGTTCGGTCGTCGACATGACGTCAAAAACCCTACGTCCCGCGCTCTGTTATTATCTGGCTAGTTACAATGGATGTAAGCTAGCTGTCTATGTATGATTAGATGTCGAATGAGGGGGTCCCTATCCGCCTTATATATCCGGGGGATAGGGTTACATATCGGAAAGTACGAGCGAGATACGATTTGTTGCTAGATTTCCGGTATCGGAATCTATCCTATCGAATCGTATCTCCAGGATATCCTCCAGTAGTTGTGCTGATCTTGGGCGGGGTGACTTGGGCCATACTCCAAGTCACGGTCGACTTTCGAGGAGGTCACAACCGACCTCGGGGAGGTCAGCAATAGAGGTCGAGGCCCGAGGCTGAACTCAAAAGGTCGCGCCCAGGTCGTAGTCGAGCTCTGGGAGCTCACGGTCGAGCTCCAAGAGGTGGAGGGCCGAGCCCGTCGAGGTCAAGGTATTCCGGGGGCATTCCCCACGGTTAGTCCCCGAGCTCCTTGTAGGCGACGAGCAAGTCTTCACGTGATCTCGTCATCAGGAGCAAGAGGTCGGTGAAGCGGTTGAATAGGTTGGCGAAGTCGTTGTCGAAGTCCTTATGTCGGTGACGAGGTTGACGTCTGTTGGCGTTTCTTAGCGCAATCACTAGAAACAGGTTTAGAACCCATCTCTAATGGCGACGCTAGGAAACATGCCGTCGATATCACTAAGTGGAACCACCGTGTGTCGGTGATAACGCACTTTCAATCAACAAAGTGATAGATCTTGCCATAGTTGATATTTCATCCGCAAGCGCACGGATCTATCATTGTAGCATTTCACCCGGAAGTATTCGGGGTATCGTTATTTATATTTTCCCAAAGGAAGGCTTGTGTATAAGAAGCTAGCATGGCATCTGGATGATGAAATGTGTGCACGCTAAGACCAACTTGATCATAACAGGGGTAAGCAATACGGTTCATAGATAGTGTGATGCACTGTTGGGTGATTGCTCAACACAACATGTTATTGATGAAGATATGGTTTACAAAGTGGCCATTCAACATAGCGATTACAAGGGAGATCAGGGGGTATTTATAGGCCCCCCCTGACTTCGTAGTTGTACAAAAATGTTAAGAACTCGAAATGAACTTCTACGATGTAACTGTTCCATCGAAGATGTTTCTCTTGTCTTCGCGATGCTTCATACATGGTCTTCATCTCCGCAATGTCCTTCATTCTTAGGGAGATGATTTACAATCTTCGCAGCGAAGCTGACACGACCATCTTCGCTTGGAATCTTTGGACCCGATCTTCTTAATCTCATGTTTGCTGTTTTCCCGCAAAGCCACTTCTTCGCGAAGCTTCTTTTGGTCTTTAAACTCCGTTTCTCTCTTGTGACCTGATTCTTGCATCCTGAAATTATCAAAGTCTGGGGCAAAAGTTGGAAATAGAAATCAAAGTTAGATCCCAACATGCACACATTGGAATCCACCTTGAAAGGATAAAGAAAATAGATAAAGAATAAATGAATGTCCTATGGAGTATTCTAATGTATTCTAGTCATGGTCATACAATGAATAGTTAGGATCATATGCTAACACAATATAAGCATGGTTATGTCTAGGATAACAGGGAGACTCCCCGGTACCATCCGGCCCAATGGGAAGCTTTTACGAACTCCTACATCACATGCGAACGTGGAGGGATTACAAGGGACGGGCGACAGTTTGTCACAACCCCCGCCGCCTACCCTCACGCACCGTGGCATGCTCTCATATTCGAAGGTGTCGTAATACCCGGGCACCATGCCCGCGTACTAGAGCACTACTCTTGTCCCCAGGATCCCCACCCTACGGATGGACGGACTAAGACAAGAGCAAACCCGAAAAAGAACGATTTAACCGTTATCCCATCTATAATCACGTTATGCATACGATGATCGATGAAGAACGAATATGAACATGTTAAGATTATGATATGTAAACTATATGCTAGTTCATATATCAACACTAAAACATGAACAAGACTATACTCTAATTCATAAGTTAGACCATGATCATAGAAATAGAACTTGCAAATAGAAGAAAGATCCATGGAGGATATATATTACCAAAGCTCACTTTCTTCTAGATTACAAGCTCTTCCTTCTTGTAGCTCTTCTACTCCAAATCTAACCAAATAAGAAGAAGAAGAAGAAGAAGATGGTAGAGGAGGTAGAGAGTGTGGTGGTGTTCTTTGTGATGACTCCAAGTGTGGTGTGTGAGAGAGGGAGAGAGGAGGGCTACTTATACACATGAGAGAGGTGGTCAAATGACCCTAATACCCCCTAACCGACCTCAAGGACACGTCTAGGTACAGTGAACCGGCCACCCAAGCACCGCACCGCCCTCCAGGTCACTTAATGTGCCGACCTACCGAAGACGGGCTCGAACCGCCCCCCAGTGCGGCCGCACCCTTTGGGCTCGGCCCGGTCCGAGCCTCGGCGTGGTGCCGTGTCCGGGCCTGAAAAGTTGTAGTGTGGGCTTGGCTTGGTCCAATTGCGTCGTTTCGGTCCATTTTCACCTCGGGCTTGTGATCTTAAATACGCTTTCCAAGGTCACGCCTTTTGGTCGTATTTCCACCTGTATTTATTATAAATACTACAAAATACATTTTGAACACTACAAGTGGAAATATGTTAGTAATAAATGTATATGAGTATAAAAATGTATAGTTTTACTCCCTTTATGGTAGTAAGTTGACGGGAAAAATATGTCGTTGGTGACCGTCAACAAACTCCCCAAGCTTACCCTTTTTGCGCGTCCTCGAGCAAAAGATAAATACTTGGTTGTTGATCGGGAGTTGCTACTATGCCGATTACGTTTTACAAGTGCCAGGTTTATAATAAGATTTTCTACTATAGTTTGAATAAATTGGCACATCTTTTTCTCACCCTTTATTACCTTTCATCGTAGCGGGGCTTTTTAGGCGTCTCAAAGTCTTGGCGGTTGCGGATAGAACGGTTATAATAGAAATACTTTTCATTCATTCTTTTGATCAACCTTTTCATCCGGGATTTATTTATTACGATTATATTTGTTTTTCGAGAAAGTATGGGCTTATACTATATATATATTTTTTTTTTTGGAGAGGTGGGCTCTGCTCGCCCTAGACTTTTGTCTTTTATTTCCCTCTCTTTTTTTTTCTTTCTTTTTTTTTTTTTGGAGATGTGGGCTCTACTAGCCGTCGGACACATGTCCATTTTTCATCTCTTTTTCTTCTTTTTTTTTTTTTAGCATAGCCCATATCTTTCTCTTTTTCTTCAAATTAGATTCCCGGATGTCAAATTTCTCTCTTGAACAAAATCATAGCAAATCTATTTGTACCATATCATACTTGGCAACAACTTAGACTAGATAGAGCTTATGCAACCCACATGAATCAGGTTTTTCAAGGTGAGTTTTTAGACTTAGCCACTAAACCCAAACTTTAGAAAAATTCGAATTATAAACTAGGCACAGTGCAAAACATAAGACAGAGCAACTATTCATCATTTTAACAAGGGACTAAGACTAATCATTTCCATAGCTCATATGTATAGACATGAAAGCACAAGAAGAGCTACTTATTCTATTTTTGGATTCTTTTTTTTTTTTTTTTGAATGCATGATTGCTGAAAATTTAAACACGCTAAAAATAAAATAAAATTCGATGGAAATAAATATGCAATGCAATGATACCGCGGGGGTCCTCCCCAAGCTATCACGGAGGCCCGTAGATATCTTTATTTGTTTTTGCCTTTTTTACGTGGTAAGTGCCTTTTTACCCTTGGCGAGAGGGCCCACAATTTTGAGTCCGTGGGAGCGGGACTTTCTCCGATTTGTCGCTTTCGATGGTGCATCCGATCCTAGAGACACGGATGATTGCACCTGCTTGAGTACCAGCACCTTTTTGGGGAGGAGTATATTTGGATTTCTTTGTTTGTTTTGCCTCCTCCTTGTTTTCCTTAGGTGTGGTATTCTCTTTTGGTACTTTTCTTTTTTTTTTTGGTCCTCGGTAAAAATGGGAACCTTCTTTATGTTCTCGTTCTTCTTTTCCCTTTTTTGGGGCAATCTTTTTTCTTTTGCTCCCACTTTTTACCAGTGTTGACTTCCTTGGGAGTGTTGCCGGCTCTTGGGGGTTGTATTTCTATTTCCATGATTCCATGTTCCCCATATTTTATCAGGATCATTTTGCACTCTTCTCGAGATTCGGGGCCTGAATTCAAATTTTTCTTTATTGCCATTAATGTTGAAGATGATTTTCCCGCCCCAACATTAATTTGTGCCCCTACCGTGCTTTCGAGAAACGGTCGTCCAAGGATGAGTGGTGTGTCTTTGGTTACTTCCATATCCAACACCACGAAGTCAAGCGGGACGGTACCCCAGATCTTCACCGGTATATCCTCTCGCAATTCTGGCTGGATACCTTATGGACGAAGTCTCGCGGTTGTAGAGTCATGGTTGTCGGCTCGGATGTGTATGTTTTAGTTTGTCAAACACCGACTTGGGCATGACACTTATGTCGGGCACCCAAGTCACACGGGGCATGGTCAAATGTGCGTGTTCGATTGAGCAGGAAATTGTAGGACACCACGGATCCTTTTTCTTTTTCTCGCGCAGGCGATTGAATAGCAAGCACTACATTCTTACGTTAGTTTCACAACTTCGTTGTTGGTAGCGGCCGCTTATTACGGATGATATCTTTGATGTACTTGGCATATGAGGGGACGTGGAGCACATCTAGAAGTGGTACACTATTGACGGTCATTAACTACCTATTTTATACCGTCAACACCGCATAAAACATTCACTTTTGGCTATCAAACTTAGTGGTAGGGTTTAATTCTAACAAATTCCACAAGTTTTGGTATTTCAAAGAACAATGCAGGAATTCTCCATTTTTCATCAAGAAAAGGTATCTCATATGGCAAAAAACAAAGTACACCATCACGGAGAGCTCATCACGCTGATCGAAATGGATATATTACTTAATATATTTGGACTCGGATGGAAAAAGATATTGTACAAACAAGAATCACATGAAATGACGGTCCCACGTGTCGGCCTACGCGTGCCATGCATGGCTATCATTAGCGACACGTGGCGGAACCAGCAGCTTTTGCTGCGTGCACGTGGCCGCCGCGGCGGTGACGGGTGGGCCATGAGGGCCCACCAGCGAAGCGCGCCTCCCATTTTCGGGCGACGGGCCTACGGGCTGGCCACGTGGGGCCCGCAGGCCCAACGGAGAGGGGACAAAGGCAACCGCGGCGGCCAATCGCGCCGGGCGACACGTGGCGGGTGTCCCCATCGCCAGACACGCTCCACCCGCGGCGCCGCGGGCCGGCTGCGGTTTTCCACGCCAGACGCGGCGGAGCACGACGCGAGGCGGCGCGGTCGCCCGGTTTGCTCGGACCGCGTGGCAAGCGCGGAGAGGCTCCCGTGAGGCGGTATCCCGGTTCGCTCGTCTAGGCGCGGTCTAGAGCCCCGGTTCGGCCGGTTTAGCTGCCCGAGATCCCGATTTTCCTTCGAAATAGCAGAGCAGGGCGCCAAGGCGCGCCGGTTCACCTCCGGTTCACCGCCTTCCCGGCCAGTTCCGTCCGGTTTTCGGCGTAGTTTGCAAGGAAAGTATCTTGCCGACCTCCCGGCGTCGGTTGCATGTACCTAGAGGCGGTAGGAAAAGTTTCCTAGTGTAGAGATGGCCTCTCTCCCCTCTCCCCTATATAAAGAGGCCATCTCCCACCATTGTAACACAACAATTCAAAGGAGAAACCAGTCCACTTGTGCAAGAGAGTAGAATTAGTTCTTCTTCTTCTACTTCTTCTTCTATCTTCTAATTCTAGAGAGTGAGGGAGGGAAAAGCTAGAAAGAAGCTTTGTTCTTTCTACCCGGAGTTGCCGGTTCGCCCCTCGGTGTTCTCATGCGGTTCCTAGGAGGACGGAGTGCGGACTTGTCGGTACCCGCCCCGGCTTGTACCTCTCCGCAAGCTACTTACACTTTGGTAAGAAGTCTTGTGATTATCTTGCGACTACTTAATTTCCTTCGTATATTTCTTAGCTGTTGTAGACTTGCGGGATTGGTAGACTGTCTCGTTAAGAGCGTTAGTTCTTGGTGAAGGAACTCTTTGACCGGGGAACCTTGGCCAACATCAAGAACTGTGACCAATAGTGCAAACGTGGTGTTTGGACTAGCGTTCACCTACCTTTTGCGGTGCATCCCACGGTTGAGGGGGTAGGCGGCTTGGTCGTGACAAGCCTTGTCCGTCCCTTTGAAATCCCCACGTTGGTGTGTCGTAGAGCTAATTGCGGGACTACGCCCGGGTTGGGCGCGGGCCGGTGCCCGAAGTGAGTAGACAAACGGACTTTAGAAATCCTTTGCACGGAAACCTTAGCCTATAGATACCTTGCTACTCTTAAGAAACAAACCCTTGCCTTAGGTTGACATAGACCGAAAAGCCGCTGGCAAGAACCGTCCTTGTGTAAAATACGATACCGCAGCACCACGGGGTGAAGTGCTACAACGGTATTTCCGTGCGCTATGGATTTTCTACGTGTGCGTTAAGAAACACCAACATACACTTATGTGTACCTTCTGGATCATTTCCACGAACCGATTGAACTGCTCATCCAACGCCTGCCTTCTTGTTCTTGTGGTAAATGGTAGGTAGGTTGTATCTGTGTATTCCAATGGTACCACTTCCACTTCGGGTTCCTCTGTTGTTTGAGGTGTTGCCTCTTCAGGTTGCTTCTCTTTTTGTTTCCTCACCACATGGTTGGGATTAGGTGGGTCACGAGTGGACCTACCCCCTCTGGTGGTTACTGCATTTATGTTCTCATGAGGGGCTTCAGATTGTCTTGAAGCTTTCTCCCCAACCATTGCCGGGAGACGAGCAACTAGCTGAGATATTTGAGTTTCAATTATTTTGTTGAAATTCAGCTGACCTTTCATAGCGAGTTGAGCCCATCCCGGTTCTTTGCCGACTCCTTCTAAGATGTCATCATTCTGGCTCATCTTTTTGGTGAAATTTTCGTTTATCTTGGCTTGGCCCAATACTAGGTCCTTGAGTGAAGGCCGACCGGAGCCGTAATTGGGATTATAGCCCCGTTACCTTGGAATGGTGGACGGACTGGTTGTTCCGGCCTTTGCCGAGGTTGGTGGTACCCGTTGTTGTTTATGAATGCTTCTTCGCGGGTCTCAGGGCAGTTATCCCCTGAGTGGCCAACTTCACCATAGGTCTCACATGTCATGTGTGAGTCTGTGGCGTAAACTGGGCGCTGGCGAGTGCTCGAAGTCCGTCTTTGTGCTCCTCCGACTTCTTCATCAAAGATCCATTTTTGCGGCAAGCATATCCGCCTCCTTCGCGGGATGCATGCCTTTTTGTGTTTTGGCCGGGGTTTGTCCTCCCCCATCTCTGGTTTGCCACCATTTTGTCGATCGGGCTGTTGCCTCATCGATGGTGAGCGATAAGAATGCGCCACCGCCGGCCGCGTCTAGGTGCCCCTTCGATATGGTCATGAGACCATTGTAGAAGTTCTGGAGCACCAGTCAATTCTCCATTCCGTGGTGCGGGCATGCTTGAATGTATTGTTGCAGCCTTTCCCACGCCTCCGGGATGGGTTCCATTGAGTTCTGCTGGAAATTGGTGATCCTTCCCCTCAGGGCATTGGTTTTGCCCATGGGGAAGAACTTAGCCAGAATGCCGTGGAGCATTTAGCCCACGTATTTACTACTTCCCTTGTCCTTGTAGAACCTTTGTTTCGCCTTACCCACAAGGGAGAAAGGAAACAGACGGAGCTCCGATAACGTCGGGTTCGACGTCCTTGATGACGATAGTGTCGCACAACTCAAGGAAGTGTTGGAGATGTGCGTTGGCGTCCTCGCTAGGCAGTCCATAGAAGGGACCGGCCTGCACCATAGTGATTAGCCCAAGACGTAGCTCGAAGTTCTTGTCCGCCACATTGACCACCGCCCGGTGGGGCACGTTGGCGGCAATGGGAAATCATGGAAATCGCGGGGTTTACTTTTTGAGCCATAGCTTGCGGTTCGGTTGGTGCGGGGGTGTCGGTCTCAACGCCGAGGTTCCGCCCGAAGAAGAAGAGGTACGAGACCTGTTCTTCCTTAGGAGTGCCTCGGGATTCTCGATAAAGTTTGTCGGCAGTTGGAAACCCGACATACACTATCTGTTTTCATCCACAACAGAGAAAAACATAAAAGATTAGCCTGTATGAGCAAGTGGTAGCCACGCATACACATTTCATATTCATAGCCGACTAGTGATTTCTTATAACAATGCCTTCCCGACAACGGCGCCAAAAATGCTTGTTGGCGTTTCTTAGCGCAATCACTAGAAACGAGGGTTTAGAACCCATCTCTAATAGCGACGCTAGGAAAGGTGTTGTCGATATCACTAAGTGGAACCACCGTGTCGGTGATAACGCACTTTCAATCAACGGTGATAGATCTTGCCATAGTTGATATTTCATCCGCAAACGCACGGATCTATCATTGTAGCATTTCACCCGGAAGTATTGGGGGGTATCGTTATTTATATTTTACCAAAGGAAGGCTTGTGTATAAGAAGCTAGCATGGCATCCGGATGATGAAATGTGTGCACGCTAAGACCAACTTGATCATAACAGGGTGTTGGCATTTGTTAAGTGCAAAAGAATATTAAGGATTCGCAAGCGCCTGAGAACACCTACCATTGTAGCTTTTCCCTAGGATGAGTATGCTAGAGTATCGTATCCACGGGGAAGCTTTGGCTAAAGAATTCTAATAAGTCACAATCATGTATCCACTAACTTAGCAAACCACTAGACTATAGTGAGGAGGTAATTGTTAAAGGTTAAGTAAATATCTAAGCATAAAATAATAAGCTAACTAAGATGTCAAAGAGAAACTAAACTAATCAAGAGGTCAAAGGAAGAGATCAAGGTTCCTGGATACTTCTCTATTACTTAGGTTCTATGATAGCAATTATACTATAACACTCTGGGACATCGAACACTAGCCACGAAAAGAGATGAGAAGGGGGCTAGGAAGCTCCGACTACGGTCCTACAAACACCAACCCGAACGTGGTGGAATACGCCGGCCGTCGCCGTTGTCACCACCAGGGCTACCACAAACTATCCGTGGGGTTGGGTGCAATCTCGGGTAACCTATAGCTTAGACACCAAGTCTACACTATAAATTACTACTATAGCTACCTAGCATAACTAGAGCCCTCAATACGAGCGGAGATCCCATGCAATAATATAACAACTATACTTAACCATATATGAAAGGTATAGAAATTAATAGAGAAGATAAATATATAAATCACAAGTCATCCAAAGATAAGATATGAAACATACCAAACTCTGTAGACATCTCCAGAACCAAAGTATAGTTCAACTCTCCTTTACTCTTGATTAGATCTAAATTAGATCTAATCTACTTCTAATCACATGACTAATCTACTTCTAATTACATGGCTAATCCTCTTCTAATCTTCTTCTAATTTACTAGTCCCTTAGAGAGAGATTATCCTTACATTGGGACACCTCTACAACTAAAAGAATAATGAATAGAATGAGATAGAATGAATTAGGGTTTCACCCTGGGGTCAGGGGGTCTTCTTATATAGGCCTTGGCGATGAACGATAGCCCTTGGATCAAACCGACCTTGGCAACGGTGTAGATACAACCTCAAAGTCGGTTACAAATCGACATAAAAAGACTAGGCTGATTGGCTAAAGTTGCCCGGCGGTCGGCATAAAAGCTGCTCGGGCGGCCGCCGTGTCACCGCCTCCACTCAGCCTCTTGTCTCTTCCGGTGTCCTCTCGGTACCTTCTAAAATGTTTTAGTCCACTTTTCGGGTTGAGTTACTTCACGGTCAAGTCTTGTCATCGTATGTCTTGTATATTCAGGAACTTTCTCCATTCTTCTCTGCATTTATCCTGTTAAGTCCCTCGAAATATATAAATCACCAAAACTCATGGAATTATGTTAGTAAAACCCCTAGTCTATGTTGATATTCGTTTTACGCCCTTATTTCATGTTTAGTTGACTATTAATACTATGCTATAACAGGTGTCAACAAGTTCCCCCAAGCTTACCCTTTGCTAGTCCCTAGCAAAGCCAAACTTAGCAATGGATCAGGAGTTGCTACAACGCTTTCACACCTCAAAAGTACACATGCTTTCAAACAAAATTTCTCCTCTATGTTAGAAAAACTTTTTTCAACCTTTAACTTACTCATATTACCTTTAACCATAGAGTTTATAGCTTTTTCTTAGGATCTTGAGCAATTGAAAGATAGAACAATCAAGTCAAGCACCATGTCTCAAACTCTTTGTTCAACCTTCATTCTAGAGTTTTTGCAGGTTTTCAAAATAAAACTCAAAGTTCCCAGTATGACTCTCTCTAATCTCTCATTTGTGGTATTTATGGATCCTCACTTGGGCAATAATGTTGTGTTGCCTTTCTCTCATAGTATGTGGTATTTTTGGAATAAGGCAAGAGGGACACTATGCCTTCTTCTCTCTTACCCTATATCTAAAGCTTATATCTGGAGCTCTAGGTGGGAGAAAACTAAATCTACTTACTAAGCATATATTGTAAATTCAAGCAATGGATCCAAAGTTACAAGTCACACCGATCAAGTGGTGCATGTGTATGAGGGAATGAATATGGTGGTAGGTGATGGTGGGGAATATAATGGATGAGGGGAATCTTACTTTTTGCTCCTTGAGGAATCATCTCTTTTGAAACTTGAAAACTTTGAGAGAATCTGGGTTGTATATATTTTTTCTTTCTTTATTTTTTTTTTTTATGGAGAGGCGAGCATCTAAGTACCCATTGTTTTCAGCGGACACATGTCTATTTTTTAACTCTCCTTTATTCTTTTCTTTTTTCTTAGAGAGGTGGGTCCTACTCACCCTCGGACTTGTGTCCATTTTTTCTCTTTTTTTTTTTTTAGAGATGTGGGCTCTACTAAGCCCTCGAACACTTGTTCATTTTTCATCTCTTCTCTTTAGGGAGGTAGGCTCTACTCGCCCGTAGGACACTTGTCCATTTTTCATCTCCCTTTTTTTTTTTAAATACAACCCAAATCTCTTTTGAAATAACTTTTTGAGAGATATATAAGTAATGGAGCTTCTGTAAGATATTGGCTAGCAATGTGTGAGTGAATGGGTGTAGGGAATATTTTTGGTTGTTCTCTCCCAGGGTAGGAATAGAACATTTTTGGTGGATATTTGGTGGATGCTTTGTGGATGCGTACTTCTAAAGTAGAAGTAGCATGAATGCAAGTGGATAGAGTGGAGTGGAGTGGAGTAGAGTGTGCATGATCAGAATGACAAGTTTCTAAGGGTCGACAAAGATTGAACAAACTCAATGCAAAGCAAGCAGCCTATATATATGTCAAAAGGTTTTCCTAATCTAGGGAGCATGTATATATGGCTTGTGGTAGGAGGTTCAACACTCTTGTCACATAGGAACTTATCATGTGCACTTTAATTTTCAAAAGATAAATCTCCAGAAATCTAGTATCACTAGGAGTAAGATAAATAGCAGCTCAGACTCTCATATATCATATCCGTCAATCACCTAGACTTTAGAGCAAGCATTTGCTACCCACAGGTTTCAGGATCAGAGCAAATCTCAAGTCAAATTAATTGCATTAAAAGCTCGAGAGAAATTAAGCTTGAAAGGTAGGTACTTGAAAGGAATTACGACGGAGCAACTATTCATCATCTCCAAGGCTAGAGATTATCTTTAGAGTTTATTTTATTATCACACTCTAATAAAGACTCTTAATAAAGACTAGACAGACTCTTTTTATTTCATTTCCTTAGTTATGCATCTTTTTATATTTTTTCAATAAAGCAAACAAATCTAGCTAAAATTAAATAAGGTAAAGAGATACTTATCTGGATACATGGGGGTTGCCCTCCCCCAAGCTGGATGTTGACATAGTCTTCAATGTTCTTGATGGTTGGAAGTAGAGATAGATAGTGACGGTGGGCGATTGATCTTCTTTAATCTTTGGACACCATATGTGTCATGTCTCTCTTCCTTGAGATCCTGCTGAACTCAAATAGACAACAAAGCTAGTGGAACTTGATTAAGCGTTAGGGGTTAGCCATATTGCTTTTGTTCCGCCTGAAATCTTTCAAAGAAAGATTAACATTTTTGGATTTTCTATGCAAAATAAAGAATGATGATGCATGCATATTAATTTTATTTTTATGCCACCACAAAGAATATCCTTGTGGGTTGTTACACAACACAAAATTTCTCACGTGGGGCTTAGAGTTTTTTCAAAGTATATGCAACAAACAAATATTTATTTTCTTTTTCTAATGCAAGGTTAGTGCTATAATGTAAATATGCTAAAGAAAAATAATTATGCAATGCAAGGAAATAAATATGGATAACTACCGATCTTACCTTTTCGGTGAGGGTTCGGTGTTTTAAGTCCTCCTGAACAAGACTTCTTACCTTGTTATTTCCTTGAGTGTATTATCTCGATCTTGACGGCCATGCTCATGAGATGGTGAAGGACTATGTCACCCTTGTTCTTTTGCTGGTCTTATGAGTCGGAGCGAAACGTAGGCGCTGTCTTGTTTTTGTGTGCAAGCTTGCAAGACATTTACTTGTTGAATTTTGGAGAGACTGATAGGCTTCTCCACCTTTGTGCTCAAAGTGTATCCCCGCTTGCAAAGTCATGGTAGAGATCAAGTGCATGGGCCTGTTGGTGGAAAAAACACCAACGTAACCAAAACTTCATTCATTCTCTTCTAACCATAGGCACATCAAACAAGATAGAGTGATTTATTATACACTTTTCTTAAACCTAACTTGGGTGACAAGATCAGAAGATTGAGCATGATTGTTTTGTAGTTAAAAACTTTCGTCAGATCAAATCAAGCTCATTGACTCTTAGAAGGGTTTTCTTATCTAAACATCAAAAGCATGATTATGATTCTTCCAAAGCAAGGTAAACAACTTTCTGGCTTACAAGATTAGGACTATGAGATTAAGAGAGTGGTGGTGTAAGAACAACTTAACGAAACATGTTGAGCTAATGAAGATGGATCAAGCAAGGGTGTTGCTCTAACATGTTTGGCTCTTTGTTTATAAACATGCCATAGTTAAAGGAAAGCTTATTTATTGACAACTTACCTAGAGATGTTACCTTATTATTGGAGTGTGATGACATCATAACACCTTGTGGTGGTCCTTCTCTTACGCTTGAAGCTTTCCTTCTTTGGCCTCTTATGTATCTTGCTCCTCACTTGTCTCTTTTATTACATCATCCTTTCTTTCTTGTCTTTAAATTGTGCTTAGACCTTTTTGCTCCTCTCATGATTTTATTCCCGCAATATTAGTTGACAACATATACCCAAGGAATATACAAGTAATTATAAATAAGGGTAGAATTATCATGGAGCTAAAGGTTGCTTCTATGCTAGGAAAGGTTTTGGTTGGATATGAAACAAGTGCTCACTATTACTTTTTTTCTCTAGTGGGAAATTTTATTATCTTAAGTTTGATTTTGATGTATGACATCTATTAACCATTCAAACTTTAGAGAGATAAAGTAATTGTGAGTAAAGGGATTGCAAACCAAAGCATGTCGAGTGACGGAAGCATGAGTAGAGGAGGAGTAATGTCGATGATCTTTAGAGGAGTCGACCTTCCTCCCCCATGCTCGAGCCTTCCTCTCACTCAACACTTTAAGTGTGAATCTTTGAACCATCCTTAATCGTGTGTTGCAATTACCATGTCCTTAGATGTTGTTCATCCTTTGTTCCCGCAAGTTTAGTGACCAAGAATACCCAAAGGGAACTTATCCTAGGAACATGTTTCTTTTACCATGAGCCTTCATGTGCTCAGATATATTATTATTATTATTATATTTTCTCTAGATCATAAGACAAAAGTTGTATATAATTATGAGATTTATATTCACTTACCTATCTTTGATGTTCTTATGGCCTATAGCTTTGTCCATCCACTTCTTTTAGAGTGATTACTTTTCTAGATCGTGTTATATGACACTCTTCTTCATCGAATGGACATAGCATAGACCCTTTCCTACAAAATATTAGTGGACACATACCCGAGGGAATATACAACATGGTTGAAGTAGGGGTTGTTGTCCAAAGTTCATAAGATCTCATCTATGCTAATGAAAAGATGGTTCTTTGATTACTCTTAGCACAGATTTTAATTATCATATCTTATAACACATTTTTGTTTCTTTGCTGCACTCTAGCATATGGATCAAGACAAAGGTAACTTGTAGCAAAAGACAGAGTGAATGGTATTTGATACTTACAATTCTTCCATCAATGGTGAGTGAGCCGTGTCTTTTCGCACAAGGTTGAAGTTCATCATATGCCTTGCTTCATCTCTCGATCTGAGTTCATCTCTTGACTTACCCGAATTGGATTTGAGAATTTTCTCAGGGGGTTAGTCCAACACAATAACCAATGTCTACACAAGCAATCCTTAGTTCAATAACCAAACTAGACTCCATGTCTAATTCAATTAAGGAAGGCATTTTAACCTAAGCACCATGCTTAATTTAAAAGCCTTTGGAAGTATGTATACAATACTTTCAAACCAAAGCATACTATTGCAAACAAAGGTAGCATGAAATCACTCTAGAGATTTATTCAAAAAGAGATGAAAGGGCATGATCATGGTGAGGATTTTTTTTTTTCTTTTTAGATGCAAATGATATGGATGTATGCAAAGAACTAAACATGCAATGGGTCTACTATGAGAAAAGTTAAACTAAATAGAGTGAATGCATGAGTTGATCAAGTAAACATGCAATGCAATGCAAGAAATTAAATGATAACTACTCAATCAATTTATAGTCCATGAGCAAGACTTTCTCACCTTTTAATCATACTTACCACGATGTGCAGCTTCTTATGTACGTCACTTGAGATGTGTGCATTGAATTCTTGTGACGGCGACTTCTTCTCCAATCTACATATGGTTAGAATAATATTTAAATACATATCTTTGAGATGGCAGGGTTCCAATGTTGATGAATCTTGAATGATCGGGCACCCGGGTTCTTCAATCTTTTCTTCTCTCGTGGAATCTTGTCGGAAGATCGCAACGACATCTTTTGTCCCTGTCTATTCCACAACTCAACAGAACAAGGGTAATCCTATTAAAGCTAGTGATACACTAAATTAGCGACATCATGATCATTATTAGAATCTTTAGACCAATTGCTTCCCCAAGAACGGCGCCAAAAAGCTTGTTGGCATTTGTTAAGTGCTAAAAAGAATATTAAGGATTCTGCAAGTTTACGTAACACCTACCATTGTAGCTTTTCCCTAGGATGAGTATGCTAGAGTATCGTATCCACAGGGAAGCTTTGGCTAAAGAATTCTAATAAGTCACAATCATGTATCCACTAACTTAGCAAACCACTAGACTATAGTGAGGAGGTAATTGTTAAAGGTTAAGTAAATATCTAAGCATAAAATAATAAGCTAACTAAGATGTCAAAGAGAAACTAAACTAATCAAGAGGTCAAAGGAAGAGATCAAGGTTCCTCGGATACTTCTCTATTACTTAGGTTCTATGATAGCAATTATACTATAACACTTCGGGACATCGTAACACTAGCCACGAAAAGAGATGAGAAGGGGGCTAGGAAGCTCCGACTACGGTCCTACAAACACCAACCCGAACGTGGTGGAATACGTCGGCCGTCGGCCGTTGTCACCACCAGGGCCACCACAAACTATCCGTGGGGTTGGGTGCAATCTCGGGTAACCTATAGCTTAGACACCAAGTCTACACTATAAATTACTACTCTAGCTACCTAGCATAACTAGAGCCCTCAATACGAGCGGAGATCCCATGCAATAATATAACAACCGTACTTAACCATATATGAAAGGTATAGAAATTAATAGAGAAGATAAATATATAAATCACAAGTCATCCAAAGATAAGATATGAAACATACCAAACTCTCATGAGACATCTCCGGAACCAAAGTATAGTTCAACTCTCCTTTACTCTTGATTAGATCTAAATTAGATCTAATCTACTTCTAATCACATGACTAATCTACTTCTAATTACATGGCTAATCCTCTTCTAATCTTCTTCTAATTCACTAATCCCTTAGAGAGAGGTTATCCTTACATTGGGACACCTCTACAACTAAAAGAATAATGAATAGAATGAGATAGAATGAATTAGGTTTCACCCCGGGGTCGGGGGTCTTCTTATATAGGCCTTGGCGATGAACGATAGCCCTTGGATCAAACCGACCTTGGCAGCGGTGTAGATACAACCTCAAAGTTGGTTACAAACCGACATAAAAAGACTAGGCCGATTGGCTAAAGTTGCCTGGCGGCCAGCATAAAACTGCCTGGCGGCCGCCAGTCACCGCCTCCACTCAGTCTCTCGTCTCTTTCGGTGTCCTCTCGGTACCTTCTAGAATGTTTTAGTCCACTTTTTGGGTTGAGTTACTTCACGGTCAAGTCTTGTCATCGTATGTCTTGTATATTCCGGAACTTTCTTCATTCTTCTCTCGCATTTATCTGTTAAGTCCCTGGAAATATATAAATCACCAAAGCTCATGGAATTATGTTAGTAAAACCCCTAGTCTATGTTGATATTCGTTTTACGCCCTTATTTCATGTTTAGTTGACTATTAATACTATGCTATAACAGGTGTCAACACAGGGGTAAGCAATACGGTTCATAGATAGTGTGATGCACACATTGGAATACATGGAGGATATATATTACCAAAGCTCACTTTCTTCTAGATTACAAGCTCTTCCTCTTGTAGCTCTAATACTCCAACTCTAACCAAATAAGAAGAAGAAGAAGAAGATGGTAGAGGAGGTAGAGAGTGTGGTGGTGCTGGTGTGATGACTCCAAGTGTGGTGTGTGAGAGAGGGAGAGAGGAGGGCTACTTATACACATGAGAGAGGTGGTCAAATGACCCTAATACCCCCTAACCGACCTCAAGGACACGTCTAGGTACAGTGAACCGGCCACCCAAGCACCGCAGCGCCCTCCAGGTCACTTGAAGTGCCGACCTGCCGAAGACGGGCTCGAACCGCCCCCGGCGAGGTGCGGGCACAGGGGGGGTGCGGCCGCACCCCTTTGGGCTCAGCCCGGTCCGAGCCTCGGCGTGGTGCCGTGTCTGGGTGGAAGGTCCCTTGTGGATTTTGGTAATTGAGTGTCAACATTAGGTGAACTAATATGTGTGATTGAGATAATACACAGGAGGTTATTTCACATGTGATGATGCAATGAAGGAGCTTATTGCATATGTGACATGACATGGAGTCATGTGACCAAGGTGGTGAAGATCAAGACGAGGCTTGGCTTGATGGACCGGTTGCAAGTGTGAAGGGCAAGTCGAGGGACTTGGCGCCGATGGACCGACGCATAGCGGTGAAGAGCAAGTGAGGTCAAGATCGATGGACCAAGAAGGTCATGTGATGATATGAAATGGATCATATCATTCTTGATCGTGTTGGTGCATATGTTGCATCGGCACTTGAAGATGAAGCGGAATGGAAATGCGCAAGGCAAAGGTATAACCTATAGAGCATTTCATTTCGCCGGTCATTGGAGCTTAGAGAAGTTTATGACCGGGTTTAGGATAGATGGCCGTACTATCAAGAGGGGCAAACTTGTTTGCATATCGGTCATCTAGTGCCACTTGTGCGATCTAACTTTGCGGCGTGTTAGGATCGAGTGGCATGGTAAGAGCTAACCCGGCCTTTGAAATGATTGTGAAAATGATAACACACTTGCACATGATGATGTACACTTGGTGGTGTTGGCACATTTGCAAAGGCGGCGGTGATTGCGGGGTTGAGTTGGGTTTTGTGAAAATGAGGTGCATATTTTCTATTGCGCGGATGCAAGTTTGGAGAAAAACATGCTATCCCTCGTGCTCAAGTTTGGTATACTTGATGGGTAGCATGTCGACATAAAAGGTGTCGGTGTTTCGGTGAAGTTTTTTTATTTGGAAAATGGTGACCGGACGCGACCGCCGGAAGCACGCCGTTTTCCGGCCGGACGCCGTGGGTGCGTCGCGCGAGAGTGTGTTTCGCCGTTTTGGACCGGAAGCCGGACCGGATGCTTCCGGTCGTGACCGAAGCATGGACGCACGCATGCTTCCGAAAGTGTCACTGTGGGGCCGTGGACTCGTCCTTTGTGACCGGGACTTCGGTCGAGGTGACCGGATTTGGATCGGACTCCGCCGGGTGAGTCCGGGCCTGCAAGGCCCGGCCAACTCGCAAAAAAGTGTGGTTTGAAGCACCAACGGCTCTATTTTGGATGGAGCCTATTTATACTTGCCTTGGTCGGCCATGGCAGGTTGCTGAGCACACTCTAGCCTTGGTGGCCTGTTGTGTGGTGCTTGAGAGCCCTCCCACTCACATATGCTTGATATCGTTCATCCGATTGAGTGAGATATCGAAGTTCTAGTGCGTTTGCGTTGAGAGATCGCATGCGTGGCACTAGGTGTTCGTGTTGCAAGCCGGTGTGCTTGTTTCTCTTGGAGGTTGCCACCTCCTAGGCGGCTTGGTGGCAAGAGACTTCGTGTGAAGCACGCAAAGAAGATTGTGCGGTGCTCCGAAGAAGAGGTTGTGAGAGGTTCGTGCTCACCTCGCGGGGATCGTTGTTGACATTTCTTAACGCACCACGGATAAATCCGCAAGCGCCACGGAATTGTCGTTGTAGCTTTCACTGGAAATATTCGTGGTATCGTATTTTCCACGAGGAGCGGTTGCGCTCTAATCTTTGAGCAGGGGCCACCCTAGGATAACTATGGATAGTGAGGTATCTTTATGGGCTTAGGTTTTCAAGGCGGGATTTCTAGGGCTGTTATCTCCTTGCCGGGCACCGGCCCCGCCCAACCGGGCAGAGTCCGGCAATTAGCTCTACGACCGCGGCCCGAGCGTGGGGGGATTTCGAGGGACGGACAAGGCTTGTCACGACCAAGCCGCCTACCCCCTCAACCGTGGGATGCACCGCAAAAGATAGGTGAACGCTAGCCCAAACACCACATTTGCACTACCATCCACAACTCTTGGGTTGATCAAGGTTCCCCGGTCAAAGAGTTCCTTCTCCAAGAGTTACGACCCAAAGGTACGACTATCGATCCCGCAAGTCTATAACAGATTAAGATAATATACTTGAAGAACAATAAGCCAAAAGATAATCACAAGCTTTCTCACCAAAGTGTAAGTAGCTTGTAGAGGTACAAGCGAAGCTGGTACCGACAACTCCCAAGACTCCGACTTCCTAGGAACCGCGGCACACCGAGGGGCGGACCGACAACTCGTGTAGAAAGAACCAAACTTCCTTCTAGCCTTTCCTCTCTCACTCTCCATTAGAACTAAGAGGGGGAAGAAGAACAAGAATGGAACTCTCTCCTCTCTATTACATTGTGGCTCCTCCTTGTGTTGTATGGAATTGGTGTGTTGAGGAAGAGGGAGAGGGCCTCCTTTTATAGGTAGAGGAGAGGGGCTTGTTGGAAAATGTCCCTCCCCATATGGAAGGAACCAAACCGACCCTGGTATACCTTCCTAATCAGCCCAAACCGACCAACCAACGTCGGCAACACACTTTTGGAAGGTAATGCACCGCCTCGAGAAAGCCGGGCCCGGTTGGCCGCCGAGGAGTGTGCGCGCGCACCACTTGGTGCGGGCATACCAAGATGTGGACCGTTTGGCCTGAAATTTTTGTAGGAGTGCGTGGGCCTCGGAGTAAGCTTCGTTTTGACTGGTGGATCACTGAAATCCGATTTCGTATGAGAAAGTTATGCCCAAAACATTGAACCCATGTCCTGCGGCCCGGTATGATTTCATGTTGGATTTGGGCCTCGACTTCTTGGGCTTATGTATAGATGTTGATATTCATATTTATGGGCATTTCTCCTTGTTTATCCTTGCTTCGCATTGGACCATTTTTACCTTGTATATTTTCCTTTGCTTTTGGCCCAATATATATATGTTTTCAACATTGCCCTGCAAAACAAGTGAAGTACCAAAACTTGTGGAAAAGGTTAGCTCAAAGCCCTATCACTATTGTGTTTTGGTAGTTTTATACTAATGTTGACGGTATAAAATATGTAGTTAACGACCGTCAACAATCATGAAGAGCAACTCTAGTGGAGCGTGTCATTGAGCTACCACACTTGTGTGTGGGTTCACACGGTACCCTCTGAGGGATTGGCTAGAGGACTCACACTATGTGAGGGACTCGATCGAGCTCCCATTTGTGGGATTTGCAGCGGCCATTAAGCTTGAGGATCATCAGCGGGTGATTCGCCAAACCATGGAACCACTAAGGTGTTGGTCGACACAACGAGGAGTAGGGGAAGTTGGCAAGCTTCCCGAGACCTCGATAAAAAATCACCGGTGTCATCTTGTGTCCACACTTCGCGGTGGTTTGCAATCTCTTCATCTCAAGCATTGTTCTTACATTCATATATTCATTGTGCTTGTCCTTGAGTAGTGTAGTTGTAACTATCTAGCTTGTGTAGCTTGGTTAGTTACTTTGCTTAGCTTGTGTAGCTAGGTAATTTGAGCCTTTGGGTTAGGCATGTGTAGCCTTGTCCTTTGAGCATCTAGTGAGCTTAGGGGCTTTGTGCTTTTGCTTACTAGAATTGTGTAGGAGCTCACCCGTGCTAGAAGTACTAGTGCTTAGGTTTGTGTGACCTTGCATTAGAATTGATTAGGAGCTCAAGCTAGGCTTGTCACCTCACTCGTCTTGTGTAGGATCTTTTGTGAGGTGATTTAGAGTCTTAGTTAGAGGGGTGAAGTCTTGGCTAGACCGATAAGTTTAATTCGTATTTGTTTTGGTTAACAGGTGCGATTAGATTTTAAAAGGGACTATTCCCCCCCGCCGCCCCCTCTAGTCCCCATCTCGACCTTTCACCGGGCACGAAAAGTTGTAGTGTGGGCTTGGCTTGGTCCAATTTGTCGTTTCGGTCCATTTTCACCATGGGCTTGTGATCTTCTGAAATACGCTTTCGAGGGGTCGCGCCATTTTGTCGTATTTCCACCTGTATTTATTATAAATACTACAAAATACATTTTGAACACTACAAGTGAAAATATGTTAGTAATAAATGTATATGAGTATAAAAGGTATAGTTTTACTCCCTTTATGGTAGTAAGTAAGTTGGAAAAAATATGTCGTTGGTGACCGTCAACAACGTCCTAATGTACCGAACTCCCAAGGAAGTTGGCGGTCGAGGCCGACGATCTTTGAGCAGCGTCTGCGGATGTCGGTGGTGAACAAGTCGCGTGCTCGTTCACCGGGCTTGAGCTCCGGATGACGTCGGCGGAGGTCGCATGCGGCGCTTCCGGCGGGTGCGAGGTGCTTTACACCGAAAAATTTTTGAAGTCTACAATTTCGAAGTGTACCCACGTTTGCAAAAAAAATATTTTGCAGGCGTGGACGTCAAACAATCTTCATGAAGTCATCGTTGATGTCAACACAATTCACCATAGGTGAAGTGTGCCCACTTATTCCCCGAGCGATGGTAGGTGGCGTAGCCACGTGGTGCTAGGGTCAAGATGAAGTCGTGGTCGTCTTTGCCGTCGTGATGAAATCCTCGGAACCTAGGTCATCAACTTCCAAATAAGAAAAAACAATGACAATAGCCATAAGCGAAATCAAGTCATCTTTCATAGGCGAAGTCGCAATTCTCCTAATCTTCATATCTATGGAGAGAGGCTTCTCATCAATCTCCAGGGCTGGTTGATAGTCAAAGGTTTCACCATAGTAGGCCCTGAAAGCTTCAGCTTTCGTCTTGTATTTTTTGTAACAATTACTAGGGTAGCGAGAGACTTGAGCAGAGCAATCTTCCTAGGTTCGATAGATCCCTGGCACTTGACCAACATGCACTACATACCACACCATGGTTAGCCTATACATGCAACCAAAATAGGATGTTAATGCTATGTCATTCAGAAATGTTGTACAGTAAGATTTTGAACACCACAAACTCATGAATTTCAATCACACTTCGAGCATTAGTATGTCTTCATTCATGTTGTAAATGACCATAATCTTTAAATATAATTTGGTCACCATAGTCCACAAAACATTTGCTACTATATAAGGATCTGAACTGTTTGAAAGCAAAATCTAAGTAGAAAAGGGAAGCAAAGAGGTTGGAGTTATCAACACGGGCATTTCAAACCGAGCTTACATGCGGTCCACGTGCTCTTGTCTTGTCTCGGCGGTGTGAGACGCAGGCGTCCTAGAAGGAAGCAAAGGGCGCGCATGGGGCGTTGCTCCGGCGGAATCGAGGAGTTCGAGGTCACGGCAAGTACGGCATTGGGCCTAGACGGGGACAGCGTGAGGTTGCAGACGGCGGTGCGGTGTAGCGGCGGTCCCTCGTCGGCGTGGAGGAAGAAGAACGGCGAGGCGAGGGGGAGAACAACGGCGAATTAGGTCTCATTCTCATAGGCAAAATCTCGAAGAACTAATGGCTAATTAGTTCTCACCGTGGAAGGGCGCAGGACACCGGCGCGGTGTTAGGGACATCGGAGAAGAAGAGAATGGTGGGGCACGGTAGGGACAACGGGCGACTATGGCGTCTGTGGTGGTGGTGCTCCGTCGGCGACACCGGTGGGGAAGCGAATGGGACGCGGGGGTTGAAATGACACAGGAAAATTTCAGCTCGCCGCACTAGCCAATATATATCGTCAAGGCTGGAACGAATGGCGCGGGGTTCAAATGACTTGTGAAATTTTCACCTCGCGCACCCATATCTATAGTTAATCACTGACGGTTGCACAGTAGCACCGGCAGTGTTACATTAAAGGTTCCCTCGTCGGGTCTAAATGTCGGTATTTGTTGACGGTAACCAATGACAAATTAAATACCGTCAACACAACACCAAAACAACCTAGAAATAGGGATTTCAACTAACATATTCCAAAGTTTTGGTGTTTATTTGGACTTGCAGGTACAAACTCATGGATGATCACTTTGGGCCAAAAAGACAAAGAAAAAGAAATAAAATCAACAAATAGAAAAAGGCCCAAAGGAGCAAATGGCAAGCCCAAACAGAAATCGCAACAAAGCGTCAAAACCGGGCGGGCCAAGTCCACCTTACAACTTTTGAGCAAGGAAGCCCGGCCGCCGAAGCCGGGCCAGGCCGGCCTCAGGGTGGCGCTTACAAGCACACCACAGTGCGGCCGCACCACTGGCCGAGGCGGTTCGAGCCTAGCTTCGGGGAGGCAGTTTGTTACCTTCAAAGCGGGTGAAACCGACGTGGGATGGTCGGTTTGGCGTACATGGAAGGTTTTTCCTAGGTCGGTTTGGGTGTTTTTAGCACTTAGGTCCCTCCCCTTGTGTATAAATAGACCCCCCCTCTCTCCCTCTCATAAAGCAATACAAATTCAAAGGAAAAACCAGTCCACTTGTGCAAGAGAGTAGAATTAGATCTTCTTCTTCTTCTACTTCTTCTATTCTATCTTCTAATTCTAGAGAGTGAGAGAGGGAAAGGCTAGAAAGAAGCTTGGTTCTTTCTACCTGGAGTTGCCGGTTCGCCCCTCGGTGTTCCGCGGTTCCTAGGAGGACGGAGTGCCGGACTTGTCGGTACCCGCCCGGCTTGTACCTCTGCAAGCTACTTACACTTTGGTAAGGAGTCTTGTGATTATCTTGCAGCTACTTAATTTCCATCGTATATTTCTTAGCTGTTGTAGACTTGCGGGATTGGTAGATCGTTTTAACGTTAGTTCTTGGTGGAGGAACTCTTTGACCAGGGGAACCTTGGCCAACATCAAGAAGCTGTGGACCAATAGTGCAAACGTGGTGTTTGGACTAGCGTTCACCTACCTTTTGCGGTGCATGCCACGGTTGAGGGGGTAGGCGGCTTGGTCGTGACAAGCCTTGTCCGTCCTTTGAAATCCCCCACGTTCGGGCCGCGGTCGTAGAGAGCTAATTGCCGGACACCGTCCTTTGGGCGTGGGCGGTGCCCAAAGTGAGTAGACAACGAGACTTTAGGAATCCTTTGCTTGGAAAACTTAGCCTATAGATACCTCGCTACTCTTAGAAAACAAACCCTTGCCTTAGGTTGACATAGACCTAAGAAGCCACTCTTGCGACCGTCCCCTCGTGAAAAATACGATATCCCCGCTTACCACGGGTGAAGTGCTACAACGGTATTTCCGTGCGCTTGCGGATTTCTCGTGTGCGTAAGAAACACCAACAAGCATTTACGGCGCCGTTGTCGGGATGGTTGTCATAGTTATATATCGAGCCGAGTCAACCTATGTGACTGGTAGTATCCTTTAAACAAAAATACCAAAAAGAGTTCTCATTACCCATGGAGCAACCCACTATCCAAATCATATCCGCTCCTAAGGGCGAGCTCGTAGAACCACGCCAATCTGCGAAGCCAATCATAGCTTCCGAGTATGAGCTCGGCCACGGCTTTATAGCCATGGTTCAGCCCGAGCCTTTTCGTGCTCGAATATGAAAACCCCTATCATCACTTACGGGAGTTTGAGCAGCTCTGCGGGCTGCCCGACAATTGCGTGCATGACACATGACACGTTGAGGTGGAAGTTGTTTCCGTTCTCTTAAATCGAGAGGGTGACTCAATGGTACGCCCATAACGTAGGGTTGGTAAACGGAGAAGCGGGAAGAAGCTGCTTGGGCGCATTCGGTAGCGTTCTACCCGATATCCGTAATCGCGGCCCTACGACAAGAGATACTCAACTTCCGACAAATAGAGGGTGAAACCTTAGGTGCAGCCGGGACGGTTTACCACGCTTACACGATCCGCCCGCACTGCCCATACCAAACCCACGTCTTTATTCAAACATTTTCGGCTAGGATTGGACAGGCGACTACCCCGGCCGCTTGATTTAGCCTGCCGGAGGGTCATTTTCACATAAAACCACAGCGGAAGGAGAAGCTCTCCTAAATCGTATTCTTGAGAATACTCCTCCGCTAGAACCCATCCGAGTAGAACCCAGCGTAAAACCGGAGGAAGTCTCTTCGGCAAAAGCCGAACCTCGTTAAACCTATAAAGAGACCCTCGCTCGAACGTAACACAAGGAGACCGTGTGCACGGATCTCCCGTTCTTCGAGGTTGACCCTTCGATCAATTCGGTGACACCTCGAAGTACGAACAATGGAAGAAACCACCGCCCCGGCTAGCCCCGAACAGCCCCCTGGATAAAATTTTCCTCCAGGAGTCTATTAAGGAGCTAATGGCTATAATGAGCACGGAATGGTTGAGAGAGGAAGGACCCTCTTTCGAAGAAATTCGGATAAGTGGCCCCTCTACACCAATCCATTGCGGATATCGGGGAAGTTTGGTGGAAGTCATGTATAACCCCTACCGTGGGGATAAACATAATGTCGAAACCTTTGCACAAGCTTGTGTCGAGGAAGCTATTAGGACCCCCACAAAGACGGACCTTTGCGCATAGCACCACGAACCACCATTGAATGCCGTGAGGTTATACATGAACAAATCTTTCGCATAAGGATGTCAAGTTGTCTCTAGACTTTCACGTTTTTTGATATCCGAGACTTCGACATCCTAATCGGGCATCCCTTGGAGAAGATTCTTGATCTACCAACATCCGGGGATTTAGATGTCACACTCGGGAAGAAAAAGCTTTCTATCCCAGTTACTCGAGCTAAAAACTTCGAGTAGCAGAACCCTTCCTTGAGTACGACACGCCCGAGGAGGTCATGGGAGTTATGCTATATGAGAACCCAGAAACAGACCTTGAAAAAGACGCCCAATTCTTCATTGAAGAAGAGGACGATTCAGGGGAACTCATAGAACTTCCCAAAGAGGAAGAGCTAACTCGGCCTCCAGTTGAGCTTAAACCCCTACCCCCAGGCCTACGCTATGTCTTCCTAAACGGCGATTTACAAGCACCGGTCATTATAAGCGATAAACTTAATGACCGGGGAGACTACCCGGCTAATAGCCGTTTTAGAGAAACACGGATCGGTCTTCGGTATTCCCTTCAAGATCCGAAAGGGGTAAGCCCAACACTATGCACACATCACATCCCTATTGACCCCGACAAGTACCCCATCATGTGAACCCCAAATAAGAAGCTCAATAATGCGAGCGCGTGAAGTCGTGAAGAAGGAAGTTCTCAAGCTTCTTCACGCCGGGATTATCTATCCCGTACCACACAGTGATTGGGTTAGCCCAGTCCAAGTGGTCCCTAAAAAGGGAGGAATGACAGTCGTTGAGAACGCTAAAAACGAACTCATTCCACAAAGACAAGTCACAGGGTGGAGAATGTGTATTGATTACAAAACTTAACAAGGCAACAAAGAAAGATCACTTCCCTGCCCTTTATTGATGAAATGTTGGAGCGGTTAGTGAAACACTCTTTCTTTTGTTTCCTTGATGGGTATTCCCGGCTACCACCGCATCCCGATCCACCCCCACGATGACCGAGCAAGACCACGTTCACATGCCCATACGTAACCTATGCCTATCGTAGAATGTCATTTGGGCTGTGTAATGCGCCGCTTCTTTCACGGCGATTGCATGATGCCTACCTTCTCGATACATGATCGAAGAAATCATGGAGGTCTTCATGGACGATTTCTCCGTCTATGGTAAGACCTTCGAAAAGCTGTCGAAGAACCTAGACCCGTGTCTTGCAGCGATGCCAAGAAAAGGACCTTGTACTTAGCGGGAAAAGTGCCACTTTATGGTCCGAGAAGGCATCGTTCTTGGGCACCTCGTGTCCGAGAGGGGGATAGAGGTAGACAAAGCCAAGATAGAAGTTATCGAAAAGCTACCACCCCCGGTGAACGTCAAAGGTATCCGTAGTTTCCTAGGCCACGCAGGTTTTATAGAAGATTCATAAAAGATTTTTCGCAAATCGCTAGACCTCTTACGGCCCCTGCTAGCCAAGGATGTACCCTTTGACTTCACGGATGAGTGCTTGCACGCTTTGAAACCCTAAAGAAAGCACTCATCTCGGCTCCGATCATCCAACCCCCGGATTGGTCGTTGCCATTTGAAATCATGTGCGATGCTAGCGACTATCTTTGTTGGTGCGGTCCTAGGCCAAACCAAGGACAAAAGCAAAGCATGCCATCGCATATGCTAGCAAAACTTCGACAGAGCCCCGGCTTAATTACGCCACGACGAGAAAAAAGAGCTCTGGCGGTAGTCTTTGCTCTCGAGAAGTTTCGATCCTACTTAGTGGGCGCAAAGATAATCGTTTATACAGACCATACGCCCTTAAGTACCTTCTCACCAAAAGGATGCGAAACCTCGCCGATCCGGCTGGATTCTTCTACTCCAAGAATTTGATATAGAAATAAAAGATAAAAAGGGAGTAGAAAATACGATTTGCGGATCATTTGTCGCTATATCGCGGTAACTAACATGCATGAACCACCAATCAACGATTACAGCGGCGACATGCTACTCAAGGTGTCGCACTTCAACCCATGGTACGCAAACATTGTGAATTACATGGTTGCGGGATATGTGCCACACGGGGGAGAACAAGCGGAAGCTCAAATGGAGAGCAGACGGCACCTATGGGATGACCCATATCCGTACGGGTGTGTGCGGACGGCTTGGCGAGAAGATGCGTACCGGGGAGGAAGGAATGTAGATCATCGAAAAATGTCATGCATCTCCCCCAGGACATCGGGAGTATTTCGCACACAAGCCAAAATTTGGCGGTCGCGGATTCTTCTCGCCGCCGACGATGTACGGCGACACGAAAGAGTTCATCGAAGATGCTACACCGCGCGAAGGCGGGAACATCACATTTCGTGATGCAATGCCCCTACACTACAACCTTCAAATAGAAATATTTGATGTGTGGGGCATTGATTACATGGGGCCATTCCGTAAGTCCCATGATTGCGAATATATCGGTGGCAGTAGACTACGTGTCAAAGTGGGTAGAGGCAATACCGTGCAGAGCTACTGATGGCAAGCACGCATGCAAGATGTTCCATGAAATCATCTTCCCCGTTTTGAACGCCACGCATGGTGATCAGTGACGGAGGATCGCATTTCAAGGACAAGTCATTCAGGGCATTCTTGAAAGAGCTCGGCACTCTGCACAATATCGCTACCCCTTATCATCCGCAAACCAGCGGGCAAGCCAAAACTTCCAACAAACAAATCAAGAACATCCTGCAGAAGACGGTCAACGAGATGGGGAAGGGCTAGAAGAATAAGCTACCCGATGCTCTCTGGGCATATCGGACAGCATACAAAGCCCCCATCGGCATGTCACCTTACAACCGGTCTATGGCAAAACTTGCCATTTACCGGTTGATTTGGGAACATCGAGCTCATTGGGCCATCAAGAAGTGGAATATGGACGTCAGACTCGCCGGGAAGAACCGTCAGAGACAAATCTCTGAACTAGAAGAATGGCGAGAGAAGGCGTACCACAGTGCAAAGCTCTACAAAGAGCGCACAAAAAGATGGCATGATCAGCGTATCAAATTCAAAGAATTCACCACGGGAGACAAAGTACTCCTATTCAATTCCGGGTGAAATTATTCGGCGAAGGGAAGCCGAGAAGCAAATGGAAAGGACCGTACACCGTCATCAATACATCGCCACACGGCGCAATCACAATTCAAGATGACTTGGTGAGATACAAAAGGTAAGCGGTCAACGTCTTAAGCTTTTCTTCGAGCCAAGACTGATATTAACCAAGAGCTCGATAGAATAGATTTATGCTTTGAGAATTAATTTGTATGATCAGCATATAAAAAATATATAATAATAATAAAAAAAATAATAATATATATATATATATATAATAATAGTAAAACATAAAAAGTTATCTATATAGTTTTACTTTGTTTTTAATTAAGTATTTGCCTTTCTATTTTCTTTTTTATTCTATTAAATTTATGCTGGTCATTTGCTACACAAAAGAATATTTACTTTCTAAATTAAATCAAAGCATAAACTATTTTCAAAATGCAAATTTGAGGATCAATTAGAGATCAGCAAGAAAGGAAAACGTTTCTCGTAGCGGCAAACCCCGATTCAAAACTTTTGAGAGAAAAGGAAATGGATGTGGCCGAAAACTTCGACTAGGGCGGACACATGGGTGGTGCTTGTAGCACCACCAGTGCGCGCCACCACCTGGCCGGCCCCCTTCGGTTCGGGATTTCGTCCAACGCTTTCTTCTTTCTCACAACCTGCTGTAGTGTGGTGCGCTCCGCGAGATTTCGACTGCTAAAAAACAGAGGAGAATTTGTCCTATAAAATCCACCCTCCTCTTCTCCATTCTTCACACCTCTCCTTCTTGCTCTTCTCCTCCTCTCAAATTCTCTTCTTCTAAGCCAAGAACAGCTGCAATGGCAGACCATGCCCTTACCCTCTACAACTCCTCTCGTTCACTTTGCTCTCTCAATGAGGATGACTTGATCTTCCCTAGTGACGAGGTGGAACCATCCTCTGCCGCCCCTCTTGCCGTGCTCCCTCCCCACGCTACTCATCCAAAGGGAGGGAACAGACCATGTGTCCACGGGCAGATCCGTGACACGCAAGAGTATCCTTGGCGCCCACCTCGCCCCTACGGTGGGCACCCTAGGCATCAAGAGGAAGGAGCCCGGCAAAAGGGCGTCCGTACTTCCTCAACGAGATGTCCTCCTTCCACACCTCCGACTACTGATTACCTGTACACCGTTGTCGGTGTCGACATGCCCATAGGAGGACGTGGGAAAGGGCTTATGAAGAAGCCAACCCCGCCTCAAATGACGTCTCCAAGTGCTCCACTCACGTATCCCCGGCGAATCCTAGAAAGGCCCCGAATGTTGTTGAGAGTCGCCGAGTAGCGAAGGCCCTTTGAGGGTACCCCCGTGCTGCACCTAGGAAGGCTCCTAATGTTTTCGAGAGCCGTTCGAGGGTACTCCGTCACTAAACACAACCGGGAGTAGCACGGTTCCTAAGGTCCCTTCGCTAGCAACCTTAAACGCTAGAGTTAACTCTCTAAACAAGCTAGCGAAAACCTTAAGCCGCCAGAGGTAGAAGGGGGCAGATTTAGAGAACGCCGATATCGGGAAAGAACTAGACTCTTTTCGCCTAAGCTTCAAGACTAAGCTAGCTAGGGTCGCTAGAGGCGGCTAATGCGAGAGCGCCCTACGCAGCCCGACTTAGAAAGTGCTCTACCTCTTTATCAATAATTAGGCGCGCACTAGTTTAAATTTCAGTATTTCCCTTCCTATCATTTTGTAATTCTTTCAAGTGTGCCCTAGTTTGAATTATTTATAAATTTAATAAAGTTTTATTATTATATTATTGTCTATGTCTTCACTTGTTTTTTTGTCCTTGAGCAAAAAGAAAATAAAAATAGGTACAAAAACAAGTGTGGGGAGGATTCGCAAGTCAAAGGTGCGCAATTTATTAAAATTAAATTTTTGACTTATGATTTATCTTTAAATGCTAAAACCTGAACCAAGTTAGCAAAACTCCATCTCTACATCTACCAATTGATACATGGCATGCGTACATTTTATTCCTCGCCGAATACCAAGCTTACATTAAAACAACTACTCATCCTAAAAAAACCCCGATTCAGGTGGGTTGCATATGCTCTATCTAGTCTAAGTTGTTGCCAAATATGATATGGTACAAATGGATTTGCTATGACTTCGTCCGTAAGAGAAACTCAACATCAGGGAATCTATTCTTTGAAAAAGAGAAATGTCTTGAGCTATGCTAAAAAAAGAAGAAATGAGATAAAAAATGGGCAAGTGTCCAAGGGAGTAGGGCCCACATCTCTAAAAAAAGAGAAAAAGAAAAGAGAGGAAATAAAAGATAAAAGTCTAGGGCGAGCAGAGCCCACCCTCAAAAAAAAATTATAGCAATAAAGCCCATGCTTTCTCAAAAAATAAAATTTTATCTAAATAAAACCCCGGATAAAAAGTTGATCAAAAAGGATGAATGATAAGCACCTCACGTTATAACCATTCTATCCGCAACCACCCAAGGCTTGGAGAAAAGCTAGAAAGCCCCACTACGATGAAAGGTAATAAAGGGTGGGAAAATGCTCACAAGGCGAGGTAAGGCTTGGAATAACCTGTATGCAAGCTTACATCTTGGAGATTGAACCACTTTAGTCCCTCGTGCCTTCACTTTCGAGGGCGAGTAAAGGGCTAAGTGTGGGGAGTTTGTTGACGGTAACCAATGACAAATTAAATACCGTCAACACAACACCAAAACAACCTAGAAATAGGGATTTCAACTAACATATTCCAAAGTTTTGGTGTTTATTTGGACTTGCAGGTACAAACTCATGGATGATCACTTTGGGCCAAAAAGACAAAGAAAAAGAAATAAAATCAACAAATAGAAAAAGGCCCAAAGGAGCAAATGGCAAGCCCAAACAGAAATCGCAACAAAACGTCGAAACCAGGCCGGGCCAAGTCCACCTTTACAACTTTTTGAGCAAGGAAGCCCAGCTACGCCGAAGCCGGGCCAGCCGGCCTGGCGAGGTGCGCCGACGCACCACAGTGCGGCCGCACCTGCCGAGGCGGTTCAAGCCCCAGGGAGGCGGTTTGTTACCTTCCAAAGCTGGTGAAACCGACGTGGGATGGTCGGTTTGGCGCACATGGAAGGTTTTCCTAGGTCGGTTTGGGTGTTTTTTAGCACTTAGGTCCCTCCCCTTGTGTATAAATAGACCCCCTCTCTCCCTCTCATAAAGCAATACAAATTCAAAGGAGAAAACCAGTCCACTTGTGCAAGAGAGTAGAATTAGATCTTCTTCTTCTTCTACTTCTTCTATTCTATCTTCTAATTCTAGAGAGTGAGAGAGGGAAAGGCTAGAAAGAAGCTTGGTTCTTTCTACCGGAGTTGCCGGTTCGCCCCTCGGTGTTCAGCGGTTCCTAGGAGGATGGAGTTCGGACTTGTCGGTACCCGCCCGGCTTGTACCTCCGCAAGCTACTTACACTTTGGTAAGGAGTCTTGTGATTATCTTGCAGCTACTTAATTTCCATCATATATTTCTTAGCATGTTGTAGACTTGCGGGATTGGTAGATCGTTTTAACGTTAGTTCTTGGTGGAGGAACTCTTTTGACCGGGGAACCTTGGCCAACATCAAGAATCGCGGACCAATAGTGCAAACGTGGTGTTTGGACTAGCGTTCACCTACCTTTTGCGTTGCATCCCACGGTTGAGGGGTAGGCGGCTTGGTCGTGACAAGCCTTGTCCGCCCTTTGAAATCCCCCACGTTCGGGCCGCGGTCGTAGAGCTAATTGCTCGGACGTCGCCCTTTGGGCGTGGGTCGGTGCCCGAAGTGAGTAGACAATGGACTTTAGGAATCACCGCACGAAAAACTTAGCCTATAGATACCTCGCTACTCTTAGAAAACAAACCCTTGCCTTAGGTTGACATAGACCTGAAAAGCCACCAAGGCGACCGCCCCTCGTGAAAAAAATACGATACCCCTCGCTACCACCGGGTGAAGTGCTACAACGGTATTTCCGTGCGCTTGCGGATTTCTCTGCGTGTGCGTAAGAAACACCAACACCGACCCGACAAAGGATCGACACTATTGCCACCAACTACCGCTCACGGTGATGAGACATTGTTGCCACCTACCACCGCTCACGGTGGGCACTCAATCCACCTACCATCGCCTATTAAAATAGCCCCGTGCAGAGAGCCATGTATGGCGAACCGTGCGTCGACTGATCTCTTCTGTTATTTGCCCATTTTCCTATCCACATATATGGCCTCTATTTGGGAGAAAGCCCTCCACATAAACATTTTATTATGGGTAGACAGTGTATACAACAGGTACTAGAACGGTGTTTTTGAAAATTAAGCTACAACATTGCTTACAGAAGCTGGGTGTGATGCTCGTGCAACGCCATTGTTGCACGGACCTCCGGAAGATGGAAAGCGTGAGCCAAGTAGCATGCATTCTTGTGCTTCCTCATTTGGGAGATGAGCCCCGTCTCTGTCGGGGCCTTTGGCGACACGGAGAGAGACATTGGTTCTTCACAGAGGTCTCCCATCCGCCTTAATTCGAGTACGCATAACGGGTAGCATTGTATAACCACCTCGGGCATAGGTGCTAGAAGGGTGTTTTTGAGGTGGTTATTTCTTAATGTGTTTGTACACTTTGCTTATTGTACCGTGTTGAACTATCAATTAATTATAGTCCTTTTGTGAAGCATGTATAATCCTAGTTCAACCTGTAATTACTCGATGTTGTTGTGTAGAAATTTTGGCACAACTCGCTCTGTTAGTGGGTAACCCCAGTCCAACCTATAATTACTCGGGGTCGTCGCGTAGAAATTCCATTTAATTGAAAAAATACAAAACCTTATCCGAAAAATCTCAAACATTGTGGTTCCTTCACACATGGCATGTGCACGTCTAAGAAAAAAAGTTTGAGGCCGAGACGACACCGAACGAAGATGACCCGGCAAAGCTTATGGATGTAATTGTCTAGTCACGCTTCGATGAAACGGGTCATGTACTTTTGTGAAGCATGTATACTGCCACAAAGTAGAAATGTCTTGAATTTTTTTACAACCATGTACACCCAAATTATACCCCCACACAAGATCTTAGGTTTTTTTTATCGATATTTTTATTATTAGATTTTCCTAGATGATAAACGCCATAGAAGGAGGTTAATTACAGCTTGCAAACATATGAATTTTGCAGCAACCTACACACTGAATTGTCTCCTAGGGCACATGAGACCATGTGGAAAATTTTGGCACCACTGCTCTGTTAGTGGGTAACCCCGAGTTCAACCTGTAATTACTCGGGGTCGCCATTAGAAATTTAATTTAATTGAAAAAATACCAAACCTTATTCAAAAAATCTCAAACATGGTGGTTCCTTCACACATGGCATGTGCACATCTAAGAAAAAGTTTGACACTGAGACGACACGAGTAACGAAGATGACTCGGCAAAGCTTATGGATGTAATTGTCTAGTCATGCTTCCGTTGAAAGGGGTCATGTACCTTTATAAAGCATTTATACTCCCACAATGTAGAAATGTCTTGAATTTTTTTTTATGACCATGTACACCCAAATTATGCCCCCACACAAGATCTTAGGTTTCTCAAATCGAAATTTTATTATTAGATTTTTCTAGGAGATAAATGCGATAGAAGGAGGCTAATTACTGACTTGCAAACGTATGAATTTTGCACCAATACACTTTGAATTGCCTCCTAGGGCACATGAGACAATGTGGAAAATTTTGGCACCACTGTCTCTTTGAGTGGGTAACCTGGGGTTCAACCTTGTAATTACTCGGGGTCCTCGTGTAGAAATTCAATTTAATTAAAAAAATACCAAAACTTATCCAAAAAATCTCAAACATTGTGGTTCCTTCACACATGGCATGTGCACGTCTAAGAAAAACTTTGAGGTCGAGACGACACAGGAATGAAGATGACCCAAAGCAAATCTTATGGATGTAATTGTCAAGTCATGCTTCCGATGAAAGGGGTCATGAACCTTTATGAAGCATGTATACTCCCACAATGTGGAAATATCTTGAATTTTTTTATAACCAAGTACACCCAAATTATGCCCCCACACAAGATCTTAGGTTTCTTTGATCGATATTTTTATTATTAGATTTTCCTAGGTGACAAACGCGATAGAAGGAGGTTAATTACAGCTCGCAAACATATGAATTTTACAGCAACCTACACACTGAATTGTCTCCTAGGGCACATGAGACCATGTGAAAAATTTTGGCACCACTTTGTCTCTGTTAGTGGGTAACCTCAGTTCAACCTGTAATTACTCGGGGTCGTCGCGTAGAAATTCAATTTAATTGAAAAATACCAAACCTTATCCGAAAAATCTCAAACATTGTGGTTCCTTCACACATGGCATGTGCACGTCTAAGAAAAAGTTTGAGGCCGAGACGACACCGGAACGAAGATGACCCAGCAAAGCTTATGGATGTAATTGTCTAGTCATGCTTCCTATGAAAGGGGTCATGTACCTTTATGAAGCATGTATACTCCCACAATGTAGAGATGTCTTGAATTTTTTTTTACAACCATGTACACCCAAATTATGTCCCCACACAAGATCTTAGGTTTTTTTCTGATCGATATTTTATTATTAGATTTTTCTAGGTGATAAACATGATAGAAGGAGGTTAATTACAGCTTGCAAACGTATCAATTTTTGCAAAGAACCTACACCTTCGAATTGTCTCCTAGGGCATATGGGACCATGTCGAAAATTTTGGCACCACTCTTGCTCTGTTAGTGGGTAACCCCAGTTCAACCTGTAATTACTCTGGGTCGTCGCGTAGAAATTTAATTTAATTCAAAAAAAATACCAAACCTTATCCTAAAAATCTCAAACATCGTGGTTCCTTCACACATGGCATGTGCATGTCTAAGAAAAAGTTTGAGGCCAAAAATCTCAAACTTCGTGGTTCCTAGGTGATAAACGCGATAGAAGGCTCATCACTATCGGTTTCTTATTTTCAAACCGGTAGTGTAGTCTCTTTCACCGTTCGGGTGCTTTATTAATACCCGGTAGTGATATATTTCAAACCGGCGGTGTAATCTCTTTCACCATCATGAGATTAATTCAGGACCTTTCTTTTTCACCGAAGTTGTGTGTTTCAATGATGTTTACCAACTTTTTGGTTAGTACATAGAGCATTTATATATTTATGTTGGTCCATGAAAAATAAGAAGTGCGTCGAAAAAATAAGAACTGCGCCCGTATCATATATAATTGCAAACATCCATTGGAAAAGAATGATACTTTTATTATATATATATAGAGAGAGAGAGAGAGGAGCAAATAGAAACATAACTACAATATCCGATTACATATATGATAAGAAAGACCTTGAAAAAATTACATATATGATAACAAAGACCTTTCCACGAATAGATCAATGTTATCATCAAAGTGTACAAACACATTTAAAATAAAAAACGCCGAAGGTTATGTGATTCTTGCTGATGAAATGTCGATGGGATTTTGAACGCCCATCGGAGCCCGTTGAGGTCCCATCGGTGCTCTTTGAGGTTTCTTGTGCTCGACCTACAAGGAGGGCATGACTCTGGATTTACATTTAGTTTATTTACCACAGCAAGGCCGGAGGAGACATGCCAAGCAAATTTTCTTTTGCTTAGTCAAGCTGTGGTTTAGTCCAAAAACAAAGCATGCATAGGCATCCGCAGGAAAAGATCATAGCCATCTATGAAAACCACTTTTTGATCACCAAAGGAGATTTTCAGAGATTGAAGGAGATTTTCATAGATGGCTATGATCTTCTCCCGAGGATGCCATGCCTCTCATAGACATATAAATCCAGCTATCCACTCTCTCAAGCACACAGAACCGGATGGCTCCGTGAACCTCATAGCTATTCTAACCTTCAGCGCTACTCAATCTTCAGTAAGACTCTTCTAGCACCACTTGTGTGTGAACCATTTTGGTGGCCTAAGAGGCATAAGAACGATATCTATACGTGGAGGGCTTTCTCCCATAGAGAGGCCATAGATATGCATGTGGAGAGTAGCAAAGAAGATCGAGGAAGAAGAACAGGCAACTAAATCAAGAGTATCAAGAAAGAGGACCTAGAAAACTGATTTGCAAAACTAAAGGGCCGCACTAGCCATTTTTATAGGCCAGATGTCGTGGTAGTTCGTGGTCGTGCTAATGGACCGATCACCGCCGGTTTCCATGCACCTCGGCGGTGATATGAACGACACGCCGGATAATTGGCACCGGCACAAACCAAGCACCGCGGGCGCGGTACGGAGAACGTGGCACCGGTGCTCCTGCCTACAATGGCGTAGTGGTCAGGCCGTCATGGCGTACTGTTTGCCTGTTGACAATGCAAAACACTGTCAGTTCTTGGTTTTAACCCGGCAGTGATACTCCATAATAGTGCTGCATAGTTACCACCGGTAGTGTTATTACTGACATTGATATAACTCATCGACACAGCAGCAGGGAGCACAACCTTTTTTCACAGAAGCGAGACACCGTTGGTTTAATTAAGTGGAACCAAGAGTGAATACCGGAGCAACACGATTCTCAAGGCTGCAGACCATGACGTATCCCGTGCCATGATCTATATATGACCGAACACTACAAGGCGTACCAGACGCACCTACGTTGGGCGGTGCATTTTATCTCGCTAAAATGAAAATTTATAATACGGAGTGTACGTGGCGGCTTAACGGGTTAGTTGAACTCTAAATGCCCGAACGCGAGATGAAATTAATGATTTCAATAAATAGATTTTTACTCATATAACTATTTGTTTCACCATTTTGTTAATCATTGTCGGTTCATGTGTGCGCCCGATAGTGATCAATGAAGGTGGAGACCGGGTTGTCGTCCGCCATGGAAACCTTGACCCAGAATTCGCGCAACCGCCGCGGGAAACGCAAAGGCGGAAGAGTGATCGTGCAAATTCCAAATGGTTGCGTTAACGCCGCGCGTTCGTGGGGAAGTGGAACAACCAGCTAACTCACTATTTAAGCACACACTCGATCGTGTCATTCATCATTTCCAGTTCTCTAATTCGGGCACATTCTCTTGCAATCATCAAGAACATGGCTGCCTCGTGCTCGGGGATCCAACAAGCGCACACCAGGGAGGAGATGGAGGCGGCGGAGGGCAAGGGCAAGGGCAAGGAGGAGGTGGTGGAGGCGCCCGTGGCCGACCGGGCCCGAGTCCCGACGGGCGACCGACTCCTACGTCTCGCCCTCTCCTAAGCGGGACCGCATGGAGGTTCCGGCCTGTGTCGGCATTTGGAGGAGGTGGCCAGTTCTAATCAACGCCGCTTGCAAGAGATAATCGAGCGGGATTTCACCCTCGATCGTCTCAAGCCTGCCTTCAAGAAGCCGAAGGAGCCGGTGGACGATCATGGTCCACCACCTCTGGAAGAAAAGATCAATCACTACGCCCGAAAGTGGACGAGTTGGCGGGATCGCGCCCCGAAGGCCTTGGCCAAGAAGGACGACGCCCGAGGAGGAGGAGGAGGAGGGACGAGGACTAGGCTGGCCACCTTCCTATTTTTTTAGTTTTTTATCAATTTTAAAATATTCTATTTTTTGTTTTTATGTAAATTATATATTGATAAAATAAATATTATATATATTAATGTTGTGTGTTGCTCCCTCCATCCCCGCATTCAGTTTCATTTCTAGTTCAAATAGCAATTAAAATTAAAACAATTGAGTGTAGTTCAATGTAAATAGCGCTTAAATTTGATTCGAATCTAAACTTCAGCACCGTTCAATGTAAAATTTGTCAAAAACAAACCATAAACCGCCGGTTGTGCCTTGGAAAACTCGATGCGTCGTTGAGTGCCGAGGAGACGGCCATTGGGCTGGCGGTCGCCCGTTAACGTTTTCTCGAGGAACCGTCTTTTGGGAAACGCCATATTTATACACACACCCCCTTCCGTTGTCCAACACTAATTAACTTCTCTTTCATACCCCTTTCACGGGAAAGTCGGACTCGCCGCCAACGATCGTCGACATGGCCGCCAACCGGGAGCAAATGAAGTTTCTTTGTGGGCGCCTCCGCGCCACCCTCAACAAGCTCAACGGCGCCGATGATGTTGGCCTCGCCAAAGGTAAATCTGCCCCTCGAGGAGAGGGCCAACTTCTACGCCCTCCAGATCTACTCTCTGGTCGATACCCTCGTTGAGGGGATACCGGCCAAAGCGGAGGAGATGGAGGAGGAGGCCAGGAAGGCGGCCGCCGGGAAGCCGGCCAAGCGGGCAACTAAGAAGGCCAAGAAGCCGGCCTAGGTTCTCTTCTTTTATGTTAATTTATCTATTGTCCGATTTGTGTGGATGTGTAAGATACAATACATTTGGTTTGTGTGGTTAATTTGCTAAGGAATCTGTTGTTGGTTAATCTGATGCATGTCAATCTCTTTTATCTTTCGTTAATTTGGGTTCTCTTGTTTCCTTTGTATCGGTTTAATATGATGCGTGTCAATCTTAATTTTCTATCTTTTTGCGTTCTATTGTTCCCTCGTCTTAGAAACCGCGGCCGAAGTCCTATTTATACGCATAACCCCCTGTCTATGGTCCGCTCTCCAACACACTCCCCTCTCTACCCCTGTTTACACAAGTAAGTCGGTTCACGACGCCGTACGCGATCGACATGGCTGCCAGGGCGGAGAAGTTCACCGCGGGCGCCTCAACGCCGCCCTCAACAAGCTCAACGGCTGGCCGACCAAGTTGGCTCGCCAACGGTGAATCTCCCCTTCGAGGAGAAGTCCAACTTCACGCCCTCCGGATCAGTACTTGGCCGATACCCTTGCCGAGGGATACCGCCAAAGGCGGAGGAGATGAAGGAGGCCAAGGAGGCGCGCGGGGAAGTCACCGCCAAGAAGAAGGCTAGGCGGGCAGCCAAGAAGGCCAAGAAGGAGGCTTAATTAGGTCGACCACTTTCTTTTTATGTTAATTTATTATATCAGTTGTTTGTAAGTCAGTTTAATTTGGCTTGTGTCGTTTGTTGATGGATCGGTCGTTTACTAAACTAATGCGTGTTAATCACCCGTTCTCGCCGTTTGTTTTTCTTGTTCCATGCCATCGTATTTTGCTCCCCCTATCCCAATATGTTGATCCGTGTCAATCTTCAAATCGTTATCGGTTCTAATTCAAACCAGGTTGTGACCTGCGACCATCAAGACCACTGCCGGGGAACGATTCAACCCGGTGGTGATCTAAATCTTCACTGCCGGAATTGGTCGAGCCCGTGGAATTTCTAATTTGTCCCACGCCTGAACGGTTCATCACTGCTATAGTTATACATTTGGCCCGTGGGCCCGTCCGCCCGGGATGAGCGGGCCACGGGCGCACGGCCCGATTGCCGCATAGGGCCATGGGCCGCCGCCCAAAGACGGCCCGGTAAATAGAATTGGCCCGGTACGGCCCGATGATTAAAAGTCACAGGAATATAGTCCAACAAGAAAATAGCCCAATAGACTAACCCTAACTCCCTAAGCCCACATTTCCTTCAAACCTCATGTAACAACCCGGTTTTTAGCCACACAAAAATCACAACTTTCAAATTTTTTTTTTTCAAACAAGCCATGCAATGGTGTATTGCATGTAGAGAGACTCCCCTAGATGCACAAGTAGCACCTATGTTTATTTATTTATATTGAGCATCATTGCATTTAAATATACCATGTTTGATTTGAGTTTCTATGATTTCATGTGATGTTAATAAAATCACCAACCCCTTTTATTTATTTCAATTTAACTTTGTTGCCAACCCCTTGAATGGAAAAGCCAATCACCCAAAGACCCCTAGGATGCCCTAAGGGTAATTGCATGATGGCAACACATGTAGTTACACATAGAAGACCAAAGTTTAAATAGAAATTAGATGTGTAAATTAGAAGAGAAAAATAGAAAATAGAAAAGGAAAAAGGAAAAGAAGAGGAAGAGGAGAATTCGCCCGGCCGCCCGGCAAAACAGCGAGCCGGCGACAGCCCGACCCAGCCGGGGATCGCCACCGGTGGGCAAGATGGGCCGGCCTGACAGCAAGGCGCCGCTCTTCACATAGCAGGGCGTTATCGACCTTTCCCCAGCGAGTCGATGGTGGACCCGAGCCCCCACCGTCATCTTTATCACCCTCACAAGCACGACCTCTCTCGTTTCTCTTCTCACCCGGTTTGCTTGGGCGCCGCGCGCGGGCGTGTGCCACCACCCCCAGCGTCGCGCCAAGCCCAGCGCTCGCCCGCCGTAGCAAACGCGCTCTCACGGCCCCGGCCAACGAGGGGAGACGGGAGAAGGTAAAGGGGCGACGCCTTGCGTCACCGAGGTAAAGGAGCGCCGCCGTCGCCATGGTCGCCTCAGGTGTTCCCCATCGGAGGAGCGCCTCGATTCCGGTCGTGGACGCCCTAGGGCCACGCCGCCCCATTGCTCCTAGCCACGCATCAGGAGCCCCGCTCCAAACCGCCGCTGCTCCAACCCACTCCCCTCCCGTTGGGTGCCGCCGAAAGTATAAAAACCAGCACCTCGGGTGCTAGGGTTCTAGACCTAGCCGCCCCGCCTTGGTGGCAAACCGATTCCACACCACCTGCTCGAGACAAGGGAGAAGAAGGGGGGAAAGAAGGGGAAGAAAGGAGGCGGGGAGGGAGCCGACGCCGCCGCGGGTGCAGCCGCTGCCGGAGCTGCCGCGGACGCGCCGGAGGACGCCGCATCCGCGGCCGGAGACCGCGGAAGGAGGACCGCAAGCCGTGCTCGGCCGCCGAACCGCGAGCCACGCGAGGCTGCCCGCCGCCACACCGCTGCAACTCAAGGTGAGCACGCCGACGCCACGCCGCGCTCACCTGCCCCCGCCGACGCGCCTCCACTCCACGGGGTGCTAGGCCGCTTTTGCCGCCGCATGATCACCGCCGCGCCGTAGGCACACCGGAGGAGAAGAAGGCCGACGATGTTGAGCCCCACGGCTCAAGAACGCCCGATCTTAGGGCGTGGCGTCTCGCCATGGCACGAGCCATCCATGGCGCCGCCCGTTGGCCATGGCGGAACCAAGGCGCCTTGGCGCCTTGAGGCCACCACCGTTCCCCCGCCGCTTCATAGGGGGAAAAGGTGCCAACTTTTTGGCAAGAACGGGGCCTGGCGCGGCGTCACCGTGCGGCGTGGACGCAGCGGCGGGAGCACCACCATGCCGCCAGCCGTGGCGCCGGCCGCCCCTGGCGCTCGCCGCCTCGCTCGACGAGGATGGGCCGTTGAGCATCGCCTTGACCACGCCGCTAGCCACGTAGTCGGTTGGGAAAAAGGCCTCGCTTGACCCCTTGCCGCGGAACCGCTGCGTGTCGCCGGAGCTCAGCCGCGCCGCTTCGCGCACCGGACTCGCCGCCGCGGCCTTTGGTCGCGCGTGGGCGGCGCTATGCGCGTCACCACGGGGCACGCCGGCGTGCGAGGGCCAACGCAAGGCCTTGGGGCCCTCGCCACGATGCCGCCGCCCGGCCGGCGGCGCGAACCACCACCTCGCCGCGGCCGAGACGCCTTGGTCGGTGTCGTCCAATCTTCGCCGACCTTAGCGAGGCTCGCCGCGACCTCGCTGACACGGAACAAGGACCGAGGGGCGGCTTGGAGCCCCACGCCGCGGGGCGCCCGCCGTCGCGGCGCCGCCGACGCGCGGGCCGACGAGCGGGGACGCCTGCCGCCACCTACCCGACCACCTCGTGACCCGGGCCACGGAGGCGCGCGCACCATGGGGGCCGTTGAAAGCGCCACCGGCCCCAGGAGAAGGAGCGCCCAGACGGTGGAAGCGAGGCGCGTAGAAGTGAAAGGGGGAAAAGGAGGAAGGAGCGGCGGCCGGCCATGGAATTAGTCCATCGTGAACCCGCCAGAAGGGAAGGAAGGTGGAGGCGTGGTCCACGGCGGAACCACGAAGTGGTCTATAGACCAAACCCGGCGGTCCACAGTGGACCACAACCCTAATCCGGCTTTTGTGCACTCGGCCCGGTCGAAGCCCAACGTGGGCACGTGGCTCGCATCATCGGCCGACACGTGTCGGGCCGGCTTAGGCCCATCCGGCCCAAACCGACCCCAAGTCCGGCCGTCGTGGCCCGGCCGGCCCGGTCCGAGCCCGATTGACCGTTGACCGATAACGCCGGCGTCATGCCGGCGCCGCCGGGTCGTCCAGGTCAACGTGGGCCCCACTGTCGGTTGCCGGGACGAAAGTGACGCCATGCCGACGTCATCCGGACCCACTGTCGATTTCAAAACGGGAACCACTCGTGCGGCGTCATGCCGGCGTCAGCCAACCGTAGACCGCCATGTGTCGACCGTGGTTAAACCCCGATTTTTCCAATTTCGTAAATTGTTTTAAACTTTGAAAATTCATAGAAAATTCATACGATTTCGAAAAAATATGAAACCAAAGTGTCCAAATTTTTCTAAAATTCTCCTCTACGTCATAGGCTTATCTATGAGTGAATTTGGATCTTCAATTTTCGATTTGCTTCTTTGTGATGTTCTAAATGGTTGCTAATCGCAACCATTTAGATACGCATCTGTGCAGACCTGAGGAGAGCCGGGAGGACCGTGAAGATCGGGACTTTGAACCGAGCAGAAGCGACCACTCAGTGCCATGTCCCACCCACCATCATAGCACCGATTAGACATATCATATAGATTTGCTAGCGCTTTACTTTTATGTTGCTATGCATTTTGCCGCTAGGTTGCATGGTAGAAATGCTTTGTTGAGCCTTTATACCTTGACGCAACCTATCTCCTGCACACCCGCTTATAGACTAGACTCGCGCTCATATACTTTTACTGCTTTTACTGCTTTATATCACTTACGTGTATATATATGGAGCCGGGTATATGAGCCGGACGGTTGAGTTGGATCACCAGTGGGGTGAGTCTTCCGTCTAGACTTGGGTATGTGGTGAGGGTCGAAGTCGACCAAAGCGGGATCCACGACAGTCGCAGAGACCGCCTTGCCGGGATACTTCGAAGCGCCCCCATTCTCGTCCCTACCTGCGGGCGGGTAAAAAGTGTGTGAGGTTTTGAGACCCGGTGCTGACTCTTGTGACGGGACGAAGGCCGGGGAAGGGAGTGAGAAGATGCCTGCTTGGTCAACCCTAAGGACTTGTATCTTCGAGGACTAAGGATCCGGGAAAATGGTGCTCACCTTGCGTCTTACGTATGGGCGGGTTGCGGATTGCCCCTTTTAGTCAGCGGTGCCACACCTTCCGGGAGGATAGCGGATAGTGTATAGGGAGGTAGGGTGTCGAGGACCCCACCCTTCCGAGATGCTAGGTGTGACTAGAGTCCGAGCTCGTACTGTTCTTACAGGTCTCGTCCGGTGGTACTCCGGGCTTCTCGAGCTGAGTGGTTGGGTGGCATCGCCGGATTAGGAGGTTCTCCGTGATGTCGGCCTAGGCACTTGCTATGCCGATGATGGCGACCGTTTGGTCTTGAGCACACGCTCGCAGAGTTGTAAATCTATACGTATAGTCAGGCCTTCGGGCTAGGACCTGTACGGACTGGACTCGCTAAAGGTAACCCCCGCCTATTGTGGGAACCTCCCCGCGACTTGGCGCCGGTCTTTTGACCGGTTTTTCTGGGTTACTTTCTCCAGTAGAGAGGGTGTTTTCTTTTCTTACCTCGAAGTGTGGTTGGTTGGGGTGTGTTACGGCCGAGAGCCCGGAGGGTCGAGAGCCGGTTAGGCAAGACACGTGAGCCGGTCCGTCTTGTCGACTTCGAGTGATAGCTTTGAGGCTAGTTGAGACTTGTGTTGAGATGAGATGGTTTTGGGAAAGTGTTGGGTTGAGATTATATGTGTTAAAATATTATTAAACTTGATTCATTCATGCATAGGAAACTACAGCCCATATTAGGCCTCTTGTTATTACCTTACATGCATCCAGTTCCACAAAGCTTGCGCATAGGGTGGGGAACCCGCCAGCATAAATCGTGATCGATAAACTTGCTGATTAGGTGATGAGTCGGACTTTGAAGGCGAGTGGGAAGATTGAGTAGGAGTTTCGTTGCTACGCTCAAGCCGAGACGATGTCGCCTCACCAAGATGCTTTGTTCTTTTGCTTCGTGCTAGTTTGATTCCGCCAAGTGGCGATGTAATAAAGTACTAGAACCTCTATTTTACGCTTTTGAACGAAGTCTTGTAATTGATATTCGATCGTATTTTCGGATAATGTGATGGGATGATCCTCGGAGACTATCACGATATTCAGATTTTAGGAATTTCCCTTCGTGGAAATTTGGGGATGTTACAGTTGGTATCAAAGCACGGAGGCTTCTGAGGTGCCGCGGATGGTCCTCAACGAGCTTTGGCGTACCTACGCCGAGCATCCAAGACGCTGGTGAAGGGAGACCCCGCACCGGGAGGAGGTGTGTGGGGTACACCACCACCGCCTCGAGTTCCCAAAGAAGTGACAAGGCCCCCGGGTTCGCAGGGAGCACCGGCTTCAAAGCGACTCCAACATCGGCATGGGGGTGCAGCGGATCAGCCGACGCCCTTCGGGCCGTGATGGCCAAGCCGATGAGCACTTGGCGAGCACCCACTTCCGCCGCTGCCCCCGCGCCTTGGACCTCACCAGGACCCGGCCCGGCGGTGCGGAGATCCTCGGCCGCTCCACGCGCCGAGTCGACCCCTCTCCGGGTGTGCGGTCTTGGCCTCCCTCGCCAACGACTGGTACATCATGAACATGGAGGAGCGTGTCAACGACTACCGCAAAGATGGTCGCCAACGCCCGGAGGACCAAAGACAAGGCCGGGGACGAGGTCAAGGAGTTGGAGCGCTCCTACTACAACACCTTCGGCAACGTCCGCCTGAAGGAGGAGAAGTACCTCTACAAGCTTGAGGAGATGGAGGGTGAGCTCAGGGTCTTGGTAGATCAGCTCCTGAAGACGGAGCACAAACTGGACATTCAGGCTTCCCTTAACCTAGGAGCTAGAAGCGAGAAGAAGGAGCTGGGGAACCGCTCATCTTCCGGGACAAGCGTAAGAAGGCGGAGTGGCCGGATGGAGCGCCCAAAAGGAACATAACCTACAAGCTTCGCCAAGACCTGGACCGGAGGAAGGGCGTGCCGCACACAACGGCGGCCACCTCGCCATGGCTCGAAGGAGATTGAAGTCCCGGAAGGACCGCCTGGGGCGCACGCTTGAGGCTTGGAGGGAGTCTGGGGCCTTGGGCCGCCAAGGAGATCGAGAGGTTGAGGGCCAAGCTGCCCCGCCTCCACCACGCAGCCACTTCGAGGGAGACCTACGCGGGTGCACCTTCCGCCTTTGGACCCGTCCGCGTGGCCGCCGAGGGGTTTCCGGAGCCCGTGGAGACCACCGAGTTCTCGCGCCCGCTACCTCGCTGGCGCTCTTCACCTACCCCACCTCGGCAGAGCAGCCGGCCACCACCTACCTCTTAGAGCCTACCTCCTTACCAAGAGTTGTAGTGTCACCATGGAGATCCCTGCGTGGATCCGGACTCTATCATCCATTTGAGTAGACATGACCTTCTTTTTGAGCCTACCTCGTGTAGAGCCGTTCCACGTTATCCCCGTCTCTAGTACGTTTGTCATGTAATACAACTCATGTAATGAATGATTCGAAGTCTTTATGCATTTTATGGATCTTATTGCATCTTTGTTTGAGTGTACTTTAGTTGCTTTTTAAAATTTAACTTGACTAATACTTATGCAACTAATGCTATAATATATTCAAGACTCACCTTGTGCCCTCGGTCCCCTGATCAGCCATGTCGACTGCTCCAACCGCATTTCGCCACTCTCGCCGTCTCCCGGCCGAAGTCGCCCGCGGATGGGGACGCCGTGGGGAGGGCGTGGGGGGCCGTCTCTTCGAGGAGGCCGCGACGTGAGGAGCCGCCCGTGCAGGCGCCTACCCTCCCCACTGGTGGTGGGGGAGGAGGAGTCCCCGGAGGAGGAGCCATGGAGAGGACCACCACCCCCGGGGCCTCGTGGAGGAGGAGCCGATGGGGAAGAAATACCCCGACCTCCCCGGTCCCGGGCAGAGGTGATGGCCCGCCGAGGATCGAGCTACTTGAGAGGATGGCGATAAAGATGAACCACCGCCACCACAGGGATGACCGTGATGATTTCCGAAGCAGCTTGAACGTTTCATGAAGCCGAGGCCGCCTACCTTCGACGGGACCAGCAGTGACCCGGTCGCCGCCGATGACTGGCTGAAGGAGATGGACAAGGCGCCGACTCGACCACTTGCTCGACGCCGAGTGTGTCGGGCTCGCTACCTACCAGACTCACCGGGCGCTGCGCGCGCGTGGTGGGACAGCCACTGCGCCGCCATCGCGGGAGGCCTACGACACACTTGGGACGACTTCGCCGAGGTGTTCCGTGAGTACCACATTTCGAGGGTGCCATGGACGCCAAGGCGGATGAGTTCCGCGACCAGCGCAGGGGAGACAAGGTCTCCGAGCACGCCGACGCCACCGCCCGTTTCGCACGCGCCCCAACGAGGCAACACCAATGAGCGCGAGAAGATGCGCCGCCCGCCGTGGCCCGAGCACCATCAAGTGTCAACTCTCGGGACATTCGCCCGCGAACCTCCGTGAGAGATGATAAAACAAGTGCATGGAGATTGAGAAAGACCAAGCCGAGGCCGATGCCCTCTCCAACCGCAAGAAGCGCCGCGGTGAGGGAAGTTCGCGCCCGCCTTCCAACAGCGGCCGCTCGGAGCTCCCGCCGACGTTCTCGCCGCGCGAAGGGTGCCTGTGGTCGAGCGGGACGGGCGGTTCCTACCCCAACTACCGCCGCTTCGCCCCGAGCTCGATCCCGCACTGACCCCCGGCACGTGGAGGAACACCACGTCTACCCCCACCGGTGGTGTGACCTTCACCGCTTCACTTGTGGCCGCCGGGGTCACAAGGCCGTGATCTGCCCCAACCGCGTGGGCCCCGCTCGGACTCCCGGGAGGTGCGAGGTACGCACCCGCTCCGGGAGCAAGACTCCGCAAGCAAGACTCCGGCCGGGCTCCACCCGCAAGGACGCCTCTCTCACCCGACAGGTGAGGAAGCTCAGCTGCCCTCGACGCCGCGTCACGGTATGTTTATAGTGTATGGAGTAAGAGCATCGGTTCTTTTTGATTCAGAGCAACATATTCTTATGTATCGCCTAGCTTTGCACAAAAGCACAAACTTCCTGGTCATGCCGCCAGGAGGCTATCCACACTACATCACCTTTGGGTCACTTCACTAGCACTGTGATATGTAAGAGAGTGACAATTGCCATTGAGGGCTACCCATTTCTAGCCGACCTCACTCTTCTACCCTCCATGAGCCTAGATGTAATCCTAGGGATGGATTGGTTAACCCAAAGACAAGGGAGTGATATCCCAGAACCCCGAGATACATAGAGATCACCCACTCCGGCCCGGTCACGTAATCCGCCGCCTACCACACCAAGGGAGTACAGATTCTATGCTGTGCGCCCTAGAAGCCAAAACCATAGAGGAAGTACCAAAGAGTGTGTGAGTACCCGATGTGTTCCCCGACGAGTTGTCGGGCATGCCACCGATCGGGATGTGGAGTTTGTGATAGAGTGTTGCCGTGAACAGGGGCCCATTGCTAAGCCGCCCTACTGAATGGCGGTTTGACGAAGCTGAATGAGCTCAAGAAGCGGCTGAAGGACTTGGCGGATAAAGGTTTTATCGGACCGGTGCATCACCTTGGGGTTCCCCGTTACGTTTGTCGAAAAGAAGGATGATACTGAGGATGTGTGTTGACTACCGCAGACTTTGAATGCCGTCACAATCAAGAACAAGTATCCCCCGCCAAGGATAGATGATTTGCTTGATCATTTGCGGAATGCCAAGTACTTTTTCAAGATCGACCTTCGGTCCGGCTATCATCAAATGAAGATCAGCCCTGAAGATATTCCAAAGACTGCGTTCGTGACCAGATATGGTCAGTACGAGTTCACGGTAGTGTCGTTCGGGCTCACTAATGCCCCCGCCTACTTTATGAACATGATGAACAAGGTCTTTATGGATGAGCTTGACAAGTTCTTAGTGGTGTTCATTGATGATATTCTTATCTATTCCGCCACCAAAGAAGAGCATGAGCAAAGCTAGATTGAGAATCGTGCTTGAGAAGCCGAGACAAAGACCAAACTCTATGGCAAGTTCAGCAAGTGCGAAGTTTCGCTTGAAGAAGTTGCTTTCCTAGGCCACACTCTACGGTCGAAGGAGTAGCAAGATGGACCCGCCCAAGATTGAGACCGTCCAGAAATGGGAGCAGCCACTCAATGTGATGTCGATGTCGAGTTTCTTGGGGTTGGCGGGATATTATCGCCGATTCATCGAGAACTTCTCCAAGATTGCACGACCCATGACAAATCTCCTGAAGAAGACGAAAGCATTCGAATGGACACCCGAAAAGTGCGCGAGCAAAGTTTCCGTGACTCAAGGAGAAACTCACTACCACCCCTCGTGCTCGCGTTGTTGCGATATTCAGCAAGACTTTGTAGTCTATTGTGATGCTTCCGTGCAAGGATTGGGATGCGTTCGATGCGTAATGGGAAGGTCATTGCTTATGCCTCTCGTCAGTTGAAAGAGCACGAACAGCGCTATCCGACCCATGATCTTGAGCTAGCCGCAGTTGTGCATGCCCTGAAGATATGGAGACACTATCTGATCGGGAATAAGTGTGACATCTACACAGATCACAAGAGCCTGAAGTACTTTTTCACTCAGGAGGATCTGAATATGAGGCAACGTAGATGGCTGGAACTGATCAAAGACTATGACCTGGAGATACACTATCATCCGGGAAAGGCAAATGTAGTTGCTGATGCCTTAAGTCGCAAGAGCAATTGCCATGCTCTAATCACCGAGGCCCTGCCTGAAGAATTAACGCAGAAATAGAGAAGCACCGCCTTGTGATTGTGCCATCTCGGGAAGTTGAATGAGCTTTCGTGTCCAATACACCTTGGGTGATAGAATCCGCCAAGCCCAGCCCTCCCGCCTCGAAATCCAATACTTTCACGAAGTGATGAAGCGGGGCAAGTGCAAGGACTACCATATCGATGAGCAGGGGACAGTCATGTACAGAAACCGAATTTGCGTACCTTCTGACTCCGCCTTGCGCAACGAGATCCTATCAGAGGGCCATGATTCTAAGTATAGCATCCACCCAGCAAAGACAAAGATGTATGCTGATTTGAAGAAGCATTTCTGGTGGATCAACATGAAGGCAGATATTGCCGGACATGTGGCTCGTTGCGACATTTGCAACCGAGTCAAGGCCGAGCATCAAAGGCCCGCCGGTTTGCTCCAGCCACTAGCCGTACCTCAATGGAAGTGGGAGAATATCTCCATGGACTTTATCACCGGGTTACCCACTACACCGAAAAGGCAACGACTCTATTTGGGTAATCGTGGATCGTTTGACCAAGGTAGCCCACTTTATTCCCCGTAAAGACTCGATTCAAGTATGAGGACCTAGCGGACTTGCACGTTCTCCACATCCTTCGCCTCACACGGTGCCCCTTATCACATTGTATCCGATCGTGGCACCCGGTTCATCAACAAATTTTGGAAAGCCTTTTCGCATGTACCATGGGGACCACCCTAGACTACAAAGACAAGCCTATCATCCCGAGACCGATGGCCAGACTGAGAGGGTAAACCAGATTCTCGAAGACATGCTTCGAGCCTATGCTCTGAAATATGGAGGCAGTTGGGAGAAGAGTTTACCTCATGCGAGTTCTCTTACAACAACAAACTATCGGGCCTAGCATCAAGATGTCACCATTCGAAGCCCTTTATGGCGAGCTTGCGGGACCCCACTAATGTGGTCACAAGTTGGTGAGAGACCATTCTTTGGCCTCGACAAGATCAAGGAGGCCGAAGAAGGTGTCGCTCAAGTCGGGGAGAATCTAAGGGTCGCCCGAGTAGCAGCGAAAAGCTACGCCGACAAGAGAAGAAAGGACATTGAGTTCGCAGTTGGGGACTTTGTGTATCTCAAAGTGTCCCCGCTACGAAACACTGTCAGGTTTCACCTCAAGGGCAAGTTAGCACCGAGATATGTTGGCCCCTACCGTATTTGCAAAAGGATTGGCAAGTTGGCTTATAGAGTGGAGCTCCCCGGTGAGCTAACAGGGGATTCACCCGGTGTTCCACGATCGATTCTTGCGCAGATGTCCGAGAGTGCCCCGATGAACAGATCCCAAAGAAATGCCATTGACCTTCGTGAGAACACGGAATACTTAGAGCACCCAATTCGAATCCTTGATACAGCCACCAAAGACACTAGAAGCAAGACCATTCCTATGTGCAAGGTACGCAGGTGGAGTAACCACACGTAAAAGGGAAGCCACATGGGAGAAAGAGGATGAACTTCGTGATGCACTACCCCTACCGTTTGAGAGGTATGTCTAACCTAAATCTCGAGGTCGAGATTCCAATGAGGGGTAGGATCAGAACAACCCGGTTTTTAGCCACACAAAAATCACAACTTTCAAAAATTTTTTTTTTTCAAACAAGCCATGCAATGGTGTATTGCATGTAGAGAGACTCCCCTAGATGCACAAGTAGCACCTATGTTTATTTATTTATATTGAGCATCATTGCATTTAAATATACCATGTTTGATTTGGAGTTTCTATGATTTCATGTGATGTTAATAAAATCACCAACCCCTTTTTATTTATTTCAATTTAACTTTGTTGCCACCCCCTTGAATGGAAAAGCCAATCACCCAAAGACCCCTAGGATGCCCTAAGGGTAATTGCATGATGGCAAACACATGTAGTTACACATAGAAGACCAAAGTTTAAATAGAAATTAGATGTGTAAATTAGAAGAGAAAATAGAAAATAGAAAAGGAAAAAGGAAAAGAAGAGGAAGAGGAGAATTCGCCGGCCCGGCCCGCCACCAAGCGAGCCAGCCGGCCCGGCTAAGACGACAAGCGGGGCTGGCATGGGCCGCCCAACAGCAAGCCGCGCCCGCTCTTCCCATAACCAGGGCGTTATCGACCTTTCCGTAGCAGCCGATGACAGTGGACCCGAGGCCCCACCTGTCATTTATCACCCTCACAAGCACGATCTCCTCCCCGTTTCTCTTCTCACCCGAGCCTTGCCGAGCCAGCCAAGGCGTGTGCCATCCGCCCAGCGCGCTAAGCCCCGCGCCCGCCCGCTTGGCTCCCCCAGCCAGCCCCGACAACGAGGAGGAGAAGGTAAAGCGACGCCTTGCGCCACCGAGAGAGGTAGGAGCGCCGCCCGCCGCCATGGTCGCTCAGGTGTTCCATCGGAGGAGCCTCGATTCAAATTCGTGGACGCCCTAGGGGCCACGTCGCCCCAATTGCTCCTAGCCCACGCATCCGAGCCGCTCCAAACCATATTTGCTCCAACTCCACTCCTCCCGTTAGCCGCCGCCTATAAAAAAGACCTCGGGTGCTAGGGTCCCCTAGACCGCCGCCGCCTTGGTGGCAAACCGATTCCACACCACCTGCCGAGACAAGGGAGAAGAAGGGGGAAAGAAGGGGAAGAAGGAGGCGGGAGGGAGCCGCCGCCGCCCGCCGTTCTTGCCGCAGCCGGCGCCGCGACGCCGAGGACGCCGCATCCGCGAGCCGAGACCGTGAAGGAGGACCGCTAAAGCCGCACACCGCTGCCGAGCCGCGAGCCTGCCCGCGCCGCCTCGCCGCCACACCCGCTGCAACTCAAGGTGAGCACGCCGACGCCACGCCGCGCCACCTCCGCGCCCGCCGACGCGCCTCCACTCCACGGGGCGCTTAGGCCCGCTTGCCGCCGCATGATCACCGCCCGCCACGCAGGCACACCGTAGGGAGAAGAAGGCCGACGATGTTGAGCCCCACGGCTCAAGAACGCCGTGCCGGGCGTGAGCGTCACCATGGCAACGTGCCATCCATGGCGCCGCCGCTGTTCCGACGAACCAAGGCGCGCCTTGACGCTTTGAGGCCACCACCGTTTCGCCTCGCTTCAGGGGGAAAAGGTGCCTTTGGCCAAGAACGGGCCTAGGCGCCGACGCGCCACCGCGCCGGCGTGAGCGCCGGCCGAGCACCACCATGCGGCCGCCGGCGCAGCCGCCCGAGCCGCTCCGCCGCCCCGCCGACGAGGATGGGCCGTTGAGCATCGCCTTGACCACGCCGCACCTAGCCCACGTGGTCGGTTGGGGAAAAGGCCTGCGCCTGACCCCTTGCAGCGAAGACCGCCGCGGTCGCCGGAGCTCCGCGCGCGCGCCGCGCACCGGACTCCGCCAGCGGCCTTTGGTCGCCGTGGCGGCGCCTATGCGTCACCACGGGGGCACGCCTCGGCGATGGCGAGGCCAGGCAAGGCCTTGGTGGCCCCCGCCCCGCGATGCCGCCCGCCACCGGCGCGACCACCGCCCTTGGTCGGTGACGCCTTGGTCGTCGTCGCCAATTCGCCGTCGGCAGCGAGGCTCGCCGCGACCGCGACACGGAAGGCTGGGCCCGGGGGCGGCTTTGGAGCCCCTACGCCGGGACGCCTCGCCGTCGCTTGACGCTGACGCGGGGCCGACGAGCGAGGACGCCTGCCGCCACCTACCCCACGACCACCTGCCGTGACCCGGCTTACGGGAGGCGCGCGCACCATGGGGGCCGTTCAGGGGGCCGCCACCGGCGGCCGAGAGGAGCGCCGCCCGCGCGCCCGGCAAGGAGCAGAGTAGAAGTGAAGTGGGGGGAAAAGGAGGAAGGAACGGTACCGGCCATGGAATTAGTCCATCGTGAACCGGCGAAGGGAAGGAAGGTGGACGTGGTCCACGGCATCACGGTGGTCTATAGACCAACCCGACGGTCCACCGTGGACCACAACCCTAATCCAAATTGCACTTTCGCCCGGCCGAAGCTCAACGCGGGCACGTGGCCGCATCATCGGCCGACACGTGTCGGGGCCGGCCCGCCCATCCGCCCAAACCCGCCCAAGTCCGGCTGTCGGCCCGCCTCGGGCCCGGCCCGAGCACCGTTGACCGTTGACCGATCCAACGCCGACGTCATGCCGACGTCGGCCAGCCCCACCGTCGACCCGACCAACCCGCGGCCCCACCTATCGCTGCTCGGGACCCGAGTGACGTCATGCCGACGCCATCAGGACCCACTGCCGTTTCCAAAACTGGGAACCACGGTGCTGACGTCATGCCGACGTCAAGACAGCCAACCGAGACCGCCATGTGTCACCGCGTGGTTAAACCCCGATTTTTCCAATTTCGTAAATTGTTTTAAACTTTGAAAATTCATAGAAAATTCATACGATTTCGAGAAAAATATGAAACCAAGTGTCCAAATTTTTCTAAAATTCTCCTCTACGTCATAGGCTTATCTATGAGTGAATTTGGATCTTCAATTTTCGATTTGCTTCTTTGTGATGTTCTAAATGGTTGCTAATCTAACCATTTCGCTACGCACCTTGAACCGGAGGAGAGCCGGGAGGACCGTGAAGATCGGGACTTTGAACCGAGAGCGTAGCGACCACTCGGGTGCCATGTCCCACCCACCATCATAGCACCGATTAGACATATCATATAGATTTGCTAGCGCTTTACTTTATGTTGCTATGCATTTTCTTTGCTAGGTTGCATGGTAGAAATCTTTGTTGAGCCTTTATACCTTGACGCAACCTATCTCCCTCGCGACACCCGCTTATAGACTAGACTCGCGCTCATATACTTTTCTTTGCTTTTTATTGCTTTTTATATCACTTTACGTGTATATATATGGAGCAGGGTATATGAGCCGGACGGTTGAGTTGGATCACCGGTGGGGTGAGTCTTCTTGCTCTAGACTTGGGTATGTGGTGAGGGTCGAGTCGACCAAGCGGGATCCACGACGAGTCGCAGAGACCGATCTTGCCGGGATACTTCTCGAAGCGCCCCCATATTCTGCCCTACCCGTGGCGGGTAACAAGTGTGTGAGGTTTTGAGACCGGTGCCGACTCTTGTGGCGGGGAAGGCCGGGGAAGGGAGTGAGAAGATGCCCGCTTGGTCAACCCTAAGGACTTGTATCTTCGAGGACTAAGGATTTGGGAAAATGGTGCTCACCTTGCGTCTTACGTATGGGCGGGTTGCGGATTGCCCTTTTAGTCAAAGCGGTGCCACACCTTACGGGAGGATAGCGGATAGTGTATAGGGAGGTAGGGGGTGTCGAGGACCCACACCCTTCCGAGACAAAGCCCGGTGTGACTAGAGTCCGAGCTCGTACTGTTCTTTACAGTCCTCGGCCCCGGTGGTACTCGGGGCTTCTCGTGAGCTGAGTGGTTGGGTGGCATCGTCGGATTAGGAGGTCTCAGGTATGTCGGCCTAGGCACTTGCTATGCCGATGATGGCGACCGTTTGGTCTTGAGCACACGCTCGCAGAGTTGTAAATCTATACGTATAGTCAGGCCTTCGGGCTAGGACCTGTCTGGACTGGACTCGCTAAAGGTAACCCCGGCCTATTGCCGAACCTCCCCGCGACTTGCGCCGGTCTTTTGACCAGGTTTTTCCCTGGGTTACTTCTCTCTCCGAGTAGAGAGGGTGTTTTCTTTCTTACCTCGAGTGTGGTTGGTTGGGGTGTGTTACGGCCGAGAGCCCGAGGGCCGAGAGCCGGTTAGGCAAGACACGTGAGCTGGTGCTTTGTCTTGTCGACTCGAAAGTGATAGCTTTGAGGCTAGTTGAGACTTGTGTTGAGATGAGATGGTTTTGGGAAAGTGTTGGGTTGAGATTATATGTGTTAAAATATTATTAAACTTGATTCATTCATGCATAGGAAACTACAGCCCATATTAGGCCTCTTGTTATTACCTTACATGCATCCAGGTTCCACAAAGCTTGCGCATAGGGTGGGGAACCCGCCAGCATAAATCGTCTTGATAAACTTGCCGATTAGGTGATGAGTCGGACTTCGGTGAAGGCGAGTGGGAAGATTGATTTGGGAGTTTCGTTTGCTACGCCAAGCCGAGACGATGTCGCTCCACCAAGATCTTTGTTCTTTTGCTTCGTGCTAGTTTGATTCCGCCAAGTGGCGATGTAATAAAGTACTAGAACCTCTATTTTCGCTTTTGAACGAAGTCTTGTAATTGATATTATTTGTATTTGGATAATGTGATGGGATGATCCTCGGAGACTATCACGATATTCGTGATTTCGTGAATTTCCCTTCGTGGAAATTTGGGGATGTTACAGCTTGGTATCAAAGCACGGAGGCTTCGGCTGAGGTGCCGCGGATGGTCCTCAACGAGCTTGGCGTACCTACGCCGAGCATCCAAGACGCCGTGGAAGGGAGACCCCGCACTGGGAGGAGGTGTGCAGGGTACACCACCGTCGCCTCGAGTTCCCAAAGAAGTGACAAGGCCCCGGTTCGCAGGGAGCACCGGCTTCCGTCACGACTCCAACATCGCATGGGGGTGCAAGAGATCGCCGCGACGCCCTTCGCCGCGTGATGGCCTGTGCCGGTGAGCACTTGGCGAGCACTCCACTTCCGCCGCCCCCGCGCCTTGACCTCACTGGGGACCCGGGCCGCCAGAAGGCACGGAGATCCTCGCCGCGCTCCACGCCGAGTCGAGACCCAGCTCTCCGGGTGTGCGGTCTTGGCCTCCTCGCCAACGATTGGTACATCATGAACATGGAGGAGCGTGTCAACGACCACCGCAAAGATGGTCGCCAACGCCTCGTGAGGACCAAAGACAAGGCCGTGGACGAGGTCAAGGAGTTGAGCGCCCTACTACAACACCTTCGCAACGCCCGCCCGAAGGAGGAGAAGTACCTCTACAAGCTTGAGGAGATGGAGGGTGAGCTCGAGTGGTCTTGGTAGATCAGCTCCCGAAGACGGAGCACAACCGGGACATTCAAGGCTTCCCGTAACCTAGAGCTAGAAGCGTAGAAGAAGGAGCCGAGGGAACCGCCATCTTCCAGACAAGCGTAAGAAGGCGGAGTGGCCGGATGGAGCCGCCCAAAGGAACATAACCTACAAGCTTCGCCAAGACCTCGACGAGGAGAAGTGGCGTGCCGCACACAACGGTGGCCACCTCGCCATGGCTCAAGGAGATTGAAGTCCCCGGCGACCGCTGGATCGCACGCTTGAGGCTTGGAGGGAGTCGGACGCCGACCGCGTCAAGGAGATCGAGAGGTTGAGGGCCAAGCTGCCCCGCCTCCACCACGAGCCACTTCGCAGGGAGACCTACGCGGGTGCACCTTCCCGCCTGGACCTGTCCGCGTGGCCGCGAGAGGGTTTCCAAAGAAACGTGGAGACCACCGAAGAGTTCTCGGCGCCCGCTACCTCGGAGCCGCCTTCACCTACTATTTCCAGGCAGAGAGCGGCCGGCCACCACCTACCTCTTAGAGCCTACCTCCTTACCAGTAGTTGTAGTGTCACCATGGAGATCCCTGCGTGGATCCAGACTCTATCATCCATTTGAGTAGACATGACCTTCTTTTTGAGCCTACCTGCGTGTAGAGCCGTTCCACGTTATCCTGTCCTAAGACGTTTGTCATGTAATACAACTCATGTAATGAATGATTCGAGTCTTTATGCATTTTATGGATCTTATTGCATCTTTGTTTGAGTGTACTTTAGTTGCTTTTTAAAATTTAACTTGACTAATACTTATGCAACTAATGCTATAATATATTCAGCACTCACCTTGTGCCCCGTCCCTGATCGACCATGTCGACTCGCCGTTCCAACCGCATTCTCCGCTCTCGCCCCGTCTCCCCGCGCCGAAGTCGCCCGCGGATGGGGACGCCGGGGAGGCGTGGAGGGGGCCGTCTCTTCGAGGAGGCCGCACGTGAGGAGCCGCCCCGGCGCCTACCCCTCGGCCCACGGGGTGGCCGGGGGGAGGAGGAGTCCCCGGAGGAGGAGCCATGGAGAGAGGACCACCACCCCCGGGGCCTCGGGGGAGGAGGAGCCGATGGGGAAGAAATACCCCGACCTCCCCCCGGTCTGGGCAGAGGTGATGGCCCGCCGCACCGAGCTACTTGAGAGGATGGCAGACAAAGATGAACCACCGCCACCCGTGGATGACCGTGATGATTTCCCGCAGCTTGAACGCTTCATGAAGCTGGAGGCCGCCTACCTTCGACGGACCAAGAGTGACCGCCGCCGCCGATGACCGGCTGAAGGAGATGGACAAGGCGCCGACCTGACCACTTGCCGACGCCGAGCGTGTCGGGCTCGCTACCTACCAGCCACACAGGAGCCGCGTGGGGACAGCCATCGCGCCGCTCATCGTGAGGCCTACGACTACACTTGGGACGACTCGTCGAGGTGTTCCGTGAGTACCACATTTCCGAGGGTGCCATGGACGCCAAGGCGGATGAGTTCCGCGACCAGGCAGTAGGGAGACAAGGTCTCCTCGAGTACGCCGCACGCTTTCACCGGCCGCGCCAGGTACGCCCAACGAGGCCAACACCAATGAGCGCGAGAAGATGCGCTGCTTCCGCCGTGGCCTCGAGCACTCGCATGCAGTCAAATCTCCGACATTCGCCTGCGAACCTCCGGGAGATGATAAACAAGTGCATGGAGATTGAGAAAGACCAAGCTGAGGCTGATGCCCTCTCCAACCGCAAGAAGCGCCGCAGTGAGGGAAGTTCCCGCGCCCAGCCTTCCAACAGGCGCGCCGGGAGCTGGGCGTTCTGACGTTTTCGCGCAGAAGGGTGCCCAGTGGTCGAAAGCGAGGGACGGCGGTTCCTACCCCAACAACTACCGCCGACGGCTCGTCCCGCTACGGCCCCTGGCACGTGGAGGAACACCACGTCTACCCCCACCAGTGGTGTGACCTTCACCTGCTTCACTTGTGGCCAGCCTGGTCACAAGGCCGTGGACTGCCCCAACCGCGTGGGCCCCGCTCAGACTCCAGGAGGTGCGAGGTACGCACCCGCCTCCGGGAGCAAGACTCCAGCAAGCAAGACTCCAGCGGGCTCCACCCGCGGACGCCTCTCTCACCTGACAGCTGAGGAAGCTCAGGCTGCCCCTGACGTCGTCTACGGTATGTTTATAGTGTATGGAGTAAGAGCATCAGTTCTTTTTGATTCAGGAGCAACATATTCTTATGTATCAGCTAGCTTTGCACAAAAGCACAAACTTCCGGTCATGCCGCGCCGGGAGGCTATCCACACTACATCACCTTTGGGTCACTTCACTAGCACCCGTATATGTAAGAGAGTGACAATTGCCATTGAGGGCTACCCATTTCTAGCCGACCTCACTCTTCTACCCTCCATGAGCCTAGATGTAATCCTAGGGATGGATTGGTTAACCCAGCACAAGGGAGTGATATCCTGTAACCCCAGATACATAGAGATCACCCACTCCCGGTCACGTAATCCGCCGCCTACCACAAGGGAGTACAGATTCTATGCCAGGCGCCCTAGAAGCCAAAACCATAGAGGAAGTACCGTAGTGTGTGAGTACCCCGATGTGTTCCCCGACGAGTTGCCGGGCATGCCACCGATCGGGATGTGGAGTTTGTGATAGAGTCGTTGCCGTGAACGGGGCCCATTGCTAAGCGGCCCTCTGAATGGCGCTTGACGAATTTGAATGAGCTCAAGAAGCAAACAAGGACTTGGCGAGATAAAGGTTTTATCGGACCCGGTGCATCACCTTGGGGTTCCCGATTACGTTTGTCGAAAAGAAGGATGATACTGAGGATGTGTGTTGACTACCGCAACCTGAATGCTGTCACAATCAAGAACAAGTATCCCCTGCCAAGGATAGATGATTTGCTTGATCAGTTGCGGAATGCCAAGTACTTTTCCAAGATCGACCTTCGGTCTGGCTATCATCAAATGAAGATCAGACCTGAAGATATTCCAAAGACTGCGTTCGTGACCCGATATGGTCAAGACGAGTTCACGGTAGTGTCGTTCGGGCTCACTAATGCCCCCGCCTACTTTATGAACATGATGAACAAGGTCTTTATGGATGAGCTTGACAAGTTCTTAGTGGTGTTCATTGATGATATTCTTATCTATTCCGCCACCAAAGAAGAGCATGAGCAGCAGTTGAGAATCGTGCTTGAGAAGCTGAGACAGCACCAGCTCTATGGCAAGTTCAGCAAGTGCGAGTTCTGGCTTGAAGAAGTTGCTTTCCTAGGCCACACTCTTACGGCCGAAGGAGTAGCAATGGACCCGTCCAAGATTGAGACCGCCCGTAAATGGGAGAGCAGCCACTCAATGTGACCGATGTCGAGTTTCTTGGGGTTGGCGGGATATTATCGCCGATTCATCGAGAACTTCTCCAAGATTGCACGACCCATGACAAATCTCACGAAGAAGACGAAAGCATTCGAATGGACACCGAAAGTGCGAGCAAAGTTTCCGGACTCAAGGAGAAACTCACTACCACCCCCTCGTGCTCGCGTTGTTCGATATTCAGCAAGACTTTGTAGTCTATTGTGATGCTTCGGGCAAGGATTGGGATGCGCTCGATGCAGAATGGGAAGGTCATTGCTTATGCCTCTCGTCGGTTGAAAAGAGCACGAACAGCGCTTATCCGACCCATGATCTTGAGCTAGCCGCTGAGCTTGTGCATGCCCCTCGAAGATATGGAGACACTATCCGATCGGGAATAAGTGTGACATCTACAAGATCACAAGAGCACGAAGTACTTTTTCACCGGGAGGATCTGAATATGAGGCAACGAGATGGTCGGAACCGATCAAAGACTATGACCGGAGATACACTATCATCCAGGAAAGGCAAATGTAGTTGCCGATGCCTTAAGTCGCAAGAGCAATTGCCATGCTCTAATCACCGAGGCCCCGCCTCAAGAATTAACGCAGAAATAGAGAAGCACCGGCTTGTGATTGTGCCATCCGGGAAGTTGAATGAGCTTCGTGTCCAATACACCTTGGGTGACGAATCCGCCAAGCCCAGCCCTCCCGCCCGAAATCCAATACTTTCACGAAGTGATGAAGCGGGCAAGTGCAAGGACTACCATATCGATGAGCGGGGGAGTCATGTACGTAAACCTAATTTGCGTACCTTCCGACTCCGCCTTGCGCAACGAGATCCTATCGAGGGCCATGATTCTAAGTATAGCATCCACCCAGCAAAGTACAAAAGATGTATGCTGATTTGAAGAAGCATTTCGGTGGATCAACATGAAGGCGAGATATTGTCGGACATGTGGCTCGTTGCGACATTTGCAACCGAAGTCAAGGCCGAGCATCAAAGGCCCGCCGGTTTGCTCCGACCACTAGCCGCATTACCTCAATGGAAGTGGGAGAATATCTCCATGGACTTTATCACCGGGTTACCCACTACACCGAAAGGCAATGACTCTATTTGGGTAATCGTGGATCGTTTGACCAAGGTAGCCCACTTTATTCCGGTAAAGACTCGATTCAAGTATGAGGACCTAGCGGACTTGTACGTTCTCCACATCCTTCGCCTACACGGTGCCCCTTATCACATTGTATCCGATCGTGGCACCCAGTTCATCAACAAATTTTGGAAAGCCTTTCGCATGCGACCATGGGGACCACCTAGACTACAAAGATGACCTATCATCCCAAGACCGATGGCCAGACTGAGAGGGTAAACCAGATTCTCGAAGACATGCTTCGAGCCTATGCTCTGAAATATGGAGGCAGTTGGGAGAAGAGTTTACCTCATGCAGAGTTCTCTTACAACAACAGCTATCAGTCTAGCATCAAGATGTCACCATTCGAAGCCCTTTATGGCAGAGCTTGCAGGACCCCACTAATGTGGTCACAAGTTGGTGAGAGACCATTCTTTGGCCTCGACAAGATCAAGGAGGCCGAAGAAGGTGTCGCTCAAGTCAGGAAGAATCTAAGGGTCGCCCAGAGCAGGCAGAAAAGCTACGCCGACAAGAGAAGAAAGGACATTGAGTTCGCAGTTGGGGACTTTGTGTATCTCAAAGTGTCCCCGCTACGAAACACTGTCAGGTTTCACCTCAAGGGCAAGTTAGCACCGAGATATGTTGGCCCCTACCGTATTTGCAAAAGGATTGGCAAGTTGGCTTATAGAGTGGAGCTCCCCAGTGAGCTAACAGGGATTCACCCAGTGTTCCACGTATCCCAGTTGCGCAGATGTCTGAGAGTGCCTGATGAACAGATCCCAGCAGCTGCCATTGACCTTCAGGAGAACCTGGAATACTTAGAGCACCCAATTCGAATCCTTGATATAGCCACCAAAGACACTAGAAGCAAGACCATTCCTATGTGCAAGGTACAGTGGAGTAACCACACAGAAAGGGAAGCCACATGGGAGAAAGAGGATGAACTTCGTATGCACTACCCCTACCTTTTTGAGAGGTATGTCTAACCTAAATCTCGAGGTCGAGATTCCAATGAGGGGGTAGGACTGTAACAACCCGGTTTTTAGCCACACAAAAATCACAACTTTCAAATTTTTTTTTTTCAAACAAGCCATGCAATGGTGTATTGCATGTAGAGAGACTCCCCTAGATGCACAAGTAGCACCTATGTTTATTTATTTATATTGAGCATCATTGCATTTAAATATACCATGTTTGATTTGGAGTTTCTATGATTTCATGTGATGTTAATAAAATCACCAACCCCTTTTTATTTATTTCAATTTAACTTTGTTGCCAACCCCTTGAATGGAAAAAGCCAATCACCCAAAGACCCCTAGGATGCCCTAAGGGTAATTGCATGATGGCAACACATGTAGTTACACATAGAAGACCAAAGTTTAAATAGAAATTAGATGTGTAAATTAGAAGAGAAAATAGAAAATAGAAAAGGAAAAAAAGGAAAAGAAGAGGAAGAGGAGAATTCGCCTGTGGCCGCCCAGCCCAGCCAAGCGAGCCAAAGAAGGCCCCACCAGACGCGCGGCACGCTGCCAGCATGGGCCGGCCCAACAGCAAGCCGCGCCCGCTCTTCACATAACCGAGGGCGTTATCGACCTTTCCCCACAGCAGTCGATGACAGTGGACCCGAGGCCCCACCTGTCATCTTTATCACCCTCACAAGCACAGCCTCTCCCCGTTTCTCTTCTCACCCCAGCCTTGCCGGCCCGCCGCGCGCTGGGCAGCCACCCGCCCCGCGCCGCGCCAAGCCCCCCGCCGCTCGCCGCCAAACGCGCCTCACCCGACAACGAGGGAGACAGGAGATGGTAAAAGGCGACGCCTTGCGCCACCGAGAGAGTAAAGGAGCGCCGCCGCTACATGGTCGCTCCGTGTTCCCCATCGGAGAGCGCCCGATTCAAATTCGTGGACGCCCTAGGGGCCACGCCGCCCCAATTGCTCCTAGCCACGCATCCGAGCCCCGCTCCAAACCGCCGGCCTCCAACCCACTCCCTCCCCGCTGCGCCGCCGCCTATATAAAAACCAAAGACTCGGGTGCTAGGTTCCCCTAGACCGCGCCGCCGCCTTGGTGGCAAACCGATTCCCACACCACCCGGCCGAGACAAGGGAGAAGAAGGGGGAAAGAAGGGGAAGAAGGAGGCGGGAGGGGGCCGACGGGCCGCCCGCCGTTGTCGCCGCCGGAGGCCGTGACGCCACGGAGGACGCCGCATCGCGAGCCTGAGACCGTGAAGGAGGACCGCAGCCGCACCCGCCGCCGAACCGCGAGCCGCCCCGCGCCGCCGCCGCCACACCGCCGCAACTCAAGGTGAGCACGCCGACGCCACGCCGCGGCCACCTTCGCCGGGCCGACGCCTCCACCCACGGGGCGCTAGGCCGCTTGCCGCCGCATGATCACCGCCGCCGTTACGAGGCACACCGTAGGGAGAAGAAGGCCGACGATGCTGAGCCCCACGGCTCAAGAACGCCGATGCCGGGGCGTGAGCGCCGCCATGGCACAAAGCCATCCATGGCGCCGCCGCTGCTCCGACGGAACCAAGGCGCGCCTTGACGCCTTGAGGCCACCACCGCTTCCGCCGCTTCATAGGGGAAAAGGTGCCAACTTTGGCCAAGAACGGGGCCTAGGCGCCCGAAGGCCACCGCGCCGGCGTGGACGCGCCGGGGAGCACCACCATGCCGCCGTGGCGCAGCCGCCAGCGCCGCCCGGCCGCCCGCCGACGAGGATGGGCCGTTGAGCACGCTGACCACGCCGCACCTAGCCACGTAGTCGGTTGGGGAAAAAGGCCGCCTTGACACCGCCGCTGAACCGCCGCGGTCGCCGAGTCCGCCGGCCGCCGCACCTCGACCGCCAGGCGGTTTGGTCGCCGCGGGCGCGCTATGCGCGCCACCACGGGCACGCCTCAGCAGCAGCGTGCCGCGGCGCGCCTTGCGGCTCCCCCGCCCGCGATGCCGCCGCCCGCCACCTTGTACACCACCGCCGTCGGCGCCGAGACGCCTTGGTCGGTGTCGCCAATTCGCCGACGCAATGGAGGTTTCGCCGCCGACCGCGACACGGGAACAGCGGGATCAGGGGCCTTGAGCCCCTTACGCCCGCCGGACGCCCGCCGTCGCGCGCTGCCGCCGGACGCGGTGCCGACAGCGGACGCCTGCCGCCACTCCACCCCGACCACCTGCCGTGACCCAGCCACGGAGGTCGCTACACCATGGGGGTTGCCGAAAGCGCCACCGGCCGAGAAGGAGCGCCGCTCACCCGCCGGTAAGGAGCAGAGCAGAGAAGTGAAAGGGGGGAAAAGGAGGAAGGAACGGGCAGCCGGCCATGGAATTAGTCCATCGCGGAACCAAAAGGGAAGGAAGGTGGACGGGTCCACGGCAGATCAATGGCGGTCTATAGACCAAAACCCGACGGTCCACCGTGGACCACAACCCTAATCCACCCTGCACTCGGCCCTGGCCGGGCCCAACGGGCATCGTGGCCCGCATCATCGGGCCGACACGTGTCGTGGCCGGCCGCCCATCCGCCCAAACCCGCCCAAGTCCAGCCTCGTTGCCCGCCCTCGGGCCCCGTCCGAGCCCGCTGACCGTTGACTGGCTAACGCCGACGCCATGCTGACGCCAACAGCCCCACCAAGCCACGGCCAACCCGTGGGCCCCCACTCGCTTGCCCGGGGACTCGAGTGACGCCATGCCGACGTCATCCGACCCACCTGCCGGTTTCCAAACCGGAACCTGGTGCCGACGTCATGCCGACGTCAAGACAGCCCAACCGTAGACCGCCATGTGTCAGCCTGTGGTTAAACCCTGATTTTTCCAATTTCAGAAATTGTTTTAAACTTTGAAAATTCATAGAAAATTCATACGATTTTAAAAATATGAAACCAAAGTGTCCAAATTTTTCTAAAATTCTCCTCTACGTCATAGGCTTATCTATGAGTGAATTTGGATCTTCAATTTTCGATTTGCTTTTTGTGATGTTCTAAATGGTTGCTAATCGCAACCATTTCTATTACGCACGTTGCACAGGAGGAGAGCCGGGAGGACCGTGAAGATCGGGACTTTGAACCAGAGCAGAGCGACCACTCAGGTGCCATGTCCCACCCACCATCATAGCACCGATTAGACATATCATATAGATTTGCTAGCGCTTTACTTTATGTTGCTATGCATTTGCTGCTAGGTTGCATGGTAGAAATGCTGTTGAGCCTTTATACCTTGACGCAACCTATCTCCTGCACACCCGCTTATAGACTAGACTCGCGCTCATATACTTTTACTGCTTTTACTGCTTTATATCACTTACGTGTATATATATGGAGCCGGGTATATGAGCCGGACGGTTGAGTTGGATCACCAGTGGGGTGAGTCTTCTGTCTAGACTTGGGTATGTGGTGAGGGTCGAGTCGACCAAGCAGGATCCACGACGAGTCGCAGAGACCAGTCTTGCCGGGGATACTTCTGAGCGTCCCCATTCTGTCCTACCTGTGGCGGGTAACAGTGTGTGAGGTTTTGAGACCCGGTGCTGACTCTTGTGACGGGACGAAGGCCGGGGGAAGGGAGTGAGAAGATGCCTGCTTGGTCAACCCTAAGGACTTGTATCTTCGAGGACTAAGGATCTGGGAAAATGGTGCTCACCTTGCGTCTTACGTATGGGCGGGTTGCGGATTGCCCCTTTTAGTCAGGCGGTGCCACACCTTCTGGGAGGATAGCGGATAGTGTATAGGGAGGTAGGGGTGTCGAGGACCCACACCCTTCCGAGACAAAGAGTGTGACTAGAGTCCGAGCTCGTGCACTGTTCTACGCCTCGGCGTCCCGGTGGTACTCAGGGGGCTTCGAGCCGAGTGGTTGGGTGGCATCGTCGGATTAGGAGGGTTCCGTATGTCGGCCTAGGCACTTGCTATGCCGATGATGGCGACCGTTTGGTCTTGAGCACACGCCCGCAGAGTTGTAAATCTATACGTATAGTCCGGCCTTCGGGCTAGGACCTGTCTGGACCTGGACTCGCTAAAGGTAACCCTGGCCTATTGTCGGAACCTCCTGCGGCTTGCGCCGGTCTTTTGACCAGGTTTTTCCTGGGTTACTTCTCTCTCCGAGTAGAGAGGGTGTTTTCTTTCTTACCTCGAGTGTGGTTGGTTGGGGTGTGTTACGGCTCAGAGCCTGGAGGGCTGAGAGCCGGTTAGGCAAGACACATGAGAGCTGGTCTTTGTCTTGTCGACCTGAGTGATAGCTTTGAGGCTAGTTGAGACTTGTGTTGAGATGAGATGGTTTTGGGAAAGTGTTGGGTTGAGATTATATGTGTTAAAATATTATTAAACTTGATTCATTCATGCATAGGAAACTACAGCCCATATTAGGCCTCTTGTTATTACCTTACATGCATCCAGTTCCACAAAGCTTGCGCATAGGGTGGGGAACCCGGCCATACAAATCGCACTCGATAAACTTGCCGATTAGGTGATGAGTCGGACTTCGGTGAAGGCGAGTGGGAAGATTGATTTTGGGAGTTTCGTTGCTACGCTCAAGCTGAGACGATGTCGCCTTCCCCTTGAAGATCTTTGTTCTTTTTTGCTTCGTGCTAGTTTGATTCCGCCAAGTGGCGATGTAATAAAGTACTAGAACCTCTATTTCGCTTTTGAACGAAGTCTTGTAATTGATATTCGACCGTATTTTTGGATAATGTGATGGGATGATCCGAGACTATCACGATATTCGTATTTCGTGAATTTCCCTCGTGGAAATTTGGGATGTTACACCTCACCCCTCCTCCTCCCCCGCCGCCGCTTGTCTCACGTGAAAGTATCGCAGCCGCGACTTCTCCCCGCGGCCCGCTGGCCGCCGATACCGCTCGGCGCGCCGCCTCCCCTCGCGTGTCGCGATGCCGCATGCCGCGCGTCTCCTTCTCGCGGTGTTCCATGCCGCCGGCACGCCGCTCCTCCCCAAGATCGCCGCGATGCCGCGCGGCACGGCTCTTCTCGCGTGCTACATGTCGCCAACGCCGCCTCCCGCGTGCGCCGCGATGCCGCGCGCGGCGCGCCACAGCTCCTCGCGCGGACGGCGGCGCGCGGCGCCGTCCCATGGGCCGCCCGATGCCCGACCGCCCGTGGCCCGTAAATGACCCACGGACCGGGCCATGGGCCGAGGTCGTGGCCCGAGCACGGAGGCACGGCCCCGCCAGCCAATGACCCGACGCGGCTCGACACCGACCGGGCCCGTCAGCCCGAGCGGGCCGCGGGCTGCACCGGCCGGCCCGTTGGACATCTATAATCATCGCCGGACGCGGTTCATCGCTGCCGGTGGACTAAATTTCGGTAGTGATGAACGATTCTCAGTAGTAGTGCTTTCAGATAAGCAAAAGACTGGGTCCTATAGAATTTGCCTCCGCATGAGACGATCTAAACTGTATCATTCGGCAACTTGACCTCTTGTCTTGGTTATTATATATGATAATTATAACACATGTTCAGCGATGGTTGTTTTTTACGAGAGAGCATCAACTGGTACAACCTTTATTAGGATTCCAATTTCCATCTAGTGGAGTACGCCTAGCTAGAGAGATCGAGGATATATATGCTACCTTGTGATTTGAACGACACCACAGTTTGTGTGAAACTGTGAATGTGATCGATCCTCCTATTCAGCAATAGCCAATAATCATGGAGATCAGAACCGCCGCCCTGATCGTCTTCCTCACTACTACAGAAATGATTTTCCGTGGCGGACTTTTTATTTTCCGTGGCGGACATTAAAACCGCCACGGAGCTAGGGTCACGGTTAATCGACCTATTTTCCGTGGCGGGCAAATGTCCGCCACGCAAAATCGATAACCGTGGCGGACTTTTAACAATGCCCGCCACGGAAAATAGAGATAACCGTGGCGGACTTCTTACAATGTCCGCCATGGTAAATAAAATAAAAAAATATAAAAAAAGAAAAATCCAAAACCTAACCCCTAACGGGCCCAGATCGGCGGCGCCGAGATCACGGGCCCATTAGGTTAGGGTGCCGAACTCGGCGGCAGCCAAGAAAAGGTGGTGACGCCGCCGCCAGGATCCTCGCCGCCGCTGGGATGCGCCGCCGGGGTGCCTCCCACCGCCGAGATCTGCCACCACGCCCGTCGAGGAAGGAGTCGCCGGATCGAGGAGCCGCGCCACCGCCGGAGGAAGGAGATCCGCCACCGCGTCCGCCGAGGAAGGAGTAGCCGGATCCGAGCCGCGCCACCGCCGAGGAAGGAGATCCACCACCGCGTCACCGGACTGAGGAGCCGCGCCGGGATCCGCCGCGCCCATGGCCGGACGGGGAGGGAGTCGCCGCCGTGGAGGGAGCTCACGCCGCCGCCTGCTTGGATCCGCGGTAGGGGACGCCGCCCGCCGGGGTGGCTCATGCCATTCTTGCCGCCGCCGCCGCCGCTTGGACCGTTGGGGAGGTCCGCCGCCGCCGCCGAGGTGCTGGTGAGGAAGGGGAGGGGCGCCGCCGCGACGGGAGAGGAGGAGGGAGGCCGCCGCCGACGACGGAGAGGAAGGGGAGGGCGCGCGCCGTCGGGAGAGGAAGGGGGGAGGGGGGCGCCGTCGCCGGAGAAGAGGAAGGGAGGGGGCGCCGCCGCCGGAGAAGAGGAAGGGGAGCGGCCGCCGCGCGCCGGGACGGAGAGGAAGTGGAGGCCGCGCGTGGGAGAGCTGAGTGTTTTTTTTTTTTAGAATGTGAGGCTCGGGTGAGGGGTGAGAGAGTGAGGGAGTTGAGTTAGGGTTTGTGGTCTATATATACGTGAACATGTTAACGGGCTTTTCTAACTATAGTGGGCTGGTGGCTATTAACCGTGGCGGGCTTTTTATAAAAACCGCCACGGTTAATTATTTACCGTGGCGGACATTATAAAATGTCCGCCACGGTTCTCCCGCCCGCCACGCGGTTAATCGACAATCGCGTGGCGGTTTTTCCCCTGGCGGGAGGGGGTGCCAAAGCCACCTATTTTCCGTGGCGGTGTCTCAAATGCCCGCCACGGAAAATAAAATCGAAACACCACGTAAAATCAATTTTGTAGTAGTGCCTGTTGCTCGTTTCACTGCTCATCCTGGTATCATCCTTGAGATCCAACTCCAGGCGACCGCCGCCGGGTCCATGGGCGTTCCCTTTGGTGGGCAGCATCCATCACATGCTCACCTCGCAGCCACAGGCCGCCCTCCGGGACCTCGCCCGAGAGGCACAGGCCCGTGATGCTCCTGCCGGATGGGGAGGTGGACACCGTGGTGATCGTCGCCGCCGCCGCAGCAGGAGGTTCTCCAAGCCAACGACCTCAGCCGCGTCGCGGCCGAGCCTCGCCGCCTCGGAGATCAGCTGCTACGGTGGCCTGGACGCCGCCCGCGCCCTACGGCGACCACCGGGCGCGCGCGCCCGTAAGCTCTGCGTGCTGGAGCTTCTCAGCCCGCGCAAGCGTCGCAGCTTCGCGCCCATCAGGGACAGCAAGACCATGTCCCCTGGTCGCACAGATCCGCGACGCCCGGCGGAGGCGAGGAGGAAGCTGGAACTGTGAACCTCGGCAGGCTGCTGGTGTCGGCGCCAACTCCATGGCCGGACTGGCGACCTTCGGGCGACGTCTGCAGCGGCGAGCGCAAGGGAGCAGTTCCTGTCGGCGGTGGCCACGATGCTGAGCCACAGCATGGGTTTCTGCGTCGCGGACCTCTTCCCGTCGCTGTCGTTCCTGGACGTCTTGACCGGGACGAGACGCCCGGCTGTGGAGGGCGCACCGGCAGCTCGATGAGCTGTTCGACAAGATCATCGACGAGTGCGAGGCGAGGTGGAAGGATGAGTCTTCAGCTGCGCCCGCGGGAGATAATCTTCTGAGCGTCATGCTGAGGGTCCGGGACAATCACGAGTTCGACTTCCCCTTCGGCAACGCAAACATCAAGGCCATCATAGTGGTACGGTCCTGCTCCTCTTCTGCCCACTAAAAACTTACTTTCCACAAAATTAGAGTCTGTCTACCAAACACGCGTACCTGATTTTCTTCCTCTCTACTGTTCATATGCTTCCTCTCTTGCCCCTGCCACCACCCACCGTGCCACGGGCGCTAAGGTTCACCGGAGGTACGCACCGCCACGGCCCTAGCACGCCGGAGCTTTGGCAAAGCTAGCGCCCGTGGCAGCCTCCCTCTTCCCCCGCTGCATATCAGTGTCCAGCTACCGCCGATAACTCCCTAAACCGTTCAACCATCGCCCCCACCGCCAGGCGCCTTGGCCGGCCTGCCAACCCCGGTCGGCTCCCGAAACCCTAGCCACCATTGTTATCTCTGGAGGAAGAGGAGGCCCGCCATCGGACGGCCACCGACACACGTCGCCGCGCAGATAAAGCTAAAACGCCTGAGTGTGTTACATGAGTGTGTTTTAGCATCCCTGCAAAATAAAAGTTGTGATTTTTTATCAATTATCGATCCGCAGGATTTATTCACAGCATGCAGGGACAGACACAATTTCGTCCACTGCCGAGTGGATCATGTCGGAGCTAATCAGACATCCAGAATCCATGGCGAAGGCACAGGCAGAGGTACGGGCAGCCTTCAACAACATAGTCCCACAGCACCACGAGTCTCACATGGACGCGCTGCACTACTTGAGGCTGGTGATCAAGGAGACACTGAGGCTTCACCCGACTGTTCCCCTCCTCGTGCCCCGTCTCTGCCGGAAGACCTGCGACATCGGCGGCTTTGAGGTCACCAAAGGCTGCAGGGTGTTGATCAACGCGTGGGCGATGGCGAGGAGCCCCGAGTACTGGGACGACGCCGAGGAGTTCAGGCCGACGAGGTTCGAGAGCAGCACGGCCGACTACAATGGCACGGAGTTCCAGTACTTGCCGTTTGGCGGTGGGAGGAGGATATGCCCTGGCTCGGCGTTTGCGATGGCCACGCTGGAGCTCATTGTGGCGCGGCTCCTCTACTACTTCGATTGGAGCCTGCCGGGGAAGATGCGGCCGGAGGAGCTCGACATGGAGACGGTGGTTGGCTCCACAGCCAAGAGACGCAACCAGCTGCACCTTGTGGCCACTCGGCATGCATGATGTTCAACTTGTACGTACAGTACAGTAGGAACACAAAAGTGCACACACTTCATTTCTCTGCGTCCACACGGCATTGACTCAAACAAGAGAGTAACCAAAACAAGGTCATTGTTTTCTATGTAAATTGTTTGAATCAAAGTACTGGCTTTATAGATCTCCCTTTTTGATTTAACAAATGATGTTGTGGCATCGGCAACAACGGGTAAACACGCAAAACGCGCTGTTGCGTATGCATGTCAAGCTTATGAGAACAGCAAAGGCTATAAAAGTTTGGGGAAGGAACATTTTTCTTTTTTTTTTTTTTGAAAACCGAGAAGGAACATTTTTAGCGAGTGGAAACTGAGGATGGCCATAATTCAGACGATGCTATTATGGTTGGAAAAGGCGCAAGAGAGAAGACCTTTATCTTTAGAGGAACAAGAATTTAGAAAATACCTGAAGGCCCAATCGCCGGGATGGCAGCAGTTCAAAAAGCCAGGGCCAAACAATGCTCCAGACTGAGATGGATTAAAGAAAAAGATGCAAATACAAAATTCTTCCATATACACGCAAACGCACGCAAGAGAAAATCCTTTGTTAAAGCTTTGCACTGCGAACATGGATTAGCTACAACCCAACAAGCCTTTGAATGTGTGGGGTGGCAATATTTGTTGGAGATGTTCGCGGCACTTGGGTTCAGTACAAAATGGCGCAACTGGATATCAGCGATCCTGGGCACTTCTACATCCAAAATAATTATCAATGGCAGAACAACGAGGAACATCAAACATGCAAAAGGGCTGAGACAAGGGGATCCATTATCCCAGATGCTTTTCATTATGGCAATCGACCCATTGCAAAGAATGATTGAACAGGTGGTGTCACGTGGATTGTTGCAGCCGATTCTACTGCCCAAGGCAAGCCTGAGATGCTCTCTTTAGGCAGACGACGCAGCTCTATTTGCTCATCCTTCGGCGATAGAGCTTACTAGGTTGCAAAAGATCCTGCAATTGTTTGGAGAATGATCTGGATTGACGATCAACATGAATAAAACAAAGATTTTCTCAATCCGAATGGAAGCAGCAGTAGTGAACAATATTGTACAAAATTTCCCCGAAAGATCAGAGGCTTCCCTAGAAAATACTTAGGGTTACCACTACATACCAGAAAATTGAGAAGAATAGAAATTCAACCATTGATTGATAAAATTGGGGCAAGGCTGCCCGGATGGCAAGGAAAATTGTTGTCAATGGCTGCAAGAGAGACATTGGTTAAATCAGTTCTATCAAGTGTGCCAATCTACCACTTGACAATATTTCACCCACAAAAATGGATGATTAAGAAAATTGACCGTATTAGAAGAAGCTTCTTATGGAGGGGGGAAACACCAGACAAAGTTAGTGGAGGACACTCGCTCATAAACTGGCCAACAACGTGCTTACTGAAACACAAAGGAGGACTTGGGATTCTAGACTTGGAAAGATTCTCCCGTGCACTAAGATTAAGGTGGTTGTGGTTCCAATGGAAACAAAAGGATCGTGCATGGACGGAGTTAGAAGTACTCTGTGACAAAGTAGACTGAGATTTGTTCTACGCATCCACCATTGTCACAGTTGGTGATGGCAAGCTGACACCGTTTTGGATCTCCAGTTGGATAAACGGAAATACAGCCAAATCAATTGCGCCCCTGCTATATTCAAAGTCCAAAAGAAAAAAAAGATAACTGTGCACCAGGCATTGAAGAATAACAAATGGTTGATCATATTTATCCACCATCCACAACCGACGAGGTATCACAATTCATTGACCTTTGGGAAGCTATAAGTGAAGTGAACCGGGATGAATCGGTACCTGACTCAGTACGGTGGAGATGGATAGAAGATGGGGAGTACTCCACGAAGACCGCTTATCAAATCCAATTTACTGGCATGTACAGCAAGTTAAAATTGACCTTGATTTGGAAAGCTAGGGCGGAACAAAAGTGAAGGTTCTTTGCATGGGCACTTTTGCACAAGAAAATACTTAAAACAAATAATCTACTCAAGAGAGGCTGGGGAGAGGACACATATTGTAGATTATGCCCAGGTAATTTTGAGATTCCAGCTTCAGGAAGGAGGTTTGGACAATCATTAAACAATGGTTCAGTCTATCGGCATTTGATACGGTCAATGAAGACGGGTCCTTACACCAGTATTGGTGGAGATGTAGGAGGAAAGTTGAGAAGAATCAGAGGAGGAAAGTGAATGGTATCTTCGTATATTTTTTGTGGAACATATGGAAGGAACAAAACAGACGAATTTTCAACACACATCTCAATCCCTTACAAGTGACGGGTCAGTGCAAAGATGATATAATGCAACACAGAAGAGCGACGGAGCAAAGTAATGGAGAGTCAACATCACAGTTATAGAGCTTCGTTTTTGTTTTCTGTTAGTAGCATCCTATCTCTCTTTTGTTTTTTACCACTGGTTTTTGTTAGGGGCGCTGGCCTAGAGAGTAAAGTGGTCCAAAGTGGAGTGTTGTAAATACTTGTAAATCTGGTTTTGTTTTCTATCGTCTAATAACATTTTCTTGTGAAAAGCTTTTGCCGTCCCTTCAAAAAAAAAAAAAAAAAAATGATGCTCGGTACTGTTGTTTGTGTCTTGACTCTAGTTTAATTGAAATGTACATGATGTTTGGTCTGCTGCTTATAAATGCTCTCATGTTGTATCATCCTATAGGTACAAATTAAGTCGTTGGAGCAATACTTTGTTTTTGGTGAGCATCCAACAGTGCTAATCTACAGTACCCCGCATATGTAACGGGTCCCCATTCAAGACTCATTTACACTGCTCATCCACAGTACCAGGTTTACTGTTTCATAACGGGTTGTACTGTTCACAACGGACCCGTTACTGTTTATTACCGGTTTTTTACTATTTACAGAAACCCAACACTGTTCCTAACAGGCTTATTACTATTTGGCAGACCCATTACTGTTCATCAATATAACACACGTTTTTTCCCATTTTTCTTTTTTCTCTTGCTTTTTTTTCCCCTTCCTGCGCGAAGCGGGGCCACCCTCTAGTTTTATTGAAATGTACATGATGTTTGGTCTGCTGCTTATAAATGCTCTCACGCCGTATCATCCTATAGGTACAAATTAAGTCGTTGGAGCAACAACTCGTTTGACTGGACGAGGTACATACTCCATCAGTTGGCTCTTTCAAGGCAATTAGCACTTTACATGACAATATGACATAGAAGCCACCCAATAGCTAAAAGTGAATACCAATGCAATTAACACAAGATTAAGGACTGATTAGTGCTAGTTTAGGGGAGATGGTGGGGGGAGAGAGTTGCTAGGTGATTAGCCTAGAGACGGATCAAGAAGTGATTCAACCATGTACTTATAGTGCTTACTAGCACCTTGGTCGCACTTTCTTGCCAACTATCAATTCAACGTGGATTGCAGCCTAACTAGAGACAACCTTAGCCACCCGGCACATTGGACTTTTCCATCACCACCGACTGTAGAGGATCTCGTTCCCTTTTGACCCCCCCCTCCCCCTCCCCTCTTTTCCTCTTGCTTTGGTGTCCTTCTTTTGTTTTAAGTTTTGATCCGTTTCCCTCGGCTATAGTTGTATGGTAGTGTCTTCTTGGTCACCATTTGTTGTGTCACCGTCACCGTTGCTCTAGGCACTACTTGCGTAATCTTTAACATGTCATCTTCAATGGCGGTTATGATAAGGCCCTCAGTAAAATGAATAGGTAACGAATTGTTCTTGAAAACCAATCCAGCCCGGATTTGTTTGAAACATGCTATAACTACTAGATTTTTGTGGCGGGGGTGGAGGGTTGTTGATGCTTTCCAAACTTCTCTAACAACATAAAAGCCTTGTGAAGGCTCTCAATTCACACTTTATGAAATTTGAGTGATATTTGCTAGATCCATTGAATTGGGGGCCGGATTTGAGCCTTTTATGAGCGTGTGAGCAATAGAAAGCTGAGCAAAGCCTTCAGCATTTTGTGATAGTGTCAAGTCCATGGTTGTGCATTTGATACACTCTTGGTGCGTCACTACTAGATGGCGAGGCATTGCTAGGGAAGGGCCAAGTTTGTGGAGTGCCTCAACAAGTTTGTGTAGGCTGCGATCTTGCCCCTGGAAGGGAGGAAAAGGTCATCTAGTGTAGCGTGGAAAGTGCTTGAAACAAACCCACATAGAGCTTGACCCTGGGTGCTCGCTCACAACTTCCTGCCCTCCACAATAATAGAGACGCAGGATCCAAACAGAGATGCAAACTCTAGGAAATACACCATTGCATCTTGTTTAGTTTGCCTCACTTTCATTTTTACATTGTCTTCAATTCATATATTTGAGCTTTTGCTTGTGTGTTGTACTCGATTTTACATGTTTGTGGGCGCAGCAGGAACACTTTGGATAAAGTTACAATACATCCCAAGACATCACCAAAAACATTAGATTGAATCTAGGGAAAAAAAAGAGCAAAAAAATATTATTCTGTGCAGGCCATGGAGAAACCGGCCTAAGGCTGGTTTTGTCGGACAATACAACACATGTTGTCTAAACGGATAGTACAACACATTGTTAGTTTTGGGAGAATACCTCTATATTTGTAGTTTTAACATGCTATATATTCCCTTTGTCCCGTTATGCTAGACGTTTTAGTAGCTTAGCATGTGCGGCCGAGACTCATTGAACGAGGACACAAGTGCTATCCAAATGCATCCTAGGCGCAATAAATGTGGATAGAAAATCCAAATGCTTCAGCATCCACCTTTGTAGGACCGAGGGAGTAATTTTTTTCGCCCCACATCACATATCGACTTCGGTTCTTTCAGGTTGTTCCCTATGAAGAGTAAAATATGTTTTGATTTTTTATCAAACTTTACACAATTTTTCTGGATAGTTTATAAATAATATATGTGTTGTGACTTTTTTTTTTGAGATGAATACGCAGTATCTTTGTGACTAAGACTCTCCATTTCATGTTTCTCTATTTACTTCCTTTTTATACATCCCGGTCATCAAGATTCTCTCCTTGACAAAGACTTTCTCCCGCGCATCCATTCTTCCATTATATCTCTACTTCTATATCAACTATCATTGGTGGGGCTCACTTTTAATTTTATCTAAATATATCCATGTGAGATCTAGTTTGAAAGAATTTATTGAAACGAATTCAATGGTGTAATCAAAATTTATTTTGATCGTTTGGTTTATGTTATAATATTTTTTAGTTCCTTAAACTAGTGGGGCCCGCTGCTGATTCTCTCTCCTCTCACGAGCGCGCATGGTGGGGCGGATGGTGTGCTTCCTGGAAGACTCCTGTCAGGCGGTAAATTTGGCGCAAGAACCATGGTCCAGAAGTGCCGCTGCAGCCAATTTCTTCTGTATAGCATAGCAATCCTGAAAGCCTTCCAGAGACGAGTGCAGACAGCCTAAAGGGCAGTTTTAGCTTTGTGGGCCGTATGCTGCATCAGGAGGCGACGACATATCAGTCTGAACGAAGGCCCTAAAAACAGCCCAACTACTCACCGTTGACTGCCGACACGGAAGACGGAACCGTGTCCGCTCAGCTCAGTTGACGCAGATCTGATCTGTTCCTGTCTGGTGGGGCCCACTCACCAGTCTCTCTTGGACCTGAATGAACCCCATCCATCATCATTCACCGCGACCGACGGCCGGCCGGCGTTGGCAGTTACGGATTGCTTGCTGTCGACGGTCGCCGGCAACACGTGCGTGTGTCACGTGGCTGGGAACTGGGAGGTCCACACCACACGGTTACACCGTCCAAACTCAGTGCACACGGTGCACCCAAGCATGGGGTCCACATTTTCAGTGAGACCAACTGGCTTATAACTTGGTCGGGGAGCGAAAGGGACCGGCAGCAGAAGTGCCGAGTAGATGCTGCTGCTGCCCGGTGAATATTCGCCACGTCCCGCTCGCTACAAAATTCCGCACGCGGGCGCGGCGGCCCAACGCCGTCCGATCAGGGGAGAAGAAGGGTAGGGTGGACGGCCAGGTCGCGTTGGCCGGGTCGTGCTCGTGCGTGCCTGCTTCAGCGGATTTTTTAAAAAAAAAAAAACACTCTTCAGCCACTATGGTTATCGCTCGGCTGGAAACCTTATCCTCTACTATCTCCTCACAGAAATTTCATCATTCTTTATTCCAAGTGCTGTGGCAGTACTTGGCCCGAGCTCAATTTTTGTTCGACTGATACAGGTGGAATGGATGCAGAAATCGAAGTGATTGAAACTGAATGTTTTGGTCTCTAGTTCCAAGAGTCTTCGGGCTCGGATAATGAAATAAACTAAGGTAGTGTTTGATCGGTTCAACGATAACGATGAAATTACAATTCTAACATAATGTCATGTTTTTAATCTTTTTCTAATTTGATCAATATAGATTAAAAAATATCATTATTTATAATACCAAATAGATATTATTGGATTCATTAGGAATTGTATTTTCATAATAAATTGATTCGGAGTCATAAAATGTGAATACTTTTCATTAGAAACTATGTCAAATGTGAACCGTTTAACTAATACACAGGACGTACTATAGTTGCATTTTTTTGAGGTCCGTTTCTATCATACTTTTCCTTTTCTATGTTCATTTTTTTTTCAAAATTTCTCTTCCAAGGTATTCCTCCTCGATGTTTTTCTAAAAAAACACACAATGACGATGAGTTGCTCATGATTTGTGGACTCGGGCACTCAAGCCAAACAGTATAATGTACTAATGTTATCAACATTATCTATTGGCTAAATCAAAGGCATGTTTGGTTGACTTCGAGAATGCATCAAGCCATGATGTTGGCTATTGGATTGTTAGCACAACTTGCTAACTTGTCACATGTTTGGCTTGTTAAACCTATGATAGTTTTTGTCCAAGTTTTTCCTTGCTGAGTTTTGGGCAGCATGGCAAAATTTGATCACAAACCTATTAACCAAATAAGGTCCTGAACTACTTGTGAAAAACTTGACTAATCAAACTACTTATGAAATCGTGAACTACTAGCATGCATCACAATTATGCGGTTTAGGAATCATGGAATGCTTGCATTAAATCCAATGCGGGGAGCTTATCAAGAAATGCACACGGGTCTTTGACTCTTTAACAAAAAAAAAAAATGTACTTCATTCAATTTGAATTCATTTGACATTTTCAACCCTAAGTTTGATCACTTTTCTTATTCAAAAATTTATGCAAAATATCACTTTCTTTTGTTGTGGCATGTTTTTATTAACAAAAAGGTTCTTAAGAATAACTTAAATTTTACTATGTTTGCAAAATTTTTATGGAATAAGACAAGTGGTCAAACTTATTTTAAAATGTTTCAAACGATTTATAAATTGAAACATAGGCCTAGGTGGAAGTTGGATATCCATGGATGTCCAATGGATAATCTCTAGCTCAAAAAATGAACTAGCGCGGTGGTCCCCTACAAAAATTTGATTTCTAGTTTATTTGTCAAAATCCATGGATATCAAATTAGATAAGCCTTCCACCTTTGAACGTAGGAGTAGGTAGTAGTAGAGAAAAGTATGAGAAGTATATATTTTGAGCTCGCTGCTTAATTTGTTTACAAGGTACAAGTCATTGGGTAGCATATTGTTTTTACACTGCTCTTGAAGTTGCTTAGTTGCTTGAGAAACAAAAAAAAATGTTAATTCAGTTGGTGCACCATCTCACTCCTCACTTTCCTGTTAGGTCCGTGGAACACAATGAGTTTATACATCGCCATCTCATCATTCTTTTAAAAGATCATAACCAGTACTAGTATATGAAAAACAACGTTATTGGACCAAAATTTGAGTAATAAATAAATACATTCACGACGCTTCATCTCATCGGAATGACATGATTTTATCAATCAAACCAACTCCACAAGAGTATTGACTTAGTTTACTTGCTAGGGTTTTTGATTTAATAAAAAAAAAAAGAGAGAAAAATCGGTGGCACTGACCCATAGCATGAGCACGCGCTCAATTTTGCTGGGTGGCCGTAGCAGCAGAGAGCCCAAAGCGGAGATCCGGAGACAGACACAGAAACACGCCCACGGGCAGAGACCACCGTGCACGGAGGGAAGGGAATCAACCAAAACCAGCAACGGAACGGAACGGAACGGGACGGAGAGAGGAGACGCGACGGCAAGTGGAACCAAACCAACCCGGCAAACGGAACGGAGCCTCTCTCTCCCCGGCTGCTGCCTCCCTCCCACCCTCCTTCCCCTCCGAGTCGAGTCCCGCCACGGCGCCTGCCTGCCTCTCTCTCCTCTCTCCTCTCCTCCACTTCCAGATCTTCCCGCCGCCCCCAAAAATAGCGCCCACCAAAACCCTACCCTACCCTACCCTGCCCTTGCCCTTGCCCTTGCCCTTGCCCGCCCCTCTCCTCTCCTCGCGGTCTCCGCCACCGGAGCAGTAATAAACCCTAGCCCCACCTCCGCCGCCGCCGCCGCCATGGCCGGCCCGTCGGGCGCCTCCTCCTCGCGCGCCGTGGGCGGCGTCGTCGACCGGTTCTACAGCCCGCCCCACGTGCGCCGCCAGCAGCAGGAGGAGCACCTGCAGCGGCTCAAAGGCCTGGCGCCGCAGCCGCATCCGTCGTCCCCGGCGACGGGGACGCTCACGCCCAGGGCCACTGCCACCGCCAGGCAGAAGACTTCGACGCCGACGCCGACGCCAACACCCGCCGAGACGCCCGAGAGGCGGCCCGACGCCCGCCGCCCCCCTCCTCCAAGCCGCCGCCGCCGCCGCCGTCCGTCTCCGCGCCGGCCTCCACCGCCAAGCCGGCGGCGGATGCGGCGGCCACCGCTGCTCCCGCCCCGGCAGCGGCGGCGGCGGCGGAGCTGGATGCGGCGGGGAATCTCGACAGGTTCCTCAGCTCCACCACGCCGTCCGTGCCCGTGCACTACTTGCCCAAGGTCTGCTGCCCTGCCTACCTCAGATTCTCGCTCGTTCCTCTTTTCGGTGGGCGGAATTTTCAGTTGCGTGCGAGCTTACTGCTTGCCTTTGCTTGTATATACTGGTTACGCACGGTGCTTGGTTTGACTGCGAGGAAACAAACGCTTGTTTGTGGCTGCTAGATAGAATGAATCGTGCAGCAAAACCAAACTGCTGCTGATTGTTAGTTAGATTTTTGCCTGGTGGTGTTGAATTCGTGTTGCTGTTGTTGTCAATCATTGTGATTGGGGAAAGTTTGGGACCTGTAGCTGTGAAGAAACTTTGCTTTTCTCTAGTGCCAAGTTACACCTCTACGATTGGAGAATTAAATTAGAAGAATATATTCCAATTTTCTTTTTCCTGTATTTATGCCAGCTTCTTTTTATATCTGTGCTGCATGAGTGTGTTACTGTTGGTGATTTTTAAAGTTTTTTAGTACACAATTGGAAAGTGGAAAGTGTTGCTAGAGCGATCACGATCAATATCAACTGCACTCATGTAGAAACCCTTTTCTTGAAACAAACAACTGTTACCTCACAAGGCTGGGATGAGTTCCTATGTTGATGTTGCATTCATATGAGTCAGCCAACCTAGGTTCCCTGGGCAAGCGGGATGGGAAGCACTTAGTGCCAAAAAGAGCATAGTCATCATCAGTAGCATTATTTTATGGTCAGGCCAGCAGTCCTGCTTCCAGTAGGGGTACAATTTATATTCGATCTCTAAAAGGGAGTTCTTTTGTGAGAATTATTGAATATGTTGCTTTTTTTTTTTTTTTTTTGGTTTCCTCAGTTTGGTTGATTTTATCATAAAATTGATTGATGATGCATTTATCCAGACCAGCATGAGGGGATGGAGGATTGCTGATATTTCTTGAATTTCGACCATATTTCTGCCTTGGAGATCTCTGGGAGGCTTTCAAGGAGTGGAGCTTTTTTACGGGGCTGGTGTCCCCTTGTTATAACTGGAAGTGAATCTGTGATTCAGTATTATGTGCCATACCTTTCTGGTATACAGCTGTATGCTGACCCTTCAAAAGCTTTCATCAAGGACCAGGTAAGATAGTGTATAAGATTAACATCTGTTTTATGTTCTTTATTTTTGTCAGATACAATTTTTGGCTCTTCAATAGCCTTGCTATATAAATGTGAAACAGAAGGAAATAAGATCATGGCTTCTGAATCCTTGAAATTAGTTATGAACTTTGAATGTTTGTGCATTGCTTTTTATTTTTTTTTATTTTATTTTTTTATTTTTTTTTTTTTGTAATGAGGAGACTGCATTTTTCTTATGGCTTGTATGTATTGTGCTGTTACCTTTCAGACCATCTTGACAACCAAAATATTCCCACTCTGTTCAGTAATTTACATCTAAAAATATGTATCACACAAATGATTAACTTAAGAAAGTCCAGGAAATTTAATGCTTCTTTTTTTTTTTGTTGCTAGAGTTTAATATCAGAGGGTTAGCTAAATTTTTTTTCTTATCTATTCTCACATTTTCATCAGCTATTAAAAAGGTATTCTGTTGTGACAGGATAGGGCCATCTGGTTACTTATTGAACAATAAAAATGGTTTCAGTTTAGAAAATTCTTTCCTTTCTGGTCTAGAAAATTCAGTTGATAAATGACATTAGGTAAGATTTGTTTTTCTGATTCCATGTAATGTAATATAATGCTCCATATTGTCCATTGATCACTTGAGTGATTCTTTGATCTAAAAAGAATGTGTACAACTTTTCTCTGGTTCGTCTCCCAAGTGATTTGTAGTCAGGTTATGTCATAGTTGCCAATACGTCTTTGCTTGTTATTCACATATGAGAGACTCCATAAAATATGACTGCTAATTATGAGAGCCTTTGATGTGGTTAAATTGCCAATGGAAATTGGAGTACTGATGTATTCACTTTTTTGTATGTGGTCGTGAATCTGCTTTTGATATTATTCTTCTTGGACCTATGAGAAGCTTCCTGTATTGGGGAGTTCCTTTGATTCAGTTGTGGTTGATTGATATATTGCTCAACTGATTTTACATTTCTTGAACTTGATTGATCATATCATGTTTAACTTGGTTGTCCAACATGATTCTAGGACTGAAATAATTGTAAGAACAATGCAATCGGAGCAAGGAACATCCTCTTCTACCCAAAACCACTTAAGCATTTTGTTGCTGCGTTTATTGGGTTGGCTTTAGATAGCCCATCAATAAATGTGTTCTTCAGGATATGTCTTATTACTTATAAGTGGGGGATGAAATTGGACTTATTGAAACTACCATCCGGATAGATGACTGTTTTTTTAAAGATGCCATTGGATTTGACAGTCACTTATCCATTGCACATGAGTTGATTGAATTATCACATTATTGGAGCCTGGAGCAGAAAGAGGTGTACAACTTAGTCCTTTTGTTGAGTGATATTTCCTAATAATGCAAACAACAGCTTTACTAGAATTTTGAGAAATCTAGTTTATTTAGCTGTATGATTTGTAGTTGTGTGTTTTGTTGTAGCCTTACAACCTACAGGTCACTAGGATTTGCAAGTCTTTTAGCTGTGTATTGTTCACTGCGTGGAACCATCAAAATAACCATCAAAATAACCATCAAACCTCAAAGAAACGGACATGAATTGTCTATGGTTGTTCTTTTCTTGGTTCTGGCGGTTTTCATAGCTTGAAACACTGTCTTAGTTATTTTTCTCGCTTAATTAAAGGCATCCTTGGGAGGAAAGTGATGGGGAATCTATGGATACTAGCAGTGAAGGTAGCAGTGAAACTGATGCTGACCGATTAAAACTCAACCGTGGAAGCAGCATGTCGGTTGGGACGGTGGCTTCCAAAGGGATGGTGATGAAATGCACTCACCATCGACTCGTCAATTTTTGAATATCTTGAGACGGATCCACCATTTGGTGAGAGCCTTTAACAGACAAGGCATGTCTTTTATTTCATGTGTCAAATGAAATGTGACTAGATATGTTATTTGTTGACACTTTACTCTAAATTTCAATTCAGGTATCAGTTCTTGCGAGTAAATTTCCAGATTTGAAGACATTCAGAAGTTGTGACCTGCTGCCAACCAGTTGGATGTCTGTTGCATGGTATGTCTCTAATGCTCTTGGATTCTCTGACATCATTCACAATGGTATCTTTTGAGTGGTAGCATCTCTGAACTGTGCTGCTCTTTTTTGGTTGATGTCTGTAAGCTTTTGACTATTCCATTTCTTATTGGACAAACTTCCATCTTTACCATTTAAGTGTTTAATAAATAACTAATTCTCAACTTTATACTGATGCCAAATTGATGTTTGTGTTCATTGCCACTAGCCCACTATCAATTGTTTTTGAGACCTCATTTCACAGTTGTGCTTTCTATTAGTTGCTGGTGTTTATAAGTTTCTATATAGCATCATAGCAACAATTGTCATCCTTGTGCTTTGGTTCAAATAGAGGGTACACTCCATACTGACTGATAGATTACAAAGGAGCACTTGCTAAATTTCAGTTAAATAACTTCTGTAAAATTTTAGAGCAATACTGTGACTGAAGTGTTGCTATGACTCTACATCAGTTTCATCCTGGGGCTTACAATTGCAGGTACCCTATCTACAGAATCCCAACTGGACCAACACTAAAGGATTTGGATGCATGTTTCTTGACATTTCATTACTTATCAACACCTTCCAAGGGTATGTTCCTTTGTTGGTATCTGTTGCTGTTTGAGCTTCCATTCTTCAGTTCATTTGATAGCTAGATTCCTTTTTCACAGATACTGATCCCAGTACACCAGCATGCCCCAGTTTTGGAGGCCTTAATTGCTCTATGAACGCTGCTGGTAAACTAACATTGCCCGTCTTTGGACTGGCATCATACAAATTGAAGGGCTCTATTTGGTCCTCAAATAGGCCTGAGGAGCAGAAGCTTGCTGCTTCGTTGATGCAGAAAGCAGATGACTGGCTTCGCCATCGCCAAGTGTACCATCCAGATTTTCGATTCTTTCTCACCCACTACAACACAGCATTGAGATGACACGAGATGGCCACATCTCGCTGTAAATTGTCTTTATTAGTATGTTATATGTTGTTGGCTGAGCCGGGCTACCTGTAACACTATGTTGTTGATCGCATAACATAGCGCTTCTCTGAACTTTTTTGGTATGGTTCAGTAGTTCAAGCCAGACAGCTAATCTGTAACTTCTCCAATAATTCTTTTGATGTAGGTAAACTTTTGATAGTAAACATTATGGAGATCTGTACAACAGAAACTGATGGTTATAAAATTTTTAAACTTAGACTTGAGGACACATTGATTATCGTTCAGTTTCACCTTGTATTATATATTTTCATCTAAGACAGAATATTTGGGGTTGTGAGAGCGATGATCAAAAGGTACCTCTGGGATTTGTGCGGTGGTTGTACATGCCATTTTTTTACTTTAAATCGTGTGGGCTAAAACTCATTTTCCAGAGCTCGTATCTTGGAATGTGGAAAGAAGGGAAATAAGTCTATTTTTGTCCCACCAACTCCTACATTTAGATACTCTAAAATTGGCGCCTTTCTTTGACAGAAATGAAGCATTTTTGTGGTGGTCGTAGATGTCATTTTACTTTGAATCGTGTAGGCCCAAACTCCTCCAGAGCGTATCTTGTAAAGTGGAAACAATGGAATAATTCCATTTCTAACCCACCAACTTTTTTTAATTTAGACAACAAAAAATTTAAGCTAGATATTGTCTAAAATTGGTACTGTATATCAAATCCATTTGGTCTGATCACATATAAGGACTTGTTTGGATGCGGTTGGATTCACATCAATGCACATGTGTTAAGTTGGATTGGAGTGGAATTTGAACTAAATTCCATCCCCAATCCACTCCAATGGAGTGGGGTGAATCCGACAACATCATAGCTAAACCATGTTGGGGGTTTGCACCCTCCTAAAGTCATATGACGGATTATGTTGAGTCACATAATAGGTCATGTCCGCATGGGCAAAGTGGTGCTTCAACATGATGGCCACTCGTGGACAGGTGAGGCACCGAGTAGAATCGAGCAATGAGTTGCATTGTGGTGGGTGCACCCCTAGCCTCACCCCGTGCATATATATTACCTATTTCAGATTCTTTTTTTTTTTGGACTACGAGAATGAATATCTAGTCTTCCTCAACTTTTCATCCTTTGCCACACTGAACAACATCTTTTACTAATAAAATTTATTACATATATAGCTATTTTGTATTATTATAATTATCATTTTAACTGTAATATTTAAATTCCATTTTTTCCTGGCCACACCACCATGCATCTCTACCTATAAAATCATTCAGGTTGTATGGAATTATTTTCATAAAATCCTAACACAAATATTTCCAATGACGTCACACTTATTTATGCGAAATTTCTAAAATATCCCAAAGCTTTTTCGGGGCATAAGAATTTCCAAAGCTCTTGCAGGAGAGCTTGCTCGTGTTGTGTTGACGAGGCCTGGCCTGGCAAGGCAACTCTTCCTAAACGTGAACTGATACGCGCCCGGACCTTCCTTCCCGAGATTTCTCCGTCCCTGCTCGTTCTCTCTCGTCGTGCCCCTCGTTCTCTACGACGTCGGCCCCCTCTCCTCTGCCGCCGCCCTAGTTGGCCGCCTCTTCGCCGGCGACGAGTACCACCAGGTACTTCTACCTCTTCCCTTCCCTCCCTTCCCTTCAAGCTCAGCACCGAAACCCTAACCAAAATCTATTAGCTGCTTCAAACTTCGAAGTTTTTGCGAAAACATTTGAGTCCCTTTACTGGATCCGCCCCTGCGGCACGGTATTTGGATCGGAGTCACGGAGGAGAAGAGGCGGCCGCATCTGGATCTCGGCGGCCCTGACCTCTCCTCTCTCTGTCCATGTCCCAAACCGTGATCTCGGCGGCCGCATCTGGATCTCTGGATGATAGCAACTACGAATGCTTGTTTAGATCCTGCTTGCCCCCTTGTGCGGATAGGCTGTGCGAAACCGCTTTCCTTGCGTGATAATTTGTATTGGTTCTTCAAAACTTCTCACCTTACTACGGATTATTTCAACTGTAGACTTCATAAAGGACCCAATCAATCATACTGTTCGTGTTTCTGTTTAACACAAGCAGTGTCCTTGCTCTGCTGTAGGATCTGGTGAGGTATGAAAAAAAAAAGAGGAAAGTGCTAAATATGCAATCATTAATTTGTTGTTTTGATGTCCTTACAGCTGTGAAAGGAAGCTACTTCTGTTACACCAACCTATCCAATTGTTTTGTGTTTGTTGTGTTGTCCTGAAGATGCATAAGCATAACATTTGATATTTTGATGTTCAACTGTGCAAGGTCTCTTAGTCTTATTTTAGCTCATCATGGTTCCACTTCTTGATCCCTTGCTATCTCTACGTATTGTGTATGAGGATAGGTTATGGTAGATTTCTTATTCCAAAAAAGCTGTTCATTTGTATTGCCAAAAGCAGCTTCAGGACCCCCCCCCTTTTTTTTTCATGTTAATTGCATTTTCACAGGATCTTCCTAGGTACTATCTGCTAAATGTTATTTATCTCACTAAAGGTTTATTTTATTAAAGCATGGTTCACAAGCATTTATTTTTCTGATATGCAGTATTTGCTGGTTTTCAGAGTTGATGCTAAGCTTGCTTATTTAATTAAACTAGAAATTTGTTACTGATCTTAGCACCAAGTTGCCTTCCTTCGCAATTGAGATTTAATTTGTCTAATTTGTCAGTTTAACGGGCTATTATTTTTGAATTTATGCTGATGATTTGATTTAATTTAATTTAATGGCATGCAGACTTGTGAACAAGGCAGCAGCATAGTTCAGTTCGTAAACATGTCATCAAAGAAGATAGAGTTGGATCACAAGGACATTGTCCATGATTCTGCCATCGACTACTATGGCAAGCGCCTTGCCACTGCCTCCTCAGACTCTACCGTGAAGATTGTCAACATTGGTGCGGCAAATGCCCCATCCCAGGTCCTTGCAACTCTCAGTGGCCACTATGGTCCTGTGTGGCGTGTTGCTTGGGCCCATCCAAAGTATGGTGCTATCCTTGCATCCTGCAGTTATGATGGTCGTGTCATTATTTGGAAGGAGGATGCACGAGGCAATTGGTCTCAAGCCCATGTGTTCAGTGACCAAAAGGCATCTGTCAACTCCATTGCTTGGGCTCCGTATGAGGTTGGCCTGTGCCTTGCCTGTGCATCTTCTGGTGGAAGAATATCCATCTTGACGATGCGAGCCGATGGGGGTTGGGATACTTCAACCATTGAGCGAGCACACCCTGTTGGTGCGACTGCCATATCCTGGGCTCCTGCAACAGCTTCACTAGCTGGTGCAGTGGGGAGCTTGTTTACAAGCTTGTCTCAGGAGGGTTTGATTCTGTTGTTAAGGTCTGGGGATTCAACAATGGTAGCTGGAAGCTGGAGAGTGCTCTTATCTCTGACATGCACACAGATTGTGTGAGAGATGTCGCGTGGGCACCGGTTTTGGGATTGGCCAAGTCGACCATTGCCAGCTGTTCACAAGACGGGAAGGTTGTCATCTGGACCAAGGGAAAGGATGGAGACAAGTGGGAGGGAAAACTCATGCATGACTTTGGTTCCCCTGTCTGGAGGGTGTCCTGGTCTTTGACTGGGAACATGTTGTCCATAGCTGCTGGTGAGAACAACATTACCCTCTGGAAGGAAGGGTCAGATGGGCAATGGGAGGAGGTGATGAAGGTTGAACCATAGGATGCCTGTCAAGGTTTCTAAATTTCTTGTAGATCCATGTTTCGATAAAGATGAAGTTTTCCATTGTGTTTTACTGTGTTTGAACAAAGACAAAGTTCGCCATTGTGTTTTACTAGCGTTTCCTGCAGATCCATGTTTCGACATAGACAAAGTTTGCCATTGTGTTTCAATAAAACACTAATTTCACTTGTACTTTTTGATAAGCGATTATATATACTCCTGTTCACATTACAATGACAATTTCTGATTGGTGTGGTGGGCCTGTTTAGTTCTCTATGTATCCTCAACTTTGGTTTTGCTCCGGGTGGAACATCAGATGTTCTACAAGTAACATTATCTTTCAAGCATTGTCGCAATTTTTTATGCTGTTTGTGCTGCGGTAATTGTGTACCGGCTCCTTATTCCTGAATCCCTGTGCACGATTGTTTGAGTTTTGGTGAGGTGTTGTTCAGTTTAATAGCTGTCTGTGGGCACCGTAGGGGCTTTCTGATGCAGTCTCTTCCAGGTTGAGCCAGAGCCGGTGCTGGTGCCATGCCCTTTGCAACAACTTTGTGTGAGCTCTGGACGATGGTACCTGTGTTTGCAAGTGCGCTTCCTGTCCGCATCCCCGGGCGGGGAGGCCAAATAAGATATGCAATGGAGTAATGCAGGATCAAACATGAAAGTCTCCTGCATCCATATCCATCATATTACTGAGCTATTGAACTCTCCCATGCTTTGCACATTGCTCCATTTCAGATGGAACTTGAGTGTAGGATCAATGACGTGTTGTGCAAAAAATTCAAATTTAAAAATAAAATAGAACAACAGACGCAGCATGATAGTACTAACGAAAGATCGCACAGTAAGAAGTACGTTCTGAACCGCAATCACAAGAGACGGGCCTGGCTGTTTGCCATCAGAAACCATCAGCTTGCAATTCATACGCTTGAGTAAGGATAAAGATTACATCTGCCGCTTCGTCTTTCCAGCACTTTCTTGAATTTATCGACTCGATGTGGCTCATGAAGACACCATCATCGGAAAAAAAATTGGGTAGGGATGGTCCCTACGCGGCTCCATACGGACGCCAACGTAAATTAACGTGCGGCACCGTGCGCTAATCGCTTTTTAATCGGGCTCGGCTCCCGGCTCCCGCACGCACGAGACACCACGGCTCGGCAGCCTCGGCTAAATGGCGTAGTAGATGGAAACAAATTTAGGCCGGACTGCTTTCGGAATTAGTAGATGGGAAAAAAAAGGACGGCGACGGCACGCTCAACACTCTTTTTTTTTTTTTTTTTTTTGCCAACATGCGCTCAGGCTACTTCGATTGTAGATGGCAAATCACATAGCGTCAGCAAAGAAAAAAAAATCGAAAAAGGAAAAACGGCTAACATTGCATAGTTATATATTTTGATCATAGCAGTACCTGTATAGTGGAGAATTAACCAACATAGCATAGTTATATATTTTGATCATAGCAGTATATGTATCTTTTTTTTTTAGATAATGGATAATAAAATCCGACCTCTACATCGAAGATGTACACAGCCAATTATTACAAACTTTCGAGAAACAAAAGAGAAAAGCCTCGGTTCCAAAACAACCCGGAAAGCAGTATGTATCTGTATAGTAGGAAATTAATCAACATAGCATAGTCATATATTTTCATCGAAATGTAACTGTCGAACAGACGAGGACATTGTAGCATCTTGCTGAACACCAATTAAAAGATCTGTAAATCCTCCTTGTTTGTAAGGTGCAGAAGCATATCCATCTTGAGAAAGGCGTGGTTGAATCATTGATGAGAGGCGACCTGCCGCCGGTGTACTGTCTTAGATTGATTTAGCTTTTGCCCTACGCGTGATGGCGGCGGTCGTGAAGCGTCGCCGCGGCCTCCTGTTCCATCTACTACGATGGAAACTGGAATTCCAGAAACTGTGCGCGAATTCCATCTACTACGTCATTTAGCCGAGGCTGCCGAGCCGTGTGGTGTCTCGTGCGTGCGGGAGCCGGGAGCCAAGCCCGATTAAAAAGGCGATTAGCGCACGGTGCCGCACGTAATTTACGTTAGCGTCCGTACGGAGCGGCGTAGGGACCATCCCTACCCAATTTTTTTTCCCCATCATCTGTCCATAGAAACATGGCATTGCTCTCCTCGTCGAAGCCGCTTATCCCAACTCGTAGTGGCTGCAGCTGCACATTCTCCTCCACCAACTCCAATGGAAGAACCTTGTCCAGCTGCACGGTCCTGCACAGCAGCCATTTCGCAGCAGCATCGTTAAGCTCAGCTTCCCTCTCCCAGAACTCGATGGTACGCCGACATAGAACGGCCAGGCAAAAGCGGCCATCGTCCCTATCGCCGGTTGCCGGCGGCAGGATCCAAGACCTGAAATCCAAACTGATCCACGGCACCCGCATCTGCTGCACGTCTGGATGAGCAGGCACGTCCGGAGGACGCGGCCGTTCCTCGATGATGGAAAGCAGGCGCCGTGTTCGGAGATCGAACCGGACGATCTCGCCGTCGTCAAGAAACCAGTAGATGATGGCGTTGCCGACAAGGCTGCTAGGCTGACGTATGCGGATAGCAGGAGCCGTAGAGAACACGGCGGCGTCGGAGCTGGCGGCCCAGGCGCCTGAATCCGACGAGTAAACGGAGGCGGTCAGCCTCATCGTCGTCTCGAGATCGTGGGCGAACAGCGCGACGACGAGGAACGCGCTGGGCGTCGGCGCCGCCCGCGACAGAGACCACCGCCCGAGGCCATGAGTATGGCTCCGTCGTGCTGTAGGACGCCGATTCGGGCGTCCGATGGCCGATCACGGGGTCCACCACCAGGAACTTCGATGGCGAACTCCTCCTCGAGTCGGCAGCAGAGCACGGAGCCCGTGGCGGCAGCAGTGCACTCCCCAGCGGTATTGGAAGTCGGGCTCGCCGCACCACGGTCCCGCCAGAAGCGCGTGGGAGGGAGGCGGTCCGGCTGGGCACCGGGTGGGGAAGAACAGGCCGCTGCCCATGATGAAGCCGTGGAGGGAGGCGTCCGGGCGGTGGAACGCGCTGAAGCGCGACAGAACTGAGGGGGTCGGTGATTTATGCGGCGCCAGCGAGCGCCAAGGGCTGCGGCGGGAGACGGAGGAGGAACTCCGCCAGAAGGTCGTCGTCCTCCGGCCGCCCGGGCGACGCTGAGGTGGGCCGGAGGCATTTCATCGAAAGTGGGAATTGGGATTTCGTTGGAGGATATGGGCCGCCCGCGTGGAGCTCCATAAATATAAGCTCGCGCCTCCCCGTCTAGATACATAGTAAAAAGCAATGCATCTAGAAAAGCTAAAAAGTGAACTACAATTTGGAAGCAGCGTAGTATATTTTTATGATTATGAATCTTCACAACAAGGTATTTCATCATGTACTCCGTATGCAGCTTCCACACGCAAGTGACCTCAAGCTGGTTTCGCCCCTCTCGAAAGTCTCACGGCTGCTACCGTTGAGAGAGGTGAAAAGGAGTCCTCGCGTCCCCGCCGGGCGGAGCCGGTGGTCTCCTCGCAAGATCCGGCGGCCCGGCCGTTGTGAGAGTGGCGGTGACCGCTGGTTTCTCACCACCGTAGGTTAGGTCCTAGTAGGTCTAGGGTTGTCGGCGCTTTCGAGGAACGGTGGGTGCTCTCGGTGCCGCAATAAAGAATTTATAAGCCGCGGTGCCTCTCCCTCGATGGCGTAGCGCAAGATGGACACGGACGCCGGGCGGTTTATCCTGGTTCAGGCTAACGGGCCCTACGCCCGCTGGGGTGTGTCGTGCTCGTGGTTATCTCAAGGCCAAAGGTGAGCCCGCAGAGGGGTTTTCAGGCGTCGTGGAGGGAGAGACGCGGGTCTCAAGTCCCACGATCGTGATTATGGTGGTGGTGGTGTGCGCTTTCCTCGCGGTGAACCGGAGTTGAGCGGGACGAATCCCCTCTAATGAGGCATTACTCCCCCTTTATAGGAGAAGAGAGAGATAATGTTTACACCGTGGACACCTAGGTGGCTAATTCCTCGGTGGCCGCATCGTTGCTTGTGCGCCACCGAGGGGTCGGCCGGGCTTGGATGTCGCTGACTAAGACACGCTGGCCCCGATCCGATGGTGGGCGTGTCGTCCCCAGCGCTGCCCCCGGGGCCCCGTGGAGGCGCCCCTCACGATTCAGCTGCCATGGCGAGGCCGCCCCTGCGGTGGCCGGCTATGCGTGGCCGTGCCCGAGGGTCCGCCTAACGGGCGTTTTGACGGTGCTTTTGGGAAATGAATGCTGTCACCATGGTTTTCTCGCGCCGGGTGGCGTAATACGTCACTGGGTTCAGCTTTTGCGCCCCATCGCCGTGGATAGGGAGACGCATTCGCGCCTCGGGATTTGACCGGGCGTAATCGATGGCAATCGGGCGCCTCGCTGTCGGTAACCGCATTGAATGCTGGCGGTTTCCCTTCCTCTAGACGGAACCTCCCACGCCGGAGGGTGCGCGCCCCTCGATGGGCTAGTTGGGTTTACCTCGCCCGAGGATGGAGAGCCGGTCTCCCTCGGGCGCAGGCGGAGATTTGGCGCCGAGGGTGGTGAGCTAGGCCCCTGGGCGAGGCGGAGATTTCTCCCGGCCGTGAGCTAGGCGACCTGGGACAAACGGAGATGTGTGGTCGAGTCCGAGCCATGGGTTGGCTGCCGCCGGCGTGGAACATCATGGTTCGTTGTTTGGCGGAGGTCCTTGACCTTGTCCTTCGTGGAGCGTGATGAGCTCTTTACGCCGTGGTGACTCCATTTGGGCCGCTTTGGCCGCCCGTGGGCCGACATTCGTCGCCATGTGAGCGTCGTGGCCAATGGCTCGGGGTCCATCGTCCGGTCGGGCCGCCCCTCCGTGCAGGGATGATAGCGGCTAGGTTTCTTGGGCCTTGGCAGGCGCCAGATTCTCATAGTTTGGAGAATGTCTCGGGCCCAATATTTAGGTCCCCGACGGTAGCCTCGAGCCCTCGAGCGCAGTGAGGACTTCGCCCGAGGGGTTCCCGCTATTCCCGCCGTTGTTGTTTCTCGTGGTGGTTCGTCTACAAGGGTGCGCGGCGAGCTGCTAATTCGTTGGGTGTAGCCCCCGAGGCCTCGAATGGAATGGCGGATTCCTTCGAGGTCTTTTATATCTCGCGACGCTGCAAGATCAAACTTATTAAGTCGCTTTATTTGTGCGGAGTTGTTCATTTTGCGTGGGCACCGGTGCCCACGCTTATGTGCGCAAAGGTCGCACCCAGGCCTCCTCGACTTTGATCATACGCTCCTACATCGCCCTCCCCAAAGGGAAGAGGAGGGGAGACACGTCACAATGCCCCGTAGTTTAATGTGTCGTAACCGTGAGCCGTTATGCGGTCTGTTTAGCGGGGTGCCCGTGCCCTTGCCGGAGCAAAGGGTCGGCTATGTGATCCGGGGGATTCACCCCATGAGAACTCAAGGACCGCTTAAGCGATCCCGGGGTTTGGGCGGACCAACCCCCAGGGCCTCGCGGGCCTCTAACGGATGGGACATCTCTATAAGCGCACACCGCTGGCCCTAAACACGCTCGAAATCCAAAGCCCTGTGGGGCCCGGGTATAGCTGGTTGTGCATTTCCTCCTGCCCTCGCTCGGGTTATCCCGGAGGCGCATGTAGAAACCCATGTGGGCCCTACACTCGCAACCTCTCGAACATTAGGTGTGTCGGCCGAGGCTCGTTTGGTTTCCGCCGGGCGGGAACCGCCAACGGATCGATTTTTGCCCTCGGGGTCGGGCTACCGCTGGATATGGGTGGCCGGACGGTTTACCTCGATCGAAGACGAGGGCGCCTAGTCGCCACGCTCTCAGGTGGCGCGATCAATTGCGCCTGGATGGGGACGCTGCCTTACGTCTTCTTGTCGTCGGGCGGAGATCGAGGGCTCCATCAAGGTGCATTAATGCGCTCGACGGTTCCACCGCGGCTTGACTGCTGGATGAGCGGTTCTCGCTCCATCATGGGCCGCCCATTCCAAGAGTCGGTTTTGGTTGCCTGTGCCGGGCGTTTGCCTTCCCTTCCTATAAATATGGGGGAAGGGCGGGCGGATAGTTGCTCCTTTGCTCTTTTGCCTTCGCCTTCTTGCCTTCCCGCCGCAAAGAATCGTGAGATAGAGGGAAAGAGTAGGAGAGATTGAGGAGAGATTCACTTGCCTTTGCGCTCATGTGACGGGGGTTGTTAGCGGTTGGCACCCTTCACCTCCCTTTCATCCATGGCGGTCGGGTAGCGGTGGCCGGTGCGAGGGGAGGTGCTCGATGCCTTTGCCGTGGTCGAGACAACGGCGACGGAGGAGAAGCTCCAGCTGTCTCGTTGATGAAGGGCTTCTTCGTCCCCGCACCGATGAAGCACGGCCGGAGTGGATTGCTCCGGATTGACCGCGGAGGAGCCTAACCCCCGATGGCTACGTGGTGAGCTTGATGGATCTTCACCGGCGCGGCTTTGGTATGCCGCAAGCAGGCGGTTCATTCGGGCGATCCTCCATTACTATGAAATCGAGCTTCATCATCTGCCCCGAACTTCGACCTCTCGGGCCGCCATCTTCGTCACCCTTTGTGAGGGATTCACGGGGATCGAGCCGCATTGGGACCTCTCGTTTGTGGTTCTTCAAAGCGGACCTTACCACCGCCCTTCTCGCCGCGCAGGCCAACCACGGAGGGCGCCTGCGCATTGGAGGTCAGGCGCCCAAGTCCGCTTCGGAGCAGACGTTTAACCGGGCTGATGGGTACATCGTCTCCAAACTTACCTCTTCCAACAAGGGGTGGCAAGATCGGTGGTTCTACCTCGCAATAGCGACGAGGCGCTTCCCGCTGCATACACGGGCGGGTCCTCAAGCATCACCCGAGAAGTGGGCGGGGCTCCCCCTCGGAGGATCATCATCGGTTGGAGGACTAAAGCGCAAAGGCGGTCCTGCGGCTCCGAGGGAAGGGCGTGAATGCTGCTGCCGTGGTCGCCGCTTTCCATCGGCGCCGGGTGTTGCCGTTGATGGCTCGCCCCTTGCTCATGTGCAAGATGACCTCCGACGCCGCCCGTCTTGACGCTGCGGGGATGTCGCCTTCAAGGTTCCACCGATGGCATGGCCAAGAGGGTGAGGGATGCGTTGGGGTCCAACACCCGACACATATCCCCGGTGATCCCTATGCGCTTCCGGACCGGGGGTATATTTCCCCGTGAGTGCTTTGGCTTCGTGTCCTTGCATTGCTTTGGTGTGTTGTCGCCATGGCGTGTTCTCACTTTTCCTCCTCGCAGGTCGTATCAACTATCAGGACTCTCCTCCCCCACTGCATTTGACGCCGACCGCCGGTCGCGTAACCCGCCGGAACAGCCGCAGAGGGCCCCGCAATCAAGAAGGAGGAGAAGAAGAAGAGGAACGTGGCTCGCGAGAAGCGCCGCCGAGCAACGGAAGCGGGCGAAGTCGCCCGATACCCGACCACCGAGGAGGACGACATAAACCCTGAGGATGAGTTCTATGTGAACTCGCCCGATAACGACATGGCAGCCGGCCGGACGAGCCATGGGGCCCCCACCCAGCCGGGGCCCATTACGCAGCCCGAGACGCCGGGGAATTGCCGGCTACACCGTAGGTTCTGAGGGTTCTTCTGGCGGAGTCCTCGACCATCGGTGTTGGCCATGTTGGCACCTCATTGCCGCAGGTGAGGCCCGAAGGGAAGAGCCGACGCCTCCGCCACGCAGTACCTCGGCGCCGCGAAGTGCGGTTCGGGGACGAGCCGGGCGACCCGATCCGATCCAGCCCCGTAAGCGCATTTAACGTCGTGGGGGGAGACGGCGCTGCCGAGTGCTTAACGCCAGGTCGCAGCTTATCCCGAGCCTCATCGGCCGCGAGGGCAATCCCTCGGGCCGTGAGTTTCCTTTTCGCCTTCGCGATCTTGATCTTCTTACGGCATATGATTGCTTTGTCGACACGTTCTTGACTTCAGGAAACGAGGGCCACTTCTCTAGCTCTGCATCCCAAGAAGGCCTTGAAGGCTAAGCACGTTTCCGCCTGGGCCCAGCCCGGGTCGCCCGCCAAGATATCGTGGCTGCCTTGCCCCGAATCCTCCCGTGGCCATGACCGAGCCCCGTGTGGGGCGGACCCAGCCGCTGCCGAGGCCACCCCGTGATGCGTGCCCCCGTAGCGATGGTGGTCGGCCACTCGGCCGCGGTGGTCGACACGGGAGGCTTCGGGTGCGGTATGACGCCGCCTTCGGTCTTGGGAAGCGAGATGGCGCCATTCGCGGGGTCGTGGACGCCGCCGCTTCATCCCGAGGAGTCGGGCCCCTTTGTCCGAGTTTCGCGAAGAGGAAGCTCTTCATGGCGGCGGAGACGTGCTGCGAAGTCCCGCTTGCGCTGACCCTCTCCCGTCAGGGGTTCACGGGGCGTATAACCCACTTCCCGCTACTCACGGTCCGGGTTCGAGGCGGCCTTGGCGGCCGTAAATGCGGGCCATGACGAGGACAAGTACCCGTGGTCGGGCCCAGGGCCCATGGACTTTTACCGGGTGCGGGGTTCCCGAGCTGGGGAGTTGCCGTGGAGGAGATGTATCCGCTCGAGCCGACCGGCCGGGGGTGGCCTTGACCTTGGGTGGCGTGCCTCGGGGCCGCCGTCGCGGTGGTTGACGCACCGCCCGGGTCCCGAGTGGAGAGCCCATTTAGGCAGATCCGCCGGTGGGCCGAGGCTTTGACGAGGATCGGGACGCCCTAACCGACCCGGCTTGCAGAGGTCGACGCGGTAAGTGTCTTGATGGCCGCCCCTTGACGCATGTCTTTGTGCTTGTGTCTTGATGGGTAACGCTGTCGTGGCGAGACTCTCCGCCGCTTCACCGAGAAGTCCGAGCTCCTTCGCCGTAATGTTCTGAATCGAACGCCCTTGGTCAAACCCCCGCGTTGAAGTTGATCGAGGCCTGCAGCTTGACTCCCTCCGGTTCTCTGCCGAGAGGAGAGGGAGTCCCAACGGCGACTCGAGGCCGAGCTCGTCAAGGCCAGTCCGAGGCCAGCAAGATGGTAAATTTATATGGCTCGGGATGAGCCATGATTTTGAGGAGGCTCGGACCCGTCCCTCCGTGATCCTGAAGGAAGCTCAATGGCGGGACGGCCCCGGAGGAGGCGGCTTAAGAAGCAGCGGAGATGTGCGACGCTTTGAACACCGCATTGGCGAGTTGGTGTCCGTGGGCGAGACCTCGTGAAAGAGAAGGAGTGGCTCTGTCGCCACGAGGAGCACAACGCGATCTTTGGGCTGGCAAAATGAAGTGCCGAGGGTGTGTCTTCTTCCTTAGTAAGCTTTTTTCACTCTTTTCGCCTTGTTTTGCTAACTTGGTTTGAGCTCCATTTGCCGAAGCGGAGAAGGTCCGACCGGGCGCGGAACACGCTGCCCGCCGGGCGCGGGGGCCGGAGCAGAGCGTAAGTCGCACTGTGAGCCGGAAGAGGCCTTGTCGGGACTTCGTTCGCCGCTGGGGGAGGGACAACCTCGAGGTTGGCCCTCGGACTTGGCCCGCTTTGGCCTTGCCGTGGGTGGCTACCTCGGGTCGGAAGCTCCGAGCGCTTTCGGTCCGGCGGCGGACATGTATGGCCGTTTTCTGCTCTCACTTCCCAATGGAGTCCAATGTCTTTGGGCGCGTTGCGAAAGCTTCTTCCTCGGCTCGGCGCGAGGAGGAAGTTGATCCGCGGAGAGGATCTTCGCTGATACCGCCAAGACTTCGAGCGTTGTATGACTTCGTGGGCGTATTGCGACCCGGGCCTCCTTCGAGGATGAAGTGTGTCCCCGTACTCCCCCATAGAGTCAACCTATGAGGCGGGACACGGAGATGGTGGGCCATCCCAGGATCTTGGCCGGCGGGTTCGATGCCTCCCTCGGGGAAGCGGTTATCGGGGTGTTGCTCGCAGCCGAGGCTTCCTCGTCGGCGGCCGTGGCGCAAGTGGATGAAGCCCATCACGCCCACGACCTCTCCTTGTATGAAAAAGTTGGAGCTTGTGAGATGGATGTATATAAACAATGGCGCCGCGAGGTCTGTGGCCTTGGCGGGTGCATTTATGTTTATGTTGCGTTTCTCGAATTTGTTCGTTTATTGTGTGGCCGGTCGCTTGCTTTCTCCGCTCGCGAGATGGTAACCGTGGGCGCCATCTGAGGCAGTCCATACGGATGCCACTAGGGACGGTCCGCTTGCCTCGGTTATCTTGCTTTGGATTTGTGCGTGGCGCACCGCCCAACTTCAACGATTGTTTCGAGAATGCGCGAAGAAAACTTTTTTTCTTTCGAAAAAAGCTTTGAAAAAGGAAGGGAGGGTCCCCAGGGGGTCCCCCATGTAGCCCCCGAGGGAGTTTTAGTCTAGCCGACGAGGCTAAGACTCCCTTAAGGTTTGCACGAGAAGCACTTTTTTCGTAAAGATGTAGATCTTTTATTGAGTGAAAATAACACCGATGTTTGACTTCTAGTGCGGAATTTAAGGGTAGAAGCGGCGTAGGCTGTTCTATGTTCCGAGCGTTGGAGTAGACTTCGCCCTTCTCGTTCTTCCGATTTGTAGGTCCCGCCTTAATATTTCGGGCGATGAAATAAGGCCCTTCCCAAATGGCGTGAGTTTGTGGCGCCCCTTGTTGTCCGCCTTCGGCGGAAAGCACGGGTCATTAACTTGGAACTCCCGAGGCTTCGCCGCTTGGCGTGATACTTGCGTAGAGCCCGCACGGGTATCTTGCCGAGTGCGGGCGCCACGCCTCGGGCTTCATCAACTTGGTCAATGGAGTCTTGCCTCACCGCTTTGGTTGCCTTGCTCAAGTGTAGGCTCGCGGCCTCGAGGGACCCATACTCGATGTGCGTGGGTAGGATCGCCCAGCCCCATAGACTAGGAAGAATGGGCTGAATCCCGTGGCTCGGCTTTTTGTCGTTGAAGGCTCCATAGAACCGATGGCAGCTCCTGGTACCACCTTTTCCCCGTCTTGGTTCAGCTGGTTGAAGATCTCGGCTTGAGCCCTTGCGGGATCATGCCGTTCAAGACGCTCCACTTGACCGTTGGTCTTCGGTGTGCTACCGCCCAGGTATCTACCGATGCCGTGAGTCGCTACAAAAGTCAAGGAACTTCTTCCCCCACGGTTGGTTCCGTTGTCCATGATGATGGAGTTCGACTCCAAACGAAAAAATGATATCCGTGAAGAATTTCACCGTTTCCCCATTGTGAGGGTTCACCACGGGTCGGGGCTTCAATCCATTTGGAGAACTTGTCAATGGCGACTAGGACGTGCGTGTCCTCCTCCGCCCTTTCGGGGGCCCAATCATGTCGAGTCCCTACACCGCAAATGGCCACGTGAAGAGGTATGGTTTGCGCCGCTTGAGCTGGGGAGGTGGCTCTGCGGCGTAGAATTGGCATTCCTTGCGGTGCGCCGCGACTTGGTTTGCGTCTCGTCTGCCGAGGCCGCGAGAAGCCTTGCTCAAGACTTTACCGACTAGAGTCCGCGGGCGTGGTGACCGCATTCCTCGGTGGTGTCAACGAGCAATTCTTGGCCTTCGGTAGGTATTCATCGCATGTAAACTCCCGAGGCTCCTCTCTTGTAGAGTTCCCCTTTCTCTCAATCGGTGTGAAGGACTTCGCCCTTCGGGCTGGCGAAACCTCGGTCTTGTCCTCGGGTAGCTCTCCTCGGGTGAGGTACTCAACGGCCCGGTTTTCTCCGGTCGGGGAGCGGGTCGAAGCCGCCATAGCTTCGGGGTGTGGCTTGCTGTGTGCCGCCCTCGCGAGCCCAGGGGGTACATTTGAGGGCGTGTGACCCGAGAAAGGTTCACGAGGTCTCGGGTGAGGGCGTTACGGGGAGCGGTACCTTGGGGTTCTTTGCGACCTTGGTGAGCTTCGTCGGTGGCCTCGTTGTACCGTCTCGGCGTATGCTTGTGCTCAAGCCCATGGAACTTTTCCTCCAATTTGCCCCCTTCCGGCAATAGGCCTCCATCTTGGGGTCGTCCCGGTTGTGAATCCCCTACGGTTTCCAACCGTCGGATCGAGGTCGCCCGCGATCCGGAGCCGTTGACTAGCGCCCCGTATTCTCTGACGTTATTGGAGCGAAATGCGGCCGGATGGCGTACCTCGCGTGAACCCCGAGGGGGTGAGATGAAGAGCAAACCCAGCCCAGCGCTGCTTTCATCATGGATCCATCAAAGTACATGGTCTAGCACTCGGCTTGGATGGGCGTTAGGGGGTAGGCTGCGTGTGCGTCCCACTCGGCCACAAAGTCGGCCGAGGACTTGAGACTTGATCGCCTTGCGCGGGCAGAACGATATAGTTTTCGCCCATGAGCTCCACCGCCCATTTCGCCACTCTTCCGTGGCCTCTCGGTTTTGGAGGATCTCCCCAGGGGGAACGAGGATACCACGGCAAGCGGGTGCGCGAGGAAGTAGTGGTGAAGTTTCCTTCGGCCAAGATGCGATGGCGCATACAAGCTTCGTGATCGTGAATATCGGTCTTGGTGTCGGAAAAGTACTTCCGATGAAGTAGGCAGGGCGTTGAAGCGGCAGCGTGTGTCCCTCTTCCCTTTCGCCTTCGACGACCACCGCCCGACTACAGGTGGTGGTGGGGACGATATAAGAGCGGTTTCTCTGGATTTGGCGGTACTAGGACCGGTGGGTTTGTCGGGAGCTTTTTTGAGGTTGGCGGGGCTTCTTCGGGCCTCGGTAGTCCAAGCAAAGCGCTCGGACTTGGCGAAGAGCCGATAGAGAGGCAAGCCCTTCTCCCCGAGGCGTGAGATGAACTTGCTTAATGAAGCCGAGCAGCCCATGACCTTACAGCCCCACTCCCTTGAGATCTTGGATCGGACCCATCTTGGTGATTGCGTCAACCTTGGTCGGGGTTTGCTTCAATGCCTCGTTGAGATGATAAAACCCAAAGAAGCATCCCTGGGGACCCCCGAATACGCATTTCTCGGGGTTGAGCTTGACTCCCCTTCTTGTTTAGGCACTCGAAGGTTTCCCGAGGGTCACTCACACGAGGTCCGGACGTTTTCTTGGATTTGACCACTATGATTTGCATGCACCGCCGGTATGTCGCGCCTCGCATTCCTCGGCCGAAGGGCATGGTGAGGTAGCAATACATCCCGAAGGGTGTTATGAACGAGGTCGCGAGTGATCGGACTCTTTCATTTTGATTTGGTGGTAACCGAATATGCGTCAAGAAAAGACAAAGTTTCACATCCGCATTGGAGTCGACAATTTGGTCGATTCGAGGTAAAGGAAAGGAACTTTCGGACATGCTTTGTTGAGACTAGTGTAGTCCACACACATCCGCCATTTCCCATTCTTTTTCTCTACTAATACGAGGATTAGCTAACCACTCGGGGTGGAACACTTCTTTTACTTAATCCGGCCTCCGGTAGCTTGTGGATCTCCTCGTAGATGATCTTCCTCTTGGCGTCATCAAAACGGCGCAAGCGTTTTGCATGATCGGGCTTCGAGCCCGGCCCGGATGTCTAGGGTGTGCTCGGTGACATCCCTCGGTATGCCCGGCATGTCCGGGAGGGTCCCCCCACGCAAACGTCTTGGCATTCGGCGGAGGAAGTCGACGAGCACGCTTCCTATTTCGGATCGGTCCGGCTGATGGTCGGCGGCTTCTCCTTCGGGTTCTTGGGATCGAGTGGGATCTTCTTTAGTGCCCGAGGAGGGCTCGGCTCGGGCGCGCTGGCCTCATGCTCGATCGTGATTTCGTCAAAGCTTCTCTTTGCATCGGTGATGAGTGCCTCGGCAATGGCGAGTGCCTCGGCGTACTCCACGCTCTCCACGTCACACTCATATGCATGATGGTGTGAGGGGGCCTGTGGTGATGACACCCTTCGCCCCGGCATCTTGAGCTTGAGGTACATGTAGTTCGGGACGGCCATGAACTTGGCGTAACAAAGGCCGTCAGGGGTGCGTGGTAGGTACCGCTGGACCCCAAGGATCTCAAATGTGAGAGTCTCCCGCCCAGTTCGAGGGTCTCGGCAAACCGGCAAGTCGATCTGCCGAGGGGCTTAAAGGCACTTGGGGGACGGCGCATTGAATGCAGGCCCTCTGGACGGATCTTGGATTTATCCACCCAGGGAGGTCAAGGGTTTCCTCGTAGATGAGGTTGAGGCTGCTCCTAAAGATCCATAAGGACCTTGGTGAGCCGAGTGTTGGCGATGATGGGATCCACCACCGATGGATAAGCCCCGGTTCGGGATGTGCTAGGGGTGATCGGGTCGAAGGTGATGGCCTGATCAGGCCACTTGCGCGGCCGGGATCGCCGGTTCCGCTGGTACACCTCCCAGGCGGCTCTTTCTTCTTGTCGTCGCACCGACATATTCTTGCCGGGTTTGCAGCCAAGATCATGAAGCGGTTGTTCACTTTCGGGAACTCCTCGTTGCCCTTGGCGCTACCCTCGGGAGCCTCTTCCTCTTCACCCCGAGGGGATGGCCTTCGCCTTCAGGGAAAGGCCGGGCGCACCCTCTTGCATTCCCCGGGGTATGCTTGCCCGGGTAGCCGTGATTCGGCATGGCTTCTTGAGCATTTCATCGAAGGTTTCTTGTGGCGGGGGTCGGGCCCTTGCGGTCGACCCGGCCACCATGTCTTCATCGTCCGCTTGGGGCGGCATGGCCCATGCCCTTGCGGCTGCTTATCTTTTTCTTCTTTTTCTTCTTGCTCTCCCGAGGTTGCGCATCCCTGGGCTCCCTCTTCCTCCTTACCAGCTTTTCCCCTTGCCGTGAGCCCCGATTGAACAGAGCCCCGACAGCCCCCTCCTCACCGGGCGAACTTGGTGGCGATGTCCATCAGCTCGTTTGCCTCGGTGGGAGTCCGGCGCCCCGGCTTCTTTCACGAGGTCTGGCCCGGGTGGTGCCTCGACCAAGAAGGCCCCTATGACGTCCGAACCGTCACGTTGGGGAGCTCTAGCCCGCTGCTTGAGAAGCGCCGATGTAGTCGCTGGGATTCGGTCGGACTTTGACGGATTCCGAAGGTCGGGTGAGTTTCGTGGCGTAGATACGTGGCCTTGAAGTTGCCTTTGAAGCTGTCCTCACCAAACTGGCCCGTTGGATATGAGGTTGGGTGGAAGGTGTTTTGACCATGCCCGCAGACGGAGAGGCAGGGGGCAGATCCCTCGATTATCACCTTGTCATCATGCGCCCCCGCTGACCGGCATGCCGGTACCGATAGTCGCCCGACCATATCTCGGGACGAGTCCCTCCTTCAGGTATTTCTCGAGATGGCTCGGGTGGGCAGGAGTGGCGCCCTCCCGATGTCCTTGTGAAGGCCACGTGGCCCAGGGGGGATCGGGGAGTACCCTCGGTCATCTCGTTCCGCTTGTCGTCCCTCGGGGGCGAGCCACCTTTACGGCGAGCAGCCTTTGCCGTCGATCTCGTCCCCGAGGTCGTGGGCGCCCGCTGGCGCGGTCATGGTGTGGGTCTTTTGATGCGCGGCAGACCGGCGGTTGCCTTGATTGTCGCCCAGCGCCTCCCGGACTGCCTTGCCGGTGGCTTGGCTCGATCCGGTGGATTCGAGCCCCGCCGACTCGCCAGATTCCTCCCGCCGCCGTGACGTCACGGCGCGATCCCGGAAGCGGAGTCACCGCCGCTGCACCGCCGCCTTGTCGAGGAGTCGATTTGAGGGCCTTCAGATGCGCCTACCCCGGTGGTGGAGGGCTCGGGCATTTCGCACCAAAGATGGCGCCGCCGCCACGTTGAGACCGGCTCATGGAACGGGCCGCTATGCCGGGAATTGAGGTACCCAGCCAGTCCGCGCGCCCACCGTCGTTGTGAGCCGAGGTGCCCTCGACACCGCCGCCGACAGCCCGCCCCCGCCGGATGTTTTGCTCCGCCGGGCCGGAGTCGGGCGATTCCGCCCGGATCCGTTCCCCGCAGATCTCGTGAGCCGGGCGTTTTGGCGTGGAGGTGCCGGGCGCCGCTACCGGATGGAGCCGGGCGGCCGCCGGCCGAGCTCGCCGTGGCGTACGTCCGCGTCATCTTCGCCGTGGAGACGTCGCTGAACTGGCCATCCCGTGGCGGGACCTCGATGTTGAAGCATTCCCGCGTGGGGTCGTAGTATTCATCCTCATCGTCGGTGCACGGGCGCCGAGCGAGAGGATGAAGTTCTATCCCTCCGGTTGGTAGAGCGAGTCCCTCGCCTCCGTGACTAGGCCCCGATTGAACCCGGAGGAGGTGGCATGGCGGGGTCGTCCCGCATCCTCCTGGAGGATGCGCTCCTCCGAGTGAATGTCCATGGGATAACGCCCCGCGTGGGCGACGGGTGGACGCTCGTGCCCTCCGGCGAAGGTTTCGGCCGAGGTTTCACAGGGAGAGGATTCTCAGGGACTCCCTCCCGGATGACCGAGTGGAGGCGTTTTCGACGATTAGGGTTTCGGTACCCTACCACGGCCGGTGGCGGGTAAGGTATTTCAGGGGCCTAGGGTTCTGGGAGCCCTTTCGAGTCGGCCCGGCCTGGGATACGTCGACGGATCGGAATCCGTTGTTTGGACGCACCTTGCGCCGCCGATGGGTCCGCTTTGCCCGCTCAAGGCCGGCGTCGTGATGATGGCTTGCCGTGGTGGCGATGCTGCCCTCCCCCTCTGACCCGGGCGTATGATCATCTCGAAGTTGTGGCCGAGCGCCCACAAATGCCGCCGGTTCCCGAAGAACGGGGTGCGCGCTGGAGCTCGTGTTCGGGCGAGGTGGTGGAAACGAAGGCGAAACGCCATGAGGGTGATGGAGATGCAGATTGCACACGGCGCCCTACCAGCGCGCCAACCGTCGGCGCCGAGCTGGCGGTGCCTCTGCCGGCCGCCAAAGAATTTATAAGCCGTGTGCCTCCTCCTCGATGGCGAGCGCAAGATGGACACGGACGCGGCGGTTCATCCCGTTCGAGCCAACGGGGCCCTACGTTGTGAGTGTCGTGTCGTGCTCGTGTTATCTCGGCCAAAGGTGAGCCCGCAGAGGGGTTACAGCGGCCGTGAGGGAGAGACGCGGGTCTCAAGTCCCACGATCGTGGTTATGGTGGTGGTGGTGTGCGTTTCCTCCGTGTGAACTAGAGTTGAGGGGGATGAATCCCTCTAATGAGGCATTACTCCCCCTTTTATAGGAGCAGAGAGAGATAATGTTTACACCGGTGGACACCTAGGTGGCTAATTCCCGAGGCCGCACGGTTGCATGTGCGCCGCCGAGGGGTGGGCCGCTTGGATGTCTCTTGACGGCGACACGCTGCGCCCCGATCCGATGGTGGACGTGCGCCCCCCCGGCGCAGCCCTCGAGGGCCCCGTGAGGCGTCCCTCACAGCCGCATGGCGAGGGCCGCCCCGCCCGTTGGGCTATGCGTGTCGTGTGCCTCGGGTCCGCCCAACGTGGCGTTTTGACGGTGCTTTTGGGAAATGAACAGGTGTCACCATGGTTTCGTGCCGGGTGGCGTAATACGCCACGGGTTCAGCTTTGCGTCCCCGCCGCCGGATAGGGAAACGATTCGGCGCTCGATTTGACTGGCATAATCGATGGCACCGGGTGCTCGGGTCGTCGTCGGGCAACCGCATTGAATGCGCGGTTTCCCTTCCTCTAGACGGAACCTCCCACGCCCGAGGGTGCGCATCCCCCCGGATGGGCTAGTTGGGCTTTACCTCGCCCGAGGATGGAGAGCCGGCCTCCCTGGGCGGGGCGGAGTTTTGGCGCCCGAGGGTGGTGAGCCAGGCCCCCCTCGGGCGAGGCGGGAGATTTCTCCGGGGGCCGGTGAGCTAGGCAGGCCTCCCGACGAAACGGAGATGTGGTCGAGTCCGAGCCATGGGTTGGCCGTCGTCGGCGGAACGCCATGGTTCGTTGTTTGGCGGAGGTCCTTGACCTTGTCCTTCGTGAGCGTGATGAGCTCTTTACGCCGTGGTGACTCCATTTGGGCCACTTTGTGGGCCGTCCGTGGGCCGACATTGCGTCGCCATGTGAGCGCCGTGGCCAATGGCTCGGTCCATCGTCGTCGGGCCGCCCCCTCCGGCGCGGGATGATAGCGGGCTAGGTTTTACCGGGCCTTTGGCGGGCGGTAGATTCTCATAGTTTGGAGAATGTCTCGGGCCCAATATTTAGGTCCCCCCCGGTGTGGTCCGGTTTCCGGCGGTGTCGTTGAGGCGAAGGCGGCAGCGGCATCATGGAATAAGTCCTCTCGGACTCTCCTCGCCCTCGTCGACTCTTGACTCTCGACATCGAACGGCGAGCCCGTGGAGGTGGAGTCCGCTTTGCCGCCCCCGTTTAGGAGTATGCGGGCCGCCGCTTCGTCGATGCGGATGCAGAGGAAGTCGGGGTGATGTGGACTGCGGGGAGAGCGGATCGACCTTGACTTCTCTTCGGCGACCGTCGGCGGTGAGCCGTCGGTCGAGATCCGCTAAACTTGGGGTGCGTCCCTGTCGATGCTCCTTCGATGGCGGAATTGGCCCGCCTCCGTGTTGGGCAGCTATAGCGGCTTCGCTAAAGCCTGTGTGCGATGGAGCTTTGTCGGATTGTGGCGGTGGCGATGGCGGCGGCGGTGGCGGATTCGTCCGATGCCATTGTTGGAAGGGGAAAGGGTCCAGGGACTTGTTTATAATTTTTATTTTTGCCGAGGCCCTTTCTACAAATTTTAGAGGAACAGCTCTCCCCTGTATCCTTGACGTATATGTATTTGTACTGTGTGTGTACGTTTCCCTTACCTCTTAATACAGGTATGTTTGATAAAAAAAAAGTGACCTCAAACATTAACATGATTTATACCAAGGTTATATACAATATATTGATGTGCTTTTATAATTTTGTGGTTTAATCCCATTTTTATTTGATCTTGTTTAGATGTCCAAATATTAGGCTAGCTGCACTGTACTTCAAGTTTACCTGTACTCACATCAAATAGACAAATGCTCCTTTCACTCCACGTACTCCACCGCTGCCGGGCGCCCTACCCCTTTCCTCCCCATCCCCTACCCGCTCAATCCAAGGCACGAAGGCTCTCCCGGTCCACGGCGTGCCCGGTAGGGCACCCTAACGCTAGGGCCTCAAGCCAAGCGCCGACGTCCACGACCACTGGCGGGCTCTCTCCCCTCGTTAGCCTCCTCCACCGCCCTAGGCCCACCCCCTCCTACTCTCCCCGGCAGCCTTGCACTGGCTCGTGGGGGCTTCGTGGCCGGATCTGGGGGCCCGCCCGGTGGAACCCCACCGCCGTTGTTGACGCCCTCGCCCCAACTCATCCTCTACTCCCGGGCCGTCCCACCCCTCCCCTATTTTGGCTATCGATGTTGGCCCCGTGGCCTCCGACATCCTAGGGCGGTGGAGGAGAGCTGGCCGCGACACGGAGGTGGCCATGGCGGCCGGGAGCACGCCGGGGCCGCAACCCGGTGTGTCACCCTCGCCGTGTCTCGCCCGACGCCAGCGACTCCGCCCGGGCTAGCCTCACCGCTATGATGGTGGACAATTTCCTGATTGTCGACGAGGACATCCCTGAAGATGAGGATGAGGAGGAGGATGTAGCAAGCCCAGGCAGCCCTCCTGCATGCCCGAGGGATGAGTTGATATTCGTCGTCAAGGACGGCTCATCAGGCGTGGGCGTGGGCGAGGGTGCGCACGTGGATGCCTCTAGACCCAACATCTTCCTCGTCCGCCTGTCGGCCCCCACCGCTAGCCCGTCGTCCACCCTGTCTCCCCATGCCACGCCTTCCCATCCGCGAGGCTGCTCGGAGGAACGCACGACAGCAATCGGTGGTGGGCGGATGATGACAAATGACATGTCGGTGATGAGCCGCCCTTGTCCTACATACGGATGCCGCTCGTCGCCGAGTAAGGCTACCTCACCGAGGGGCACAACTACTGATGTCTGTCGCCGAGGCTATTCATTTGAAGATCTCTAATTATGAAATCCATTGTTTTTTAAATTACTCAAATGAAGACGCACACGCTATACCAAATCGAACCCTAATCCCGCCACGCCGAGGTCGTTCACAAGATCTCTCACGGGAAAGGAAATAAAAAAACCCGAACCCTAATCCCGCCACGCCACCGAGGTGGGTCTCGCCAACGCTTTCCCGTGAGCAAACCACTCGGGATCACGAAAGAGCTTAGCTTTCCGTGAACGGCTCAAGGGAAAGGAGTTTTCCGTAAATAAATTTTATTTCTCTCTTTCTTTTTTGTAGCATATATATTTTGAAAGTTTGATCATGATAACTTCATAAATACCTTTCCACATACACTCACCATTCCTAATTTGATCCTTGCGCAAAAAATTGACCATTATTTCATGTGGTTCTATCTCTATTTGCATTTACTTAACCGCAACAAAAATTATAATAATTACAAAAATAATCCAAAAAAATTCTCGAAAATAGACATGACACAATATCTCGAGGTCTATTGCATATAGAAAAAGTTTCAGAGCCAAACCACAACTTGATCGCCACATCCACATGAAATCATTTGGATCATTCTCAACAAACTCAAACTTCTACGTAGATGTTGGAGCTTGTGAACATCGTGACGTGCCAACTTATCTATAAACGTTCCCAATTTTTTATCATAGCTCGGCATAAGATATCATGACATATTATCAAATTTCATGATTTTTTTGCACATCGGTTTATTTTCTAGAATTTTTAAACCACTCAAACAAGGATTAACGTTCATGATTTCGTATTAAGATGTTCCGAGATTTCATTATTTTTTTTTTAAATGCAAGGTCTTACGTTGTGTTGAGTATGAGGAATATAAATTTTCTACTAATTTTTTTCAAGAATTTGAAGCACTTGTAGTTCAAATTTGGCCTCATTTCAAAAAATTCCCATAAAAGAGAATAATTACCTAAATATATCAAATAAAGTTAATAATTCACCAAACTTTAATATTGAGTGTCATATGATGTGCAACAAGTGTAGAAAAAGTTTGAGATGAAAAAAAAAAAAAAAAATTCCCGTGGCGTCTTTCCCCGTGAGCGAGTACCCGCTCACGGGAAATGGGGCCCTTTCCCGTGAGGCCTCTTGTTTAGCCCACGGGAAAGACGGCTCACGGGAAAGTCTTTCCCGCCAGCTAGACGGAGAAATCACGGGAAAGGGTGGACGGAGGGGACGGAGCGGGCCCGGGGCCGATGGCCGTTCCTTTCCCGTGAGCCCCATCTCATGGGAAAGGGGTGGGAGATTTCCGTGAGCTGTCCATCACGGGGAAATTAGATATCCCGTGGGGTAATTTTTCATTCCCGTGATGTTTCCTTCCGGCTCACGGGATATCTTGTGATTTCCGTGATTTTTTCTCTTAGCTCACGGAAAGAATTTCCCCACGGAACGTCTGCAGAAACCGGTAGTGTATGTAGTGCTTGAAGAGGATCTAGAACTTTGCCGTTGACTTTTTCATTTTTAAAGTGATTTGGGAGCATAACTATATTCAATAAAAAGATGTCAAGATTAAAGAGCACCGAAGTTCCAACTACCATATCAGAGACAACCACCCTCAACCTCTCTGAAGGGATGGCTTATCTAGTTTTGGAAATTAAGTGTGTGGGGGTAAGTTGTCCGATCATACTTGATCAAAGTTCAAAGGTGTGTTTCAAATTCAGCTACAGGCTGAGACGACTTTTGCTCTTAAACTTATTAATAGCATCACATTGTCTGCTTAAATTATTGAACCTTTAAAAAAAAATCTTAAAAAACAATGCTCGGGAGGGGTCATAGCCGTCTGGTGAGTTCCTTTTCCTTTGTGATTAGCTTGCCGTGGAAGATGCATGATGAAATTGCTGGATTAGCTTGCTGTCGAAGCTTGAGCAAACAGGGAAGGCGCGCAGCTTATACATATTTAGTGGCGGCCCAAATGGCCAAATCCCAGTGCCACTCGATGAAGCGCCGCCGACGCACCTCGCCGTCGCCGGCGCTGGAGAACGACGACCTTCTGGCGGAGTTCCTCCTCCGTCTCCCGCCACAGCCTTCGACGCTCCCACGCGTCGGTCTCGTGTGCAAGCGCTGGCGCCGCGTCGTCACCGACCCGCGGTTCGTCCACCGCTTCCGCGCGTTCCACCGCCGGACGCCTCCACTGCACGGCTTCATCACGCGCAGCGGCCTGTTCTTCCCCACCCAGTCGCCGCCGGACCGCCTCCCTCCCACGCGCTTCTGGCGGGACCGGTGGTGCGGCGAGCCCGACTTCGAATACCGTTGGGGAGTGCACTGCTGCCGCCACGGGCTCGTGCTCTGCTGCCGACTCGACGAGGACCTCACCAGCGAGTTCCTGGTGGTGGACCCCGCGACCGGGCACCGGAGCCGCCGCATCGGCGTCCTACACCACGACGGAGCCATACTAATGGCCTCGGCGGTGGTCTCTGTCGCGGGCGGCGCCGACCGCCGCGCGTTCCTCGTCGTCGCGCTGCTCGCCCATGATCTCGAGACGAGGTTGAGGCTGACCGCCTCCATTTACTCGTCGGATTCAGGCGCCTGGGCCAGGTCCGACGCCGCCGTGTTCTCTACGGCTCCTCCTATCCGCATACGTCAGCCTAGCAGCCTTGTCGGCAACGCCATCTACTGGTTTCTTGACGACGGCGAGATCGTCCGCTTCGATCTCCGAACACGGCGCCTGCTTTCCATCATCGAGCAACGGCCGCGTCCTCCGGACGTGCCTCAGATGCGGGTGCCGTGGATCAGTTTGGATTTCAGGTCTTGGATCCTGCGGCCGGCAGCCGGCGATGGGGACGATGGCCGCTTTTGCCTGGCCGTTTTATGTCGGCGTAGCATCGAGTTCTGGGAGAGGGAGGCTGAGCTTAGCGATGCTGATGCTGCTGCGAAATGGGTGCTGTGCAGGACCGTTGAGCTGGACAAGGTTCTTCCAGTAGAGTTGGTGGAGGAGAATGTGCAGGTGCTGCCACTACGAATAGGGATAAGCGGCTTCGACGAGGAGAGCAATGCCATCTTTCTATGGACAAAACATGGTGTGTTCATGAGCCACATCGAGTCGATGCAATTCAAGAAAGTGCTGGAAAGACGGTTCGTAGGTTATCTACATCCCTACTCAAGCGTCTGAATTGCAGGTTTCGGACATGGTCTCCTTCGATTGCGGTTAAGAGTGTGCAATCTTTTCTAAATAAATATCATGGTGCGTTTGTTATTTTATTTTTGAATTATCTTTCCTTGATGTTTTACATAATAAACTTATGTATCATGGTGCAATCTTTTTTTTTATTGGCGTTTTTGGATACTCTAGTGGGCTAGAGCTGAAAGTAAGTTTCTAGTTTTAGCTCAGCTAAATTTCAAACTAACTTCTAGCCCTTAAGGTGTTTGAATTCATGGGCTAGTATGCACATTTTTAATCCTTTGACACATTTACACCAACTATCCACCAGGATTTGGTGTGGTAGTTCTTGTGTGGCCTCCTGTGTCCATCGATTGTTGGCGTTCTGCTAATGGCGAACGGGGGCTGGCGGTGCGGACGTGCCTGGGGCGTAGGAAGAGGAGGGCCTCCTCGACGAGCTCCTCTGGCGGCAATGAAAAAACCGCGCCGGGCGGCGATGCCGGGCGAGGCCGGGGCCTTCGGTCGCCCGAGGCCGGTCGGGGCGGAGCGCGTATCGGGATGGGTGCCGACGGGCGGATGGGGCCGGCCGGGCCGGGCCGGGCGGTTAGGGCGGGGTCGACGGTAATGGGGACGGCGGTAGATGGGGCCGATGGCGGCGCTAGGGCCGCCCGCCGGCGAAGGAGCCCCCTATGCACGATTGCGGCGTGCGTGTGAGCCATGGGGGGAGAAGAAACCGGCGTTGTCGGCGGCGGAAAGGAGCCCTCATACGCGTCGTCGGCTGCGTGTGTGCGAGCGATGGGGGAGAAGAAGCGTCGGGATCGTGTGAGGGTGGGAGAGGAGAGAAAATGTTTTGCACTATGGTCCCAACCAGAACTAGCCCCAACTTCAGTAAAGTGTCTAATTTTAGTATCTTAAGTTTGACCAATTATGGATAAAACAACATTAATATTTACTCCCTCCATCCAAGAATCTCCGGCGCCTCTCCAAAATCCGTTTTTCCAAAAATCTTCGTCGTATGAACGAGGGACCACGCGTTCGGCTGGTATACGGCGATCGCGATGTCTCGGGGTTCGAAGCCGGGCGTGCTTGGCCGTGTGTACATAAACGGCGTCGGACTCCTCCCGTCGGGCCTCCATCTCCTTCACCATCGCGTGCCCGCCCGCCGTAGCCGCTCATGCCTGCGCCGTAGCCGCCGTAGCCGCTCACGCCTGCACCGTAGCCACCGTATAGCCGCTCGTGCCTCTTCGTCGGCTGCATGGAGCACCATGGAGGAAGCGCCGCTGAGGTCCTCGTGCGTGGCCTGAACTGGGCGCCGGACTCCGAGGGGGCCAAAACGACGACGGCCGACGAAGAGATTGATGCTGCTCGTGGCCTGAACAAGCAGTTTGAAGACAAAAGATTCAAGACGAAGAGTTTGCTGATGCCGCCTCCTTGTTCCTGCCTGTTTTCCTGCAAAGATGAGGACGTCAATGATGCAGCCATTACCCTCTTCTGGTTGGTTGGTGAACCTTGAAGAAAACTCAGCGACACACCATCTGTTTCTCCATGAACACTTCCTGTTTGTCCTTGAAAACCAGCAGCAGCTTCGTCAGGTTGGTCATGTTGGCCGTCAGCTTCGTCAGTTTCGTCAGATTGGCCGTCATCTTCAGATTCTTCAGCATCGTCAGCTTGGCCGTCGCCTAGATCAACAGCAAACGAACAGACAAGAATAAGAAAGTGTGTAGCAAAGGAAAAACTTGATTGAAACTTGGTTCAAAGAACATCGGTACCTTGGTTTACATCCTGCCAAACCATGTCGTACTCAAGATCATGAGCAGGGCCATCATACTCAAGGATCTCGTCCCAAACATTGGGATCCATCTAATCTACCCGGGCGTTGGAGAGAGGAGTGATGCTGGAGAGAGCAGACGAAGAGGCCATGAACGAAGTGAGTCCCGGTCTTATATAGGCCGTGATCGAGAGATTTTGATTTTTGAAAAGCAGTAGTCAGTCACGATCGCGAGGGCGGAGAAAATTTGGCGAGGAAAATTTTGCGAGGAAAATTTTGGCGAGGAAAATTTGTAGCCTCGTCTCTGATCGCGATCGCGGGAACGATTCAGTCATGGTCGCGCGGGCGGCAACGCGCGGGAACGATTGCAGCCACGATCGCGCGGGCGCACAGCGGGGAGCAGGCTTACGGCGTGAAACGAGGGAAACGGGAGCGAACGAGGGAAACGAGCTGGGAAACGAAATTTACGGGGGAGTTAATGAAATTTTCTTGGACGCGAGGCTTCCTTGGTCATCGCGCATGAGAGGAATACGACGGAGATTTTTGGATGGAGGGAGTATGATACTAAATAAATATTATTAGATTAACTATGAAATGTATCTTCAATAGTAAATTGATTTGGAGTCATAACTATGAATAATTTTATTAGAAACTTGATCAAGCATGAAGGGCGTTTACTGACAAGCAACCCATATTTGTAATCTTTTTGGGTACGACTGAGTACCTTAGAAAATGTCCGAGCTCACTATTTATCACTTTACCAAAATTCCAAGCTCGCTATTTACCACCAACTGGATGTGGTCAGGGAATCTATTTACACATTGACATTTTCTAATTAGTGATTTTTTTATTTTAAATTTTTTCCTTAGACTGGGAGTCCAAAAAAAAATTATAATAAAAATCAGAAACAAAAATTTAAAAACAACTGGAAAAGCAGTCGCTGGAACAGATAGCTAGAAATCCGGTCGGATGGATTTCAAAATCAAAAAAAAAAAAAGAGGAAAAATCCCGTCTGACGTCACCCCTCGCTCCTCATTTTACTATTTCTAGGTCCCGTTGCACGCACGAGCGACCTACCCGCACCTCTCAAAACCTCCCAAACACGTCGAATTCGCCACGCGTCGTTCCCGCACTGGCCGGATCACCGCAAGCGAGCCTCCCATTGGCCCGACGCCATGGCCCACACCCGCCACTGTGGCAGCCGCCCCTACGCTCACCTCCACCGGGCCCATCCGTCAGGGGAGACACAGCACGCGCGGTGAGCCCACCGGGTCGGTGAGCGGAAACCCTAAACCCACCCGACTGGCTCGCGCTCGATATACAAGACGAGACGACCCGGGGCTGGGGGGCTGAGTGAGATCGGATCGGGGAAGCTGGTTTCGAGAAGTTTCCATCGGGGACGTCGCCGGCCGGCCAGGATGGCGATCCGCATGGGCCCTTCGTACGCCGTCGCGGCACTTCTCGCTCTCGCTGCCTCTGTCGCCGCCGTTGCTGGCGAGGTCTTCTTCCAGGAGAAGTTTGAAGGTGATTAGTTATTCCTGCCTTGATCCTTTGTTCAGTAATTCCCTTGATCCCACCACTTGTTGGCACCAATGCAGTGCGTGTGGAATGGTAGGCGTTGATTTGGTCGGACCTGTGCGTGGCGTGGGCCTTTGGCTCGTTCGTTCACCATGCGAGATTGATTTAGCCGGTGGTCTGTGATGGTACTGACAGTAGTAGTATGATGGGTTTGTTCGCAGGATCTACTAGTAGTGGTTATTTTATATGGTGTTCAGTACTTGAGTCGTATCTGTATGTTTCATCACGTATTCTGGGGCTTCGATCCTGCGGCTGTGAATTGTGATGTGGTAGTTTGAGTCGATCTAGCGGTGTCGCCCTGTGGTCAGTATTCAAATTCGGTTGTACAGTGTGCTTTATCCTATGCCATGTCTGCTGAGGTGGATCAAATTTTATACTGGTTTTGTGTCCTTGACCTGAACATAATTTGATTTGGGGACTCATATGGTGATTTTTGTTTAGGAGATACAAATGCCAATCTGCGGCTTATTACATTTGTGTTTATGTTAGTTGATTAGAAGCATTTCGTGCAGTAGTTCTCAAAATTCAGTTTGCACCAGCAGGTGATCTGCATTAGGAATTATAGGATCTCCAATATTAACTGTCAATTTTGTATATATACCACGAAGCGTTTTCTAATTTTGATGTGGCATTTTGCACTGTTGTGATGTCCAGATGGCTGGGAGAGTCGGTGGGTCAAGTCCGAGTGGAAGAAGGACGAGAACATGGCTGGTGAATGGAACCACACCTCTGGGAAATGGAATGGAGATGCCGAGGACAAAGGTAAATTCCAAAGCATCATAAGAAGATTGGTGATTTCGGTTTATTAGTTACTGAACTAAATACGTTTCTTGTTGCAGGTATCCAAACCTCTGAGGACTACAGGTTCTATGCCATTTCTGCTGAATACCCTGAGTTCAGCAACAAGGATAAGACCCTGGTGCTGCAGTTCTCTGTGAAGCACGAGCAGAAGCTTGACTGCGGTGGCGGTTACGTCAAGTTGCTGAGTGGTGATGTTGACCAGAAGAAATTTGGTGGAGACACACCTTACAGGTAGCCTTTGAATCTATTATTGTACTCTTTCTCCCTATCATATCTGATCTTGTAGCTGTAGTTAACTTTGTTTTTCTGTATTGCAGCATTATGTTTGGACCTGATATCTGTGGGTACAGCACCAAGAAGGTTCACACTATCCTGACCAAGGATGGAAAGAACCACTTGATCAAGAAGGATGTGCCTTGTGAGACTGATCAGTTGACTCATGTTTACACTTTGATCATCCGTCCTGATGCAACATACACCATTCTCATTGATAATGAAGAGAAGCAAACTGGCAGCATCTACGAGCACTGGGATATTCTGCCCCCTAAGCAAATCAAGGATCCAGAGGCTAAGAAGGTAAAGACAATATTTGTTATTGTGTCTGAATTTCTTTGCTTGCACATGTTCCAAAATAGTTGATGTTTATGTGTTGATGATTGCAGCCTGAGGACTGGGATGACAAGGAGTACATTCCTGACCCTGAGGACAAGAAGCCAGAGGTAGTATTTTAGCCATATGCCTAATTTTTGTCATTGGTGAATAATCTTACCTGACCAGAATTTAAAAGCTTATATTGTATAATACCTAATGAGATATTTGCTATTCCTGAAGTCACTACTAGTTTACTTAATTTTGTTAAACAGTACATCTCATTGCCTTTTACCATTACTTCCAGGGCTATGATGATATTCCCAAGGAAATTCCTGACCCTGATGCTAAGAAGGTACTTATGTGGTTATGGTTGTATGTAGTATTGTAGTTTGTGTCATAGGATGAATAACATGGGTTTATAACTTCTAAAATGTACATTGCAGCCTGAGGACTGGGATGATGAGGAAGATGGTGAATGGACTGCTCCTACCATTCCCAACCCAGAATACAAGGGACCATGGAAGCAAAAGGTATGATAGTTCCTTTAACTACATACAAGGCGACAGCAATTGATGTTCTGTGATATCTGACAGCATTTGCTTCATTTGCCAGAAAATCAAGAACCCGAACTACCAGGGTAAATGGAAGGCACCTATGATTGACAATCCAGGTATGTTCCCCTGAAATTGAACCTTGCATCTGCTACTGTTTGGCTATTGGGTTATTAGTAGTGAATCTAATTCTTGTGCTTGACAGATTTCAAGGGCGATCTATACATTTATGCTTTTGACAGCCTGAAGTACATTGGCATTGAGCTGTGGCAGGTTGGTGTTGGATAGTAGGATCTTCATTTCTCTTGTTCAGAAAGACATCACATTTTGGTTAAGCCTTTTGTTTTTCTATGTACAGGTTAAATCGGGCACTTTGTTTGACAACATCATTATCACTGACGACCCTGCGTTGGCCAAGACTTTCGCAGAGGAGACCTGGGGCAAGCACAAGGAGGTATGTTTTTCCTCGTCGTAACATCTCTCAATAACTCATGGTTGATTCATGCATGCACTAACTGTGATGGGTTTTAACAGGCAGAGAAGGCTGCTTTTGATGAGGCTGAGAAAAAGAAGGAAGAAGAGGTATATTTCAACACCAAACCAATAGTGTTTTTGTGACTTGGGTATTTGCATAAGTGTCTTGTCATGATCTATTGGGTTTTGCTGTATGTTGTGTCATTGCCATGCATCCTGGTCCATGCTGACATAGGGATTTATTTCCTTTAGTTTGAACTGAATGAACTGTAATATGTGCTGGGCGCAAGTGTGTTTTAACAGATAAAACTACTGTGGGAAGTGCATCATGAGTTTCACTGTTTATTAGTTTTTGCATGTCAATAGCGGATTACTAATGCTGTGGGGTCTGAACTCTCTTCTTTCTGAATCACAACATTTGTGCTTTTCTGAATCACTGTTTATTATGAATTTCTGTTAACAGGAAGCCGCCAAGGGTGGTGATGATGAGGATGATGACCTAGAGGTCAGCATTGCATCTATCTTATTCTTCCTGGATCATTTTGTTTCCTATGCAGCTTCCAAATGATCTAAATTGTATATCTATCACAGGATGAGGAAGACGATGAGAAGGTAGACTCTGACGCTGAGGATGGCAAGGATTCTGATGACGAGAAGCACGTAAGTTATCGGTGCAAAGTTCCATTGTCCCTGACCAAACATTTATCATGTTCCTGTCTATGTCCTCACACTATGCGATGAATGCCTGTCATTTGCAGGACGAGCTCTAGATGGTGACTGGTGAGGATGATGAGGTGGCCACCGACCTTGGAGCCGCTGTGCCTGATTTGTCATCAACAAGTTACTTTTGTAGAAAACTTTTCTAAGAAGCTGTTTTGGTCGCTATAGCACTTTGTAGTGATTCTTCCCCATTAAAACTGATAGCACTGAACAAGGAAGATCTTTGCGCACAACTGTTGTCTTCCATTCTGATGTTGAATGTGAGCCTGTGAAAGCAAGGTTTCATGACGCACGCGGACTGCAGTGCTTGCACGTGCAGCGTGTTCGCTGTTCAGGATCGCTGTGCCGTTTTCGTTTATGGAATATTCGTGCCTGATTATGGTCCCTTGTCAGGTAAACTCGCCTGGTTAGGCTAGGATTTATAGCTCCCCTGGCTAGTGTCAAGCAAACTCTGGTCTTTTTGCCTGCTTGGCCTTGCCGAAATTTGTGGGGTACTGCGTAGTGTGCTTTGCAGCCTGCAGGATCAACCTTTACAATTGGTACGCGATACCTAAACTCCACTTCAGTTTTTATAAGTAGCCATGTACAATTAAAACATACAAAACCTGTTGGTGATGGCTTATATGCAGCCAACTTTCTCCAAGAATGTACAATTAACAGAACACACAAAACCTGTCGGTGATAGCTTATATGCAGGCAACTTTCTCCAAAAATTTTGTAGAATATGTATTTGAGGGATCCAAAGTTGACTTTTAGTGCTTGAAAGTACATATTATATAGCAAATAGATAGCACAAGAATACCGATCAACAAAATTGCAGCCTTTGCGACAAGCCAATTTATATGGTAGATAAGTTCAAGGCCAACACCCGTATATTACAAAAATCCAGCCCAGAACTTGACGAATTTCAACAGAATTGTTCAAGTCAAACAAATTTATTCCATTTCAGAGTAATAATCAGTACCTACATGCCCCAACAAAGGGGCTTCGGATTCAGAACAAGATACTGATTTCCATAAAATTACAACTACCAAACTGCAGGGAACAGTGGAAAAAAAAATGATCAAGTAGACATACTCTAGTTTACCTACATAGAAACCAACTCATCGAAAGGAAAGGGTTTACCAGCCGGCTAGCACTTGACTTCTGTGGCGGCGGTGGTTGTGCTGCAGCTGCTGGATAATTACTGCCATAACATATTTGTCCAGGCCCTGGACTGGTTCTTAGCTGCTCGCAAACCTCTGGTGATACAGAGTTCGAAAACCCTTCGACAAGTGAACAATTCCATGGATAAGTAGATCTGACACTGAGAGACACATTTGATAAGCAAATATTGCTGAAGTTATCCCCTGGGATGCCCTGCAACATTCCCGCAACACCAATGTTGACACCCACAACATCCTTGATAGTTATGTTGCTTATGGTGGGAAGTGCACTCTTGTTGTAATTATCATCGGGTGTTCACCATAGTTTCCAGTGATCCTGATGGCTATGGAAACATTGTCAAAGCTTACATCGGCTACATAGACGTTCTTCACGTATCCACCACGCCCTGGGGCTGTCTTGATTCTGATTCCATGCACTGAGTTGACAATCCGGATGCCCTCTGCTCGAACATCTGATATACCACCTGACATCTCGCTTCCAAAGGCAAGTCCAGCACTGTTCCTTGTCTGTCCTGTAATGTTGCGGATGCTAATGTTGGAGCTAGGATGAGCAAAAGAGATGCCATACTCATCCCACCCACTCTTGATGACAACAATGTCATCGCCATTTCTGATGTAACAATCTTCAATGCAGACGTTTGTAGATGAGTCTGGATCGGTTTCAAGTTGCATTAGTACTGGATATGGTTACAAAAAAATAAAAATAAAATAAAATAAAACATGCAATTCAGGACTTAACAATGTTGACAAAACGAGACAGACAAGAAATACTGGTGTCATACATCAAGAAACAGTTTTTTAAAGTTTTTTTGAATAATTTATGCAATAACCTATGGTCTTTCACTTAATTAGGACTCATATATCAGAAGAAAAGAGTCAAAGCTCCACATATAACATACCTAATGACTATCTCAGTATTGAGCATACAAATGTATCATGTACTCTATATTTTGAATAGCTACTTAAATTTTATCCTAGTTCAGATTTAGTTTTGTTCCTTTCAAGCCAGAACAAAGTCTTGCAATTTGCATCCTACGATCTTTTCTTAGAAAGTGCACGGCCAACTGCTAAATGGAGCAAACAGGGCATAAACTAAATAAACTTTTCATTTAAAGAAAGAATTCAGAGAGCCATAGCAGCAGGACTGCATAGCAGCCCCATAAAGCACACCTGGATCAATGCCGCCGGTGTTTGGTGAACTGATAGGTGCTAGGATCGTGAGATGCTGGACCAGGACTTGGCTGTTCATTCGGGAAAAACACTCTAAATGATAAAATTACCATTGTGATTGAAATAGTGCTTCAGTAGTAAATGATAATAGGAGCGCTGAAAAAGTACCTGCAGTATACAGGATGGATATTCCAAAATGGCGAATTTACAAAGGTTAGGTTGGAAATAACAACTCTGGTAGAGTACATCAGTTCAACAAGCGGTGGTCTAGTATAATTCAATGTGTGGTTGTGAAACCAGTCCCACCAAACTGCACCTTGGCCATCAATGGTGCCATTGGCACCTGAAAAGAGCATGAACGATAGCTTGTCATGCACCAGAAGATTAAAAAGGCTGCTGATGGCAGATTTCGGCTAATTTAATGGTATTCTATGAAAGAAAACAAGCTGAAACAAGAGCAAGCAAACGGGCTAGCACTTACCAGTTATTATTACATCAGTAAGATTAGATCCAAATATTAAACTTTGATGCCTTTTTCCGGGGAGTTCTCTACCACGCCCATAGGATGGAAGAGCATCAATAACTGGCCAGTCAGAGGAGTCCTGCAAATATCCTTATAAGAACACAATGAAGAAATGGCTGCACTGTTGTTTCATCAGAAACTTACTCATCAAAATATGAGATGTACTTATAGTAAACATATGATTAGTATTATGATTATTTACTATTAAGATGTATAGGCAATTCTACATTCTTTTAGTTTCGATAGGTGAGAATTGTACGAAATAAAAAAAATCGAAACGTGACAAGGCAAAACATAAGTAACTGTACTTAAAGTAGGTAAATTTTTGTCTACAAACCATTTGTGAAATCATCTTACTGGTGATCCAAGAATTACTGCATCCTTGTCCAGTGACAGTGTGAGATGGCTGATTAGACTAAAACTCCCTGTCAACCACCTTCCAGCAGGCACAAACAGCTGCGCCCCACCCTTGTTTGCAAGTGAATTGAGGTAGAAGAGCGCATTTTGAAATGCTTTCGTGTTAAGAGTCACACCATCTCCAACAGCACCAAAATCTGTTATTGAGGCACGGTAGGGCCTTTCAACACTTGCCGTCAAGTCCTCGCAGTACATGCTCCATACACTAGCCCATTGGGTCTGAGCAACAATGGTTGTGAAAACCAAAAGGACTTGAAAAATCTGCGCAAAATTTGAAGAGTATGAATCAATAGCCTTAAAACTGAAGTGTCTTCCATTCTTATTGTTCTACGCAAATATGCTGGATCTGCATTACGTTGTTTCCATGGAAGACAGAGCAAAAACTGAACAATCCACGAACAGATGCATGTTTTCAGCCTTTTCAGTTTTCAGGGCAGGCTTGTTTTGTTTCCATGTTCATGGTTACATTGCATAGGAAAAGGTGAGAAACAAGGATGGCAGCTATGGTAGCTCATTTTTAGGCTAAGCTGAAGCACATAGCAAATCTGCCCTCCACACGGTGGGTTGTAACGTCAATAAACTAGCAAATCCAGGCCTTGTTTGGATGCAAATGTATTTGTCTCAAACCACATGTGTTGGAGTAGAACTTAGTTCAAATACGCTCCAACCTACTTCCAACACATGTGGATTGAGGCAAATACATGGACATTAAAATAAGCCCTTAGGGTTAATAGATCATTTGGTTCCTTGCCGATAAAAATCTAAGACAGGATCCGAGCACTTCTAGAACCAAATTAAAATTCAGTACTCCTAGAGCACTCGTAGAGCTGCCAGTGGAGCAATTCTCTAGCAAAGCAAAGAAATACCAAAAAACTGAAACGAAACCCCAATCCAGATACAAATTGTTGCCCCCTTACACTCACGGATCTACTCATCTTCCTGCTCGAGTTGAGCATTCACTCCTTTCCTGCTCCAGCGGTTGGTTACTGAATTCCCATCAAAACAACTGCGCCGCCAGCGGGAGACAGAACCTGCAGGAGCCGCAGGGTATTAGCGCCACAAGACCCACGAAGAGCGCGCGTGCCAGGTGCACGGTGAATCGAGAGCAGAGGAACTGGCGAGCTTCGCTCACCGGAGTGGGGGTGGGCAGAGCAAGAGGTGAGGTGGCCCTTCTCGGACGGCGAAACCCCTCTCGGCTCGTCGCCTCGCGGGACAGCCTTCCCGTCTCGATGAGCGAAGTGGCGGCGACGGCGGCAGGACGCCGGCAGCTTTCAGGATTACGCGATGGAATGCGAGGGGAAGTGGAGGTGGTGGAACTGCGTCAATCATGGCGCCGCCGAGGGGGACCAAAAGAAATGGATAGAGGAATGTCAGCGTGGTCAAAGCATAAAGATAACAAGCTGCGGGATTAGAGTATAATCGAGTTTTTTTTAATAAAGGCTGCTGGATTAAGCAATACACTGGCAAAATAGCTATGTCCTTGAACTTTGCAGCGAAGGGTCAACTTGGTCTCTCAACTTTCAGATTGACCAGGTTCAAGTCCCTTTAACTTTCAATTTTGGGCCAAACTTGTCATTATGCATGCTTATATGGGGCTCCATATTAACATGAAACTAATATAAAATGTCTATTTTACCCTTGAATTTACATATACTAAAAGTAAATATATGTTTGAGCACATACAATTTATCTATCAAATTCGCATGAGTGACTTTAAAAAGTACAAGCAGATACATTTTTTAGAAACTATATTTTATGTTAGCTAACAAATATATTATTACGTGTATATGTATTAAGAGGGTATGAGGAAATATATGTTTGACCAACATGAGCTAAGGGTAAAAGGGGCATTTTGCATTTGTCTTATGCTAATATAGAACACCATAACACCACAAGGATGGATTTGACCCAAAACTGAAAGCTGAGGGACTAAATTGGCCAATTTGAAAGTTGAGGGACGAAGTTGACCATTGCTGCAAAGTTCAAGGACCAAAATGGCTATTTTGCCCAATACACTATGGACTAATCTAATTAACAAGTTCACAGCATTGCTGATAGTCTAATTAACAGGATTTGTTTTAATCATATATAGCCGAACTCCCCGAGCCAGGTGGAGCTAGCCAAACACCCAACTCTAGAACTTTAGGAGCACTCTGGAGCTTTAGTGCAAATGGGATTGAAGTTTTTTTTCCGAGACATCTAAATATTATCTGCGGCAGTCGTTTTTTTAGCTACCATAGCGGATACCTTTGTCCGTCATGAAAATCAATTTACCGTGGCGGACAACTTAAAAACACCTGCCACGGTAAATATCTATTAACCGTAGTGCGTAAGTAAATCAATTTTCTATGGCGGCCACCTTTAAAAGTCCGCCACGGAAAATACAGAGGCCCAATAGACCCAGGGCGAGGCCTAATAAACGTTATGAACAGAGGAAGTTAGGGTTTCAGCTTTCACTCTCTATTCTCTCTCACTCTCTTCTCTATTCCCAACACCGCTCGTCCTTCGCACACCGACGCCGCCCTTCACTCCCCCCTTCACACCACACCGACACGATGCCCCTCTCGCTCCCCTCATGGCCCTCCCCCCACACGGCACATCTCCTCCTCCCTCCCACACGAGTTGGCCCTTCTCCCTCTTTCCCCGAGCTCACTCCCGGGGAGGTGGCCACTATGACGGTGGGGAGCTCGCCCGCCAGCGGACCCTCCTTGCGCCAGTGGGCACACGACTTCTCTGCCTCTCCCGGCGGTGTGGACAACGCGGTGACCCTGGGCGGCGACGTGGACGGCGGCGGACCCTCCTCCACTTCTACGTACACGCCCACGAGGCTACGGATGGTGTACGACAAGTGCATCCAACGGCGGCGGTGGATCTAGATCTAGAATTTGGAGTGGGCTCACCGGCGGGCTCGGTGTAAGGTCCTAGATGGCTAGAGGGGGGGTGAATAGCCTATAAAAATTTTCTACAAGCTCACTAAAACAAACCGGTTAGAATAAAACACGGAGTAAAGCGGTTTGCCCTAGCTCTAATGGTCAAGCAAGCCTTCTAGTGACAAGACTAAATAATTCTATGATCTCTAGTCCACTCAAGGTCTATGTCACTACTCTAGCTAATGAGCAATCCTAATATGGTCCTTATACTAGCAAGAACAACTACACAAGGCAAAGCTAGCTCTCTACTCAAAGTAAACTAGGAAGGTAAATGCATGAGTGAGAGTGATATACCAACACGTAGAGGATGTCAACCAATCACCGGAAACAAGATGAACAATCAATCACACGAAGGTGATGATTGTTGACACTTGTTAATGCATACTTTTAATTGTCAATTAAACATGGAAAAGGACTAAAATATAATTAGACAACCTTATTAGGGGGTTTATACTAATGATTTCCATGAGTTTTGGTAAAGTTGTGATTTGCGGGGACTTAACAAAAAAACGGTAGAAATCGTAACGCAATCCAACTCCGAAGCAAGACTAGAAGGCTCGAATACACCCGACGTGAACGAAACTTGACACCGAAGAAAACATCATCTAGAAGACTCCGAAGCCACGACGCATCGCGGGCCCCGAGTGGAGCCCACCCCGGGCCGATCGGGCCCAATAATCAGCCGGCGGATCGGCTTGGCCCCCCAAGTCGCCCCTGTTTCGAAACGTTCCTCCACCGCCTCTAAGACGCAATCTAATCCGGTCGTTTGATGTCGGTTTGATCCGAGGGCGTCGGTTAAGCACGAGATGCATGATGATTAGTACCACATTGCTCGCCGGGTCGAAGAGACATAAGAAGACCCATATATATAGACCCCTAGGCCTCCCCGATTAATCAATCTCAGTTCAATCTTCAATTCAATCGGATCATCAACGACGACAAGAGATAGAAGCTCTAGATTAGAATTAGATTGAGAGTTAGTTTTGCAAGTTGAGAGAATTAGAGTGCGGTTGAGGCGGAGTTGAAGGAAGGCCCGGAGCCGTCGGCGCCTCCATCTTCTTCCTCCTCCTCGAGTTGGCGCCTCCATCATCGTCTCCCCCGAGCCGATGCCATTGAGCACGACTCGAGATCTTGTGGATTGTTCGAATTCCATTCGAGTAAGTGATATTGTCTCTATTGTTCTTAAGGTTCGTATTTCTTTGATAAGATTACTTTGATTCCTGTCGCTCTTGAATTAAAGTTGTTAGATTAATGTAAGCGTGGTGCTTAGATTGACTAGCTTATTACGAATACCTTCTATAGGCCGGGGTGAAGACACTTGTTAAGGCCGATCGTAGTGGTGACAAAGACTATTGAGTCCTTTGTTACGCCGCCCCGCTTTATAGAAATCGTAGGAGACCCCCGCATTGTTAGCGTAGAATCCCTTTATTAAGAGTTTCTTCATGACAACCCCTCTTAAGAACAATGTGCAAATGATTTACTTGAAGTGAGAACAAGACCTTCCTACTAGAACTCCTTATCTTTATTATCTATCTAGTTTTATTAAACCACTCAGAGATCAGTAGTAAATCTCAAGAACCCCTTCTCTACGTTCTCCCTGTGGATTCGATATTTAAAACCCATCACCCCGGGTGAAGTGCTCACCGGTATCCGTGCGCTTGCGGATTATCCATCATAATATTCCTGTAGGCTTAGCAAATACCAACAAGCATTTCTGGCGCCGTTGCCGGGGAGAACGGTTTAGAGATTTCTTGAGTATACTTTTATCTTTTCTTTTAGTTTAAATTCTTATCCTTTTCTTTATCATGGATACTACATCCATTAAAGATTTTTCGGCACCTACGGAGCTTAGCCTTAGGCCTATACCATCATCCAAACCAATTCTATCCGAGACCTATGAGCTACGCCCGCAGTTAATAGAGATGGTCCAAACCAACACTTTCTTAGGAATAGAAGACGAAGACCCTTATCATCATCTCCAACAATTTGAGCAAACATGTGATTGCCTTCATATAGAGGGTATGTCCGATGAGACTATCCGTTGGAAGCTCTTTCCATTCACATTGAAAGGAAAAGCTCGCCAATGGTATGACAGAACCAAGGAGAAGAAGAAAGGCGATTGGGGAACCCTCCATGCAGATTTCTGCCTGGATTTCTACCCCGTTTCCAAAGTAGTCAACCTTAGAACCCAGATCATATCTTTCAAACAGGAGGATAGTGAGTCGTTGAGTTCATCCTGGGAACGTTTTGAACTTCTTTGCAAGTCTGGACCAGATCTAGGCCTTCAAGACCACATTTTACTTCAACATTTCTATATTGGTCTTAATAAAGAATCTAGAGCCTATTTGAATACCTCCTCACATGGATCTTTCATCCATCTTACATCTAGTGAAGCTAGAACCATCTTAGACAACATTCTAGCCAGCGCCAATGATGATCCAAAGAGAAGAGAAATCTTTAGAAGAAGAAATTCCGTAAATAGCTACACCCGAACCTATGCCGAGAATCATCTCAACCCGTAGCTTCTGAGAATCATCAAAGGAAAAACATTCTTTTCCCCGATTTTATGAATGATATCGAGGATGATTTATTTTTCGATTTTGGAAACACCTCGAATTATCATCAAGAGAAAAAACCTCAAAAAACGCAAATTATCTTCACAAGAAGAAATTGATCGCGTTGAGCAATACTTCTCAGGACAAAACACTAAGGAGCTTGCATCTATCATGAGTGCGAGAATGGTTAGAAGAATCAAAACTTTCTTCCGATATGATCCGTTTGGAATCACCTTCTATACCAATTCAATGCATAATTAATGCAATCACCTATGATGCACTTTATAACCCGGTCGTAGGAATAAATATAATGGCCTTATCCTTTTTTCGAGCAATTTAGTAAGAACATGCCATTATCTCCTACTACTAAGTTATTAAAGCACTCCCTCAAGTAAATTGTCCAAAGTTCAGAATTCTTTACACTCTACCTATTCGGGTAAATGACATGTTAATCAACCCGAGCTTTTATATCTTTTGATATTAGGGAGTTTGACCTTTTAATAGGCCATCCGTTAGAAAGACTCCTTAAAGAAGGATACACGGAAAACTAGACATTTGTCTAGGCAAAGATAAATTTCCCTTACACTTCGCACATTCAATTCATATCGAGACCGAACCCAGTCGCAACTGCACCCAATGGAAGAGGTGAAAGAAGCATCTATAGAACATTTCGTAGAATCCAATCAAGAAGATGTAATCGAATTCTTCATCGAGGAAGAGGAAGAAAATCCAACCGAATCCGAACCTCGATGAATTCGAGGAAACCTCGAGACCTCCCATTGAACTTAAACCTTTACCACCGGTCTTAGATATGCCTTTTCGCATAATGATCCCGAGTCCCCCGTGATCATTAATGATAAACTCACTCGGGAAGAGACTTACAGTGTTAATGACTGTCTTAGAACAACATCGTTCAGCCTTCGGCTACTCACTCCAAGATCTAAAGGGCATCAGTCCCGCCCTTTGCACACATCGTATACCTACAGATCCCGATGTTCCACCATCTAGAGAGCCTCAACGAAGACTTAATAATGCGATGAAAGATGTGGTAAAGAAAGAAGTTCTAAAACTTCGCGACGCAGGGATTATATATCCCGTGCCACATAGTGAGTGGGTAAGCCCCGTGCAAGTTGTGCCTAAAAAAAGGGAGGCATGACAAAGAGTTAAAAATGAGAAGAACGAATTAATTCCTCAAAGAACCGTCACGGGTTGGCGTATGTGCATAGACTATAGAAAATTAAATAAAGCCACAAAGAAAGATCACTTTCCACGCCTTTCATTGATGAAATGTTAGAACGGTTGGCAAACCACTCTTTCTTTTGTTTTTTTCGATGGATATTCGGGGTATCACCAAATCCTAATCCATCCCAAAGTGATCAAAGCAAAACCACTTTTACATGTCCATATGGAACTTATGCATATCGTAGAATGTCTTTTGGATTATGTAATGCTCCGACTTCTTTTCAAAGATGCATGATGTCTATATTTTTCTCGATATGATTGAAGAGATTATGGAAGTTTTTATGGATGATTTTTACGTTTATGGAAAAACCTTCGATGATTGTCTAGAAAACTTAGATAAGGTTTTGCAAAGATGTGAAGAAAAGCACTTAGTCCTTAATTGGGAAAAATGTCATTTTATGGTTAGAGAAGGAATAGTGCTAGGCCATCTAGTTTTCGAAAGAGGAATAGAGGTAGACCGAGCTAAAATAGAAGTAATTGAATGACTACCTCCACCGTGAATGTTAAAGGAATAAGAAGTTTTCTTGGCCATCTTTGGTTTTTATAGAAGGTTCATAAAGAATTTTTTCTCATATTGCTAGACCTCTTACAAACTTGTTAGCTAAGGATGTTCCTTTTGATTTTGATGATGCTTGTCTTAAATCTTTTGAAACTCGAAAAAAATGCTCTTATTTTCGCACCCATTATTCAACCCCAGATTGGTCTTTACCTTTTGAAATTATGTGTGATGCAAGTGATTATCTTTGTGGGGGCTGTTTTGGGACAGACAAAAGACAAGAAACATCATGCTATTGCTTATGCTAGTAAAACTTTAACGGACCTCAACTTAATTATGCCACAACCGAAAAAGAGTTACTAGTCTGTTGTTTATGCTATCGACAAGTTTAGATCTTATTTGGTAGGAGCAAAAGTTATTGTTTACACCGATCATCTTTGCTCTTAAATATTTGCTCACTAAGAAAGATGCTAAACCAAGATTAATACGATGGATTTTCTTTGCTCCAAGAGTTTGATTTAGAAATTAGAGATAAGAAAGGAGTAGAAAATTTCATTTGCCGATCATTTGTCTAGAATGCATTTTGAGAAACCACAAGAGTTACCCATTAATGACTCTATGAGGGGACGACATGCTCTATCGGATCTCCGATCCGATCCCCGGTATGCGAGATATTGTTAATTTTATGGTTGCAGGTTATGTACGACTGGGGGGGCGATAAGAAAAAGCTCATTTATGAGAGTCGCCATCACCTATGGGATGAGCCATACCTCTTCCGAGTATGCGCTGACGGCCTACTCAGGAGGTGTGTACCGGCAGAAGAAGGACTACAGATTATCGAGAAGTGCCACTCATCACCATATGGAGGTCATTATGGAGCATTCCGCACACACGCAAAGATCCGCAAAGCGGATTTTTTTCGGCCAACCATGTATCAAGACACGGGACTTCGTACGAAGATGCAACGCCTGTCAGAGACATGGCAATATCAATTCTAGGGATGCCATGCCGCTGACGACCAATCTTCAAATCGAGCTCTTTGATGTCTGGGGAATTGACTACATGGGACCATTCCCAAAATCCGGACCCTACGAGTACATCCTAGTGGCAGTTGACTACGTTTCTAAATGGGTTGAGGCCATGCCATGCAAGACTGCTGATCACAAAAGCTCAATCAAGATGTTTGAAGAAATAATATTTCCAAGATTCGGTACACCAAGGCTAGTGATAAGTGACGGAGGGTCCCACTTCATCGACAAGAATTTCGAGAAGTACCTCTCATCTCATGGGATCCAACACAACGCCGCTACACCTTATCACCCATGAGACAAGTGGTCAAGCGTAAAACGTCAAACAAGCAAATCAAGAACATCTTGCGTAAAAACGGTTGACCAAATGGGAACTAAATGGAAAGACAAAGGCTACCCAAGCTCTTTGGGCTTATCGGACAGCTTACAAGACTCCCATCGGAATGTCTCCCTACCAAATTCGGGTCTACGGAAGACATGTCACTTGCCTGTTGAGCTAGAATTCAAAGCTCACTGGGCGATAAAAAGGTGGAATATGGACCTTGATGAAGCCGGAACAAAACGAAGAATGCAACTATCTGAGCTAGAAGAATGGAGAGAGAAGGCGTACCACAGTGCCAAGATCTACAAAGAGAAAACCAAAAGATGGCACGACAAGAGAATCAAGAAGAAGGAATTCCACCCAGCGATCGGGTATTACTTTTTAATTCCGTGGTACGACTTTTAGGACATGGAAAACTACGAAAGCAAGTGGGAAGGACCATACAAGGTGGTGAGTTCATCATCACACGGAGCTGTCACTCTTCAAGATAACGAAGGTACGCTATTTAAGGTAAATGGTCATCGCCTCAAAATATTTTTAGAGCCCAATAAAGATTTAGAAGAATTAGATGTTATCGAGTTCTTCGAATTACCCAAAAATATTAATTTTCACGAATAATGGGCCGACACCAGGTTTTTCGGGATAATAAAAGAGTTAGAGCACCCCACGACAGAACACGTCGCGAGGCGACACGTGGCCAGGCCGATCGGCCCAAATAACAGGCCGATCGGCCCACGTGTCCCCCCTCTCGCGTCCTGTTTTGTCCCACACGGTCTCTTGCACGTTTAGTTACGGAAAAATCACTTTCCAGATTTGTTTTAGTACCGTAAACCCAATCTCTCGTCCCCGAAAAATCCTGACCCATATATAATCAAGGATAGACCCTCCTCTTTTCTCATCTAATCTCCAATTAGCAGCCATGGCTGAAAAGCAGCTTGTCCCCTTCAATGAAAAAGCCAAGCAAGTCGTTCCTTCCTTCAAGCAACCCAAGCCGCTCGCCGTCATACCACCCGATCATACCCCGCTTCCGTTTGTCCCACCTCGTCGTCCTCGCACGCCGCCGCCACCACAAGGAAGCAAGCAAGTCATGTACGCACAAATGCGATCGCCGCCGTGAAGCCGCACTAAAGAAGCCGATCCATGTTCCTAGCTACATGGAGGTTCAAGAACCAAAGAAGGGCGGCGTCTTACACGTGTTCGCATGGACACCAACGACAACACGAGGGAGCACAAGTACACTACAGCACCTCCACGCCGTACTACCATTAACGGAGTCCGTGCCAAGGAATCACAGATCAAGAGGATTCCCGCTATCGAGGCCAGCCAGCGTATGCCACAGAAGAAGAAGACTAGAAAGACCGTAGCTGACCTCGCACTAGATGTAGCAGCCCTTGCAGAAACATGCAAGGAGATTCACCGCGTCAATAGCGCCCTCACTAATTCCGTCCTCCGTCTCTTAGAGAATGAAGGAAAGAAGAAGCGCAAAAAACCAGAAGAGGATGCTAGTCGCAATTCAAAGAAGGGCAAGGGCCCTATGTAAGCACCACAATTAGAGAGCACATGAGTCTTAGCGTTTGAGTCTTAAAGTTTAGTTCGATTAAAGTCGTTTAATTTGGTTTAGTTAAAGTTAGTTTGCTTAAAGTACTAGGAAGTTCGGAATTAGGTAATAAAGTGCTCTCTCTTTATCGATAAAGTAATCCACAAGTTGAGTTAAATATTTTTCTATATTTTTCTGGATATGTTTTTGTCTCCACCATGTTTTGTATGCAAGATAATAGAAATCAAGTGTGGGGAGAGCCGTGCCAACCAAAACGTAGATTTTCGCGACGGAAATTAAGAAATTGAATAAAGACGGAACCATCGACTTCGACGACGGACCGCGGCCCGACGAGACCAGAGGCGGACCGATTGGCCCAAATATCAGGCCGATCGGCCCCGACCGGCCCCCACTCAAGCCCAAAGCTTCGTCCACCGCTCGGTTTGCTTCCTAAAACTTTCTAATTTTCGTAATTTATTTTCCGTTCGAATTAAATAAGCCTTTTTTCGTTATGGTATGTTTACCTATATGAAAAATATGTTTTGAACAAAGTTTTGCATGATTAAATTCCTACATATATCTGTCACTTATTGGGATGCTTTAATTGCTTAAAACATGAGAAAGAATAAAGTTAGAATAAGATCTTCTTTCTTTTATCTTGTCTTTGGAGAGTTATTTATTTCAAAATATTAAAATCATTAGTTATGCTTCTCCTTTGTGATCAATGATACATCCTAATAGAGCCGTAGCAATCATTAAAGATATATCTAATTAATTGTTGCTTTCTTGTGTTGAGCTTTGTCAAAACCACGACCCATGTTGAAATTTGTCTAAAGTCTAAGATCAAGATCACATACACTTTGCTTTCACTAAAGTATCCATGCTCTAAAAGTTTTAATCTCTATCTCCCATAATTTTAATTGTTGAAAAAGGTACAAAGACTATGAAAAAAGCCAAATGTTTAAAATTCTAAGAGTGGAGAGAAAAGTGAGAGAGAGGAGAAAATGAGCAAGTGTTCTACGGGGCCGAAGAACCCCCCTCTAAAAAAAAAAAAAAAAAATAATAAAAAAAATAAAGAGAAGAATAATGGACAAGTGTCCGAGGGTGAATAGGGCCCACTTCTCTAATAATTGAGAGAGTAAAAATGGACATGTGTCCGAGGGTGAGTAGAACCCACCTCTCTACTAATTAGCTGGTTACCTCGCTTAAAAAAAAAAAAAAGAAAAAAAAAAAATATAATAATAAATAAATATAAATGTTCCAAAAAGGGAGATAGAAGATTTTCAACTATAGAGAGCAAAGTGGTAATAATTTTGATTCACATGCACATCTTGATCTATGACTTATGACATCTATCTCCATGGATCCACAGATTGACTTAGCAATAAATACAAGGTAAGTATGCTACATGTTCTTGAGCTCCACATATAATAAATGAACTGTGAGGATATAATATACTTTGAGAGATTTGAGAGTGTCACAAAGGAGTAAGTACAGCTATGCTTTCTTTTCAAAACTTATGCAAAATCTCTCCAATAGACTTGATTAAAGAGTAAAGGTGATCTGTTTCTAACCAATTCAAGCTCAGAGATCCTAAAGTGCAGGTATGACCATGGAAATATAATCATGATCCATGCTTAGACCATCCTTTTATCGAGGACGAGTAAAAGCCTAAGTGTGGGGAGTTTGTTGACACTTGTTAATGCATACTTTTAATTGTCAATTAAACATGGAAAAGGACTAAAATATAATTAGACAACCTTATTAGGGGTTTATACTAATGATTTCCATGAGTTTTGGTAAAGTTGTGATTTGCGGGGACTTAACAGAGAAAAACGGTAGAAATCGTAACGCAATCCAACTCCGAAGCAAGACTAGAAGGCTCGAATACACCCGACGTGAACGAAACTTGACACCGAAGAAAACATCATCTAGAAGACTCCGAAGCCACGACGCATCATCGGGGCCCAGAGTGGAGCCCACCGGGCCGATCGGTTTCCAATAATCCGCCGATCGGCCCCGCTTGGCCCCCAAGTCGCCCCTCGTTTCGTAACGTTCCTCCACCGCCTCTAAGACGCAATCTAATCTGGTCGTTTGATGTCGGTTTGATCCGAGGGCGTCGGTTAAGCACGAGATGCATGATGATTAGTACCACATTGCCTGGTTTGAAGAGACATAAGAAGACCCATATATATAGACCCCTAGGCCTCCCCGATTAATCAATCTCGGTTCAATCTTCAATTCAATCGGATCATCAACGACGACAAGAGATAGAAGCTCTAGATTAGAATTAGATTGAGAGTTAGTTTTGCAAGTTGAGAGAATTAGAGTGCGGTTGAGGCGGAGTTGAAGGAAGGCGGGAGCCGCCGGGCGCTCCATCTTCTTCCTCCTCTCGAGTTGGCGCTCCATCATCGTCTCCCCCGAGCCGATGCCATTGGAGCACGACTCGAGATCTTGTGGATTGTTCGAATTCCATTCGAGTAAGTGATATTGTCTCTATTGTTCTTAAGGTTCGTATTTCTTTGATAAGATTACTTTGATTCCCGTCGCTCTTGAATTAAAGTTGTTAGATTAATGTAAGCGTGGTGCTTAGATTGACTAGCTTATTATGAATACCTTCTATAGGCCGGGGTGAAGACACTTGTTAAGGCGATCGTAGTGGTGACAAAGACTATTGAGTCCTTTGTTACGCCGCTGCCCCCTTATAGAAATCGTAGGGAGACCCCCAAGCGTTGTTAGCGTAGAATCCCTTTATTAAGAGTTTCTTCATGACAACCCCTCTTAAGAACAATGTGCAAATGATTTACTTGAAGTGAGAACAAGACCTTCCTACTATAACTCCTTATCTTTATTATCTATCTAGTTTTATTAAACCACTCGGAGATCAAGTAGTAAATCTCAAGAACCCCTTCTCTACGTTCTCCCCGTGGATTCGATATTTAAAACCCATCACCCCGGGTGAAGTGCTCACCGGTATCCGTCAGGCGCTTTGCGGATTATCCATCATAATATTCCTGTAGGCTTAGCAAATACCAACAATGATCCACAAGCCGAGACAAAGAACAAGTCGATTTGTTCACCCGGAGTTCACTTGTACACCGACAAGTTAGTCTCCGGTTGTGCCGACCAACACAAGGATGGTGTTTGAGCTAGGCGCTGCCCTTGCTAGCCTCAACACACCACTCAACAAGTGTGGTACCCAAGACACGAGCAATGTATTCCTTGCACTTTGTCTTCCCGATGAGGAGTGCGTAATCCTCTCACAAATCAACCGGAGGTGGCCAAGAAACAATCACCTCTTCTTGCCAACAACTCCACCAAATCACCAAGCCGGCTAGGAGCGGTGCCTCCAAGAGTAATGAGACAATCACCGGCTCACAAAGCTCTCCAAGTGCCTCTAGATGCAATGATCACAATGCAATGCACTTGAATCTCTTCTTCTCTCAAGAATGAAGCTCACAAGCAAGAATGAGAGAGAGAGGGGCTTTGGCTCAGCTCACACAAGATTGGGAATGTTGCAAATGACCAAGAGAGAGAGCCAAGCCCGGCCAAATGGGTATTTATACCCCCCAACCCGAAACATGGAAGTTGGGGGAAAAATCCCCAACTTTCTGCGCCTGACCGGACGCGCCGATCGGAGTGACCGGACGCACCGGTCCAGCGTCCGGTCACTACCGGACAAACGCGCCAACGGTCACCACCGCTTGAAAATCGCCCGGTGACCGGGGACGCACGGCCGCTGTCCGATCAATGACCGGACGCGCCGGTCAGCTGGCGCCCGGTTTCAAAACTCTCTGGAATCGACCGGACGCAGGCCGGCCGGACGCGCCGGTGCTCTTGTGCCCGGCGTCTGGTCACCCCGTGACCAGCGTCCGTTCATCGTTCAGGCGCCATTTCTTCTCCGTTGTTCCAAACGAAGTTCCGCCACTTGATTCTTGTTGCCAACTCGTCGAAGAACACCCCGACCACCAAGTTAGCAATTTGAAAAAACATTTTTGTCAAGAGCGGAGTTAGCTCTCTAGGTTAGAATGCATGCTTATGATTATGAACCTAGAGGCATATGAAGATCGATATGTCCGACAATTGTCCCTCTTTATAGTACGGCTTATCGATCCTAAATCACTCACACCCTCTATGGTGTCTTGAGTGCAAAACCAAATGGCCCTATGGTTATACCTTTGCCTTGAGCCCATTTGATCTCGAAACTCTACCAAGTTGGACACTTGATCATCTTTTGGATCACCTCGATCCATCCTCCATGATCACCATGTCCAACAATGGCATGACCAATCTCCAATCTAATTCAACCACTTAGCATAGAGAGATTAGTCCTTAGGTGTCACTAATTGCCAAAACCAAACAAGAGATCTTCAATCTCCCCCTTTTTGGTAATTGGTGACAACTCGCATAAAGGTTTTATGATTAATGTTTTTGAACATATCATGGTTGTCCAAGCATTTTGCTTACAATCATAGGATTGGACAAACATCATAGTTCGGTTTTGGTAGCATGAGCTCCCCCTACATGTATGCCAAGAGTTTGGAACGAAGCTTTGCATACATGTATGAATATTGAAATTGAGGGATGAGCCATGTTACCAAAATGATGCTTAAGGTGAAAGAAATGGACCTTTGAAGCGTGATACCAATCGGAGTTGCGCCATTTTCACCATACAAGCATCAAGGTAACTAGATTTTCATCAAAACTCAAGGTACCACGTGAGATCACATTATAAGCAAGGTACTTGAATTAAGAGCGGAGTTTTAGAAAATCTAGCTATCTCCTATGCATGCTAGTTATTCAACCACTTGCAAACCTCTTGTGAAACAATGAACTAGCATACACCACACAAGCATGTATATATGGAATTTAAATACATGTGCAATGAGCAAGTCATATGTTAGTGCACAAACAAATGCAACAACTTGTCTATGAGCTTGCTCCCCCTACTTGTGTGAACCACTTGTTAAACTCATGAACCACATGAGAACCACTTGAAAACCTCTCAAAAACATGTGGAATTTTTAAATTTTTCAAAACCTTTCATGCACTAATCTCTCCCCTTTGTCGACAATTTCCACAAAAGGTATGACCATGTTGTGTATCGGAAGAGAGAATAGTACTCAAATTTGGTCAAATTTGGATCACTTGTCAAACATATATTTCGGTTTGAACCAAAGACAAGCTTCTTCACACCTCATGACAAGGGTTATCTTGCCTATGTTGAAGCATATGTGTGAAAAGATAGCCAAATTCAACACTTGAGATTGCAAGCCCATAAACATGTCATATGTCATCACTAGATCAATCAAGCATACATAGCAATAGTGATGGCATACATACATTGAAATCCTTTTATTTTCCATGAATGCTTCCTAAGGCACAAGTTATATGTCTATATGTTCTAACAAGTCCTTAGATATCATGAATGCCATGTCAAACAATGATACCTTTGCTTTGCTTGATGAAGGGGCATGTCATGATGTGGGGTGCATTCAACTCATGTTGGAGAAGTCAAGGATATTCAATTCATTTCTTAGCTTGCAAAACCTCTTCTCATCTAGTGGCTTTGTAAAGATATCGGCCAATTGATCTTCGGTGCCAATAGGTTGGATAACAATGTCACCCTTTTGTTGATGATCTCTAATGAAATGATGCCTTATGTCAATGTGCTTGGTTCTTGTATGTTGAACCGGGTTTTGAGTCATCTTGCAAGCACTCTCATTGTCACAATACAAAGGCACATGATGGAAATCAAACCCATAGTCCTTCAATGTTGATCTCATTCATAGCAATTGTGCACAACAACTACCGGCACTAATGTATTCGGCCTCGGCGGTTGAAAGTGTCACACCGGTTTGCTTCTTTGAGGACCAAGATACTAGAGATCTTCCAAGGAATTGACAAGTTCCACTTGTGCTTCTTCTATCAACCTTGCATCCCCCATAGTCGGAGTCCGAATATCCAATAAGCTCAAAGTTTGACCCCTTGGGATACCATAGCCCAACATTTTGAGTGTGCTTCAAGTACCTCAATATCCTCTTTGATGCGGTGAGGTGACTCTTTCTAGGTGAAGATTGAAATCTTGCACACTTGCCAACACTAAACATGACATCGGGCCTAGAAGCGGTCACATAGAGTAAGCTTCCAATCAATGACCTATAGTACCTTTGATCAACCATATTGCCACTTTCATCATTGTCCAATGATCCATTGGTACCCATTGGTGTATTGATGCCCTTGGCATCTTGCAATCCAAACCTCTTGACCATGTCTCTAATGTATTTCCCTTGACTAATGAAGGTGCCATTCTTCATTTGCTTGATTTGAAGACCAAGAAAATATGTGAGTTCACCAAGCATAGACATCTCAAACTCTTTTGCCATCATCTTTGCAAACTCTTCACAATATCCTTGATTTGTTGAACCAAATATGATATCATCAACGTAAATTTGCATCACAAACAAATCATTGCCAATCTTCTTGGTGAATAGAGTAGTGTCAACTTTGCCCATCTTGAAACCTTTCTTGAGTAAGAAGTCTCTCAACCGCTCATACCATGCTCTAGGTGCTTGCTTCAACCCATACAATGCCTTGTTCAACTTGTACACATGGTTGGGACGATGATAATCTTCAAAACCGGGTGGTTGCTCAACATACACTAGCTCATTGATGAAGCCATTGAGAAAAGCACTCTTGACATCCATTTGATAGAGTTTGATGTTGTGTGCACATGCATAGGCCAATAGAATTCTAATTGCCTCTAATCTTGCAACCGGAGCATATGTTTCACCAAAGTCAAGACCCTCTACTTGAGTGTATCCTTGTGCAACTAGTCTTGCTTTGTTTCTCACAACAATGCCATCTTCATCTTGCTTGTTCTTGAAAACCCATTTGGTTCCAATGACATTGTAGTCCTTCGGTCTCTCTACCAATTCCCAAACCTTATTTCTATCAAAGTTATTGAGCTCTTCTTGCATTGCAATGACCCATTCTTCATCCTTCAAGGCATCATCAATCTTTTCGGGCTCCTCTTGTGACACAAAGGCAAAGTGTTCACAAAAGGCCGCAAGTCTTCCTCTTGTTTGTACTCCACTTGCAATGTCACCCACAATTTGATCAATTGGGTGATCTCTAGCTATGCTTGAGCTTTGGAGTATTGGTGGTTGATTGCTTGAGCTTGGTTGATCACTTGTTGTTGCTTGAGATGATGTACTAGCTTGTTGATCTTGCACTTGAGCACCACTAGCTTGAGTGATTTGCACTTCATCTTTGTCATCATCAACTTGGGTCGGCCTAATATCACCAATGTCCATGCCTCTCATAGCATTTACCAATTGAGTTCCACTAACATCATCAAGGTTCTCATCTTCATCTTGAGACCCATTGGTTTCATCAAATTCAACATCATGGACTTCTTCTAGCACTCCACTTGAGTTGTTCTACACTCTATATGCCTTGCTTGTGGTGGAATAACCAAGTAAGAATCCCTCATCACACCTCCTGTCAAACTTGCCAAGTCTTGCACCCTTCTTCAATATGTAGCATTTGCACCCAAATACTCTAAAGTATGCAATGGTTGGCTTCCTTCCATTCAATAGCTCATAAGGTGTCTTGTTCATCATGGGATGGCAATACAATCTATTGATGTAATGGCATGCGGTGTTGATTGCTTCGGCCCAAAATGATTGACTCACATTGTACTCACTAAGCATTGATCTTGCCATTTCAATGAGAGTCTTTTTCTTTCTTTCAACTAGGCCATTGGATTGTGGTGTGTACTTGGCCGAAAGTTGATGCATGATTCCATAATCATCACATAGCTCATCAACTCTTGTGTTCTTGAACTCACTTCCATTGTCACTTCTCACTTTCTTCACTATGATGTCAAACTCATTGTGCACCCTCTTGAGAAATGTCTTGAAGATTGAATATGTATCACTCTTGTCATTGAGAAAGAACACCCAAGTGAATCTTGTATAGTCATCCACAATCACAAATCCATACTTGTTGCCACCAATGCTTGTGTATACGGTTGGGCCAAACAAATCAATATGGATCAAGTCAAATGCCTTGCAAGTACTCATGAAGCTCTTCTTTGGATGAGTGTTGGCAACTTGCTTGCCGGCTTGACATGCACTACATAGTTTGTCCTTGTCAAAGTGGACATCCTTCAAGCCTCTTACTAGATCATGTTGAACTAACTTGTTGAGTTGCTTCATGCCAACATGACCAAGTCTTCTATGCCATAACCAACCCGTGCTAGATTGAGATATCAAGCATGTGCTAATTTGAGTCTCACTTGCACCAAAATCCACAAGATAGAGATTGTCAAATCTAATTCCCTTGAAGATCAAGCTTGAATCTTTTGTGCTCACAATCTCAAAATTATCTTCACCAAAGATGCACTTGTAACCAAGATCACATATTTGTGCCACCGAAAGCAAATTATACTTCAAGATATCAACTAGTGCCACATTTGATAGTGTCAAATCATTGGTTATTGCAACCTTGCCTACACCTTGAATCTTGCCACTTTTGCTATCACCAAATGTAATAGGCTTGCCATTGTCTTGAGTTGAATCAATAATGTTGAACTTCCTTGCATCACCGGTCATGTGTTGAGTGCACCCACTATCAAGTATCCAATGGTTGCCCCCAATCTTGTAATTCAGCTACAAGGAAATCAATAATATTTAGGTACCCATTTTCCTTTGGGTCCTTAGAGGTTAGCAACCAAAGCCTTTGGTACCCAAATTGCCTTCTTCTTTGGGCCAACAATGGGTATACCAATGAACTTTGCCTTGACACCCTTCTCACCCTTGGTAAGCAAATAACAAGAATCAAAATGTATGGAATGCACTTTGCTTGATTTCTTGTTCATGTTCATTTTAGCACATTTATGCTCTTGATGCCCCACTTGCTTGCATCTATGGCAATAAGCACCATTGCTCTTCACAAAGCTAGGCTTTGGGGTAGCAAAGGCCTTCTTGCCTTTCTTGGGGATATAGCCTAAGCCTTCCTTGTTAAGGGAAAACCTTTGGCTACCCAAGCACTTTAGCAACCGGGCATCCCCACCATATTCCTTGCCTAAGGCGTGAGTGAGCTCATCCACCTCTCTTTTTTGAGAGTCTCATTCTCAACTACCAATGAGGCATCACAAGTGAAACCATCACTACTAGTAGAGATAGAGTGGGTTGATGTGGATGTGGAAGGAATGCATGGCTCTTCAACATTAGCCAAGAATGGTTCATCTATAATGTCACATGTTGAGCCAACATCCTTCTTGATGGTTAAGCAAGCTTTATCATTCTTCTCTAAGAGCAAGGCATGGGCTTTTTGAAGCCTTGTATGAGCTAGCTCCAATTCCCCATGGTCTTCCTTTAGACCCTCATGGGTGGCCTCTAGCTCACTAAAGTTTTGCTCAAGAGTTTTTACACTCTTTTGCAAAGCTCTACATTCCTTGTCCTTAGTCTTAAGCATGATATGAGTTTGCTTAAGCATCTCAAGAAGATTATCTCTAGTGGGTTCATCATCATCATCTTCACTATCATATTTTACTTCATTATCGCTTAGTTCATCATGCTCATGCAATGATACCTTAGTGGGCTTAGCCATGAAGCATGAAGGTGATGAGCCGAAGAGGGATGATGTCTTGTGTTGGCCAATTGCACTCATGGCCTTGGGCTTTTCTTCCTCTTCATCGGATGAACCATCACTATCCCAAGAGCAAACAAATGCACCATCACTTTTCTTCTTGAATGTCATTGACTTGCTCTTCTTGTTGGTCTTGCTACCCTTGTTTGCCTTGTGCATTTCCTTCTCTTTCTTGATTGGGCAATCGGCAAGAATGTGATAAGGGCTATCACACTCAAAGCATTTTCTTGGCTCTTCATTGTTCTTTGATGAATCATTTCTTCTTCTAGAGCCTTGGCTAAATTTCTTGTTCTTCAAGACTTTGCTAAAATTCCTCACAAACATAGCAAACTCTTGATCAATCTCATCAAGATCAACTTCCTCACAAACTTCCTCTTGTGCTTTGGCTTTGCCCTTTGCCTTGGAAGTGGTGGTGGCGGCCTTGAATGCCACAACCTTCTTATTCTTGTCATCTTCCATCTCCACTTCATCTTCCATTCTATCAACTTGCTCATCGGTTAGCACTTCACCGAGCAAGTCACTAGGTGTCATGGTGTCCAATGCTCCTCTAAATAGAATCTTCCTCAACATGGCAAATCTCTTGGGCAAACACATCAAGAATTTGTGCCCAAAGTCTCTATCCAAAGTCTTCACACCCAATGCCTTGAGATCATTGACAATCACTTGGAGCCTATGGAATGTGTCCGGTATGCTCTCATCTTTCTTCATCTTGAAATTCTCAAATTCACTTTTGAGAACATACAACTTGGCACTCTTCACCATCTTGGTGCCCTCATAGGTCTCACCTAGCTTCTCCCACACTTCACTTGCTCTATCAAGATCCTTGATTCCTTCAAACACCTTGACATCCATGCCATTGTACAATGTGTTCAATGCCATGGTGTTGCATTGCTTGTTGGCCTTGTCGGTGGGAGAGAGATTGGTTGGATCAAGGATGACATAATCCTTCTCGGTCACTTCCCATACTTGGTCATTGATTGATCCCAAGTACATTCTCATGGTTCTCTTCCAATAATCAAAATTCTTGACCCCATCAAAGAACGGAGGCTTTCCCCCAACATGGTTGAACACAACATGAGCCATACTATCACACCAAGGTTGTTAAGCCTTCAAATATGGTGACCACGGCTCCGATACCACTTGTAAGGTCCTAGATGGCTAGAGGGGGGGTGAATAGCCTATAAAAATTTTCTACAAGCTCACTAAAACAAACCGGTTAGAATAAAACACGGCGTAAAGCGGTTTGCACTAGCTCTAATGGTCAAGCAAGCCTTCTAGTGACAAGACTAAATAATTCTATGATCTCTAGTCCACTCAAGGTCTATGTCACTACTCTAGCTAATGAGCAATCCTAATATGGTCCTTATACTAGCAAGAACAACTACACAAGACAAAGCTAGCTCTCTACTCAAAGTAAACTAGGAAGGTAAATGCAAGAGTGAGAGTGATATACCAACACGTAGAGGATGTCAACCAATCACCGGAAACAAGATGAACAATCAATCACACGAAGGTGATCCACAAGCCGAGACAAAGAACAAGTCGATTTATTCACCCGGAGTTCACTTGTACACCGACAAGTTAGTCTCCGGTTGTGCCGACCAACACAAGGATGGTGTTTGAGCTAGGCGGTGCCCTTGCTAGCCTCAACACACCACTCAACAAGTGTGGTACCCAAGACACGAGCAATGTATTCCTTGCACTTTGTCTTCCGACGAGGAGTGCGTAATCCTCTCACAAATCAACCGGAGGTGGCCAAGAAACAATCACCTCTTCTTGCCAACAACTCCACCAAATCACCAAGCCGGCTAGGAGCGGTGACTCCAAGAGTAATGAGACAATCACCGGCTCACAAAGCTCTCCAAGTGCCTCTAGATGCAATGATCACAATGCAATGCACTTGAATCTCTTCTTCTCTCAAGAATGAAGCTCACAAGTAAGAATGAGAGAGAGAGGGGCTTTGGCTCAGCTCACACAAGATTGGGAATGTTGCAAATGACCAAGAGAGAGAGCCAAGCCCGGCCAAATGGGTATTTATACCCCCAACCCGAAACATGGAAGTTGGGGAAAAATCCCCAACTTTTCGCGCCGACGGACGCGCCGATCGGAGTGACCGGACGCATCGGTCCAGCGTCCGGTCACTACCGGACAAGCGCGCCAACGGTCACCTCAGTTTGAAAATCGCGCGGTGACCGGACGCCAGGCCAGCGTCCGATCAATGACCGGACGCGCCGGTCAGCTGGCGCCCGGTTTCAAAACTCTCGAATCGGCCGGACGCAGGCCGGCCGGACGCCGCCGGTGCTCCGTGCCCGGCGTCCGGTCACCCCGTGACCGGCGTCCGTTCGCCGTTCGTGCGCCATTTCTTCTCCGTTGTTCCAAACGAAGTTCCGCCACTTGATTCTTGTTGCCAACTCGTCGAAGAACACCCCGACCACCAAGTTAGCAATTTGAAAAACATTTTTGTCAAGAGCGGAGTTAGCTCTCTAGGTTAGAATGCATGCTTATGATTATGAACCTAGAGGCATATGAAGATCGATATGTCCAACAATTGTCCCCTCTTTATAGTACGGCTTATCGATCCTAAATCACTCACACCCTCTATGGTGTCTTGAGTGCAAAACCAAATGGCCCTATGGTTATACCTTTGCCTTGAGCCCATTTGATCTCCGAAACTCCACCAAGTTGGACACTTGATCATCTTTTGGATCACCTCGATCCATCCTCCATGATCACCATGCTCCAACAATGGCATGACCAATCTCCAATCTAATTCAACCACTTAGCATAGAGAGATTAGTCCTTAGGTGTCACTAATTGCCAAAACCAAACAAGAGATCTTCACTCGGACATGGGCTCGCTAGTGGGCTCATATTTTTTTATTTTTAATGATTAACCGTGGCAGGTGTTTCTAATGTGCCCGCCATGGTTAATTTGCTTCGTTACAGGCTCCAACGCCCGCCTCGAAAAATTTAAAGCACCCGCCACACAAAATAAATCTGTACTAGTGAAACAGATTCATGCATCAAAATTTTAGCGCCAAAGCAAGAGGCGCTCTTTCTTTGCAAATAGAGGGCAATGCTTGAAAATTGAAATCGTGATTCTGAGTCAGGCGCCCTTTTTCACTTTTGGGCCATCTAAGTGACTGCCCGTAGCTTCATCTTGCACTATTGCTATCCACTTTAGCCCACCTCTTTGGCCATAGAAGCATTTCCCTTCCACTTCACCTTCAACCAGTTGTTTGATATCAACAATCCACCTGCCGAAGAACATGATGAACTGAATGGTGGGACAAGGCAGGCTAGGTGTGCATCACCTTGGTCTCAATCTTCAAGAAACATAGGAACACCAAGAACTTCATCAAGGTTAGCACATCTGTCTGTCTCCCAAAATGAGTGGTTTGTATTGAAATTGTGGTTTTGGTAGGATTTCCTCGCCCCCGGCCTGCCTCATCTCTATGCCGGATTTATGATAGAACTCTGTGAATACATCTGGTACGAGGGCGCCATTGAACCCACAGCCCAGCAGCAGCAGCGACCTCTGACTTGGCTCCATACACCACCTTCTGTGTAGTTGCAGGATATGCATGAACGAAACATGTGTGAACAATCATCATCTTCAGTGTCTATACTGTTTCAAGTTATGATGTACTCATGTACTACGAACGAACCTTTAACTTGGATAGGCGAATCAGTCCCGAGCACATCGGGCATGGCTCACAGGACGTGTAGATTTCACAGTCGGAGAGGTTGATTTTCCCTAGTTTTTGCAAGCCTGAAATGCCGAGAGATTCAAGAGTGCAATATTATTTTTTTGTGAGCTTAGAAGGAACTAGATTAAGACAGGCTTAAACTGAAACCACCGCTACCTGTCTTATGGCAGCTACTTCGGCATGAGCCGATGGATCAGTGTCCTTCCGGACTAAGTTGTGGCTGCTGACCACCTCTTCATCACCACGGACGATGACTGCGCCGAAGGGTATCCGTCGTCGCACTCGACTGCCCGGTAAGCTTCATCCACGGCTTTGGCAATGAACTTGTAGTCCCGCTCTTCTTGGCTTGCTGCTGCTGATAAGACAAATCTCAAGTCAGACACTCTCTTTAAACAGTGGACAGTGGTCACGTACATAACCGAACCGACAGATTTTTCTGATCAGAAGATGCATTAGTAATTTTAGTATGCCACTGTCAATATACTGGTCTGTATTGTTTTCTTCCCAAATTTTATATATGGTGATCAATTTCAGGGGGTTCACCCCCTATTCCATGTTCCTACAGTTTGGCAGCTTAAAAACCTCCAGGAGTTCAGTTTTTCTCTAGATGTTTACTAGTTGCCTGTTTTGTTGTGAAATGGTCTGTCCACCATTTCTGTTAAGCTTTCTGTTTTTTTCAATTCCAAGTCACCGCAAATTTCCAGACTTAGCCAAATTTTCGAGGAGGATTGAAAAGGGCTTTCTGGAATGTGACCGGACCCACTGGCGCGTCCGGTCCAGCGACCGGTCCTAGCGTCTGGTTGGGTCGCGCGCCGCGATCGGTTTGCAGACCTTTCTGTTTAACCGATCGGACGCGGTCACCGGAGCGTCCGGTCACCCCCCGCGAGTCCGGTGAGTCAGCTAGGCGTTCAGGCCTGCTTCGAGGCATCGACCGGAAGCACCCATGCGTCCGGTCGGGTCGCGCTGATCGTGATCGGTTTGCAGACCTTTTCGTTAAACTGACCGGACGCTGTAATCGGTGCGTCCGGTCAGCTTGTTTCATGCGTCCGGTCGGTTTTTGAGGCTTGGAAACGTCCAAGGACGGTTTCCTAAAAGGATGAGACCACTCTCCTCCATATAATAAAGAGGTTCATGGCCGATTTGATCCCATCTACATCCAATCGACAATCAATCTACCTCCTGTCCCGTTTGTAGGTCGTCTTCTTCCCTCAACCCCTCTATCATGCTGTTCGGCGGCAAACTCCGCGTTCTTCGTCGACGCCCTAGGCGGCCACGCCGTCTTAGGGCACCCCTCGCGTGCGTCCTCCCGATGGGTCTTCCGGAGGTGTGTTCGGAAGTTCTTCCAGCCGTCACAAAGCTCTACATCGGCCCCAGCGATCTCTCGATCGTTTGCCGCCGATTACGCTATGGTGCTCGCTGCTACAAGGTTGATCCAACCTTCGTGGGTGTTCAAGGCCCTCCCGATGTGTTGGTGTGAAGCCCTAGTTTCGCGTCAATGGCTATATATACCTTACAACGGACAAGATTCCTTGTCTGTTGAATGACTTTAGCTAAGTAATAAGAAGTTTACTATTGTTCACGCCTTTTTCTGATGCTACCCTGTGGGGGATCTGGAAGCCAAGAAATAGCATGTGCTTTCAGAATGTAGGTTGGAAACTGGAATGATGTGAAATCTTTGTTGCTGAAAATTGTGGTTATCATCCAAGAGAGGGATGTGCTCTGCCGGTCTGCCCAACAGACAAGAAAATGGAATTCACCTCAAGGCTGCAAGAGCTGAAGGATTTGTCTCACAAATCTCTGGGTGAATCAAGTGGTTGTTGATCCTGGGAAGCACTACTTATTCGATAATGCAGGGGACTGGACAGCCAAGTCAATCTCTCATGATTCATGAAGCTCAACTGCTCAAGACTTGCTGTGTGGTGTGGTGGGGATTCCTGGGAAGAAAGAACCAAACCCGGTATTGGAAAATGGCCTGATCTGGTGAAGCTGGCAAGCTGGTTCTTCCAAGTGGAGTGTATAGTAGAAAAAGAAACTGATGTGCTGGTGTGTGACTGTGTGAGCTTGCATCAGGGTGGTCTTTGGCTCTGTTGTTTGCAGCTAGCCTGGAGGTCTGAACTCATTGTGGATGTGGATCATCCGAATGTTGTACATAAAAAAAAGAAAAGAAAAAAAAAACCCTGAACCACCTTCGCCGCGGCCCGAGAAGATCGCTGCGAGGACCTCACGACTGCGAGGAAGGCAGCGACGGGGCCTTTCCCTGCTGCTATGTCATCTTGGGCAGCTTCGAGATCAAATGATTCAGACCTCACGGCGCCAGCATATCCGATGTCGGCGGGAGCACCTCACGCCGCTCGCGCGTAAGCGGCAGGTGGGGATGCCCAAGGTGGAGGTCGAAGAGGAGAGGATGGGGTCGCAGATCCAGTGTCGACTTCCCGTCTTCGCCGACACGACGACGACGGCCTTTGCTCACACATTCTAACGGTGAGCAACGACCTCTCTTCCGCCAATGGCGACCATTCGGCGTCGCGATGCACCCCTGGCGACCGGTATCACAGAGCCGGTGGCATATCTATCGCCAGATCGATCCACATTCGGTTTTTGGATCAAGCGTGAGCCGGTTTGTGAATCAAGCGTGAGCGGTTTGCCGGCTATGGTGTGGAAGGCGACATCACTTTGCCTTCGTCGGACGCGCTGAGGTGGGGTGTCCATGGATCTCAATTCTTCGACACTATGGATGCCGGTTGATCTTTAGTACACGATCTTTATGTACTAAAGTTTCTTTTTTCTTATATTTTGTAAGAAGTTTGGCTCGTGTGTGGTAATGCAGAGGCTTTGGCGTGTGCATTATCGCAGAGGCCGGAATGTAATTCCATTATCTAAAAAAAAGGGGAAAAATGCATGCCGCCGTGCAAAGCAATATAAGTCATTTCAGACCTACTACCCACCTCGAAGTGGTTGCCACGCGGTTGTTTTGCTTTAAACTGTCATGGTTACTGTTGACACTCAAAATTGACTAAGGCATGGTAAAATTCCAGACTTCTCTAGAAGTGACCGGACGCGGGCGACCGGAGCTTCTTGTCAACCACTTGCGCGTCCGGTCAAGAAAGGCGTGTTTCCATAACTCTCTCGAAACGACCGGACGCTGGCGACCGAGCGTCCGGTCATTTTTGCGCGCCCGATCAGAGCGTCTAGTCGCCAAGCATTCTCGGTGCGATTTCGGAGCTCTTCGGAATCGATCGGACGCTAGTAACCGGAGCGTCGGTCGAACCGATCCAGCGTCCGGTCAACACGCGACAGCTCAGTGTCCGTACAAACCCAAACCGATCTCTTTCCTAATCGTGTTTGGGTCGGTTTTGAGATCGGAAACGCCCAAGGACAGTTTCCTAAAAGGATAAGACCACGGAGAGATCGAGGAATAGCCGCCGCCTCCTGCTCTCGCGAAAGAAAAGGCTGCGCGGCACCGCTATCGTTGCCGCGCCCGTACGGCCCCCGCTCCTCGCGTCCGGCCTCGCTGCCGGTGGTGACGAGGAGCGGGGGTCCGTCCCTTCACCGTCTGTTTTCATAGAGTTTTTCGCCGAGTCCTAGGTTTAGGGTTTGCTCGTCGCCGATGTTCGGCGGTGGAGTTAGGTTTTGTCGGAGGAGTGTGGCTCCTCTGCGGTTTGTTTTTCTTGGCGACGCCGGTGATGCGGAAGCGACGACGACGCAACGGAATAAAATCTCGCAGCCTTCTTCCGTTCTCCGATGGCGATCTTCTCCGACGTCAACAGAGATGCTGTGGAGACTTGTCCAGAGTCGAGGGCCGGCGCGATCGTCTTCTTCTTCAGGTGATGATGTTGTTGACCCCTGTTAATCTCAAGGAAGATGTTCTTTGGTGAAAATCTGAGCTTTGCTTTCGGGTTCCGAAACTTATTTGGAATCGAAGGATGCGTCATGGGTATGGGAGTTGGCCGATGCGCCTGGGAGGCGATTTATTCGGGCTGATTCGCCTAGAAGTAAGTCCTCCTCTGCGGCCTCCACCTTGTGGAGTTTGGCTCTCGATGCCCCACTACGATTTGGAAGCGGCCGACGGCGGTGATGAATGGATCTCTAAAGGCTTTGAGGAAAATGAACAAGAGTTTTGTACTTCTTTATAATTTTCCTTTTCTTAGGATTTCTGTTTGTAAAAGGGTCGGTGTAAGGCACCAAGATTAATACATGTTCCTTCTCAAAAAAAAAAGGATAAGACCACCATCCTCTATATAATAAAGAGGTTAATGACCGATTTGATCCATCTACGTCTAATCGACAAACACATCTACTACTTGTAGGTCAACTTCCCCTCTACCCCATTTGTTTGGCGGCATTCTCCACGAATTTCATCGGCGTTCTAGGAGGCCTTGCCGGTCCTAGGGCATCCCTCACGTCGTCCTCCCGACAGGTCTTCTCGGAGGTGCGTTCGAGGAGGTTCTTCCAGCCGTCACCAAGCTCTACACCGGCCCTAACGATCTCTTGATCGTTCGTGGTCGATCACACTGTGGTGCTCGCTGATTCAAGGTTGATTGCAACCTTCGTGGGAATTATAACATATTTTCACTTTTCTAAATACATTACTTTTGTAGACGTAATCTATGTCTAAGAGCATTTCCTCTCCAAATCTCAGTCTCTAAAATCATAATTTGAAGAGTCATTTTAGGAAAAAAACCACTTTCTATATATTTTCACTCTAATAATGTTTCTATATCTCATAGCCATTCTCATCTTCTATTTTTGGCAACTGAAAATTTAGAATAGAAGATGACTATATCTGGATAACCATAATTAATGAAGCTGCAGGAAGCTAGTTTTGGAAGGATATTGTCATCTTCTATTTTTTTTAATCAGATCTTTATTTCTAGCATTTAGCTAGGAAGGATATTGTCACACCTCATCGGACCGATCAACGAGAGGGGATGACGAGGGGCGTAACGTAGCGAGAGAGAGAGAGAGAGAGAGAGAGAGAGAGAAGGAGGGCGCTTGCGTGCGTGGCCGGGCGGTGGCGACGCAGGTGGCTGGAGGCTGGAGAGCCGAGGGTGTTAACCCTAAATTATTCTTTTCTGACTTGGTCTACCCCCTATATTTATATATATGTTTTTTCAACGCAGACACTCACAACACGCACGCACACTCACCCCTATGAACACACGTACGCAAACCCTACCCCTATGAGCTTCTCCTAAGGACTGGGCAGCCGGCAGATCTGGAGATTCTCGAAGTCACCATAGGCTAAATTATTCTTTTCTGACTCGGTCTACCCCCATATTTTTTTTTGAGAATGACACAAGACAACGCAGACACTCATAACACGCACGCACACTCACCCCTATGAACACACGTACGCAAACCCTACCCCTATGAGCTTCTCCGAAGGACTGGGCAGCCGACAGATCTGGAGATTCTCGAAGTCACCATAGGCTAAATTATTCTTTTATGACTCGGTCTACCCCCTATATTTATATTTTTTTTTTTTGAGAATGACACAATTACAACGCAGACACTCACAACACGCACACACACTCACCCCTATGAACATACGTACACAAACCCTACCCCTATGAGCTTCTCCGAAGGACTTGGCAGCCAACAGATCTGGAGATTCTCGAAGTCACCATAGGCGCCTCGTCGTCGACGGGAACGTCGCTTACCACTTAATGCATAACGCCGGTAAATCCTGGGAAAATCCCGAGAAAAGGTGCGAGCACCAGGATTTGAACCTTGGTGGGTAGCGCCCCACTGGACCGACCTACCATTGGACTACAAGCCAATTCGCACCCCTATATTTATATGAGGGGATTAGAACTGCTAACGGGCCAAGTACATTAGTTTTGAATACTCAATTCTAATTTTCATTAATAAAAATACCTAATAAAGCTATTTAATAATTAAATATTCAGCCACGTTGCATCGGTTTAGGAATGCTTTTGCTGAGTGTGACATCTCTCCCCGTTTAGAGATTCAGGACTCGAGCTGGAATTCTGGATAGATATTAAAATTATTATACGGTGTGTTCTAATAAGTAACAAAATAGAAATCCACCGTCTTTTTCCTTGTCCAGCATATTACTGCTTGCCAAATTTCCCCTTTGTTTTCTCAAACACCTCCTTAGCAATCCAGCGGATTTCCTCGCCCTCGGCCTGCCTCATCTCTATGCCGGATTTCTGATAGAACTCTGTGAATACATCTGGCACGAGGGCGCCACTGAGCCCAGCAGCAGCAGCGACATCCGACTTGGCTCCATACACCACCTTCTGCGTAGTTGCAGGATGCATGACCGAAACATGTGTCAACAATCATCTTCAGTTGTCCATGCTGTTTCAAGTTATGATGTACTAATGTACTACGAACGAACCTTTATCTTGGATAGGCTAATCAGTCCCAAACACATCGGGCATGGCTCACAGGACGTGTAGATTTCACAGTCAGACAGGTTGATTTTCCCTAGTTGTTTGCAAGCCTGAAGAGATTTAAGAGCGCAAAATCATTTTGTGAGCATGGAAGAAGGAACTAGATTAAGAGAGTCTTACACACTACAAACAACAACTACCTGTCTTATGGCGGTTACTTCGGCATGAGCAGATGGATCAGTGTCCTTCGGACCAAGTTGTGGCTGCTGCTGATCACCACCTCTTCGTCGCCACGGACGATGACTGCACCGAAAGGGTATCCGTCGTCGCACTCAACTGCCTGGTAAGCTTCGTCCACGGCTTTTGCAATGAATTTGTAGTCTCGCTCTTCTTGCCTTGTCGCTGCTGATAAGACAAATCCCAAGTCAGAGACTCTCTTTCAACAATAATCAAGTACATAACCGAACTAACCGACAGCCTTTTCTGGTCAGAAGATGCATTAGCATGGGCGTATGGCAATTTGAATATAGCTAGTGGGTGTGAGCTTGCATATATCAGGGTTGTGTTTACACTGTTTAGTTCTTTGGCTCTGTGACTCTGGTGTTTGCTGGGTGGTCGGTGACTTGGTGTTTGCAGCCTGGAGGCCTGACGAACTACATTGTGGATGTGGATTGTGGATCATCCAAATGCTGAAAAATATATATCATAAAAAACCGAAATATAGCTAGGGAAATTTGGGCTGCAGCTGCCTAAGCAACACACTGATGGATAGAACTCATTTGGGTGACTAGAAGGCAAACCAAAGTTATCAAATCGATGGATTGAGAATCTAATGATCACTACCCCGACCATCACTTGTCACATTTTTCTGCAGTTCGTTCAGGTCAAGTGTTGTTACAAGTGCCGCACCTGATCGGCAACAGGAGACTGGAGAAGTGCCGGGCCACCAACAGGAGACTGAAGACGCCTTTCTCTTGTCTGTGTATTCTGTTGGAGTACTTAGGAGAGAACCTGAGGAGGAGAGAAGCTTAGGCCATTTGTAACAGAATTTCGAATTCGTCTTAAGATTCATCGTAGTTCAAACTATCTCATGTTCTTCTTCTTCGCTTGTTCCTCCCTTCCCCAATTCTGCTGCTATCAAGTGTCCAACTCAAAGAACAGTAATAAAGTCGTGTAATCAGCTGGACAAACTGGTTCTGCTACCGATCGGCCAACAGATCTTCATAAGGCCAACTCCAGGGGCCGAAATATAGTTGATGGACACAATCAATCAAAGCTAGAGCTAGTATTAGAGATCTGATTCCCGGTTCATGCGAAATCACTACTAGAGACTCCACTATTTGTATATATATATATACTATATATAGTATTGGAAGAGAGCGAAAGAATACATACCCTGGGACGCCTCCATGGAAGCGTGCCGCGCTCTGCCGGTGAAGAAGACGGTGGAACGCGTGCCTGTATTTAAATACTCATTTGGCCTTGCACGCTGTCATGATGGTTTTGGTTCTTCTCTCTTTCTTCCATACGTGTACAAGTTTTCATATTCCAATGTCTATATGTGTATGAAGCCCATGTCTACCCACCTCACTAAAGTGGTTGCAACGTTGGTGCTTCGGATAAATTTATTATACTCCATTATTCCAAGTTATGAGGCATTTTTTTTTTTTTTATACACAATTATCTCTAGATATAGTGTATATCATTAGCAAAGTACATACTAAAGTTAAAAAATATATAAACCTAAACATTCTATATTAAAACAAAACCATCCATGTGCTTAACCGAACACCTATTTTAATTACAAATTTACAATGAACCGGATTCAAAACTAGACCAAATCAATTTGCCTCGAACGGAGTCATTCGAGCTAACCTAACAATGTCTATGGATTTTATTATTATTTCAATTAATTTGTAAATCACGTGATAGTGGCAGGTACCCATACATCTCATCAAGTACATACATGCACACTCGTATTCCCTCTATCTTCTCAAAGACATCCTCAGCGATTCGGGCCGCTTCACCTGAGCGAAAATTCCCTAAGTAATAGTGGTGAGCTTATCTGAATGGTTGAGGGAACATGAAGATTCGCACTCAGAACCACTTTTGCATGCAGGTGTCCTTTTTATTAGAGTGGGACCCACGTCAGTAGAGTGATTTACTTTTTACAGTTACGCAATCAATTAGAGAACTAATGTGGTCCCCACGCCTGTAAAGTGATACCATAAATAAGCTCCACGACCACTAGGTCCTGCGGCATGCATTTCACGCCGCTTTGCCCTTGCGTGCCTGATCTCCGTGCCGGACTTCTGACAGTACTCTAGTACGATAGCACCTACTGCGCCTTGACTCCATACACCACCTTCTGCAGACTTCTGCAGAGTTAGTTGCAGGAGACGAACGGAGCAACAGTGGCAAACAAACAACAACCTTCGTCAGCTCTCTATGCAATACCTAACAAACAAACAAACAGTGGTAAACTTTGCCTGTTGCGAACGTGAGAGTGGTGTTGCTCAGTCGCTGTCTCGGGCAAACGCTGCTTGTGTTAGAAATGAAAATGGTGAAGAAAGTACGCATGCAGTACCTAACAAAACAACCTTTCGCACTCTCGCTGGTATTGAGAAATTTCATTCCCATACGGCTGAACAAAGCCTCAAGGACAAGTACCACACGAGTCATAATTTGGAACTGCGGGAGTATATACAAATCCAGACAAGCAGTAGAATGCCAGTGCACTTGTGTACACTAAGAAAATCCGGGCAAAAAGGACTCTACATTACAACATGTTAAAACTTATTGAAACAGAAGGCTTGTGCAAGCATGTAAGTGGAACAAAATGTACTACAATCAGGTAGCCTCCCAAGATTTTACAGAAATAGTAGTATGTTGACACTTTATGCCGAATAAAATGCATCAATCAGGCAAACTTGTAAGTGGAAGCTTCTGAATTGTGGCATCATTCTCAATCTAGTACAATGGCACCCAGCAAACATGAAAAGTCAGAGAAGGGACATCATACTCGAATTTAATGCGCTATAAAAGGCACCATCAGAAAAGGGAGAAAGTAAATTTTATTAACTGCACATTAAGTTACAGCAAAGAACGCTCTTGTGTCTGTTTTACAAGAAATCATTGGAATTCAGATATTTTTTTCGAAACAATGGGGCATTTGTCCCTCTGAGTTTGCATTGTACAAATCTGGAATCTCCTCTTCTGCTAAGCATCAGTACATCTGGAACTTCTCCTTAGTCTTTTCGAAGACCTGCTCAGCGATCAACGCGCCGTTGCCGTTGGCCTTCTTGATCTCAGGTTCGCCTTCTGGTAGAACCCAGTGCCTCTCAGAGCATCCGCAATGAAGTCGTCGAATCAATGGCGATGGCAGCCTCTGCCTTGGCTCCATAAACCAGCCTCTGCGTTGCAGGACGGGTAGGAATGTTAGACAACACTCAATAATGTCTTAGCTGTGCCTATCAGTTTAGGCAATCAAAACAATCAAGTATGAACCTTGATTCGGGAGAGATGAACTGCACCGAAGCACATTGGGCAAGGCTCGCAGGACGCATAAATTTCGCAGTCAGAGAGCTCAATTTTCCCAAGCTTTTTGCAAGCCTAAAATATGGACATACAACAACCATCAAACACATAGCAAATAATGGCATTAACTCCCACAACGAGATCAAAGTAATGAAAATTTTACTGAGAGCTACTGCCTTCAGGTAATTTACCTCTCTAATTGCAGTTACTTCAGCATGCGCAGTAGGGTCAGTGTGCTTCAGAACCATGTTATGGCAGCTAACTACTACTTCATCGTTACGGACGACAACTGCTCCAAATGGACCTCCGTCACCGTTATCAACTCCTCGATATGCTTCTTCCACTGCTTTTGTTAAGAATTTGTGATCCCTGTCTTGGACAGCTGCAAAATTCACCAAAATGCATGTCCTAGATCAGTTTTCTTGGTGTCAATACATAAAAGCAAATTTTATCAACTGGCCAAACTGTGACCATAGAGATCACAGGTCATGGTCAAATGGCCAATACTAACCCTTCTGTCATTAAGTAAAGTTGTGCAACTATAAGGTAATTATTACAAAAAAAAAAAAAAAAAAAATTACTACAGCAATGTTCTCACCTTCCTGATGACCAGCAAAGGCAGAAGCAACTGAGATGGTTCCATCCTTTGACTCCACAACTGCAGTAGAAAAGCGCATACATCGAGGTTATGGTTTATTAGAAGAAAAGGTTCTTTTAGTAACTTAATATTGATTATACAACTCCTTTTTTTAGAGGACAGCAAAAGCTTTGCTGCAAATTTTATTCGACGGTAGAAAAGGTTTAAGCAACAAAATTTCAGCACTTTTCCTTCTCCTAAAACTTGTATCTAACCACAAACAGATAAGACCGGCAGCTAGGTAAGAAAAGATATAGCTGCAAGAATAATGTAGGTTCCTTCTGAAGCAAAGACATAAATTTCAATTTAGTTCATGGCATCAGTTCTGACTTAAATGTAACAGATAGTTTGGCTCAATTTCAGGACAACGGATCCACCGTGAACCATTGCAGACATCAATTCATTCATGGCAAACACACAATCGCTTCCCCACTTGTATAGAAAGAGTAAATTTGCCATCAGACACCAGCATGTCCTAGATGAAGGTCATTCATTATTCGGTCTGCATGTACAGCGCAGAACCTTATGGGTGGAGCCAAAGCCAAGCACTACGTTTTGGTTTTATCAGGTACTATTTCTTGGATCCAACCGCTATGGTCTGTCTACTTGCTGTAGTTTGTACTAGAAAGGAAATTTTGTTCCAGGATGTCATGCCTGATGATAGTACTATGTATTTTTCAGTACAGTGGAGCAACAGACAGACAGAGTAGAGACTGACGGACCTTCCAAAGTGACATGTCAGGAAACAGCACAAGAAAACTAGAGAACTACAGGAACGCATTTGACACGTGGATCTGCATCTGAAAAGCTACAATAATAACACGGACATCGATGGTCAGCACATGCGTGTGCATCCATCCATCCACCAACCTTTTATAAGCTTTATTACCCGTAAAAAATTTCAGTCTGTGATGCACGATCTGAATTGGAATCTGACGGGAAAAGGGGGCAAGTTGGCGACAGAGCAGAGCCCTCTGCTCGAGGAAGATGAAATGGCATGCCCCCCATTGGCATCACAATCCGCTCGCAGCTCAACCAATCCCACACCACATCTGCCCCGACCGAAACAGGACCGAGAACAGAGGTGAAATTCAAGGCAGGGAGAGAGGGTGCGGGACAGGAAGAAGAAGAATCGAAGCTGCCGCGGCCGCAGATCGCCACCGGATGGATCGGTTACTGCTACCCATACCAGTGTATCATCATCACACGATCAGAGAGAGAGAGAAGAGAGACGTACCTTGCGCCTCATCCATGGCTGGTGGTCGGAGAGAAGACGGCTCCAGCAACTTTTGAGCGAGAGAGAAGGAAAGAGGGGCGACGGTGCCAAGATTCCGTGATGAGCTCGCGATCGTGTGGGATCGGGTGGGGGTGGCGTCTAAATAAGGAGGCGGGCGAGGGCGAGTGGTCGACTGGGACTCGCCTTGGCGGTCACTGCCAGGTGGGGCCAGAGCACCACCGACCCTATCCGCCGCTGATTGGGGCGATCTGCTTCTTCACCGCTGGCAGAGGGGTGCTGACGTCACACACAACAGGCATGTCCATGTCCATGTGCAGGTAGGTGCCTTGCTCTTGCACGGAACAAGTGTGTGTGATCTGTTTTGGCATGCCAACCTAGGGCCTTTTGGAATTTGGATTGGATGAAAGGACGTTGCATTGGGGCACCAACTCTCTTTGCCGTACGGGCTAAGCACTCTGTCGGTCGGTCGCCGGCGCCGACCGTCGCCCGGGCACGCATTCACATGTCTTCATGCATGTGCTCTTCGATATAATCCCACCCTCACTCGTTATGTATTCCTTTGTCGGTGTTCTTAATTTGTTACGCCCTCCGTTCTGAATAATATCTCGTTTTAGCTTTTTATAGATATATTATTTTTTGTTATATGCACCTAGTTATCTAGATACATAGTAAAATAAATGCATCTAGATAAATCAAAACAACCTATAATTTAGGACATAGGAAGTACCTCAATATTACGATTTTGTGTATGTATGCAATGCAAAATAGAGTATCATTTCCAAGATATTTACAGCATTACTGAATCCTTGTTGATCCGGGTGTGGGAGGAAAAGAAGGGGATTTTTTTATATAGTGTTCCTCAAGTGCTTGAGATGAGATAAGGGTAGCTGGCCTTATTTAGTTCCACAAATTTAAAAAACCTTATTACACTATATGTAAAATGTTTGTCCTTTTAAGTTGTCTCATAGTAACTCATCATAATTTATGCATAGAGTAGAAATAAAATTATTAGAGCAACTCCAACAGTCTGGCAAAACTAGTTTGACAATTTCTCTTGTTTGCCAACTCTCAAATCTAAATGCCAAGTAAAAAAAAAGGGCTTCTCCAATAGTTTGGCAATTTTGGTTTGGTAAATGAGAAAACTGGGGCCATGGAGGGACCGGTAGTTGGGCTTGCGTCGCGCGTCCGCGATCCCGCGATGCACTGAGTCCACCGCCGCGCGCTCGTGCGACTTCTGCCGTCGCTCACCTCCCCTGAACCGTCCATATCACCGCTCACAGGTCACCATCTCCGCGGCACGACACGACACGACACGAAGTCATCCGACCGTGTGTTTCGCATCGCCGATCTGATCCCTGGCCCCGTCGTCGCTCGTCCCGCTGAACTCCACGTATTCCCTCCGTCGCTCCCCTCTCCCCGTCCCGGCCGGCATTCAACAGAATATCAAAACCAGATGAGATGCTCTTGTACTTGGCTGGATCGATCTGCATGCAACAAGGGACGCCTGGGGGCTCAGCACGCGTACGCTGCTATCCTCTGGTTGTAAACCCAGGCAGGAGAGATCGACCAGGGATCGCCGGTCTCCACTGGTCCACCCGCCCGCCACCACCATGTCGTCACTCCCTCTCCACTCCTCGTCGGGCATGTCCGACATGTACGAGATGGCAAAGGGAAGAGTCCGCGCGCGCGTGAGGAAACCACCAAGGGGGGAGACCACGAATGCCAAAGCTCCCAACGCTCACTAAAATGCCAAAGGAGGGCCTGGTTTTGCCAAACTCACTAGATTTAATAGTTGCATGACAAAAACAATTGATGCAATGATATAATAGTTGTTTAATATTCCTAAATTTTAGCTCATGAGATAGTTGTTTCGCGAGGCAACAACCACATTATTTCTCACCTCTCTCTCCTCCATGTCAATAAAATTCATACGTAGCACTCCATGGGACAAAGTATGAGACGTGCTCCTGACGTGTACCAATGTACACGCCCTAAGAGAGATATACTATAGCACACATCCATCTCCAAAAGAATGATAATGCTACTTTATAGGTAATAGGAGATTGGATAAGATATATCGGGTGAAAATGCTCTAACTCACCATAGAATCCTGACGAAAAATAGATAAATCCTCCTAATCCAAATTGTATTCTAACCTTCTACATTTCATCTTTTTTCTTGAAGAAAAAAAAAAACGTTTCAGGATATATTAATGCAAAATGAGTTTCGTTGCTGGAGGCTATTGAGTGTCGGCATCTCTACCGGTGAAATTCAAAAAAAAAAAACTAGTAGACAGGTTGGACTGTTGTTAGAATATAGTACATTGACTACATTCTGTATTTAGCTATAGTGTATATCTAAACATATACAAAAATAGTGAATCTGTACAACCCAGAATCTATTATAACTTGAATTTGGAACAGGAGCATATCCTCTGAGCTGACGCATGCATACGTACGTGGTACACTTGAGCCTATCACTAGGCCCCAACGGATAATGTTGATAAGATAAGAGCCATGTGCTGGCTCATGTTGACGCCTATGTCATCATTGATCAAAGCATCTTTGGTCGGTGATGCTTGCACGAGGAAGCTAGGGGAGGAGCTGTGGGGGCGATACGAGTTTGTGGTTGGTGGTTAAACCAATGCACTGTGCCACCACGTAACTAGAACGGATGACCAAATTATAACTTAGAGTAAAAGTCCATGGCCGGTCCTTAAACTTGTATGGTTGTGTCATCCCGGTCCTCAAACTTAAAAAGCGTGTTATTTGGGTCATTAAACTATGTTCGGGTTTCGTTTTTCGTCCAAACGGGTACCGATCCATGCCCGCATACCAAGATAATACTTAATTGGATGAAATAGAATATTAGCAGGGCCTACATTTAAAATGTCCCAGACACAAAAAATACATAAATATTTATAAACTTTATAAGGGGTGCTTTTGAAAAAAGAAGTCTTTCTTCCCCTCATCCCGTCGCCCTCCCGTGATCGGCGGCGGCGCGTGGCGGAGGCCGGTGCCGGGCAACCCGAGCACGCTGGGGGGCCGTGGATCGGCTGTGCTACGCCGATAGTTGGCGCGACGCCATGGCTGCCGGCGCGGGCGACGGGTTCGCGGCGCGGGTAGGTTACGGGTGGCAGTGCTGGTGCATGCCATGGCCGTGAAGAAGCTCATCAGCGCTAAAACTCCTTCCAGTTCACCGATGAAGACCTGGATTCGAGTACCTCGGGTGCGCGGACGAGTCGCGGAGGAAGTAGTGAGTGCAAGGTGCCAGGGGAGGCAATGACGTCCGCAACGGCCGGCCAAAGGTGCCGCCGGAGCCTCGGTACGAAGTGCATCGGGATAGGCCCGCTTCACGGGACGACAACGTGTGCGTGAATCGAATGTGAACTGCTCCTACCTGATCGTGAACTTCCCATGGCTTTGAGAGAGATGAGAGCTCCATGGATGAGCGTCGGCGATCAGCCAACAGCACAGGGCGAACAGCGACGCACCACAAGCTGACCATGGCTGTGTGGTGTGAGAGAGTTGAGAGGTCAAAGATAGAACTGACATGTGGGGACATGTATGTTTGGATGAATATGAAACCCGAACATAGTTTAAGGACCGAAATAACACACTTTATGAGTTTAGGGGCCGAGGGATGACACACCCATACAAGTTCGAGGACCGCCATAGACTTTACTCTATAACTTATATAAGATACTTTAGCTCTATCTTATGTCAAATTATTTTCTTCAAAAAAACATTGACACCTACAGGTTCAAATGTCAAGAACTGGATGAGGAGCACTAAGGGCATGTACAACCCACAGTCAACTCACCGTCCCTATAGAACCTCGATTTTATCATACAGATTAGATATAAAAGACAACTCATACAACCCATGGTAGGAGGGTCCGTCTATAAGCTATTTAATGTTGTGCATGTATCTTAAGATCAATTACAAATGTATTTGTGTATACCATTATGTGACTGAAACTGAGATTTGAATCCTTCTCTCCAAAACAGATGCACATGCAAATACCTTTAGGTAGTGCATCCTAGTATTTGTTAATACTACTGTATGCGTGTGTTCAAACTCTCTCTATTATTATATTAATGGTTCCTAAAAAATATTGTAATCCTGCTATTATTTTTCAACGATATTATACTATCAAATAGCCATGTAATGGTATACACAAATATATTTGTAGTTGATCTTAAAATACATGCATAACATTAAATAGTTTATAGACGGACCCTCCGTCTAGTGAGTTATATGAGTTGTCTTTATATCTGATTATATGGTAAATTCGAGGTTTTTTAGGACGTCCCGATGCGTGGGTTGTACATGCTCTAATGGAAATGTGAGAACAGCCATGGCGTGTACATCAAGTGGTGGCTGAGGTATTGGGCTGTGAAGCCGTGCGTGGGTTTCGGGTCGGTTGTAATTGTTGTCGAGTATTCGGCCCAGTAGCATTTATGGCCCAAGTCGAGTCGGTTGTAACTGGCAGTGTATAAGCCCAAGGCTGCTTCAGGTCAAAGCATCATTGAAAAACAGAAAACTTTGAACTCGTCTACTAGATAGAAACTTTCGTCTGAAGTCTCCCTCGTGCTTCTCTTGCTGCCGCCCTAAATTCCCTGCTCCTACCTCGAATTCCTTCCAGATTCTACCTTGATCCGGGTTGTGATACATGTTCGCTATATTTAGGATTTTGCCCATCACGTGCACACATACATGCTGATGCCATTTTGTTCATAAAGGAAAATTTTTGAAGTATTCTATTACTGAGGGAAGAGTCTTTTTAACTGCAAGTTAACTGCAGTTAGAGGCAAAGTTGACAGAAATGGCATACAGCTAAAGAAACTTTGGTACAGGATATAGAGATTTTTTTTTTTTCAATTTCAATGGTACACAGGTCATTGTGAACTTTTATAATGGCAAATACAGGCAAATGGCTCCAACTTCAAATTAAAAAAGACAACTATAAACTGGTAGATTATATTGATAAATACAACTTTTGTGTATTTATATGTACCATGATAGATACTAATGTTTTCTCTTTAATTTTCTCAAACATGCGGGAAGCTATATATATCATTATAGGATCTTTATATCTATACCTACTAATAAATAGAGAAAATTTCAGTCCCGCATTTTTTTCACCTTTTTTTACGCCATAGTCTTCCACCTATTTTTCTGAATTGACTTCGGTTACGGTCACCTACGGTGTCCTTTGGTTCACGGAAAGTCACGGGAACGATTCCATAGGAAGGTGATCCGAAGCATGATTTCACGGGAAAATGACGGAAACAAAGCAAAGCAAGCGCGAAAAGAGAGCGCTCGCGAGCTGAAGCAGAGAAGGAACAGAGGTCTGCTCATTTGTCGCCGGGCATCGAATCCAGCTCCTCCAAGGTGAGATCACTTCCCACTGAATCCGCCCTACGCCACCACACCCTCAGCTCAATGACGGCGGTGGATCTGCGGCAGCGCCACGGTGGGCAGATCCGGTCGGAGATCCTGCACATGGGCCGACGAGGAACGCGCCCGCCCACTTCTCACGGCGGCAGGCGGAGGTGGATGAGCAGCAGATGGCCCCGCCCAAGGATTCGGATTCCACGAAGAGGAAGCGGGGCAGGCCTATGTGCTCCTACCTTTACCTTGACGGTGCGGAAGAAAGCCGCGAGGGCGGGCGCGTAGCGGGCGGTTGGCGGGCGGCGTGGCTCGTGAGCGGCGGCGTGGCCACGCGTCGCGAGCCGCCAAGCGATCGGAGGCAGGAAGCGCGGCGTCACTGCTCTTCTCCTTGCCCAAACTCAGGCCTTCGGTTGTGGGCTTTTTTGGGCCAAGCCGCCAAATTAAGAATGGGCTTTCAGTTTATTCAAATTGACGTTGTTTTCCTAAGCTGTTGCCAAAGGGCTTCCAAGTCTATATTCCTATGTTCATAATTCCATAGGATCGGAGAAGTGATGCACTTCAAGGCTTCAGCGACGCGAGCGGACGCTGCGTGGAAAGGGGTGTTGCGGCGACGGCGTGGGAGAGGGCAAGTGTGGCGTAGGGGCATAGAAGAATAGCAGCACAAGCACCGAATAAGAGCAGTGACGACCTGTGCAAGCTGTCCAGGAGAGAGATGATGCAGGTTGTATGGGTCTAGGCCCAAAATGGTGCCGCCCTCATTTTTTTCCTAAGAAATTTATATAACTCAATTATAACCAATGTTCATACTTTTTATCCACTAGCAAATATATATGCCCAATGCAATGCTGAACTATCTTCCCAATCTGATAATAACAGCACCTCTAATCCGCAAGCCCAACAGGAACAACAGGACCAGCAAGCTACGTCTACGGCTGCCATATTCAGGTACACATATTCATGCCCTAACATTCAGGAAATTTTCAGCACTATCAAAGAGATGAGGTCTGGCGCAGCCCCTGGCCCGACGGCCTTAATGCTGCTTTCTACAAAGCTTCTTGGCCGTGGATCAAGGATGATGTTTTTAAGGTAATCAAAGATTTTTATTCCCATACCTTTCTTCCTTCTGAAATTAACCAAACCTTCATTACTCTCATCCCAAAGATCACCCAACCCACTACTCCTAAAGACTTTAGACCCATCAGCCTTTGCAATGTTATTTATAAAATCATTGCCAAATCTCTAGCCAACCGTCTCAAGCAACATCTCCGGGATATATCAATCAAGCTCAGTCACCTTTGTTGCCCACAGACATATTTCCTCCAATGTTATTGTCACCCAAGAAATCATCCACTCTTTCAATCTTAGAAGTTACAAACATCATGCTTTCATGTTAAAAATAGACCTTGCTAAGGCTTTTGACAGGCTTGAATGGCACTTCATCGGGGAAGCTCTTTGCAGGTTGGGCCTTAATGACACCTTTATCAACCTTATTTATACTTGTATTTCTTCTCCTCAATTTGCAATTCTAATGCGATGCTCCTTCTCAAAATTTCAGCTCTCAAAGAGGGCTTCGACGAGGATGCCCCCTCTCTCCCTACCTCTTTGTCATTGCTATTAATGAGCTCTCTATCGGATTGCAGGAGAATTTGGACACTAATCATTTAACAGGTGTCTCCATCGGACATGGATGTCCACCAATTCACTCCATTCTATTTGCAGATGATCTTATATTATGTGGTAAGACAACTATGGAGGAGGCACAATTGATTAAAACAATCCTTTATGACTTTTGCGGCGTTTCGTGTCGGACACCAAACCTCCAAAAATCTTCTATTTACTTGAGTAAGAATGTCTCATATGCCATGAGAAGGGATATTAAGGCCATTTTCCTGTCCAAGACCTTGACTAACACCCTTCACCTTGGCCACCCTTTAATCTTGACCACAAGGACAAAAATAGAGCCTACAACTTTATTTATAACAAATTTTTTGCTAAGTTGGGTACTCTGAAAGCTAACAAACTTAACCATGCGGGTAGGCTCAGTACATCAAATCAGTTCTTTCTTCTATTCCAATTTATTATATGTCAACTGTCCTCTTCTCCAAGGCTTTTATTGAAAAAATTAACACAATTATTAAAAGATTTTGGTGGGCAGGAGTCCAAGAAGAACAGGAAACAACCCCAATTGCATACAGATCATGGGAAGATATCTGCAGGTCCAAGGAGGAAGGAGGACTGGGCATTCGAGATTTGCACACGGTTAATAAAAGTCTTATTATTCATTCAGCCTGGAACGTTGCAACTCAAAAAAACTGCTTCCTTTCTGCTATACTAAAAGCCAAATATTTTCCTCACTCTTCCTTCTGGTCAGCCCCTAACAATACTATCAAGTCCATCTATTGGTCCTCTATTTTGCAGGTGAGACCTTTACTCAAGGCAAATGCATCTTACCAGATCCATACAGGGAACTCTTCTATTTGGTCTGAACCTTGGGTGCCGATCTGGGAAAACATCCATGACCATCTTCTGCTACCTATCACCAATTCACCACTTCCTTTTAAGGTTGCTGACCTATGGATCCAGGATACACACACTTGGAATGACAACCTCCTAAACACAACCTTCTCCCGTGAGGCTGTCCAAACTATCCAAAATATTCAGGTTATTAACTCTGACCAACCAGACATCCTTAGATGGACACCCTCTACTAATGGCCTCTGCACTACCAAAACAGTGTACAAAACCTTAGCAGCCCAACAAAGCCACTCACTCCCAACCCAAGGGTCAAGGAGCATTTCACAGGATGCTAACCTCATTCTTCAAATGGTATGGAAATGCAAGGTAATCCCTCCCCTTCTCCAAACTTTCACCTGGAGACTTCTTAGAAGGGCTTTGGCTACTGGGGCTCGGGCTGGTCGCTATTCTATCCACATTGACAAGCATTGCTCTTACTGTGGCAAACTTGAAACTGATGTTCATTTATTTTTCAAATGTGATATTGCCACTCAAGTTTGGGCTGCTTTCAATCCCCCTCTTCCCATAAATACTATATTTGAACGGGGAAGATGGAGTTCGGTTCGCCCTGCCCCACTTAATATCCCCAACCCCCTCGGAGAGGATATGTTAGGCAAATTTCTTTTTTACAATGTGGTATTTATGGAAAGCACCGAAATGACCATCGTTTTTGGAGGAAATCTTGGTCCTTTTTCAGGTGCGCAAAGCAAATAAGAAGCGCACTTTGACAACCACATGCGAGCCTTTGCATGATGGTGATCAACAACAACCACCACAGCGGGCGCCCGACCAAACGGCTCTAAACCCGTTGCCAATAGGGCCGCAGACTGTGGTGCAGCACTTGGGAGTCACCCACTCAAGCCAACAACTGCAGCCTACAATGCAGCATGTCGCCCTCAATCATTCAACACAATCCCAAGGTATGAGCTCTTCATTTGCAGGTAATGGGATAACCTCTATGGAGAACAGGTACATCATAAGATCCCCAGATGGTCTCCCTGGAGTCAGGTGTTATGTGGATGCCTCCACCAGCCCGGATCAACATCAGCAGCAGCCCAGAAGAGCGGGACTAGGTATTTTAATTGTCGATATGCAGGTACAACCGGTCAACATTCTTCATCAGGGCAACATTGGAGGAGACATACTCAGTGTTGACGGTAACCAATGACAAATTAAATACCGTCAACACAACACCAAAACAACCTAGAAATAGGAATTTCAACTAACATATTCCAAAGTTTTGGTGTTTATTTGGACTTGCTTGGTACAAACTCATGGATGATCACTTTAGGCCAAAAAAGACAAAGAAAAAGAAATAAAATCAACAAATAGAAAAGGCCCAAAGGAGCAAATGGCAAGCCCAAACAGAAATCACAACAAAACGTCGAAACCAGGCCGGGCCAAGTCCACCTTACAACTTTTGAGCAAGGAAGCCCAGCCTGCCGAAGCCGGGCGGCCGGCCCCTGGGGTGGTGCGCAGCACCACCCGGTGCAGCCGCACTGGCCAAGGCGGTTCGAGCCCGGCTTGGGGGAGGCGGTTTGTTACCTTCCAAAGCGGTGAAACCGGCGTGGGATGGTCGGTTTGGCGTACATGAAAGGTCTTCCTAGGTTGGTTTAGGTGTTTTTTAGCACTTAGGTCCCTCTCCCTTGTGTATAAATAGACCCCCCTCTCTCCCTCTCAAAAGCAATACAAATTCAAAGGAGAAACCAAGTCCACTTGTGCAAGAGAGTAGAATTAGATCTTCTTCTTCTTCTACTTCTTCTATTCTATCTCCCAATTCTAGAGAGTGAGAGAGGGAAAGGCTAGAAAGAAGCTTGATTCTTTCTACCTAGAGTTGCCGGTTAAGCCCCTCGGTGTTCCGCGGTTCCTAGGAGGACGGAGTGCCGGACTTGTTCGCACCTGCCCGGCTTGTACCTCTGCAAGCTACTTACACTTTGGTAAGCAGTCTTGTGATTATCTTGCAGCTATTTAATTTCCATCGTATATTTCTCAGCTGTTGTAGACTTGCGTAGATCGGTTTACGTTAGTTCTTGGTGGAGGAACTCTTTGACCGGGGAACCTTGGACAACATCAAGAACTGTGACCAATAGTGCAAACGTGGTGTTTGGACTAGCGTTCACCTACCTTTTGCGGTGCATCCCACGGTTGAGGGGGTAGGCGGCTTGGTCGTGACAAGCCTTGTCCGTCCTTTGAAATCCCCCCACGTTCGGCTGTGTCGTAGAGCTAATTGCCGGACACTGTCCTTTGGGCGTGGGCCGGTGCCCGAAGTGAGTAGACAACAGACTTTAGGAATCACTGCCTGGAAAACTTAGCCTATAGATACCTCGCTACTCTTAGAAAACAAACCCTTGCCTTAGGTTGACATAGACCTGAAAAGCCAGCTGCGCGACCGTCCCTGTGAAAAATACGATACCCTGCTTACCACCGGGTGAAGTGCTACAACGGTATTTCCGTGCGCTTGCGGATTTCTCTGTGTGCGTAAGAAACACCAACAAGCATTTCTGGCGCCGTTGCCGGGGACGGTTGTCGTAGTTATATATCGAGCCGAGTCAACCTACGTGACTGGTAGTATCCTTTAAACAAAAATACCAAAAAGAGTTCCTGTTACCCATGGAGCAACCCACTATCCAAATCCTATCTGCTCCCAAGGGCGAGCTCGTAGAACCACGCCAATCTGCGAAGCCAATCACGACTTCGAATATGAGCTCCGCCCGGGCTTTATAGCCATGGTTCAGGCCCGAGCCTTTTCGGGCTCGAATATGAAACCCCTATCATCACTTACGGGAGTTTGAGCAGCTCTCGGGGGTTTGCGACAATTGCAGGCATGACACATGACACGTTGAGGTGGAAGTTGTTTCCGTTCTCTCTTACGAGAGGGGCGACTCAATGGTACGCCCATAACGTAGGGTTGGTAAACGGAGAATGGGAAGAAGCTGGAAAGTGCATTCTGGTAGCGTTCTACCCGATATCAGAATCGCGGCCCTGCGACAAGAGATACTCAACTTCCGACAAATAGAGGGTGAAACCTTAGGTGCAGCCGGGACGATTTACCACGCTTACACGATCCGGCCCGGACCTGTCCATACCAAACCACGTGCTTTACACGGCATTTTGGCTAGGATTGGAGGGCGAGGCGGCCGCCCCTCCGCTTGATTTAGCTGCCGGAGGGTCGTTTTCACATAAAACCACAGCGGAAGGAGAAGCTCTCCTAAACCGTATTCTTGAGAATACCCCTCCGCTAGAACCCATCCGAGTAGAACCCAAGCGTAAAACCGGAGGAAGTCTCTTCGGCGAAAAGCCGAACCTCGTTAAACCCATAGAGACCCCGCTGAACAGAACACAAGGAGACCGTATGCACGGATCTCCCGTTCTTCGAGGTTGACCTTACTGATCAATTCGGTGACACCTCGAAGTACGAACAATGGAAGAAACCACCAGTCCCGGCTAGCCCTGAACAACCCCTGGATAAACTCTTTCTCCAGGAGTCTGTTAAGGAGCTAACAGCTATAATGAGCACGGAATGGTTGCGAGAGGAAGGACCCTCTTTCGAAGAAATTCGGATAAGTGGCCCCTCTACACCAATCCATTGCAAATACCAGGGAGACTGGGTGGAAGTCATGTATAACCCTGCTGTGGGGATAAACATAATGTCCGAAACCTTCGCACAAGCCTGTGGCGAGGGAAACTGTTAGGACCCCACAACACGGACCTTGCGCATAGCACCACGAACCACCATTGAAAGTCGTGAGGTTATACATGAACAAATCTTCCTCTGCATAAGGATGTCAAGTTGTCTCTGGACTTTCACATTTTTTGATATCCGAGACTTCGACATCCCTAATCGGGCATCCCTTGGAAAAGATTCTTGATCTACCAACATCCAGGGATTTAGATGTCAAACTCGGGAAGAAAAAGCTTTCTATCCCAGTTACTCGAGCTAAAAAACTTCGATAGCAGAACCCTTCCTTGAGTACGACACGCCGAGGAGGTCATGGGAGTTATGCTATATGAGAACCCGAAGCGGACCTTGAAAAAGGCGCCCAATTCTTCATTAAAGAAGAGGGCGATTCGGGGAACTCATAGAACTTCCCAAAGAGGAAGAGCTAACTTCGGCCTCGGTTGAGCTTAAACCCCTACCCCCGAGGCCTACGCTATGTCTTCCTAAACGGCAATTCACAAGCACGGTCATCATAAGCGATAAACTTAGTGACGGGGAGACTACCCGACTCATAGCCGTCTTAGAGAAACATAGATCGGTCTTCGGGTATTCCTTCAAGATACGAAAGGGGTAAGCCCAACACTATGCACACATCGCATACCTATTGACCCCCATAAATTACCCCATCATGCGAACCCCAAATAAGCGGGCTCAATAATGCGATGCGTGAAGTCGTGAAGAAGGAAGTTCTCAAGCTTCTTCACGCAGGGATTATCTATCCCGCACCACCTGATGATTGGGTTAGCTTCGGTCCAAGTGGTTCCTAAAAGGGAGGAATGATGTGATCGTTGAGAACGCTAAAAACGAACTCATTCCACAAAGACAAGTCACAGGGTGGAGAATGTGTATTGATTCTGAGAAAACTTAACAAGGCAACAAAGAAAGATCACTTCCATTTGCCCTTCATTGATGAAATGTTGGAGCGGTTAGCTTAAACACTCTTTCTTTCATTTCCTTGCCGGGTATTCGGCTACCACCGGATCCCGATCCACCACGATGACGAGCAAGACCACGTTCACATGCCCATACGGAACCTATGCCTATCGTAGAATGTCATTTGGGCGTGTAATGCGCCTGCTTCTTTTCGGTGGTGCATGATGTCTATCTTCTCGGACATGATCGAAGAAATCATGGAGGTCTTCATGGGACGATTTCTCCGTCTATGGTAAGACCTTCGAAAGCCGTCTGAAGAACCTAGACCGGGTCTTGCAGCGATGCCAAGAAAAAGGACCTGGTACTTGGCGGGAAAAGTGCCACTTTATGGTCCGAGAAGGCATCGTTCTTGGGCACCTCGTGTGTCCGAGAGGGGGATAGAGGTAGACAAAGCTAAGATAGAAGTTATCAAACGCTACCACCCCGGTGAACGTCAAAGGTATCCGTAGTTTCCTAGGCCACGCAGGTTTTATAGAAGATTCATAAAAGATTTTTCGCAAATCGCTAGACCTCTTACGCCCCCGCTAGCCAAAGATGTACCCTTTGACTTCACGGATGAGTGCTTGCACGCTTTCAAAACCCTAAAGAAAGCACTCATCTCGGCTCCGATCATCCAACCCCGGATTGGTCGATTTGCCATTTGAAATCATGTGCGATGCTAGCGACTACGTTGTTGGTGCGGTCCTAGGCCAAACCAAGGACAAAAAGCAGCAAGCATGCCATCGCATATGCTAGCAAAACTCGGCGAGGAGCCTAGCTTAATTACGCCCTACGGAAAAAAGAGCTCCCTGGCGGTAGTCTTTGCTATCGAGAAGTTTCGATCCTACTTAGTGGGCGCAAAAATAATCGTTTATACGAGACCATGCCGCTGTTGACACTTGTTAATGCATACTTTTAATTGTCAATTAAACATGGAAAAGGACTAAAATATAATTAGACAACCTTATTAGGGGTTTATACTAATGATTTCCATGAGTTTTGGTAAAGTTGTGATTTGCGAGGGACTTAACAGAAAAACGGTAGAAATCGTAACATAATCCAACTCGGGCAAGACTAGAAGGCTCACGGAATACACCCGGCGTGAGCGAAACTTGGCAATCAAGAAAACATCATCTAGAAGACTCCGGAAGCCCACGACGCATCGCGGGGCCCGAGTGGAACCCACCACGGGCTGATCGGCTTCCAATAATCAGGCCGATCGGCGCTTGGCCCCCAAGTCGCCCCCCTGTTTTGAAGCGTTCCTCCACCGCCTCTAAGACGCCAATCTAATCCGGTCGTTTGATGTCGGTTTGATCCGAGGGCGTCGATTAAGCACAAGATGCATGAAGATTAGTACCACATTGCTGAAATTTGAAGAGACATAAGAAGACCCATATATATAGACCCCTAGGCCTCCCCCGATTCATCAATCTCAGTTCAATCTTCAATTCAATCGGATCATCAACGACGACAAGAGATAGAAGCTCTAGATTAGAATTAGATTGAGAGTTAGTTTTGCAAGTTGAGAGAATTAGAGTGCGGTTGAGGTGGAGTAGAAGGAAGGCCCGGATGTCGGCGCCTCCATCTTCTTCCTCCTGCGGAGTTGGCGCCTCCATCATCGTCTCCCCGAGGCGATGCCATTGGAGCACGACTCACGAGATCTTGTGGATTGTTCGAATTCCATTCGAAAGTAAGTGATATTGTCTCTATTATTCTTAAGGTTCGTATTTCTTTGATAAGATTACTTTGATTCCCCGTCGCTCTTGAATTAAAGTTGTTAGATTAATGTAAGCGTGGTGCTTAGATTGACTAGCTTATTACGAATACCTTCTATAGGCGGGGTGAAGACACTTGTTAAAGTGATCGTAGTGGTGACAAAGCACTATTGAGTCCTTTGTTACGCTTTTGCCCCGTTTATAGAAATCGTAGGAGACCCTGCGTTGTTAGCGTAGAATCCCTTTATTAAGAGTTTCTTCATGACAACCCCTCTTAAGAACAATGTGCAAATGATTTATTTGAAGTGAGAACAAGACCTTCCTACTAGAACTCCTTATCTTTATTATCTATCTAGTTTTATTAAACCACTCAGGGATCAGTAGTAAATCTCAAGAACCCCTTCTCTACGTTCTCCCTGTGGATTCGATATTTAAAACCCATCACCCCGGGTGAAGTGCTCACCGGTATCCGTGCGCTTGCGGATTATCCATCATAATATTCCTGTAGGCTTAGCAAATACCAACAAGCATTTCTGGCGCCGTTGCCGGGGAGAACGGTTTAGAGATTTCTTGAGTATACTTTTATCTTTTCTTTTTAGTTTAAATTCTTATCCTTTTCTTTATCATGGATACTACATCCATTAAAGATTTTTCGGCACCTATGGAGCTTAGCCTTAGGCCTATACCATCATCCAAACCAATTCTATCCGAAGCCTATGAGCTACGCCCTCAGTTAATAGAGATGGTCCAAACCAACACTTTCTTAGGAATAGAAGACGAAGACCCTTATCATCATCTCCAACAATTTGAGCAAACATGTGACTGCCTTCATATAGAGGGTATGTCCGACGAGACTATCCGTTGGAAGCTCTTTCCGTTCACTTTGAAAAGGAAAAGCTCGCCAATGGTATATGAGAACCAAGGAGAAGAAGAAAGGCGATTGGGGAATTCTCCGTGCAGATTTACTGCACGGACTTTTACCCGTTTCTAAAGTAGTCAACCTTAGAACCCGGATCATATCTTTCAAACAGGAGGATAGTGAGTCGTTGAGTTCATCACGGGAATGTTTTGAACTTCTTTGCAAATCCGGACCAGATCTAGGCCTTCAAGACCACATTTTACTTCAACATTTCTATATTGGTCTTAATAAAGAATCTAGAGCCTATTTGAATACCTCCTCACATGGATCTTTCATCCATCTTACATCTAGTGAAGCTAGAACCATCTTAGACAACATTCTAGCCAGCACCAATGATGATCCGGTAGAAGAGAAATCTTTAGAAGAAGAAATTCAGAAGTAGCTACACATGAACCTATGCGGAATCATCTCAACCCGTAGCTCTGAGAATCATTAAAGGAAAAACATTCTTTTTTCGATTTTTATGAATGATATCGAGGATGATTTATTTTTCGATTTTGGAAACACCTCAAATTATCATCAAGAGAAGAAACCTCAAAAAGCGCAAATTATCTTCACAAGAAGAAATTGATCACGTTGAGCAATACTTCTCAAGACAAAACACTAGGAAGCTTGCATCTATCATGAGTGCGAGAATGGTTAGAAGAATCGAGAACTTTCTTCCGATGTGATCCGTTTGGAATCACCTTACGTACCAATTCAATGCATAATTAATGCAATCACCTATGATGCACTTTATAACTTGATCGTAGGAGTTAATATAATGGCTTTATCCTTTTTTTCGAGCAATTTAGCAAGAACATGCCATTATCTCCTACTACTAAGTTATTAAAAACACTCCCTCGGGCAAATTGTCCAAAGTTCGGGAATTCTTTACACTCTACCTATTCGGGTAAATGACATGTTAATCAACTTTGAGCTTTTATATCTTTGATATTAGGGAGTTTGACATTTTATTAGGCCATCCATTAGAAAGACTCCTTAAAAGAAGGACACACGGGAAAACTAGACATTTGTCTAGGCAAAGATAAATTTCCCTTACAATTCGCACATTCGATTCATCTTGAGACCGAACCCAGTCGAACTAGACCCAATGGAAGAGGTGAAAGAAGCATCTATAGAACATTTCGTAGAATCAATCAAGAAGATGTAACTGAATTCTTCATCGAGGAAGAGGAAGAAAATCCAACTGAATCCGAACCTCTCGATGAATTCGAGGAAACCTTGAGACCTCCCATTGAACTTAAACCTTTACCACCTGGTCTTAGATATGCCTTTTTGCATAATGATCACGAGTCCCCCTGTGATCATTAATGATAAACTCACTCGGGGAAGAGACTTACGAGGTTAATTCTTGTCTCTTAGAACAACATCGTTCGGCCTTCGGCTACTCACTCCATGATCTAAAGGGCATCGGTCCTGCCCTTTGCACACATCGTATACCCTACAGATCCGATGTTCCACCATCTAGAGAGCCTCAACTTGAGACTTAATAATGCGATGAAAGATGTGGTAAAGAAAGAAGTTCTAAAACTTCAAGCGCCAGGGATATATATCTGTGCCACATAGTGAGTGGGTAAGCCACTGTGCAAGTTGTGCCTAAAAGGGGAGGCATGACAATAGTTAAGAATGAAAAGAACGAATTAATTCCTCGAGAAGAATCGGATGGTTGGCGTATGTGCATAGACTATAGAAAATTAAATAAAGCCACAAAGAGAAAGATCACTTTCCACTTTGCCTTTCATTGATGAAATGTTAGAACGATTGGCAAACCACTCTTTCTTTTGTTTTCTCGATGGATATTCGGGGTATCATCAAATCCCGATCCATCCCGATGATCAAAAGCAAAACCACTTTTACATGTCCATATGGAACTTATGCATATCATAGAATGTCTTTTGGATTATGTAATGCTCGACTTCTTTTCAAAGATGCATGATGTCTATATTTTTACGATATGATTGAAGAGATTATGGAAGTTTTTATGGATGATTTTTTACGTTTATGGAAAAACTTTTTGATGATTGTCTAGAAAACTTAGATAAGGTTTTGCAAAGATGTGAAGAAAAGCACTTAGTCCTTAATTGGGAAAAATGTCATTTTATGGTTAGAGAGGGGATAGTGCTAGGCCATCTAGTTTTCGAAAAGAGGAATAGAGGTAGACCGAGCTAAAATAGAAGTAATTGAACAGCTACCTCCACTGTGAATGTTAAAGGAATAAGGAGTTTTCTTGGCCATGCTGGTTTTTATAGAAGGTTCATAAAGAATTTTTCTCATATTGCTAGACCTCTTACAAACTTGTTAGCTAAGGATGTTCCTTTTGATTTTGATGATGCTTGTCTTAAATCTTTTTGAAACTCTAAAAATGCTCTTATTTACGCACCCATTATTCAACCCCCAGATTGGTTTTACCTTTTGAAATTATGTGTGATGCAAGTGATTATCTTTGTGGGGGCTGTTTTGGGACGGACAAAAAGACAAGAAACATCATGCTATTGCTTATGCTAGTAAAACTTTAACTGGACCTCAACTTAATTATGCCACAAGCTGAAAAAGAGTTACTATTTGTTGTTTATGCTATCGACAAGTTTAGATCTTACTTGGTAGGAGCAAAAGTTATTGTTTACAACGATCATGCTTTGCTCTTAAATATTTGCTCACTAAGAAAGATGCTAAACCAAGATTAATACGATGGATTTTGCTGCTCCAAGAGTTTGATTTAGAAATTAGAGATAAGAAAGGAGTAGAAAATTGCATTGCCGATCATTTGTCTAGAATGCATTTTGAGAAACCACGGGGAGTTACCCATTAATGACTCTATGAGGGACGACATGCTCTATCGGATCTCCCGATCCGATCCCTGGTATGCAGAGATATTGTTAATTTTATGGTTGCGGGATATGTACGACCAGGGGGCTGATAAGAAAAAAGCTTATTTATGAGAGTCGCCATCACACGTGGGATGAGCCATACCTCTTTCCAGTATGCACCGACGGCTTACTCGGGGAGGTGTGTACCGGCGAGAAGAAGGACTACAGATTATCGAGAAGTGCCACTCGGCACCATATGGGGGTCATTATGGAGCATTCGCACACATGCAAAGATCCGGCAAAGCGGATTTTTTTACGGCCAACCATGTATCAAGACACACGAGACTTCATGCGAAGGTGCAATGCACCGCCGGAGACATGGCAATATCAATTCTAGGGATGCCATGCGGCCGGCGACCAATCTTCAAATCGAGCTCTTTGATGTCGGGGAATTGACTACATGGGACCATTCCCAAAATCCGGACCCTACTGAGTACATCCTAGTGGCGATTGACTATGTTTCTAAATGGGTTGAGGCCATGCCATGCAAGACTAGCTGATCACAAAAGCTCAATCAAGATGTTTGAAGAAATAATATTTCCAAGATTCGGTACACCAAGGCTAGTGATAAGTGACGGAGGTCCCACTTCATCGACAAGAATTTCGAGAAGTACCTCTCATCTCATGGGATCCAACACAACGTCGCTACACCTTATCACCAATGAGACAAGTGGTCAAGCGAAACGTCAAACAAGCAAATCAAGAACATCCTACGTAAAAAAGCGGTTGACCAAATGGGAACTAAATGGAAAGACAAAGGCTACCCGAAGCTCTTTGGGCTTATCGGACGACTTATAAGACTCCCATTGGAATGTCTCCCTACCGGTGGTCTACGGGGAAGACATGTCACTTGCCTGTTGAGCTAGAGTTCAAAGCTCTTTGGGCAATCAAGAGGTGGAACATGGACCTTGACGCAATAGGAACAAAAGCGAAGAATGCAACTATACGAATTTTGGAAGAATGGGAGAGAAGGCGTACCACGAGTGCCAAGATCTACAAAGAAAGAACCAAAAGATGGCACGACAAAAGAATCAAGAAGAAGGAATTCCACCGAGGCGTCGGGTATTACTTTTTAATTCGTGGTGCGACTTTTTGGACATGGAAAACTACGAAGCAAGTGGGAAGGACCATACAAGGTGGTGAGTTCATCATCACACGAGCTGTCACTCTTCAAGACAACGAAGGTACGCTATTCAAGGTAAATGGTCATCGCCTCAAAAATATTTTTAGAGCCCAATAAAGATTTAGAAGAATTAGATGTTATCGAATTCTTGAATTATAAAAATATTAATTTTCACGAATAATGGGCCGACATCGAGGTTTTTGGGATAATAATAGAGTTAGAGCACCCCCGGCGAGCAGCGTCGCGGCGACACGTGGCGACCGATCGGCCCAAATAACGGGCCGATCGGCCCACGTGTCCCCTCCGGCGTCTGTTTTTGTCCCACACGGTCTCTTGCACGTTTAGTTACGGAAAAAATCACTTTCGATTTGTTTTAGTACCGTAAACCCAATCTCTCGTCCCGAAAAATCGACCCATATATAATCAAGGATAGACCCTCCTCTTTTCTCATCTAATCTCCAAATTAGCAGCCATGGCTGAAAAGCAGCTTGTCCCCTTCAATGAGAAAGCCAAGCAAGTTGTTCCTTCCATCAAGCAACCCAAGCCGCTCGCCGTCATACCAACCGATCATACTCCAATTCCTTTTCGTTCCACCTCGCCGCCCCTCGCACACGCCGCCGCCACCGCAAGGACGCAAGCAAGTCATGTATGCTCGGCCGTATGATCGCCGCCCTTGGCTGCACCGAAAAGCCGATCCATGTTCCTAGCTACATGAAGGTTGAAGAACCGAAGAAGGGCGGCGTCTCACACGAAGTTCGCATGGGCGCCAGCGGCAACACGAGGGAGCACAAGTACACTACAGCACCTCCACGCTGCACTACCATTAATGGAATCCGCGCTAAGGAGTCGCAGATCAAGAGGATTCCCGTTATCGAGGCCGGCCGGCGTATGCCACAAAAGAAAAAGACTAGAAAGACCGTAGCCGACCCGCTCTAGATGTAGCGGCCCTTGCGAAACATGCAAGGAGATTCACCGCGTCAATAGCACCCTCACTAGTTCCGTCCTCCGTCTCTTAGAGAATGAAGGAAAGAAGAAGCGTAAAAATCGGGGAAGAGGATGCTGTCGCAATTCAAAGAAGGGCAAGGGCCCTATGTGTAAGCACCACAATTAGAGAGCACATAAGTCTTAGCGTTTGAGTCTTAAAGATTAGTTAAATTAAAGTCATTTAGTTTGGTTTAGATAATATTAGTTTGCTTTAAATTTTAGGAAGTTCAGAATTATATAATAAAGTGCTCTCTCTTTTTATCAATAAAGTAATCCACAAGTTGAGTCAAATATTTCTTCTATATTTTTTCTAGATATGTTTTTGTCTCCACCATGCTTTGTATGCAAGATACTTGAGGAATTAAGTGTGGGGAGAGACATGCCGACCAAAGCAAATTTTCGCGACAAAAATCAAGAAATTGAGAATAAAAAGCGGAACCATCGACTCCAAGACGACGGACCGCTGGCCCGACACGGACGGACGAGGCGGACCGATCGGCCCAAATAACAGGCCGATCGGCCCGGCTGGCCCCACTAAGGCCCAACTTCGTCCACCGCTCGGTTCGCTTCCTAAAACTTTTTAATTTTTCGCAATTTATTTTCCGTTCGAATTAAATAAGCCTTCTCTATGGTATGTTTACCTATATGAAAAATATGTCTTGAACAAAGTTTTGCATGATTAAATTCCTACATATATCATCACTTATTGGGATGCTTTAATTGCTTAAAACATGAGAAAGAATAAAGTTAGAATAAGATCTTCTTTCTTTTATCTTGTCTTTGGAGAGTTATTTATTTTAAAATATTAAAGTCATTAGTTATGCTTCTCCTTTGTGATCAATGATACATCCTAATAGAGCCGTAGCAATCATTAAAGATATATCTAATTAATTGTTGCTTTCTTGTGTTGAGCTTTGTCAAAACCACGACCCATGTTGAAATTTGTCTAAAAGTCTACGATCAAGATCACATACACTACTTTCACTAAAGTATCCATGCTCTAAAAAGTGTTAATCTCTATCTCCCATAATTTTAATTGTTGAAAAAAAGGTACAGCTATGAAAAAGCCAAATGTTAAAAATTCTAAGAGTGGAGAGAAAAGTGAGAGAGAGGAGAAAATGAGCAAGTGCTCTACGGGTGGAAGAAGAACCCCCTCTCTAAAAAAAGGAAAAAAGGCAAAAAAAATAAAGAGAAGAATAATGGACAAGTGTCCGAGGGTGAGTAGGGCCCACTTCTCTAATAAATAAGAGAGTAAAAATGGACATGTAAGGGGGCGAGTAGAACCCACCTCTCTAATAATTAGCTGGTTACCTCTCGAAAAAAAAAGGGAGAGAAATATAAAAAGGGGAGATAGAAGATTTTCATCTAGAGAGAGCCATAGTGATAATCTTGATTCACATGCACATCTTGATCGTGACTTATGACATCTATCTCCATGGATCCACAATTGACTCGGCAATAAATACAAGGTAAGTGTGCTACATGTTCTTGAGCTTCACATATGATATATAATAAACGAACTATGAGGATATAATATACTTTGAGAGACTTGAGAGTGTCACAAAAGGAGTAAATACAACTATGTTTTCTTTTTCAAAACTTATGTAAAAATCTCTCAAGTGACTTGGTTTAAGAATTTAAGGTGATCTGTTTCTAACCAATTCATGCTCAAAGATCCCAAAGTGCAGGTATGACCATGGAAATATAATCATGATCCATGCTTAGACCATCCTTTTATCGAGGACGAGTAAAAGCCTAAGTGTGGGGAGTTTGTTGACACTTGTTAATGCATACTTTTAATTGTCAATTAAACATGGAAAAGGACTAAAAATATAATTAGACAACCTTATTAGGGGTTTATACTAATGATTTCCATGAGTTTTGGTAAAGTTGTGATTTGCGGGGACTTAACGGTAAAAGCGGTAGAAATCGTAACGCAATCCAACTCGGGCAAGACTAGAAGGCTCGGAATACACCCGACGTGAGCGAAACTTGGCACCGAAGAAAACATCATCTAGAAGACTCCGAAGCCACGACGCATCGCCGGGGCCCGAGTGGAACCCCACCGGGCCGATCATTAATAATCGCCGGCCGATCGGCTGGCTTGGCCCCCAAAGTCGCCCCTCGTTTCGGGGAAAC